>CM056588.1:5149429-6383179 GCA_029721435.1 Gymnothorax reevesii
TAACATCACGCCAGGTTTGGGCCTTACTCCGGCCACTTCTATATTTAAGAAAATACCAAAAAAAAGAGCGTGACAATGGGGGCCTCGAGTTGGTTTTGGCTGGCCGGAGGTGCATGAGTCTGGGTGATGCTTGTGAGAGTGAGTGAGCGTAAGTCACAGGCTACAAATAACACTGTTTATTAACATGGCCATTGCGAAGGAAAACACATATGTCCACTTACTACGGTGATACAAGATATTCCTCCACCGAGTGAGTGAAAAATAAGCTTTAACCTAAATAATTATCAGGAATGAAATCATTTGCATCAAGATCCGCCAAAGTTGTTGTTAAAAACCTTGGTGTCACCCTTCATTCAGAGCTCTCTTTCCATCCTCTTTTCAGCAACATTATAAAAGTAGTTTTTTTACCATCTTAGGAACATAAACTGAGAAAATGTTGTCCCTTCAAGACGCTGAAAAAAATGGTTTGTGCATTCATGTCCTCTCGGCTGGACTATTGTAACGTTTTACTGTCTGGTTGCACTGGCTTTACTTTGAAATGCCTTCAATTACAGCAGAATGCTGCTGCAAGGATACTGACGAGGACTGAGATATGTGACCACATTAGCGCAGTGCTCAAATATCTTCATTGGCTGCCTGTCAAATTTAGAATTGAATATAAAATTTTACTGCTAACAAAGCTTTGGCCCCAGACCTGGCCCCAGAATATCTTAGTACACTTCTTATTCCTTACTCCTCTTCAAGATTACTTCGTTCACAAGTTGCTGGATATTTGAAAACTCCATATACCCAGAGTTTCAATTGGAGGCAGAGCATTCACTTAGAGAGCGCCAATTTAATGGAACAATCTCCTGAGACAAAATCAGGCCTCAGACAAACCCTCTGTCTTCAAGAGCAGGCTGAAAACATGCCTATATTTAGTTAACATACCATTAGTTATGTATATTTCTTTGGTCCTGGTGACACTGACTACAGCCTAGCCATAGGTTTGCATGGGATTGGAAGCCAGCGTTAAGTAAATCCATGTGGAACTGGTGGCACTGAGCGTACATTAACGGTACCAGTGAGGCTAGCTTCAGTCACCGGGAAGGTCCGTGTGGCACTGGTGGCGCCTAGTGTTAAGTAAATCCATGTGATCTTACAGCCTGATGTAAGTCTGGGGCTTCTGTGCGGCAATAAGTTGATGGAGGGGTGTTGACTGTTTCTGGATTGGTTGCTCCAGAGTTGTAATCACTGATTTATATTGAATGACTGGATAGCTGATGACATCATAATTTTGAAGTAACCGTGCCGCCATATTGGTATGCCCAACTAACCAACTAACCAATAACATAACATAAGTAGTGAGAACAGGCCATTTAGCCCAATGAGGCTCACTAGTTTCTTTTCTTTTTCTTTTTTTTTTTCCAATTGCGAATATATCACTTCTGATACTGAAGGACTCAATGGTATCTAGCTTATGTAGTCAGGCAAGCTAATTCACATCGAAATTACTCTTTGGGTGAAAAAATATTTCCTAATATCAGTGCTAAATTTACCCTTGGTCAACTTCCATTTGTGACCCTGAGTTCTACTAACAGAACTTGGCCAAAAGAATCCTACATAATTCACTTTGTTAGCCCTCGTCCAACCAAGGGTTTTTCCATGACAACCCCGACCAAGGGTGGTGGTGGAGGTTACCCCCCCTCGATTATTTTGAAATTAAGCGATAAACGTCATCTTGTTTGGTATCAGTGTACAGCTACAGATGTCCTCTCTTCAAATCAAGTACAAAACCCAAAACCAGTGAAGTTGGCGCGTTATGTAAATCGTAGATAAAAGCAGAATACAATGATTTGCAAATCTTTTTCAACTTATATTCAATTGAATACACTGCAAAGACAAGATGTTTAATGTTCAAACTGAGAAACTTTTTTTTTTTTTGCAAATAATCATTAACTCAGAATTTAAAGGCAGCAACACATTGCAAAAATGTTGGCACAGGGGCCTTTTTACCACTGTGTTACATCGCCTTTCCTTTTAAGGACACTCAGTAAACGTTTGGGAACTGAGGAGACCAATTTTAGAAGTTTTTCAGGTGGAACTCTTTCCCATTCTTGCTTGATGTACAGCTCAAGTTGTTCAACAGTCCGGGGTCTCCGTTGTCGTATTTTACGCTTCATAATGCGCCACACATTTTCAATGGGAGACAGGTCTGGACTACAGGCAGGCCAGTCTAGTACCCGCACTCTTTTACTACGGAGCCATGCTGTTGTAAAAAGTGCAGAATGTAGCTTGGCATTGTCTTGCTGAAATAAGCAGGGGCGTCCATGAAAAAGACGTTGCTTGGATGGCAACATATGTTGCTTCAAAACCTGTATGTACCTTTCAGCATTAATGGTGCCTTCACATATGTGTAAGTTGCCCATGCCTTGGGCACTAATACACCCCCATACCATCACAGATGCTGGCTTTTGAACTTTGCGCCCATAACAGTCTGGATGGTTCTTTTCCTCTTTGGCCCGGAGGACACGACGTCCACAGTTTCCAAAAAAAATTTGAAATGTGGACTCTTCAGACCACAGAACACTTTTCTACTTTGCATCAGTCCATCTTAGATGAGCTTGGGCCCAGCGAAGCCGGCGGCATTTCTGGGTGCTGTTGATAAATGGCTTTCGCTTTGCATTGTAGAGTTTTAACTTGCACTTGCAGATGTAGCGACGAACTGTAGTTACTGACAGTGGTTTTCTGAAGTGTTCCTGAGCCCATGTGGTGATGTCCTTTACACACTGATGTCAGTTTTTGATGCAGTACCGCCTGAGGGATCGAAAGTCACGGGCATTCAATGTTGGTATTCGGCCTTGTCGCTTACATGCAGTGATTTCTCTAGATTCTCTGAACCTTTTGACGATATTACGGATCGTAGATGATGAAATCCCTAAATTTCTTGCAATAGCTCGTTGAGGAATGTTGTTTTTGAAACTGTTCGACAATCAGCTCACGCATTTGTTCACTAAGTGGTGACCCTCGCCCCATCCTTGTTTGTGAATGACTGAGCATTTCAGGGAAGCTGCTTTTATACCCAATCATGGCACCCACCTGTTCCCAATTAACCCGTTCACCTGTGAGATGTTCCAAATAAGTGTTTGATGAGCATTCCACAACTCTTTGAAACATTTTGCAGGCTTCAAATTCCAAATGAGCTAATATTTGCAAATAATTACAAAATTTACCTGTTCAAACATTAAGTAACTTGTCTTTGCAGTGTATTCAATGGAGTATACGTTGAAAAGGGTTTGCAAATCATTCTATTCTATTTTTATTTTCGATTTACACAACGTGCCAACTTCACTGGTTTTGGGTTTTGTACAAATAAAACACATTTCAACATTATGACATCATTGTGACGTCATAACTTACACCATATTAGGAAAAAAACATCAAAATGACAAAAATCCATGTTTTTTATATTTTTATAAATTTTAGCTGAAAACAAGTAACTTTCTGTAACCTCTAGAACTACTGATACTCCAATTAATACTTTTGTTTTATTATAAATGTAGTCTTAGTGGCCTCTTCAAAAGCTATAATTTCTCCGAACATGACTTTCATTGATCACGCATACAGCCAATGATATAATTCATGGAGAAGAAATTTTTTCACATGCATGGAAGAGGAGGTATTTAATGTTACCTCCTCAGTTCGACCTGAATGTACGAAAAGTACCTCAACGACAACAGGTTTTGCTTAAGTAGGCAGCAGTTGTATGTGCTTTTAACGTTTTGAAAGGACAACATCAGTATTTGACAATATGTACAACCAATGAATGAGTTCGTGGGGTCATCTATACGGATTTTTGGGCATCCTGCCTGAGTATTTTAGAAACACTGGGCGTGGGATGCATCACTCATAATGCATATGTAAGTCCCAATTGATGTCTTGTATTGAGTTTTCTCTTCAGATATCTCCACTCAGTTGCTGCCATGAAGCTAGGCTAATTTTTCTACGCAGCGAAAGTGGGTTGGCTAAAGAGAACGTAATGTAAACTTATCGAAGTCGCTTAATCAGCGTTCACATGAGAAGTGCAGTGAGTTGTGCACCATGGAGATGTATGGAAAAATGCCTGTTATTCATTAAATAATGTGAATCACATTATCTATTTAAGTAGCTCCATCGCTACATCCTCATCGATAACCTGGCAAAATTAAATTTATCTGTCACCAGTAATTGAGTGTGAACAGAACGTAAGCCTTTTAAGCACAGGCTTAAATTAGCCTTCATGATTTGACCAGTCAACTCCTTGTTTTGTTGGCTAGCTGGCCTGGTCTAATGTTATAGGCAGCCTTGCACGTCACTATAACTGGATTTTCTAATTAATAGTGTGTGACATGGATTGATATCGTTAACTTCCTTTCTGTAATTTGGGTTGTTTAGGCTAACTTGATGTGTCACGTAAGCTATCATAAATTTGAGGTATTCTAATGATGAATCAGCTGGGCTAACGTTGACATGTTACCTGCTGCTGTGGTTGATTGCCAATGGCTTATAATAAGCAATATATTCATTGAAATTGATTCATGTGTCTCTGTCTTAATTACAACCAGTGCATCGTCTCGCCACATCCCCTGAAAAATGTCGCTCTGCATTTGAAAGTTGCACATCGAGTCTCTTGAGGAGACTATGTAATGGTTGCTTACTACCAGGCATAGTATTTTCGCCGCTCGACCATTTCTGTTTGCTTCAACCTCCCAATGAAGTTCAATATAGCTTCAGCAATCCAGTTATACTGTATAGATCAGTGGTTGTAACTCTTTGGTGTAACTTGGCACCTGACACAGGTATGCAATATATTTATGAAGTGACTAACCTCCTTTTTTTGTCTTTGTTCAGGGATCTTTTCCCTCCAGAACATTGAGTCGATGGATCATCCAAGCCCTGTCCTTCACCACAAGGGCTGGCTGCTACTGTCCTGCTGTCCTGATCCAGTCCTGATCCCGTTCTGCTCCATCCCTTGTTTTGCCTCTTGCTGGAGCCACAGTCACCACCGCTTGGATGTTTGAAGGTTATCAATTGTTTTTTTTTTTTTTTTTTTTGAGTGTGGATTTTAATTGAACATTATTAATTAGCTAGCCAGTGGAGGATGGGGTTCCCCACTATAGCCGGGTTCCTCCTGAGATTTCTCCCCACTGAGGAGTGTCTTCTCACCGCTGTTTAAGGATTTTTCTCCCAACTGTGAGTTTTTTTGCTTCGTCTGCAATTGTGGGGATTAGGCTGGGCACTGCCCTTTTTCTGTGGATAGCGTCTTTTTGACTGGCTGTCTGTTAGAAGCGCTGTACAAATCAAACTGAATTGAATGGAAGGTTGATCATTGGTTTGGCGAGTTTTAGCCGAATGACTCGGGTACAGCTCACAAAGGATAAGTGGTGTGTGTTGCTTAAACATTTTTCGGACTCTCACAGGAAATGAAAACTGCTGAGGTAATGTGGCTACATGTCAGTGGAGTTCACAGTGGAAGGCTGGTCAGGTAAGCTCATGAGCTCTCAGAGGCTCCAAAAAAAGTAGAATTTACTGCTAGTTGTTAAATTGAAAAATACCGACCACCACTTCAAACGATAAATTGAAATATCTGGCCATTAATGGTAAAGTACTATCTACACAATGATAGAATCACAAAGATTAATCATACTAAACACAAATGGAATTAAAGCTCACACAAACTAGTTCTGGCAGCATGTCCACAAGTTATCTTCACCAAAAATTAAAATGAGCTATGTAAAAACAACAAGCCTAACTGCCCCTACAACTAATGAACCATGAACAATATATGAACATATAACTTCTGTCAGAAAATGTTAGCTATAACTGACGTAGATAATACAAATGCTTAGCAAACTGGACCGACTCAAAAACAACTGCAAAAAAGTAAAAATGAATGGGGTCATGAGCCTGCACAGTGATAGTCTAGGCTCCTTTCAAATCCGGCCTTTATGCTGACGTGAACTTGGACTCTGTGAGGTGAAGATGTATGATGGTCTGTGTAAATAAAAGCACCTCCAAGCAAACGCACTAAGTGCATTTAGTGGCTGTTAGTTGCACTTGATTTTGTGGGTTTAAAAACCGGTACCAGCACTTTTGTGTTCAAGTTCTGAGAATATGACCTACATCAATCAAGCTTATATGTAAACAGTATTACAAAAGTAAATAGAAGTTTATAGCTCAAAAATTGCGTTGTATCTCTTTAACGTGTGTAGAGGACAGCAGTACAGCAACAATCCAAACTTAATATTCTTCAGAAAAATAAATGCTGACGTCAAAAGAGTGAGATGCAAACAGGACAGTGGTGCTGCAGGCCTGTCAGTGGCATGTCATCAGAGGAATAAAAGCCTTGTGGTAACCTCACCTTTTGATGCTAAATTACCCTCAACCAGTTGCCATTTACATTGGCCTGATTGTTAATCAATTTATTTATTGAATAATCAAGGCCGACTCAGCCTTTAATGATTATGAAATGTTAATGACAAAGAGACCACCCATCGGCTGCATTTGCATATAATACATGTGATATTTCAAAGATGGCAATAATCTGAATAATTAATCAGGAAAAAAACTGAAACTTTCCCTGAATTTCATCTCCTCTTTCTACAGTGTAAAATAAAAAGTGTTTTTTTTTTTAATTCATTCAAAATGTTTTCAGTTAAAAATAATACATTTAAAGTGGAAAACATAATTTCAGGCTTTACAAACCATAACGAACATCAGCCCAAAACATCTTTACTCACAATAAGCCACCGAATTTACGCAAAGATGTGCCTTTTTACGAGCCACAAAGTAAACTGGAGCAGGTTGAGAGTACTCATGCACTAGAGGGTGAGATTACAGCAGGGCATTTAGACCTCTGACCACTAGTCACTGAGGCCTATATGAAGAATCAGCAAACAAACTCACTTTTAAAAACTCTTAACTGTATCCTGTTTGAGATCACTACGATGAAATGTATAAGGACACACAAAGCACAGCCAGACCCTCAATAATCAAAGCAACAGAGCAAATGCTCAGAGATCTTTTTTTTGTTGTTGTTTAATTATAATAATCCCATTCCCAGATAATTGTTTCCTGTGGCCACGAAGAGTGATGACTGTATAACTGCCTCTGTGATTAGCTACCCAAGGAGAACATTTATTACAAAAACTGTGGGCCAACATATCATCCGCTCCACTGAGAATGTACATGAGAATGTAACTCATTCCCAAAATAGTAAAATAGTTCAATGGGAAAGAGTGTAACAGGTCATCATTCCCTGAATAATAAGGAAATAATGAAATGTGTTATTTTGCCAGTGGACTCTTCTGAAAGTACAAAAGAACACAGTTTTTCGGCGCCATCAGCTGTAATGCCGTATGGCCTCCACACATTCACATTAAGGGAAGGCTTCAGTCAATAATAGTACACTTCAAACTAATCATTACGAGATGGCTTTTTTATGTTCATTACTGCCAAACTCGTCCACTCTTTTTCCATTCTGACTATTGTAGCAGTTTCCATGGACTGTAGGTAATAAACATCAATAATTGTGTGTAACAGAACAGAAAAGATTTGTTCATTTCCTGATATTTTCATTGGTATTTATTAAACAACATTGACGGTGACATAAAATATAGTGACTTGGACGATATCCGGCCTGCCAAAATCACGGACCTTGAAGGCCAACAACTGTTGGTGTTATATAATCTTTTTACCTGGGAGTGAGGTATGATAAATCTGGCTGATCAGAAGCAATAATTGTTCACTTACTTGTCTGCTATTAAACAAGGGCTGGATTTGGATTTGAAGGCCGGATTTGGGCACATCTGGACTACATGAATAACTCAGGGGTTTCAAACTGGGCCATAAAATGGCCAAGGAGCTCCTGGTTTTCAATCCAACCAAATGGAAGCACACCAGATTCAACTAATTTAATCAACTGATCTCACCCTGCAGTGTTGATTAGTTGTCAAAGCAAAAGTGAGAGATATTTATCTTGCTGCCAACTACCAGTAACTAACTGTCATTTTGGGAAAACAGTATGATAAAAATGACTAGCAGGAAACAGAGGAATCTCTCTTTTGCCCTCGAGGTGGGCGTTCCCATTCCAATACACATGAAAACTATTAAAACTAAGCGATAAAAACAAAGGATGGAAAAATAAAGGGCAAAAATCATGCAACAGTCATGCCCCATAATAACGCCACTTCGCACCACAGTTAAAGAAGCCCATTAGCTTATTACTTAAAAGACCTTGAATGAAGAATGATGCAAAAAAGACATGCAAATAAAAATCAATTTAGCTAGATGGCTGATAAATTGACTACGGTGTAGCACCTCATACAGCCCTACTCCAAAAAAATCTGCTCAAATCCCTCAAAGTGAGGTAAATAGGTAGAGTCTGTGGGTAAATGGACTCCCTGCTATCATGCATTTAACATTAGTTCTAACTACCTCGCTAGCAAGCGGACCTATAACTGAATCTCCGTTTACTAGCTAGGTAGCTTGCTAGCCAAACGCTTTTAACCGGTAAAAGAGCTCTTTGCGCTGAACATAGCCTTGTTGCTAATAGTACATTATACTATAAACTTATATTACATTCTGTGTTTGAAATGAAAGGAAAACGCTTTTCGTTTGTTTCCGCCTGTCCACTGGTCGTCATCACCAGCATAGTTTCTTCACTAAGATAACGGTCCATCTCTATAATTTTGGGGAGTGGGGTACGAAATACAGCTAATTGCTTTATTTTGGTCCTTTGGCTTGCCGGTTGGATTCAATTTAAAGCAAAAATAACCCCAAACAAGTGGTGCCAGGCACCACAAACCTCACCCCTCGCACATGTTGTAGCTTACTTGAACTTCAACCTACTTTTCCTAAATTCAAAAGGCCTCTATTCTGGGTCAGTGGCGAATCCCTAAATCCAATTTGGGGTGAATCTTGCCATTAGTTTTGTTGCTAATGTGTCAAAAAAGAAAGAAACAAACAAACCGAACAAAAAGTCTTTGCATACAGCATTCACTGACAGTGGTGCAAGGGGGTGAGTTCTACACTGCCTTTTGCACATGCCACACACACACACACACACACACACACACACACTCACACTCACACACCTGCACAAATGTATCGGCAATCGCTGTTTCTTGGGCTGGTCAGAAAATTTTTACATCTCGCCAAACCCTTGTACTCATTATACCTGATAGTCCAACATTTATCTGTTGATAAAGTACACAGTTGCTCTCTAAGCCACACACTCCCGTCCAAACATTTAGCAATACAGGAAGAAAAATTAAAACTGTTTAATGAAAATAAGCCCACTTCAATATTTGACTGTAATAAAATATTAAATTCTAATTTTAAACATTACAGTGGCTGCTTTAATGCTGGTTACAATAACACAAATCTCGTTCAGGGCATTTTTTCTATATTACAGCTAAATGAGTTACAGTATTTACAAACTTACTGCGAGACCTTTTATACATATATTTATAAGTCAGGGATATTTAATTGATTTAATTTTGGATGATTAAGCCTTTATGCCAGTATATACAAACAGTATGAGCAAGAACATCACGTATTGTATCTCAAGTTAGGCGATTCACAAACTGGTCTCATGTTGCAGGATTTAATCGCACAATACTTCATGAGTTACTCCGCAGTGTAATTAATAATTTATAGTATGCATATAAAGCACTGATAGCACACTTCCAGATGCAAACGTTCTTATCTTTAATAATCAGTAAAGTAATTTGTCTTATCTTTATTAACCCTTTGAGCACCAAATAAATTTTCAAGGAATGAAGAATGCAATTATCTTGAGCTGTTGAAAACCTATCATGCGGCTACTTGTTTAAACAAGCTACACAGCAAAAATCCCAGTGTTAATTGAACTCCAGTAGAGTTTATATGAGACCAGTTGGTCTCATATAAACCCCAGTGGAGTTCAATTAACACTGGTATGTTTGCTGTGTACCCTGCGGGAGCTCGTTTCAACTACTTTCCACATGATAGGTTTCCAACAGCATCTGACTTTGATACCTTACATCATTGGGCAAACATAGTTGCCTATGGCACTCAAAGGGTTAAAAATGTGTACAAAGCTATTTGATATTATGTGCTAGTGACTTTACCACTCCTTGCTTGAAATCCTATATCTCTCTCCCTATAAACTAAAGCATCATCTCAGACTGATGGCCTGATGGACTTCACCTGCCTGTGGTGAGCTAACAGCCCAGCAGCGCCTGAGGAGCAGACTGGGGACCGTGTGAGTGGCATTGGCCCATACCTCAGAGGGCAAATGCGATTTTGTTTGACAGTAATTTCATACTTTCTCCATCCTCTGTGTTTCTCTGTCTTAGTGTTTCAACAAATTATGTTTACCCTTGGCTCTTAATCGGGAAGATCTACTTTGCCGTAAGGTTATACACGTAAGGTAATTTAATGCTCTACGAAAACTTTTTAATGCTGAAATTTTGCGTTCTAGCGGAAGCTTAAAGCAAATTGGTTGATCAGCTTTTACGGATTGCCAAGTAAGTCTGAGTAAAATAGCGTCAAACTCAGGTTCTTGAGCAAACTTGCAGAAGGAACTGGATGTGCAAAAAGTTTTCCAGCATGTTGGACAAAAGTAAACCACACGATATGATGTATATTATTCACTATAGTGCAGTAATCCACTGTCTTGCATGTTGGGAAAAAAAGGTCCTCCACAGGGAAATGTGTAAGCTCCTGTATGTTCATGTGACCATAGCTCTACTGCCGCAAACGTTTGCGGATCTTTATGGTCACGAGTGCATTGCTGCGGTCTCGACAACCACAGGTAGGTTCATGTACATTCACACAAGTAAAACTACTGCGGAACTTTACTGAATAGTGGATCTGCCCTACAAGTCAGCGAAGGAAACTGCCCAGAGGACTGACTCGTTTTCACTCGGAACTTCTCGGCAGATTCCGCTTCTCTTCGTCGAGCCTCAGATCTGTGACAGAAAGTTGATATGCTGCTTTGCCTGACAATTCGTTGCCAGAAGACCGATTTAAGCAGAGATCTAAATCCACGCACAACATCGCCACCTAAAAATGGAGGCAAAACTGACCTTCCCAAAATCAACGTGTGGCGACACTTCTTCGTGTCTTAACACCAGAGGCAACACGATACTTTCACCAATTTGACATCCAACTCAGCTCTGCTGCCACTGGACGCCACCATGTTTATCCAGAAAAAAAAAGTTCCGGCAAATGGCTTCCGCAGTCTCCAATCCGAGGTTTGATGAGGAACGAATTGGCTGAAATTTGCCGTGTGACTGCTTTTGTGATGGAAGCAGTGACTTGTCTGTAGTAGATCTACTGTTTATTCTCCTGTGGACCCTGCTTGCAGTTTTTGTATGTTTTTGTTTTTGTAAGTCTTTGACTAACCTGTCCTTAAGACAGCAGTCCTGAAGTAGTATAACGCCTGACTGCAGAAGTTTTATTCATCGTTGTTGATCCTTTTATCGCCATTTTCATAAACAAAGTTTATTTGGCTTCCATAAGTATCTGCATCTATTTTTTTTATCATTGGAGTGATCGTCTCACTGTATATCAGACATTCTGTGATGAAACTGCTCAGCGCTTTGCACCTTTCCCACACTTGAGTTGATTAGAGTATATCTCCTCAGACCATTTCCACAGTATTTTGTAGCGCTATCATGGGGTTAATGCTTGGAGAAGCATGATAATATTTCCAATGACATCACATTTGGCAAGTTTCCCTACACTTGAACAATCAGGCAGTGACTCTGCGCCCCGGGTGACAGGACTGTTAACACGCTCGCCCTATTCGAGCTTCCACCACACAATCATCTTCTCACCGCATCGGTCCCCACTGAGCAAAAGCGCATTGCTTGTTTCTGTGTGCCCTCATACTGGCTAAAAACAAGTCAAATACAGCCGGTGACATCACTTCCTCCCAGATACTGAGTGGTAGTTCGAGGTGGTTTCTGGGTATTCCCTAAGGCCTTAGGATGTTTGTTTGGGTTCTGTGACCCAGCTGGATAGACGGTCACCTGTAAACCTCTAAACTTTGGCACTTTCAGGTTACCAAGCTTACATTCCTTTCCAATATGGCCACATTTACCCCTTATGCAGTAAGGTATAATGAAGGGGTGACAAACATAAACACCCTCTCCACTGACCCAGACATACTGAAAGCGCAGACAGACCACAGACCTAACCGAGTCATCACAGATAGACTTTAGACCAAACAAGGGTATTGTCCAAACTGACTCACGTCATTTAGATGATTATAAACTGAGCAAAATTGCATTATATCTCCCCATTGCAGAGGAAGGGAGACTATTTGCTTGAAAATATATCTGAGGCAGGACCATTCAAAAGCCCTCATGCCTCATGAATTTGCGGGTTACTTGAATGTGAAGAGACAGCCTGTCCTTGACTGCAACATATGCCAATGACAGGGCCGACTCACATCTGTCCACCGATGTCCCTCAACCTGAATACTGCAACAAAGCATTGCCCATCACTCTTAGGGAAATGTACTTTTTAAAAAAGAAAGCATATGGTACGTAGGTGCTGATATGACAACTCAGGGCATTTTTAATGTTGCAAATGACTATTTTTAATTAAATGTTAATTAAATAGTTTTCAAATTTGTTTTTACACGTTAAAACAAAGCATTATTTTAACAGCCAAAAACAATCTGTGTCACCATTGTGTTAAAGTAGTCATGGTAGTGAGCTAAATTGGTTCTAGAGTGGGCACGGCAGTGCCTAAAACAGTATTTTCCTGATATTACTTTGGTCTTGAGAACATTGGAATGTTGACACTCATTAATTTGTTTGAAAAATGGCTCGACAGAAACTGCTTCCTTTAGGAACTTATTACATTATAGGTAAGTCATTATTTTGAGGGATGAAAGCTATTCCTTACCTGTTGGTCAAGAAACTGTAGATTTTATACATGGACGCGTACAACTGGGTTGAAAGAATACAGGATGGATCTCCTTAGGATAAAAAGGAAAGTGGAACCCCTATCTACTCCGCTGTATAAGTATACAAGTACATCAGTGTCTCTAATTTGAGAAAGAGATGCCTTATATACCCTTAGCTGCATATAAGAACCTACCTGAACCTACCAAACATAATTTGCAAAACAGGTGTTTACAGGTGTTTCAAAACTTTTGCCTGGAACAGTATATAATATTAAAGAGTTCTAGATGCCTTCTGATGTGATGTATGCCAACAATATGGACACGTCCTTTGACCTACCAAAAACAATCCTTTCCTACCAAAAAAGTCAAAGGACACTTGCAGGCCTATGATTAAGCAGAGTTTTTTCTTTACTTTGACCTGGAAATTAACATATTAACCATACCATAACCAATTTGGTCAGGTCAGCTATTCCACATTGAAACTACTCTTTGGGTGAAGAAATATTTCCAAATATCAGTGCTAAATTTACCTTTGGTCAACTTCCATTTGTGACCCCGAGTTCTACTAACAACACTTAGTTGAAGGAATCCTACATAATTCACTTTGTTAATCCCTTTAACATATTTAAACACCTCAAATCAGATCACCCCTTAGTCTCCTTTTCCTAAGACTAAAGAGATTAGGATCTTCAGCCTTTTCTGATAGCTTTCATCTTTTATACCCGGAATTAGCTTAGGGGCTCTTCTCTGAACTTTCTCTAGAGCCACTATGTCTCTCTTAAGGTATGGTCCCCAAGAACTGTACACAATACTTCAGATGTGGTCTGATGAATGTGTTGTACAAAAGAAGCATCACCTCCTTGGATTTGAACTCAATACTTTTGGCAATGTATCCCAGCATCTGATTCGCTTTTTTAACAGCTACGGCACAATGGCTAGAACCTGTGAGGGTTTGGTCAACAATCCCAGGTGTTTTTCGTATGGAGCACATTCTAGTTTAAAACCTCCCATGAAGTAATCCCGTGTAATGTTTTTATTACCTACATGTACAACTTTACATTTTGCAACATTAAATTTAATTTGCCACATTTCTGCCCAATTCTGGATTCTATCCATATCATCCTGAATCACTTTAGTGGACTCTAAACTATTTGCAAAACCTCCCAATTTAGTATCATTTGCAAATTTACTAATCTGCTCTCAATATTCATATCAAGGTCATTATTGTAGATGAGGACCAGCAGGGGTCCCAACACCGATCCCTGTGGGACGCCACTCCCCACTATACCTAGCTCTCATGAGATACCATTGACCACCACTCTTTGTGTTCTGTCCTGCAACCAGTTTTGAATCCACTTCAGAATACCTCCTGTAACTCCAGTGGTGCTCATTTTAAAAATTAGTCACTTATGCGATACTGTGTCAAATGATCTCACTAACTTCCCTAAGCACTCTAGGATATAATAAGCCACCAGGACCCGCCGCCTTATCTGCCTTTAGTTTATGCAACTTGTCTAATACTTTATTATCCCTAACCTCAATTTCCGCTAAACAATCTTGAGCATTGGACATGCCCTCTGGCTGAATAAAGACCTCCTCTGAGGTAAAATTCTCAACAAAGTAACTGTTTAAGGTATCTGCAATATCCTTGTTATCATATAGCAGCGATCCATTTTTATTCTTTATGCACCTATCCTGCTCTTTAACTTTCCTTTTTCTGCTACAGTACTGAAAGAAGTTTAGGGTTAGTTTTTGCCCCTCTGCAATTTGTCTTTCATACAGTCTTCTCGCATTCCTCAGCTCTTTTTTGACCACATACCGCATTTTACAGCATTCAGCCTTAGTAATCTCATTGTTATCCTTTATGTACAAATTATTAGTTACAACCGGAGAGTGTCCTGTAATTCTCACCAATTGTGAATGCATTGGCTGTTAGTGTTTGATATACAAGGATGTGGCTGTAAATAACCAGGGGCTGTTGCAGCTCTTGCGTGTTTCAATGGCAGATGCTCTTGAGAGCGTTCCAAAGAGATAACATTGTGACAGTGACTGTGAAGTGTGTCTTCTACGCTCTTTAAAGAAAATATTGTCATGCCATAAAAATGACGGCAAAGCTGAGTTGTGAGCACGTCCTACGAATATCTTCAAAGGAGCACTCATTCAGGGGAACTTTTTTTGAGTGTGTTCTGTGCATATAAAGGGAAAAAACAACCTCATAATTGCTTTTTTATATAAAAAAAGATGATTAAATGAAGGTATAAATCAGACACTGCTGAGTTCGGAAAGAGATTAACTTGTAACAGCCTTTAAAGGCCAATTTCAAAGCAAGTGTTGATGGAGGACAAATGGAGAAGAGACGTGTCAAAAACAGCGCTCCTCATTTTGGAGAGATACCCCCGCATGTTTGAGCTGGCACCAGAACTCCTAAAAATCCTACTCAAAAATATCAAGTCAACAAAATACCACAATGATCAAAAAGATTTCGCAAATAAAAATGGTTTGAAAGACTAAGGAACAATTTGCAGTATTGTTTGCAGTATTGCGTGCATCATGCTTGTTTCTATAAAGCCATTCAAAAGAAACATAGAAAGCAACAAATTAATCTCTTAATTAATTCGTGTTTCTTGTGCAATGAATTGAATATCCTAAATGTTTCCCCTAAGGAGTGTTTAATTGTGCACTACATATTGGGAATTTACAGGTTAGTTTATACGTTGCAACAACTTGGAGGTCCAATTATGCAGTTTTGAGAGTCTTGACACATTGAGAAACCCCCCTGGTATTACCAGGCCATGGAACATTTTTGTGAACTTGTTAACCTACCTGTGAGAAGGTCATTCTGGCAAATCAAACCACAATCTAACATTTTCACATGTTATTTAACCCATAGAAATACGGGGTCAAATCTGAAAGGGTGAAGTCAAAGTTTTTCATCACAGCTGCTCTGCTATTTGAAATCAAATTGGTTGTAATGCGTGGCTGCAGGGGCTGTTGGACAAAGAAGTTCTGAATGTTGTAGCCATTGGTCGTCCGTTCTCACGCAAGCATTCAACTGTTCGCAAGTACCTTCTTATGCCTAATACTGGCTATTTTTCAATTTTTCATAGTACCTGCAGAGTTTGTATTTATGGTCTGGGTCATGGTTCTGTACCAGCAAATGTTACTCCATTCAATCTAAGTGAAAGTCACTAATAATTCCAGTTTTGTGAACGATGGTGTACACGAAGGTATAATCACAAAATAAAACACAGAATTAGACTTACATCGAAAATTCTGATAAGCAACCAGGTAAATAATCAGTTTTTGCTTAATGTTAAAAGTTTGATATGGCTCATGTGCTCTGGCCTACTTAGTACCAGTGGGAAAATGTCTTCCCCCTGAGTCTAATGGATCATCGCAGGGGATAGAAGTGTTCCTCTTGATCCCGGAAGCAACACAGTCAATATCTAAGCATCTCGAACTGAAGAGTAACTTTCATGGCATATGCTAGCAGTGTTCAGATTGTTGACTCTAGATCTTTGCAGCTATATTTGTCTGGGATGGTCTTTCCTCATGATCACCCTGGTGTTACACATAATAATACAGTGTATTATGATGGACTCAAAAAAGAGTGGACTTCAACAAAATTACATAAATGTCTCTCGTGATCACTTTAAGCCAACATAATAGCGATTGAGTTTTTGGCAAAAGTAATCAATAGCTTCGATTGTGCCAAAGAAGTTAGTTGTGAAGGTTGAAATTGCCCATTAACTAACTTCATAAGAAAACTAGCAATCTTGTGCCTTGTGCTGGTCAGCCAAGCACACCATCAATTATGTATCTGTTACAATAAACACATACTGCATAAGTAAATTGCACTGGTGTGGCAAACTCTCTAAGCAACAGGGGGCTGTTTCAATAAACACGACAGACCGTCCGACCCAGCAACGGACTACCCCCGTCTGGATCGGACGGTCCATCTTTTTCTGAGTGTTTCAATAAATGGTCCATCGCCCTGCGACCCGGTGGGACTGACTGACTTCCTTGGACTACTCAAGAGTTGTCCTAAAACCCGGTCGGACAAAAAATATTATGCCAAAATATGGCATTACTGTTTGATTTTGTCTGGAATCGCAGACAGCCCAAAATATTTCAACAATGGAAAGACCCAATGCCCGCGAAACCAATATAGCCTGCACCCAGAAACGGGGCTCTGTTGAATCCTAGAATGAATTTTTCTAACAACTACACATAATTTATTAACAACGCGTAAAGATTTCACTTTTAAATCATTGGTACCTTTATCCTCAAGTGCGACAAAAGTAGTTTTTATGCATGCTATGTGAACACTAAGAGACAATTGCGGTCTCGGCATGGTTCTCAGTGGTTCAACATCGTATTTGTGGTGCTAAGTGTGACTGAGAGTGAAGCTCTGCTTATCGCCTGTCTGCTTACAGCCTCTTTCACACTGGATGCGAAACAAATTTTTCGCACAACAGATTACATTCAAAGTCAATGCAAAGACGCTTAACTCAATTCTGTAAAATGAGCGATCGTGACGATAGGAATGTTTTAATGACTTTTGCGTGCTGAATAGCTTTGTTTTGTTGCCAATCGTAGTTTTAGCACAGAGTGCACAGTGAGCAAGGACTGCTTCTAATTAGCTAGACTGTATTCAGTTAACAGCCTACTGAAAATGAACGTCACGTACGTGACACCGTACAGCGTTGTGCGCCGATAATTTACGTCTGAATAGTAGTTCATGATCTACCTAATCAAAATTGTTTTTTTCCTTCACTCAACGTTTACTTATTTCGAATATTTGAAGGTCAGATAGAGAAGCAGTGCATCGCTGAGGTGTAAATTCTCACGTAATTTCGAACGAACAGTGACGAACCGTCCGCATTTCTCAATTTTTTTTACCCTCAAGAGAATAAAAAACATGCTTAAGACCTTCGAAAATACCGGGAGCCTGAATGTATGGCGTCCCAGAATGGCCAGACTTCTCACAATGAAACAGATGAGACTTTGGTGCGTAAGATGATATCAGACATTTCATCCATTAATTCACAAGATGACTATTCCTCTTGCAGGACTGATTTTACAGTAGTCCTGTAAGGGCATTTGTTTACAGGACTGACGTTTGACCCAATAGCACTTGGACCGACCGATACTACCTGAAACTTCTGTTCCCTAGACCGCCTCAAATGCTTGTGTCACATGATTGCTAGGGAACCAGTGGCGGCTTGTGAAAAATGGCTACAGGGGAGGATGAAACCCATCCCTTAAAAAGAATGATTGGTCACAATTTGTTTTCAATGATTTGTTTGAATTACCAGTCTCCGAAAACTCTAAACTTTATCAGGTATAGTTCATGTTCATTAACAATGCTTACCGATTGCGACCCCGGACTTAGCATGCTTTTCTTTACTCAGCGATTAGAAGCAATGCATGTGTTTTGCGATCGTTTAAATGAAATAAGATCATTTGAAACGTCTTATGCAATTCCATTGCCTCCAGCCCCTCCATGCACAAGGACTTCAATTCTGCGCGAGAATCTCTTACATAGGCGTTGATTGAGTAATAGCGAAAAATTTGTTTCCTGTCCGGTGTGAAAGCGGCTTAAAACTCACAACGAATGCGTGAGAGTTGACAGGTATGCTTTACAAATGAAAACTGGCTGCATGTTGAGAGTTTTCGGAGATTCTGTAATGATAATTGAAATGACTGACTGAAAACAGGCCGTGACTAATTTAAATGACTGACTGAAAACAGGTCGTGACCAATAATCGATTTTAAGGGATTGTTAAGGGAATGTTTCATGGTTGCAGTTGACAATGGAGTGCTTGGTGTTTTTGCTAGAATTAGCCTACACTTTATAGTCCTTGAAACTTACGAATCAGGACAAGAGAAGCACGGGAGTGTGGGATTGAGCCATTATGATGGAATCTGAACTAAATTTAAGCTAGGTGTTTGGTGGTGTTGTGGGTCTCAATGTCCACTGGGGGCGGGGCAGGTTTTGGGAATATCATTGATCATGGATGTCCCTTCTCTCAGAACCACAGGGATTAAATGGTTTTGTTAAATATGTGATCTTTGATATAGACATACTTGTTTCATCTGTACATTGAGCCTCAGAATATCTGTGTCAGTTAGGATTTGCAGCTACAATGGGTTTCAAACTTCAGCTACACCTTAGTTCTAGAACTATCAATGCATATGTAGAACCTGAATATTTGATTTAGCTCACAACATATGTCAAAATAATTTTGTTGGAACACATGCTCATTATGCATGTAAAATCTGAATGTTTGGTTGATCTGGTGCAGCCCAGAGCCAGCAGTAAACTTTTATAATCCTACAGCCTGCCGGTGTGAGTGGCATCCTCTGTTCTACACAACAGGAGGCCGGAGCCATTCCGTCCAGGCTGCCCAGTGTTCCTCAGAGTTATATCACAGTCCTCATTGAAGTTAAAGCCCAGTTCCATTATTCTGCTTAAAACAAGCCAAATCTCTGTGAAATTCATAATATGTTTTTGTTCAATATCTTATAAAGGAACCACTTATATATTTATAACACAATTGGATTATAATACTCCATTTTAAGGCTTTTCCATGACAACTGCATCATTTTAGTACATATTCCTATCATGTTTGGTCTTTTTATTCTCGGGGGAATCTAAGGAGTTGAGTGAAACATGTTTGATTTCCCTTGAGATTATGTTTCACTCTCTTTTCGGAAAGCTCCTCAAAAGCTGGTTAGAATTTGCGCGGGCGATTGCCCTGGTGGTAACACCTCGATGGGAGACAGCCCACCTTGTTCGGAGGCGGGGTTTGGAATCTTTAAAGGTGGTAGATTCTAACCGAAGGGGCTCTTCTTCTTCTTCTTCTCTTTCTTTTCAGAAATCTGGTGCGCGGTAGGTGAGTTAAGGAGGCTCGCATTCCACCTCGTTCCGCCCGCTTAGGCCTGCAGGTCTCGGTGGGCGGAGGGGGGTGGCATCTGAGTTTCTCGGCCACGTGGTGTGACGTCTTTAGTTCCGCGTGGCCATTCATCTTTTCCAGGTATGAATATATATGCATTTTCTTCCTAAATTATGTATAACTGGTAATTGGCTTAGCGTTGATTTGTTTGATCCAAGTTTGTGCCTACCTGGTAATTAAATTATTGTTATTCCTTTTTCAGCTCGCGTGGTCTCCATGACTCTTAAAACTCGTATATTCTTTCTAGCCTTGTTTTGACCGGGACTGAATGGGAAATTCCTACCAAGACATGTGTAGGTAACTATAGTTCTAAGTTAGATGTGGGATTACGTTCTACCCCTCAAGGGTTTGTGTAATACTGGCCCTGAAGATTTAGCTCTTAAAAGGTGCCCTTTTAGCGCATAATTAAGCAGGCACCCGGTTAAATATTCTTAAGGGGCCCTTGGGTTTACATAAACCTGGGTTCGTGATACGTTCACGCTCAGTGCTACTTTGTTTATGCTTCGATGCTGCTATCATGGTATTTCCCTCTAACCAATGGAATTATGGTCGAATTAAGCCAGGACAGCCGTGCTTATTAACCCTGGGGGCGTATTTGCTGAGCAACGATGGTTTCCATTGCCAAGTCTGATGTCTGTCTCGAGATTCACGCATGCTGTCCCAAAACTATCAATTCTAATTCTAATTTGGAGTCAGATATTTAACGCGAATACAACTAAATTTGGTATTTTAACTGTTTTATGGAGTCAGATTAATCGTAACCGTTGCGTTTCTATGCCCCGTCTTTGGATGGAGAAAAATATCCATTCTGTTGTGATTCACACCAGCCAGGAAAATGCTTGAATTACAGTTAGTCAATAAGAACACGTGAGTCCTTCACCTCACTGCAATGTCTGTCATTGGTATTGTTTCGTGGGGCCTTACACATGCAACATAGAGAAGTCGGCTGGTCTTTCAGCAATAGTATTACAAGTGCAACAAAGGCACTTGTTGATCACTGAAACAACAGCAGACCTCTCTCTTGCATGCGGTGATAGTTATGGCTTGCTTGTTAACACAGGTTTGAGGCTACCACTATTTTTCTTTGTATTCTTCTTTGTCTTTCAGTTTATTGAGTCTTCCATGATAACGGATCTTAAATCTTGCCCCTGGATTCCACCAGGCATGTATCTGCAATGTGCAAGTGCAACACTATTTTGCTCCACCCTCCACGCAACTTTATGTTCCACTGACAGCATAACATAAGTGTCCTGCCGGCTGATACAATTGACCTGCTCAGACTTTGCTTACTTCTTCATTTTTCTTGGATAATTGTGCTTTTAACATGGGTGGTTGGCTACAAAGTTAAATGCTTTCCATTTTTGTCTGTTTTAATCGTATTTATTGTCATTTCAGAATTTGTTGTGCAGTAGCCTACTGTCCAGCCATGAGCGCCATGGATCAAACATTTGTGCCTGTGCTTTCATTAAAAACAAAATCACAGACAAATAGTTGAAAATTAACCGATGAATTTCCCACAAAGAAGAACATAGCTCTAGCTAAGTGACTATGTCATACATTTAGGATAAAAAAATGGTAAAAAGGCGGGGTTTATGGACGCTTGAATTATGCTTCACGAGCAGTATGGAGGCATTTTGTCTTTTTTAAATGTTTTTTACGCTTTAAAGAGTGATCACCATAGACTTCAGTTGCTTTGGATTTGTCTTCAATGCTGTTTTTCTTTGAAACTCCAAAAAGTGTTTTGAGGACGAAAGAATTAACCGACCCTTCAGTTAGCCACGGGGTGAGTAGATGATGTGTCAATTTTCATTTTTGGGTGAACTATCCATGTATGTTTATCGACAGTCACTCATGAAAAGGCGTACGTCTTCCCTCCGCTGGATTTTATCTTCCATCCTTGGCGTTAATTACTTCCTAAAACTAGTAATTATTTATTAGGGAATCTCTTCCCGCTGTTAGCGGTCCTGGCGAGTGGCTTCCCTCCTGTCTCTCCTACACCCAGTTCTAAGGTGTGCACCTGGCCTGCGCGGGTCATTGGGTCGATCACTTCCTCCCTCCTGAACCCCTCAGAATCACCAGATTGTTTTGTACAATAACTTTACTATATTAAATTGCGCCAAACATTTTTTGACTTTCAGGCCCTCGAAGTACATAGCCCTGGAAACCTCATTAGTACAGGAGCTAGACCCATACTCAGGGATGAAAGACACATTTGATATCTATTGAAAACTGCAGTCAAATCAGTTTTACATCCATTCCAGGTGTCACGATTTAAAACAAAAATCTTGTTTCTGTTCAGTATGATTTTTATTGTTTATAACCAACTTCAAACATCAATGCCATGTGATATCACAGGCAAAGCTGCATCAATTTAGAATCTATGACACTCAGTTATAGCAACGAACATTGCTACCCTGGATATGTGGTCTATTTTATGTAAATTGACCAGAGAAAACGTTTAAAAAGTGAATTTAGGGTAAACTTTCAAGGGTCATATCACCATTCGTTGGTCATATCAAAATGTATGTAAAAATTTAAGACCGCCCCTATGCCATAACATGTTTTTACCCACCACCTATCCCACATGGTGATATGATCCTTGAAAAATGCACCCAATGAACACTTTTTAAAGTTTTCTCAAGCAAATTATCAGAAAACAGATGACAAATCCAGGGTACCAATTTTTGCTTTGTTTATGCTATGTCACAGAAATATATTTATTGAAGCCATGCAAACTTTCACCTTCATACCATGAATATCTTTTGAGTTACAAACCCTAGAAGAACATATGTAAATGGATCGAAATTTTGCGCTTTTTAGTTCATATTATTTTTTCCAGCATTTTTGAGCCTTCATGACTTCATTACTAACAGAGATAACCATGTGAAATTTTCAGGGATGAGAAACTCATTAAAGCTCTTTTGAAAACTCACACCAAATCATTCTTATATCCACTCCAGGTGTCACAATCTGAAACCAAAATCTCGTTTTTGTTCAGTACAGTTTTTTCCATAACCAACTTTGAGCATCAATATCATGGGATGTATCACAGTTTCAATAGCAAAACTACACCACTTTCATTAAAGTTATGGTACAAAGATAATCAGTTGACTCTGAATGGGTCTGGCAGGACCTTTTTCCAGAATTGCTAGATTTTAATTTTAATTTTTTTGAAGGCCCCATTCCCTTACAGTGATGGAAAGGCCCACGGTGCAGCAGGGAATCACAGCGGCTGCTCACTGAGCTCCTCGGTCCCATGTACATCACAACTGTTAAACCTGCTCTCCCTCCTGACCTCCTTTCCCTGCGTTATTCATGTCTGTTGAGCTTCGAATGAGAAGCTTTCAAACCAGTAACCAGCTGTTCGGGCTTTTTGTGATGCAATCTGTGCCTATAATCATCCTTTTACTGTGGATATTTCACAGGATATATGAGTCTACTAATTGCACAGGTTTGCGATGTCTATTGCATTCCTGGCTTGTCGCCACTGTATTGCCTTTGTTTGCTAACTCTTTCTAATTGAAATCTCCTTGCCAACATAAGTGTGAATCTATCCATAATAAGCCAGTGGCTTTCTATGGGGTCAAATATACCCAGCAGATTTTTTATGTCTCCTTAAAGACAAAGAAAGCAGACTCGTAGCTGTTCCCCTACATTGCCCCAGATTAAGCGAAGGGTACGGTAAATTATGAGGTAGATGTGTGCATTCCGCACTGAATACTGCGGTTCTGACTCACTCGTTTTGGAGCGGGGAGGGGCAGCTTCAGCTGTGCTGTAGTGTAAGTAGACGGATTTGTGTTATTCATTTACATGATCTGACAGCCCATGAATGACAAGTAGACTCTCCTTGTCTCTAGATCACAGTGATTGTCATATTATCTTTGGGCAAAGCAGCGTTGATGATTATCTGATTATCCGATGTAATGTAAAATATAGGGGAAATTCTGCATACACCCACTCTCTCCAGAACAGTGTTTTTCTCTCTCGGCTTTTATTGCGCGCTTTACTTTACGATTAATGTACTGCCTCTGAATCGCCACCAACATTCGGAGTCTCACCTACATCCATCTGATAGTGATTCTACAAGAGTAATAACCTGAACTTAGCAGCGCGCATCCCTAAAGTTAGGTGGAGTTATAGGGTCATAAGTTAGCCAGGCTCATGTATTTTGAACCCAACAAGTGAGGCAACACAGGACTTAACCGGCTCGAAAAGAAAGTAGCTATCATTCACAATTAGCCATTAAAATTACAATTGCTACGTACCATTAAAATACTTTATATTTGTATAAAAACTTTACTTGGGTTAAGTGATACGGGAGAGGGAAGGCATATATATTGGTAGGCGCCAGTATAAACCTGGTAAATATGTAATGGTTTTTTCTACTTCAGAGGGTTTCTGTTTATTATGTGCACTTTGTTTGTTCTTTTTTGTTTGTTTTTAGATCAATAAAAATTCCTACTCGAAAGACCCCACGACTATTCTCCAAAAAAGTCACTCCCAGATATATCATTTTTAAAAGCAGTACTTTGCATTTGATAATTTGTGTATGCTCTGATATTTACACTTAAAAGAGCAGCTTCATTATAATGCAGACCACGTAGCAGTATTTACTGTAGTACCTGTAACAGACTCATGCATGCTTTTGGGAGGTTTGGATTGAACCTGGCGTATGATAAAGCTTTTACTCTTGTCTGTTTTTTCGGTTAAATTTTAACTGTCTCTGATTATACAGTAGATCTCCGAATGCAGTCATGCAAGTACGCTCAGAAGTTAAATTGCAGGTTTTCCTGAAGTAAACGACTGCTGCTTAACAGGCTCAATGTTAATCTTGGTAAACTTAACTGAGTAATTTAAATTATTTGATAAATGAGTACACAGATTTGTTCTGCCGATTAGCAGTCTCAGAAAATATTAATCAAATGCATGCTGGGGTGTTGATTTATTTCAATCCATGTATGGAGTTTGAATTGCTGTTAGGTTTTGCGTTGGCACTGGCAACGTCTGATTCACTCACTCAACCCCGAAAAATACATGCACCAGATTTACATACTGCCTCCCTCAGTGTAATTTCCCCCAGCTGTGCCTCTAACAATGTCCCGACGGTTCTCAGAAACAATTGTGGAGGTTCGACTGAACTTCATCAGCTTTCAACCTTTTGGCCAATTTTGACCAAGTTCTGCTTCTGTATGTGTGGCTAGAAGTCATGAGACTACTTCCATTTTGACGGTTTATGACTTAAAAACATTTTAGATGGTGATATCAGTGCAGGGCTGGCGATAAGCGGTATCGCATCGCAAAATGTGATCAGTTTTTTTGAAATGCGCCAATCTGCGATGAGCTTTTCAAATCCCCATCGCATATTTTGCGATACAGGCTTCGGATAATGTGAATAAAAGTTTCCGTACAGTTTTAAACAAAAACGGGCTCCTACACTCTCTTAATATCATCCTGATTGGCCTCTGCAACTGCACTGTGGATAGCCTGATGGCGCAACTCTTAAACCAAGGAAGTGAGTGGAAAGTCTCCATTATTTTCCTACCTCTGCGTCAGTCTTGCCCACAGAGCTTAAGGAAACACTAGAGTGGACAACGTCATTGGCTGATCCAACCGCAAAATGTGAGACACGTCTGCCATCTTATGTAAGGAATCGGCGGGAGAATTGCGCAATCAAACGCTGTACGTGAATACATGTGACGAGATAAAATTAAATGAAAAACACTGCTCTGGCGTCACGCATGACCCTACAAGCACGACCATTATTTAATAAATTATTATTTTGTTTATGGGTGTTTGCTGTCAGGAAGTTATTGATACTACGTTAAAATTCAAAAACATTAAAGTTAAATGAACTGTAAATATATACAGAAGAGTTGTGTATTTATGTCGAAAAGAATGCTGTTTTCATATTTTGAACACATGTACATTTGTATTTGTACCTTGAATTCCTGCTGAGCTCTTTATTCCAGATTATGACCATTTTTATTTTAATAATTAAATGTTCATCTTGGTACATTAGAATTACCAGAATTAATTTCTTTCACAGTAAAAATATTATGCATGATAAAAATCAGTTCTGAATATTCACTTAATCACAGCCTAAGCCAGGTGTGTGGCTTAAGTAGAACCAACTAAGACTTACTAATCAGTTACTGAGCTACTAAATGTTAGCCGTAAGTGGGACCCTGGTAAGTACAAGTAGTTTTAACACTGCAATGCTACTGTAACTCAGCTGCCGTGGCCTTCATTAGGCTATGTTGATTAGTGCTACTACCGTTAGCTAAGTGTTCTAAGAATTGAAAATAAAAAGTTAAAATGCATATATAGATGTTTTTGTGAAGGTTTATTTTTGGTACACAGTTCTGAAAAATGCTGCAAAATGCTACAGACTTCTAGAGACTGCAGTTATTTTTGTTAAATGTCAGCCCTGCAGTGGTATTTATCTTTATTGCCCCCTGCTGGCGATTCTGTCGCTCTGTCCCTGCGGCTGTGTACTCCTTTAACCCTTTGAGCGCCAAATACATTTTCAAGGACTTAAAAGTGCATTTATCCTGAGCTGTTGAAAACCTATCACGTGGCAACTTGTTTAAACAAGCATCTGACTTTGACATCTTACATCGCTGAGAGGGTGAAGAAGACTCAGAAATTCTAAGAAGTCTCGCAAATTGAAAGAAGGCTTGTGGATTCTGAGAAGGTTTACAAATTTTAATCGGCCTCCTGCTCGAATAGGAACACTCCCTGGATGGCACTTGCTCAAACTTGATTGCTCGATTATGACCAGGAGGGGGAATACCCAATAGATTCAAAGAAAGTTTTGATTTTGTGACCCGGAAGTGCAAGTTATAGCTTCTGCATTCATCTCATTGGGGATTATTCTCAGACTATACCCAGAGTCAATCACCAGTGAAGTTTAATACTACCGAGTGGGAGAGTGAACTTGCGCACAGTGATCAGTACGGCATCATTGGTTCATCCCAATGGGTGCACAACATTTGATATGGTTAAAGCACTAGTGAAGGTGTCTGGTGCGCACGATTAACAAAAAGAAAAGTCAAATTTTGCCCATATCTGCGGGGGCTCTGCGCTTGGGTGTCGTCGCCTGTGGGTCGTACTTTTCCCCTCTCAGCCAGCATCTTTTTGTTTGCAAAGACGTCTCGACACATTGCTGCACACATGCTGCAGTCAAGGTTGAAGGACATGACAGTCTGAAAATAGGTTTTTAGGCTACACTGGCTATGGAGGTTTTTGAAAGAGTTTTGGAGCTGTGGATCAGCCTTCAGTTGTGCCTTGAAGTAACAGGTTGATTTAGTTTTCTGTAAACAAACTATGAGTTCTGTTGCACTACTAATCACCATTTATTGAATATTCAACTCATTGTGCCTTTTAAAAATGTGCTTGAAACGATGAGTTCAGTAGTCAATGCAGTGCCAATGATGGAATCAAATTAGTAATTTTGTTTTATCCAATCCTGTTTAATGAATTTTTATGACTATTAAATAATATAAATGGCATACATCGAGTAAAATGTGACTGGAGTCTACTAAAATCTTTCTTGGATCTGAATAGATTTTTTGCTGACTGAGTCATAACAGGAGGGAGTTTCCCTGCTGGCTGCATCATCCTGATTGGATCAGAACATGCTAGATAATTCCTCGAGGGTTTATAAATTGCAGCTACATGTTGTTATCAGGACCCTGACATGTGATGTACAAAAATATGAAAGGTACAAATAATATTTACATTAAAAATGAGGGGTGCACCCTACTTCTACTGCCGACTGTAACCGTGTCACGAAATACTCCAATATAAAGACAAAAACGATGTCCATCTCCCGCGTATGCCCTCAGTATATTTCTCTGAGTCATTACAAAGGCACAGCCACTCTGTATTGAAATGCAGAGGAACGAGTTGGGGTCTGTGCGAGTGGGCTTCGTAACGGCGCACGTCTACCGTCGTTCTCCTTTAAGAAAATGGGGTGGGGGGGTGGGGGAATGAAGGGTGCCCACTGGCTCCGGGGCCTGACAGGTTTTTGGCAGAGTTGTGGCGAGGGAAACGACTGGCGGGGATTCTGAGGGAGGACGGATCGGCAGTGACACATGCTAGCGAGCGGTAGCACTATAAAAAGACTACATATGCTCGTCGCAGGTTGTGTAAAGAAACGGGACAGACGTCCAAGGACGTCGCGCCCCCCCCCCCATATGGGGAGGGGACGCTCGCACTGATGAGCGCCCTGACTGAAATTGCCCATCTGCACGGTTTGCAGGTGTTTTGAATGATTATATTATTAGCTCTATCTGTTCAACTTTGATTTTTTATGGGGATTTTAGCATCCTGGGCTTTAATCTGGGTGGAGAGAGAAGGGAGGGGAGGAGATATATGTCCTGCCATCTGTTTCAAAATGGCAGCAGAGGCGTCTCTAGTGAAACAAGTTTTCATTGAAGAAAGGTTTAGTTTGAATTGTGAGTGTGTGTGTGTGTGTGTGTGTGTGTGTGTGTGTGTGTGTGCCAGTTTTTACAGCGCGACTCAGGAGAGGTATTTCAACCATATAATGTCTCTAGTTTTTAAATTATATTAATTTAATGAGCACAACAGTCTGGTTGGATTACATAGACAACACACCAACAACAGCAAAAAAAAATAACGCAGTATAAAACAGAACTGATTTTACGTCGCCACTACCTTGCATCTATTGCTTTAACGTGCAGTTCACGGGCGCAGGCGAAAAAAAAGAAGAAGAAAAAACCTGTTCTGTCATTATTTCCTCCGCCTTTATCATTACGATGTGCGTGAACACACAAGCGCTGCCTGAATGCAGCTAGTGCTTTTGACAAGACCCGGGCTCGCGCATTCTTAATTAAAGGGCCCTTCCTACAAGCGCAGAGCCGGAATGGAGACGGCCCAGGCAGCCGCCCAGTGTTTGCTAATGTGAGGCTGTTGTTGTGTAAAATCACTGGGAGGAATCTGGCTGCAGACCGGCGCTGCTGCGGGGGGATCAGGAAGAGGGGGATGAGCGCGTGCAATAATAAGCAGATTTTAATGATTTACTATAAATCAGCATTTTTGCCCTGTCAGTGAGATTGAAGAGCCTGACAGCTCCTCACTCGTCTGCTGCGCAAATGTCTCACTGATGAACCGTGTGCTTTGAATCACCGATCACAGAGCTCTGTGTGCCTCAAACGGCAATGATGACGAGGGGGGGCCGGGGCAGGCAGGCATTTGAACACACACACACTAACACACGCACATGCACGCACGCACACAAACGCACGCATAAACACACGCACACACACTCACAGACAGGCACGCATGCATACTCACTCACGCACACAAACTCACAGACATGCACACGTGCACATACATACTCACTCACACACACATACACACACACACACAGACACTTACACATGCACACACTTACTCACTCACACACACACACACATACTCACATACACACATGCCCAGACGCGCACATGCACATACAAACTCACACACACACTCACATACACACAAACACTCACAGACACGCGCACGTGCATGCACTTACTCACACACACACATACACGCACACTCACAGACGCGCATATGCACATACAAACTCACTCACACACACACATACACACACACTCACACATGCACACACTTACTCACTCACACACACACACACATACTCACATACACACATGCCCAGACGCGCACATGCACATACAAACTCATGCACACACTCACATACACACACACACTCACAGACACGCGCACGTGCACGCACTTACTCACACACACACATACTCACACACACACTCAAAGACGCGCACATGCGCGCGCATACTCACTCACACACACACACACACACACACTCAATTTGTTCTCAGACCTCAGCACAGCAGAGAGGTAAAGGGATATTTTACTAATGTCTGGTCACTCTTGAGCAGAAATGAGTCAATCCAGTGTTCAGTGGTCCAGGGTAATGGGGGTTTAAGGAGTTTACATGTCTGAGTCGGTGGGTCTTCTGTTTCTCTCTCCAGTATTGATCCGCCTGTATTGATATCAGCCTGCCGTTGTAACATAAACATGAAATGGGGTTGTAAAATGAATTCTGTTTTGTTGCTGGTTTGCCCGGTAGAGGACGGTGGCTTGCACCCTTCTATAACACCCCTAAAATCTCCAGAGGCAGATTATTATGAAATTTATAACTCATGTCTAAGCTTTTCAGTGGACACAAATCTGAATTATGACAATGGTCAGCGAAGTAATCTTTCACATAGCATATTTGCTTTCTATCATACTACAGGTTAAAAAATGAAATTGCAGTGCATTATTTTGTGAAAGGGCGCTGTGTTTGCTACCCTTGCTGAATGCGGTATAATGGCGGCGCGTTTATGATGGTTGAGCATGCTCGGGGTAATGTCCCTTATTTGTTTTTCTGTGTCGTGTTTTCCTCGGCGGGTTTGGTCGATGGGTGATTTTGCATTCCTTTTTGTCACGCTCCCCCCTACACTCAGCTCCATTGGATGTTTCATAATGACCATTTAGAGTAATCAATCGCTTTCTTTGAAGTTTGGAGATGAAAGAAGGGTTTGACAGTTAATGTGCGTCTGTCCTGTGACGTGAACGGCATAACGATGTCAAGGCTTTGAAGGCGAAAGTACGGGCACATCAGGTTGAATTTATCCCACTCTGTGGAAATACCTATGCCGCACAGCCCTGCAATACAAAGTGACTTTTTTTCCCATCCCCTTTTATTTATTTATTTTTTTTACCATCCTCATTTTATACAGCTGTCACACGCACCTCTGGTGCAGTTAGTGCCATTTCATATTCCACGGCTTCCTAAAAAATATGTTAAAGTAAACATTTCATGCTTGCTTATCCAAAAGAGAAGTGGCACACACAGGCGAATTACACCGGCTGAGATCTGTTGTCGCCGAGGCTGAGCGTTTGGGATGTGGCGCCGGTGTATCGAGAGGGAACCCACCGGAGACTGCTACGGAAGAGACGTGCTTCTAACAAATATAAAGAGGTAGAACTGCAGCCTTCCGGAACCTTCCAAAAGGAAGAAAAATAGAACTCCCAGTCCAAATACTGAAATACTAAACAACACAATGCTAACCTATATTTGCTCTCAAATTTTTCTGATGCAAAGTAATAATAATAATTCATCGTGATATTATGCACACCACCAAAAAAATAAAATATATATATATTTTGCTAGAGCATGGCTTCCTCTGGTTGTCGCCTTTGGAAACCAACATTCTAATCCCTTGGAGATAGCGCCAGGCCGTTTTTGTTATTATTTGCTGGTAATTTAGTCATGTATCACCCCGATCGCGCCATGGGCCTCCAGCCTTTCAGGCGCAAGCAGCTAACTGACCCCTGCAGTATGGAAGCTGGCTGGCGGAATACGACTCATTAGCGGTGATAAACATTTCTCTGTGTAGTTCATCACCTCTCTCCCCAGCCAGAGGGCAAGATGCCTCGCATCAGCCCAACTGATTATCCTCCTGCATCTACGTTATTGTCACCAGAAGAAGAAAGCACTCTTACGCGTCGCTGTCTGCAGGAAAGCGCAAAAGCAGCGTTGTATCCCCAGATGGCAATACAAATGCAATAGCACAGCTGTATGAAGATGTAAGGTCCAGGCACACACTCTGATGATTTCTTTCCTCGGGGCTGTGGAGGAGATGAATAGGGTGCGACACTGCTATTGTACTTTTTTTTTTCTTCTTTTAAATGACGTGATTTTACCACTGTTGGTCCAGGTGAGCCTGGACTTACAAATGGGATTCCAAATGCTTAAGATGTTGAACGTCGTGCCCCCGCATTAAGAGCCCGAGAGAACGTAATGAAATAGAGGCCCGCGGGAGACTGTGTGCATTTCATTTGTTTCCTTCCGGCAGGAAATGTGACGTGAGGAGAAGGAGTCAGGCAGGCTCTGCCATCAGCCAGGAATGGGGAGTGGGCGGAGCTTAGGATCTGAGTGATGTCATTTCCTCACGTGTCAGCACGGCTTATAGTTTTGAAAAAAGGTGGGAGGGTATTCACATTTATTTAAACAGTGTGTTTTACCCTTGCATTCCCATCCCAAGCCAGCATTATGGGGTGTTTCAATTGATGTTTTTTATAAAACATAGAAACTGCTGACCTTTACTGTACAACCCTTAAATAAAGCTGCATACAGAATGAATGTACATTCTTGAAAGCACAGTAATAAAGTATCTGAACACTTCTCCCTGGTCTTCTAGTTCACACATTTTCAAGGGACGACAGGTAAACGGAGTTCAGGTTTTTGATACTGAAAACATAAGGATAAAGGCCTTGGAGACAGATCATCGCGCATGTTCTCACTCCGTCAGCGAAGTCGCCGGTGGTCCGTACTGCAGTGATGGAGTCTGGAGAAAGGATTACCTGGTTCAGGAGAGGAACGTAATAACAGACGCGCATAAGGAAAGCAGTATGTAGCGATATACTTCTTTTGTCATCTCTTATCCCCACGGTGCTTGTATATTTTATGGTTCTAGCTGTTCAAGTGCGTCTGCTACATTGCGGTTCTTACGTTCTGAAAAACCACTTCAGTCTAAATTGGCATCAAAGAAGCAGTGCAGCCTTTTTATTTTTTTATTTTTTTTTGTGGAGACAAATTTCTAACAGACGACATATAAAGGGGGAACCAGAGCTCTCGTGTGTGCAGCCACATGCTAAGCTAACACAAACCACATGGGCTCCTACTACTCGTAGGAGAGCGCTGTAACTCCTAATTAAATGTGGCTATGCTTACAAGCTTGGGGAATAATCATTACATCACCATACATCACTTCCTTTTCCTTTTTTTGTGTGTAAAAAAAAGAAACTATTCAGTAAAAGAAATATTCCAGAAAAAAACTGGCTTGTAGCCAAGAAAGTACTCACTCCTGTTGGCAATTCTGGTCAGCCTGATAACGATGGCTTATTCAGTACATAACCATATACATACCCTTATGAGTATCTGTTTGTTGTTGTTGTCTTTTTTTAAAATCATATTTTTATTATCATTGTTGTTGTTAGGCACATTGGGCAACTTTATGTCTGAAATGTGGTCTATAAATAAATCTGCCTCTTCATTATTATCATCTTCTTTTTATTGCAAGAGGTCAATCACCACAATACACTGAAGGACATAATTTTAACCAGAGATTGAAACTTTGACAAACAGTGAAAATAAACCTGATGAGACTGATGTCGCGTCTCCAGAAACGGAGACTTAAGGGGCTGAGCCTTTGCTGCTGTGTGCGGCTGAGTACTGAGGGTATATTTCAGGGATATTTTGCATATGTTACATGGCAGATAAACAGTGGTGCGGGCGCTGGAGCTGCCTTCCAGGTTTCAGCGCCCTGAGTAATCAGCTGTTGGGTGACATCCCCTCTCACCGTGAAAACGAGCTGCTGACACAGAGTCAGGAGACTCGGCAGAGCGGCTCCCTCTTCGCCCGCCACGCACCGAACAAACACTGCCGCTCAGCCGCAGATAAACGCCGGCGCCGAGCGCGACGGTTTGCTGCGGCGTCTCCATTTCCGCACGCACGTGCAAACTCGCAAACATCCCCGCCGCTCGCTAGCGCGCTAACGTTCGCCCTACAAATTGAAAGCTTCGGCAGAATCCTCCGGAGGAAAAATAAGTTACGGGCATTTGGGAGGGCGTGGAAGGAAATAAACCGCTCACCGGTGAATTCAGATGAAACGCGGCAAATTTTGCACGGGTTTTGTTGAGACAAAAATAGTTCGCCTTCCCAATTTCAGCCAGAACCCGAAGAAGGGTCTTCACATTCGTTAAAGGCTTTACAACGTAGGGTCTTTCCGCATGTTAATCCACACAAACAGCACCCATTCTTAGGCAAAACTGATCTTTCATATACGCATCACAGCTCACGCCTTCATCTTAAATAAATAAAATATGTACCGATATAAAAATGTCCATAAATACAATTGAAAAGCCATAGAATTGTGCCCTTGTGTTTATTTTATTATTTCTTGTTAATCACTGATTCGGCTCGATCCTGTCTTTCCCACAGTAATCTACTATGAAATGTCTCGGTGCGCGGCTTACTTATCTGAGAATTACCTATTAAAGGTTTAACGCTCAGTGCTTGATAAACATACTATATATAGTGTATCTGCTCCTTTTTATCAAGCTCTTGAATGTCCTTCCCCTATGGTGAAGTAATTTGTTTAATTAATCTGTCACTTTGGAGGAGAATATTGCCTCATTCTTGGGAAGGGACTGGAGAGAAGTTTATAATATTGTTTATACTTATAGCCCTTTAGCCCAGATTAGAATAAGACGATATCTGTCCCTGTTCAAAACTCCATCTGGGAGACCAGACCACAGTGGCATGAAACACAATGCAAGACATAATTTGTAAATCTCTGCCTTTAAGAAATGAAATAAAAAAAGAGGAGCCCTGAGAGGATTCAGTTTAGCCCGACTCCACTGTCAGCATTTTCGGTGATTTGTGGTGAATATCGCAGCTGGAACCAAGAAACTCGACAATAATGATGAAAATAGAATCCGCGCAAAGCAGAATCACAACTCCCGACGGACAAAAAAAAAAAAAAGTGCCGCAGTTTGTGGGATTGTGATAACACGTTATTTCATTTCACTTCCTCCTGTTGTCTCTGTGCCGCTCACGGTTGTGTAGTTTCCGCAGTTGCTGCTGCTGGTGGTGGTGTTACTAGCTCTTGCGGTTTCTGTTGAGTTTTTCGATGTTGTAGCAGTGCTTTTTCGCCAAGGCCAAATAGAAAAAAAAAAACAAAGTATAAGGAGACACTGCAACGGTGCATATCCAGAAATTCTACTTTGCGATTATAATCAGCAAATGAAATTAAAGCACTTGCCACAGAAAGTATTTATCTTTGGAAGCCATCCAGCCGAGGGCAGGGATTAGGCCTCAGGCGCAGGGATAAGTATGCGAACAGCATCCCAGGGCTCGTGCTTCTCTCGCCGAGGAAAGAGTGCACTGCCGAGCCCAGGCAAAGTCAGGGGGTGACCCAGCGAGAGTAAATCAGACCCCATCACCTTAGCACACTTTTGTTCACATCTGATACCATTTTTAGAATTTGGGGTCAGTTTCACGGAACTAATGTGAGGGCCTACCTATACATCTTTGGCACGGTGACAAGGCGAGACGGAAAGATTTATGCATTTTGCTTTGCAGATGCGGGAAAAAGATAGGAGAGATCAAATGGAGGAGTGTGATAACAAATGAAATACGGCTCCCAGGGCCCATAAATTAACGGGGAAAAGACGGTTGTCATTATTTGAACAGGCTTTAAAATAAGGTATGGAGCCCAGATGGTAGGGGAGAGATAGCGCAGCCATGTTTGAGTAATTGATGACTTAAAAATAAACTGCGGGCTCATCTTGGGAGGCAGAAAGAAGAATAACGCGACACAACAAACATGCAGCATCAGGGTCAAGAGCATTTTTAAGCTTTTTTTGGTTTTCTGAAGATGCTCCAAATATTTAAAATAGAAGTGCAGTCGACACAGGTTTTTTGGTTTGTTTGTTTTCTGAATCCAGAAACAACATTTACAGTGTGTTCTTTAAACTGTATTTCATTTTTTAATGTTTGATTTTACTTATTTGAGCAGATGAGTCCTTAGTACATCATCATCATCTGTCGCCGTCAGTCGTCTGTAAAGAATTGGACCCCTTATCCTCTAGTGGTCACAAATATTGATCAAGTCTGACAAAACGTGACGTGCAACATCTTTAGTACACAAGCTATTTTGAAACGGCATTTCCGCACTGAACCCTCAAAAGTGCGTGAGACTGGGTGGTCATACTGAGAAACTGTCGTTCATTTCACACCTTTCTAATATACGTAGAAAAAGAGCTGAGGCTTGATATGTAAGCAGTAGACAACATACCTCATATAAATGACAGGTTTGGACCATTTCTGAAAAATGGCCATTTTGTGACCTTTGACATTCTTTTGCCCATTGACCCCTACATAAATAACCTGCGACCTCCAGCGGACAAAAATATTGATAAATTTGCTAAAACTTTGCGTACAGCATCTTGAGAAAAGAGACTACAGTAGTTTGGAGATCATTTCAGCCTTGTACACCTCTCCTCTCCAAATGGGCGTAGCAGGGTGGCCGACCAATTGAGTCTCAAATTCATCTGAACGTCTTGTCTTTCTTTGAATCAAATTCAGTTTGATCCCATTTTCTTAATGGTCCAGGAAAACAGTAAGAATAAGACGCTTGAATCCTTAAACAGTGGAGTTTTCATAGAATCAGTGGAATTTCCCGGTAACCCTGCGCTTTCGATAATGATTTAATGGGGTTTCCTTGTAACTCTGCTGCTCAGAGAGTAAGTCAGTGGGGGTTGCCTGTGACTCAGCTCCTCAGGAGTAAGTTAGTGAAGTTTAACTTTAACTCTGCCCTTCAGAGAATAAGTTAGTGTTGTTTCCTGTAACTTTTCTATTCAGAGGGTTATTCATTAGGGTTGACATGTATCTCTGCTCTTCAGAGAATTTACTTGTGGCTCTGCTTATCAGTGAGTTAGGAAGTAAAGTTTACCTGTAACTCTGCTCTTCAGAGATTAAGATAGTGGAGTTTGTTTGTTACTCTGCTCTACGGAGAGTAAGTTGGAAGAGTTAGTGGGGTTCACCTGTAATTCTGTTCTTCAGATTATACGTCAGAACGGTTTACCTGTAACTGTGCTCTACAGAGAGTAAGATAGAGTGATTTCCCTGTAAATGTGCTCTACATAGAGTAAGTTAGTGGGGTTTCTCTACAACCCTGTTCTACAGAGAGTAAGTTACAGGGATTTCCCTGTAACTCTGCTGTATAGAGAGTAAGTTGTGAGGTTTACCTGTAACTCTGCTGTATAGAGAGTAAGTTGTGAGGTTTACCTGTAACTCTGCTGTATAGAGAGTAAGTTAGAGGGATTTACCTGTAACTCTCAGATTCAATGCCTGGGCAGAGGATTTTAATTCAGCAGCCAAATACTGAGCAGATCCGGGGGGATTTAACTCCACAAATGACATTTCAGCTGAAGTTTGACACAGTATTTCTTTGCTCTTTAATGCAGGAGAGGTACGGCCCCTGATAGGAGCGCAGAGATGGAGGCTGCAGGCTCCATCCAGGCAGACACAGAGAGCCTGGGCCATCAACAACCCAACCTGACCTCCTCATTCCCTCACTCCAGAGCAGCTGTTACCTGGTATGCAGGTGTGTGAGGATGTTGTGTGCTGGCCCGCTGCATTGTGGGAAGCTGTATTAGAAATTAGAAACAATAATGGGTCAACGCTAGAAGAAGGTTTCAGTCATATAAAAGCCTGAGGTGTTTCACATGTGATTTTTTCTCTGACAATACTGAGGAAGGATTTGTTTTTACGCTTTCTAATTAGTGAAATCACATATAAGCTGCATGCTTGTCTTGTCCAGCTTTTGTTTGTGTGTGTGTGTGTGTGTGCGAGAGTATGTCAGCATGTATATGTGTGCATGTGTATTTGTGTGTGTACATTTGTGTCAGTGTGTGTGAGTGTGCGCATGTTTGTGAGTCTGTGTGCGTGAGTGTGTGTGTGTGTGTGTGTGCGCGTGTGTGCGTGTGTGTGTGTGAGGGTGAGTGAGTTTGTGTGTGTGAACAAGCAGTCATACATATCTATTTTTGTATGTTTATAGGTGTGTGAGAGTGATGATAGCGGCATATTTTACATTTTCTAATTTTATGTATTTTAGTAACGGCCGAATCGTTAGCCCAGGGGATGTTATTTCAGTTTGGTCACTCACAGCAATCTTCAGGTGACTGTGGAAGTGGAGCAGGTTAAAGATAAAAGGCTGCAATTCCAACGGCTGCGGCAGGCATTTCCACACTGTCCATCATCTCCCTTTGATAGGGCTTCAGTCGGACATGTTTTCAGAAGTCTGACATGTTATTAATAAAACAAACTCTAATGGAAATATCATTTCACTTATTTTTCAATCAGGCTGTGGATCGCACTAAATCTGCAATGCAAGACTTTAATTAAAGATTGATGGGTGTACCATTCATCTTGCGCTCCGTTCATGCAGTAATTAAAATGACAAAAAAAGATTTATTTATAGAAATTTGGTTGAGCCCCTCTCTTATGTCTTTGTGTCTTTGATATTTTTTTCCTTTTAAACATGGAGGGGAGGGGGTGGAGTGTTTACATTTTTACTTTTATTTTCTTGCCCAGTCGATATAATAGTCATGCATACATTTGTGTGTTCATTATCGCACTCCGCTCGGCTGTAAATTGTTGAGGGCTTGGTAATATAAGAGTCTGTGATGATGCATCTCCTTTAAAGTGCAACCGAACTCAGTTTTCAATCAAACTTTTCTCATGAAAAAGTTACTTTTGTTTAATAACCTTATTTTTGAAGTAATCAAATCAGACGAAGAAAATACAAGCGAAATAGCTTTGCATTTTTATTTTTGTTGGCAATTATGTGGTCTCTTGGAGTTTGACAAGCCTTCTAATGAGTTCTCAAAGGACACTTGTTTTATTTGTTTGTTTGTTTGTTATTTTTAAGCTTGATTAAGTCCTGTGTTCATAGTAAATACAATGAACTGAAGAAGAAAACGCTACATAGCTTAATTGAGTAGCCTTTGGAGGAGCAGGGATCCTTTGTTCATCCAAGAGGCCCGATCTGATCTGAAAATGAGTTGTGATACAATCCTGCGCCTCATATCTGGCAAATGATATATAATCCATAACCCATGGAATAATTTTGTTTGGTGAAAATATAGAGCCAACGATTTTTGTTGAGTGGCATTATTTAATTTCCTAATTTATTTTACTTCCAAAATAATTTCAAACTTTTCACTTTGACAGATTTTTCAGGTTACAGTAAGGTCTTCAATATTTTTTTTCCCTTTTCTAATAATAATAATAATATTAATAATAATAATAATAATATAAACTTCACTGAGAAAGCACCTTTCAATAACAGTTACAAAGTGCTGTACAATCATGAAAAGAAATAGAATAATAAGAGGTGTTGACAAAACCTTAATGGAGGGCTTGAAACAGAGTATATGATTGAGTTAATATGAGAATCAGAGCAGCACAACAGAGCACCACACAGGGCAGGTAAAGAACACAGATACTTGGTTAATAGGATCTAAAAACATCAGGATGCTAAAAAAATGAAAATAAGAGTAACAGAGGTATGAAGAGGATAAAAGATTAACACAACTTTTTCTTAAAAAAATTGTTTTTAGAAGCAAATTAAAATGAGGCTTTGCAGCGCAGAGGCTGATGTCCTTACGCTGTCAAGAGGCTGTAATCGCAAACGTCCGGTCTTCGATCGCTGAACTGATCAGTCTATCCAGAATATTCACAAAAAATAAATCAATCGATAATAATGCTTATATTGTTAAAGATGTTCATCTCTTTTTTTTTGTTTTTCTGGGCAAAATGACGAGTCCAGGATGTGATAAAGTATTTATAAGAGAACCCCCAACAGAACAACCAGAGGCCGGTGTTTCTCACAAATCTCCCGCATCACATCTACTCCACACTCCTTATTCCACTCAGCTTCCATTAACCTGAATGCATTTCTGAGAAGGAACTCTGCGGTAGATATGTTTAGGAGGAGAGATGCATTAAATGATTAGAATGACTGATGATTTTACCTTTTCCAAAATGAGCGCCGTATCATAACGGTCAGTCGGATCGCGAGGACGATGGAATAATTAAAAAGAAAGAGAACTGCGTAATTCCACACACGCTATCCATACATCATACCAGCGCACATTTAATACCAGAGAGCCGGCGATTCTCCTGACGTCTGTATTACAGTTTTCTCTTATAAAGATCCTCTCTGCTGGAGACCAGAGTTAATTTCAGGCCTGTGCCTGCAACAAAGAGGAAGGAGGCCAAACGTTGAACGGGATTTATAATCTTTTATGAAATAACTATAATGTAGTTGAGGGGGGTTTGCACTGACCATGGAGAGGAAATGGGATCTGTAGCTCACAATCTTCCTGACGTGATAAATATATAATACGTTACATGATGAATGCCGTTATAAACTGTACCTGCGATAAGATTTAAGTATTCATATTTCTATCATGTTAATACAATGTGATAAACCAGCGAATCCCACGTTGACCGTGGCATTTGTTATATCCCGCGAGGGCCCATTTTTCTATGTCGCGGGACAAACGGATGAAGGTGTTATACGGGTGTAGACATCAGGTATATGCCGGTGTTATGCTCTGCTGAGATAATAATGCATAGAGCCGGAGAGCCGAGACACGTTTGGGTCATTCTTTCCCATTTAAGCTATTTATCAGGCCTTACCCCGCACAATTGGGTGTTGAGTATCGTGGCAGATATCCCCAGCACCTGAGTTCAGTAATCTTTACTCTTATTTCTATCCTGTTGGATTACCTGGTACTGCAGGGGAGATCTAAACTGCTTCACCGAAGCTTGTTCTGAAAGCGGCGTACACAAGGCCGCGGTTAATCCCATATCCCGCAAATTAGCATTACACTGGAGTGGAGACGGGGGTGGGGTGGTACGTACTTTCGAATGGTGTTTAATGTGCCCATAATAAATAATTTAAAAAAAAAAGTCCACATAAAAGTCAGGCAGTGAGGCTAGATAATTGATAGCATGGTAGCATAGCGCTGCGTAGCTGTTTAACATGCTAATTGGAAACAATTAGAAATTGTCCTTGATGGAGAAAATAAATAAGGAGCTCTGTAATGTTTAAAGAGCAGTGCTCTTCTGATAAAAACAAAGTAACGCAGACACACAGAAAATGTGAGCGGAAGAGAAGGTGTTCTGTGAAATGATGCAGAATGCACGGTGCATCATGGTTCCGCCCAGATGAGAGCCCCAGTACGGGTGGGGTGTGGGGGGTACGGCGCAGGGACAGAGGCAACAGGGCAGCTGTAGGCAGGTGGGGGTCACTCGGGGAGGGGGTGGGGGGGGGGTGTAGAAGGAACAGCCAGATAAAGTTTTAACAATGAGATTCCACAGACTGCTGACAGCAGGCCGGTCCAGCTCAATATTGCCGTCCCCGGGTTATGAATGCACCGCATCCATATTTTTTCTATTTTTTCCTCTTTAACTGCTTCTTTGCAGCAATAATCCCAGTATCCCCACCCCATAAACCACAGCCAGCCGTTGTGTCCCAGCCAAAATCCAGCCCTGCTGCAGCTGTGCGGCGGCCTCACCTGAGCACCCCCTTCCCCCCAGCGGCCCCTTGGACCGCGGCGGCCGCCTCCGAGACACAGATTGGTCTCCTGGTAGCTCCTTGGCTCCGTTTGCACCTCTCACATCCAGCCTATCTGACAACTCGCATCCCAGCGGCATCAAGGGCCCAATTAGGCAGACACATCTTATCAAGGAGCTTATTTTGCATAACCGAATACAAATGACGAATAAAAATTTAATGTTTTAATAACTTGTACAGAGAAGATGGGCTGTTGATATAGCATGCCTGGATTTTTTTTTTTTTTTTTTTTTTACGATCGCTGTCACCCGTGTGATAAAACTGTTGTGGAGGAACAAAGGTTTGGAACGATTTCTATTTTTTTCTCTCTTTTGGTTTTGTAATTGTTTTGGGAGAGTGATGCTCATATTACTGCTGTGAGGGGTAAATATCTACCATCTCTCTACTCTTTACGCTAAATATTTTTCAAAAAAAAGGTTGACTAATTAATTCACCTTCTTTCTCAGTTGAGAATGATTATTGTCATTTACGACACATTTTTAGTGAAACACTTATGAATCACTTCTTACTTTATACAGTATATGTATATATATACATATATATAGTAAGAATCATTCTTGGTGTGAATCATTTCACATATTTCAAAATTTGATAAAAATGACTAAAACTACACGCAGAAATTCACACAAAACTTTGGTCCTTGTCCTCAGTTCTTCCCTAGATTTCCTTAAATTTAACAACGTGTTTATTCTGGTCGTTGTGTACCCAAAAATCAATGATATTTTCCCGCCTCTTAAACCAATTCCCCGCCTTTAATTTTTGATCTAAAACTGTCTGTGGCTAAATGATACTGACCCGTTGGATCTTTTAACAACACAATCAATAAAGCATGCTTATGCGCCGCTTGCACAACTATCCGTTTGGGACTTTTTAAAAAATATGCCGGCGGTCGCAGCTCTCTAAGTGCACGGCGCGAGCTCTAAATCTTCAGAGTCAAAGTTTTACTGTGGCGTTATGAGTAAAAATGCCTTGTCAGCCATCTGCCAGTTTCTCCCCCACCGTCCGTATTTCTAGCGCCGCTAAACACTGGGGGTGTGCCACCACCCAGGGCTCCTGCCACAATTACTGAGCCGCAGTTCCTGTGGCAGGACTACGAGACCACAGGAGAGGGCATGTAGCATCTCTTATTCATGCGAAAGTCCCTAATGAAAAGCAGTGACCCTGTCAGTATGACGGACTGGCTGTTTAATGTGTTATAAACTGTCAGCTTCTAGAGAAAAGCTAAAAAAGAGAGAAGTCGGGGAAAAAAAATAATAATAAAATGTTCGGTGCCATCCTTGAAAGGCCTCAATAAATGCTAATTACAGCGGATTAATCAAGCGCTAATTCTGCTGATCCAGAAAGGTTACGCAGTCAATTGTGCAGAAATGGCTCCCTCTCAGGTGTCGCTTTGCATTTAGGAAAGTGGACTGTTTCCTGTGCTGTTTCTTGTGCTGTTTACCGTTCGAGGCTTTGCGGTGGGTCTTCCTCGATTTGGGGTGAAGCCTCCTTGTTTGTTAAATGGGGAGAGAGGGAGAGCATTGATAGTATCAGCACAGTCTTCATTTAGCTGTCCTCCGCGTTCTTCTGCGCCAAAACTGGACCCTCTCCAGATCTGCGAAAAATTAGCCTCATCTGGCAGAGGTCTCACGACGACAATCGCGAACGTTTTAATCGTGCCGACCTGATAAGGGTTTCCTGAGGCTTAGATAGCGCGACTGACTTCCCTTTGTATCTGCGCGCGGGCCTCGCCTTAATTTCATTCATCAGTTTTACTCGTTCATTACTGCTAGCGCTCGCCCACGTTTGTTGCACTATAATTTCAACCCGCTGTGAAACGCCATTGAAGTGGATGAGGGCCATGCTGCGGGTTGTAATGCGCTTTGTCAGGCTGATAGAGAAAAATGCGAACGCTGTCATTGCAAAGGCAGACGTCTCCAAGTGGCTTGTTCTCGCAGCTTAAATCTTTGCGTTACATATTTTATTCATCTCTGCATGTGGCACTCATGAGGATATACAGCAATAACATGAGCTGTGAGAGGGAAACGAGAATCATGGCCGCTGTGCCAACACTCCTTTGTTTGAGGATTCGGTCGGTATTGTGCCGTGCTGAGCGTCCCTGGCTCGTGAAAAACGGACAGTGGAGGTAAATCCCGGCCTCGTCCCACAAGGCACTTTGCGACTGCATAGTTACTGCACTCTGGAGCACTGAGAAACCAACACAAAGAACATTCCGGATTCCTCACAGAATGAACCAATGTGTATGAATGCATCTGTGCCGGTACGTGTGTGTAGGTATGTGCGGATGACAGTACATACACTGGCTCTGATTGGTGAGTAGCTGTAATGTATGTTTACACAGGTGCTGCTGATAATGTGTGAATAACTGTTTTTTCTCAATCTGAAAAAAAAAAATAAATTTCTGATGCTCTGACTTTTCACTACTCTCCCGCTCCCAAGTGATTTCAGCACGTCCAAGCCCATTCTTCTGATCAATTCCTGTTTGAACCTTGAATGATTCATACATTAACAGCTTATTCACATCCCTACTACAGTCTAAATGACTCTACCAGGCACATTTCCTCGATGACGCTGAATGAAAATGCCTCGGCTCAGTGGAGGGTCCGGACTCCAGCTCGGTATCTGGGAAAGTGGCTGAGAGTGAGGATTGACTCGGGACTGCTGCGTTTGTCCATAAATTAGAGGACGGGAAACAGAAATACAGTGCGAGGCCGGCTGGAGCCCCGAGCTCTCGCCCGTCACCACAGACAATAACAGCCTCCATACTTCCTGTGAGCGTTTGAGAGAATTAGTGAGCTGCTCGGCCATAAATTCCCGCATCTGTGGGTCCCTTTTCCTGTGGATATATTCACCACAGAGAAACACTCCTGTGTGTGTGTGTGTGTGTGTGTGTGTGTGTGTGTGTGTGCCTGTGTGTGTGTGTGTGTGTGCATGCGCGCGTGTGTTCGCACTTGTCCACATCCAGTTTGATGATGAATGAAAGATCGAAGACAGCGATGAACTTTTTAAAGTTTTCTGCATTCTGCTGATGCGCGCAGGGCCATAACTTCCCAGTTAAAGGTGAAGAGCTTGCATACAGCTGCCATATATTTTATCCCACCGTTTCAAATTAAGGTTTAATTATGACTCCTCTCTACAGAGTAAAACTAAAGGGAAGGGAAACTTTAAGGGTTTGTGTTACACCTGTTTCGTCTCACACATATCCCTGACTGTAGCTACCTTTGGCTAATTTGTTTAAAATGCTGAAACGGAGGAGGAGCGAGGTTGGAGAGGACGAGACCGATCTGAAGTTGAGGGACAGTAGAAGCGGAGAAGCAGCTCTGGGACAGAGAGGGATAATTTGTCCACAGTGCCATCAGCCAATGAGCACTCCTCCCTCCCCAGTCGAACAGCGCAGCGGTGTCCGGCACCGCATCGTTAGGGGCATCCCCACATGCCACCATCCGCCGCCGGCCGCCAAACTCCCCTCCATTATCACACCGATGTGACACTAATCAGGGACTTTTCCCGAGCTTCGACCGCCACATTACCGCCGAATGCTGGCGGCCTGTTCCGCTATCATGTACCTCTCTGCACATTGTCAGTGCAGGCTGCGCCACCCATTAATGATTTACAGGTGAGGATTTTGTCTTAAAATCAGGACCGGATAACAATAACTTGTCTCTGCGGACTTGCGGTATTGTGACAGCCCAGGAGTGACATTCAGGCTCTATTTAATCCCCAGGGAGCTTCTGGGTGTGTTTAAGGCTTAGAAAGTCATGCGGAGGCTTCAGCCTAAATGGCAGTAACTACGAATGAAGTAGCATAATGTTGACAGTTTTTTTTTTTTCTTAAAATTGGCTTCTTTGAAATGAGTCATAAGTAGGCCTATGTAATTTTTCCTCTGTAAAAGAAATTTGTGAATGTGAGCGATCACTCAGTGATGTTTCTCCATGATTTCCTCTCAGCAACAAACAAATCAATCACTGTTTGCCATTTCCTGGCATTTACGTAACATCCTATTGACATGGAGATGAGTAGATTGTTTTGTGCATCTGAGTCCACATGATCCAAAAGGGAGATGTCTTTTTAATGAACACAAGACGGCACATTAACGTGAGCGTACAAAGCGGCAGATGAAAGAGACAAAATGGGACAGGATGGAGCAGTCCAAAACACACAAGCGCATGCTGAGCGTGACACGTATCTGGATATTGTTCAATTCTCTGATGTTTAGCCTTGTTGCGGCACAGACGCTTTTAAGGGGTGTACATGCTTTCTTTAGATTTAGTTAAACATCTGAGTTAATAGGCAACAACAATTAAATAAGCAATTAAAAAGTCTCTTCTAGGCACATGCTGAAGTATTGTTACTATAAATATTTTTGGGGGAAAATGAGTGACAGTGTTTAACTGAAAGGATTGGCTCATCAGTGTGCACATGTCACATGAGCGTGCCCGTACAGAACACCAGCTCATCAGTGTGCACATCTCACATGAGCGTGCCCGTACAGAACACCAGCTCATCAGTGTGCACATCTCACATGAGCGTGCCCGTACAGAACACCGGCTCATCAGTGTGCACATCTCACATGAGCGTGCCCGTACAGAACACCAGCTCATCAGTGTGCACATCTCACATGAGCGTGCCCGTACAGAACACCAGCTCATCAGTGTGCACATCTCACATGAGCGTGCCCGTACAGAACACCGGCTCATCAGTGTGCACATCTCACATGAGCATGCCCGTACAGAACACCGGCTCATCGGTGTGCACATCTCACATGAGCGTGCCCGTACAGAACACCGGCTCATCGGTGTGCACATCTCACATGAGCGTGCCCGTCCAGAACACCAGCTCATAAAGTTTGACGTCAGATATAGATTTTTTGTAGTCCAGCTTTCACATATCTATTTTGGGACTGTCCTGGGACACAGAACCCAGTCCCCCCTCCACTCATCCTGACGAATGCCACACGCCTGCCACTCCCTCTCAGTTGTGCGCGCACGCAACCGAACACACGCACATACACACATGCACACGCAACCACATGTACGCACGCACAAACTATACACACACACAGCCACTAACGCATACATCATGTAAACACACATGCACACATGCAAACGCATAACAGGCCACACGCCCATACACGCTACACACATGCAAAGTTTGCATTGCAAACACAGACACACACACACAAACTCATACACACCGTACACACATAAAAACAAACACAAACACACACTCAGGAGAGCGTGCATTTGAGGAGTGAGCAGTCAGAAGTAAAGCTCGCTTACATCACCGCTGCACAGGCCTCACGTGGCAGCAGTAGCGGACACATTTTGATCTGTATTCTTTTGGGGTTTTTTAAACTGCCTTGTTCTTATTAGCACGCCGTGGCTCTTGTCTTTAAGCGCTGTTCTGTTTCAAAGCCGGTTTGACGGAACGCTCTCCTGCGGACTGGGCCCTGTCACGGCTCCCCGTCATGTGTCCGATAATTAAAAAACTGACTGATTTATTGACGGGCATCACGGTGGCAGAGGAGCAGGAGTTATATGACGTTCATCTCTCCCAAGGCTAAATTTACTTGGTGGGAAACAGCCCCCCCCAACCCAAAGCTGGGGTGTCACTCAGCTGCCGTGGAAACCAGACAGACAGCGAACAGAAGGCCCCAGCGACTGCTCTTTTAGTTTATTTTATTCCAATATTTATTGCCACCCAGAAAACGAACATGGTGCAGGCCAGTTACTGTGCGCAAGTCCCAGTGATTTGTGGGAAATGTCTGCATGAGACCTGAATAGACACGAGGTGTAAAAGGGCCAGCGACATATTTACGTCTTCGACAAATACGCTTTTTCCATTATTTCCAAATCATCTCAGCAACACTTGGGAAAGATTTTGACATTTTGGCCTTGACCAATCAACCGAGAGCGTTTGACACAAAGGATGAAAAGAGGCTGGTGTTGGTGCGTCAGCGCATGCAGACCAGGTCATTAACAACAGGCCCGTCTTCTTCTCCAGGCAATATATTTTCAAGCCTTTATTTTATTGTCATGTCCATTTAAAAAAAAATAGAAAAGCAAAAAAAAAAAAAAAAAACACCCTTAAAATTTTTATGGACTGTGAAATAATTCTGCTAAATAATAATTGCAGAATTAAGCAGTAATGCAATATCACAGCGTAAATTTTATTGGATGAATATTAATCAGTTTTTATTAGTGGATGAATATTCAATGTTGTCTACTCTTTATAGTAGTTGATAAATAATGCCAAGGAAGGACTCAAGCCAGGAAGTTGCATATAATAATTTCAGTTTGTTCAAAACATTATGTTTGGTTCTTAGTTTTTGCCAGTGGACAAATCTGAAGTGAAGACAGACTATAATTCACTATGTGACCATGGAATTAACATATTAACATTTGCTTACTTTTAGCACTATACTCTGAAAGACTGTCATACACAGAAATAAGAGTATATCTATATAGAATGCTAGTATACTGTATCTTTTATCACGAGCCAAATATATTTAGCAGCTTTAAATATTAAATATAACTTTATTATGGGGAAGTCAGATTTATCCAAACTTCTGTTCTTAAATTGATTTCCAAATATTCAGGACATCTGCTGTGGCTTTTGGTAAACCACGTATTATTCTGTTATGACAGGTTTATGAAATGACATAAAAATTTACTCCAGTAAGTTTACTCCTGTAAAATTAATTAGCACAGCATAAATGCTAATTAATATCTGCAATAATAATAAAATGGGTCTCATCAGGATAACACTTTCAGTGCCACACGTTACATTAAAAAGTATTATAACCTTTTTTTTAATAAACATTTGCCAGAGATCAGTATAACGCAGGACTGCGGGGGAGGCGGGGCTGCAGTGGGATTATCCTCCACAGGTGCTGTTTTCTGTGGGCAGCGGAGACACAGCCCCAAACTGGCTGTCAACACATCACTATGTGAAGCAGAGCTGCCTGACGGGCCCGGTGCTGCACACACACCGCGGCTGACACCGTAACGCTCCCCTGTGACAGCTGCTGCTGAGTGGTCACCAGAAACACACACACACACACACACACACACACACAGACGTGTGGATCCATGCCCACAAACACACACGCACACACAGACATGTGAGTCCATGCCCACAAACACACGCACACACACACACACACACACACACGCAGACGTGGATCCATGCCTGCAAACACACACACACGCAAGCACGCTTGCACCACACAAGGCCTTGCACCTCTGTGGGCTTCCGCCTTGCACGCACTCCTCGAGTTTTTGTTTATTTTTATGTCGCCTGCGAAGCATAGCGGCACATAGGGATCACTTTGTCCGGCGTCCGTCTGTCCGTCCGGTAGTCACACTTTCAGTTGGTAGTCACACGCAGGCGACACGTGTTCACCTGAACACTCAAGTTTTAATATTTGCTGTATAATTATTTGACTGTTCTTGACTAAACACGCCTCTCAAATGAGATTCCTGCTTGTCAAATCCATTACACATAGTGAACGTCACATGATAAAATCTCTTCTTCTATAAATGGCTGTTGATCTAAATTGCGCAAGTCGGGGTGAAGTTTGAAAGGTAAAAGAATAGGTGGAACTAAAACAACAGTACAGATGTGCGTGAGATGAGACACATTGCAGAAGGTCGCTTAACTCATTTTGACTGAATTGCTTTATCACTAACAGCGCTGGGAGCAGATTAATTCGGGCTGTGCTGTAAAAAGCTGCCCGTTAAGCTCTGTTTGTTTGTGGCACAAAAAGATATCTGCGATGCGCTCGCAGTTGACTCTGTTTGTGCTTCGGAAACCTTTTCTTCTTCCTGAGTAGTTTTTGCGATGTTTGCTATAGTCGTCAACACAAACAGAAAACATTCTGACTTTAACCGACAATTTATGTGAGGCCTTTTTAAAAAAAAAAAAATAATATGATTAGAAGCATTTTACTAGCAAATCAAACTCATTATACTATCGCATAACAATATTTTTGGTCAATTACCATCATTAAAAAAGCAATGTATTTTTAATAACATCCAAACTCACCTGAGTTTTATTGGATTCAGCTTGTTTGTAATTTAAAAGATTACCTGCAGACTTCCACGTAGCAGGAAGGACAATCTGGAGTCACCTGTATTAGTTGAGAAGAATGTTGCATCCGAGCTGGATTACAGTGCTGTGAATAAGTATTTTTCCTGTCACAATTTGCTCGATTTTTGCTTATTTGTCATCAGTGGCGATAGTGGTATGAAAATTCTGATGGGGCCACTAGATTTCATGCAATCCCAACATACCATAGGGTCACTCTATGCCAAGTGATCACCATTTTCTGAAAACTTCCTGGGTGACCATCTCAGATTTTGCTTAAAGTCTGTCAAAATCAACCTTAGGGTGTATAATGAACACCTGATCAATTTCAGGGTCCAAATCCCACCGTTATGGATTTTATGGCCCTTCAAATTTAGGGTGCCGTGCCCACTTTTTTAGAGCACATCTGCCTGAAGTGGTTTTGGGAGGTCAATATCTCCACAACGGAGAGTCCCAGAAGGCTGAAAATTGGTAGTCTAGCCAATTCTGGCCCAGTCTTCCAGAATGTGTGCTTAGACTTGCATTATATTGCACCAATTAGCAGGTGCGGGTTCCCAAAAAGGGAACTTTTGCGAGTTGGACTTAACCCCTGTTTCATCATCTGTTTATAAGCTACATTATGTCACGTTTTGAGCTATGGTTCTCTTCTCCTTCCCCTCTGTGTTCCAGGTCAAAGTTTGCTGTTCTGGGGGGTGAATAGTATGTTCCGATGTAGCTGCTCCTGTGTAGAGCTGTAGCTGCATGGACAGGCCATAGGCCTCACTGATAGTTGCCCCATCCGATCCTACTTGTGTTCAAGTGTTGTCCAAACACTCCTTGATCTCCTCACGGTTTTCCCTCACTGCTCTGCTTTTAAAATTCCATTGCATGGCAGAAGGCCTGGGGATGCGCCTAATCTATGTCTCGGCAAGAGCATTTAGGAAAAATGCGGCGAATGCTAACAGATCAGAAAAAAAAGAAAACAACACTTTCGACTTAGAAATTCGTGCCGAGCAGATTTGGTGAAGTGTTTGGTTTAATTGACGCACGTAACAGTGTAGGTGTGGATAAAACCTCTTGGCGACAGTCTGCACTCCGCATATACTGTCTCTCAGCACCCAAGTCCTGTCATATGTTTGCACTATGAGCAGGTAACTTCAGCAGCTCAAGAGATGCTAATATAGCTAACTGTTGAGCAACCTCATCCAAGTAAACACTGCGCATGCAATCTAGAGGTTCTTTCTGTATGATGGCCAAAGTGCCCTTAAAATAGGGCCGATCATCGTAATGGTTCCTGGAGTTTCCCTCGCACTTTGTCTCCATTATAGGCTAAATCTGGAAATGCCGGGATTTAATGAGCTGGTAGACTTATCATGTTCACATAAAGCAATTTGACACTTTCTACAAAGTTTAACTATTTAAATGGAGCGTCGGTGGCAAGCAGCTTTTGCCACGACGAGTTTGCAGGACTGTTCAACTTTTTGTCAATTCAAACGTATTTTAAGCCGTCACTCCAACAAACTCCTTGGCGACTCATACCCCAATGGTTGGTTTCCATTTGAAAAAAACTTGGTTTTGTCTGGCTGTGAACGCATAATCTCGGCACTACTTTAAGGGTGCATAACTCTGCCATTTCCAAGTGAAAGTGCTGCTCTTTTTGTATATAGTCATTTTGTATATAATATACTGTACTTCTGTCTGCATTAACTCTCAGATAATTTAATATTTATATGTTTTGCGGGTTTATGTCCAAACATGCATAATTTGTGTGGCATCATTAGGAATCAAATTGTACAGAAATTGGAAGTATTTTCTGCTCAGTTGCCTGTACGTCTGTAACACAGGATTTGATTGGCAGGGAAATATTCTTCTTGTGGTGTCCTAGCATTGAGGTCGGAATCGATGTTGACGGCACTTCTGCTCGGCATAAGCGGCTCGTGCCGTTACACGAGCTGGAAATATAGCAAGCGGTATGGCGAACCATGGTTACCTGGTGCACGCCTGAGCCGAGTACACCCATGGATATAAAAACACTAGATCCCGCACGCATCTAAAAATCTGGATGACTTGTGTAGCCATGCTTAGGCATATCCTCAACCCACAAAGAGTCAACAGCGTTATCAAGCGTCACCCGTTAATGTCCTCCGAGGACAAGGCAACTGCATCGCTTTTATGAAGCATAAACTCAGCTTGTACTGCTTCTGGGAGATGGCCGCCATGGTCAGACATAGCTACGAAGAAACGAACATCTCAGTGAGCACTAGCAAAATGTGTGTTTAAAAATGGAAACAAAATGTAGTACGAGGCCTGCTCCAATTGAATGATGCATTTTGGAAAGGACTTCGTGGGGATGGCTATGGTAAACTGTGGTATAAACTAGCAACTTCCATCAATGGCTAGCCAGAAAAAATTTTACTGTGCATTTTTACTTACCGATTTTACTGCGCTTGCTGTGCCACGACAGTGCCCCTTTAATGACTTTGAATAGGACACTCCAATATCTTCATTTTGTTTCTCTTGAGCCACTCAAAGGTCGATTTCCTTGTGTGCTTTGGATAACTGTCCTGCTTCGTGACCCAACGGCACCTGAGCTTGAGGCCACAAACTGATGTCTGAACATTCTCCATTTGGACTGTCTGATACAGAGCACAGTTCGTTGGTTCGGCAAGTCGCGCTGTTGTTAAAGTAGCAAAGCAGCCCCAGCTTGTCATTCTATCACTGCTCCGTTGGACTGTTGGTACGATTCCGCTATTGTAGAATGCTGTAGAGCTATGCCAGATGTAACGGGACCCATGTCTTCCAAAATTTTCTAGTTTAGACCCATCAGTCCACAGAATATTATCCTAAAAGTATTGGGGGTCATAAAATGTTTTTGCCAACTGAGAGATGAGCCTTTTCCCCCCTTTGGTCAGCAATGGATTTTGTCTTGCAGCTCCTCCACGGCTGCCATTTTTGCCCAGTGTCTTACTTCCTGTGAAAACTGACCTTAACTGAGACCTGTGAGGCCTGCAGTCCTTAAGGTGTTGGTTTTGGTTCTTTATGAATGCCCAGAAGAGTGTTATGGAAAAACCTATCAAGTGTAATTTTGGTTGAAACTAAGTTAGGACCATTTTTGTACTTATTAGGCTTTGTCTCATCATATATGATAAGATACATTAAAAAGAATCATTGATATCCCATGTTTTGCAGTGGCAAAACCTAGCAACTCATCGGTATTTAATCAGTAGTGAAGTAAAAATCTAACAAATTTTATCTTCCTTGGTTCTTCCACATAAAATTTTCTATTTCTTTTGTTATGACAAAACCTGGCAAGTTGAATTAGCCCATTCTGAAGCAGCAGACCAATCACATGATCTGTCAAGGTAGTCCCCATACAGAGCATTGGATGGGAAGGAGATTAATCGTTAGATTTCATAATTCACGCAATTCACACCCTCATAACGACTAAAAAATGGCTTAAAGTGGGAAGCACATAGTGCGGTTAACACTGAGCTGTCAAATGCCGCCGCAACTGCATAAACGTTAGGTTTTTGTCCATTTTGACAAATGACATTTTAAATTTTCAGATGGAAAAATTTTGTAAGTCATATTGCATGGATACTGATTTAAAAAAAATCCTCCATAAATATTGCTTATTATGTAATGAACAAATAACTGCCTAGTTAGTTTTATTGTCGGACGAGAGCTTTACCCCAGAGGGATACAGTTTTTTTTTTTTTTTGTCGGAATCTTTTTTTGACATACTCAGTTTTTTAATAACGCTAAAGAGCTGTCAATGAATTCGAGAAATGTTCGTTGGCTGGCCACTCCTGGGAAGGTTCACTTCTGCTCCAACTTTTTTTTTTCTCAATTTCTTGATAATGGTGGTGACCATGATTCGCTCAAGACCCAGAGTCTTTGAAACGGCTTTGTTACCCTGTTTAGACTGAAAGATGTCAACAACTTTGTTTCTGATCTGTTGAATTTTTTTTTTTCGATCATGGCATCATGTGATGTTTTTTCCCTACTTCCCATTGCTGGACAAATTGTACTGAAGGGACGTTTAGATTCATCATAGCTGGCAGTAATCATGCATGAATGTGTCTCATGAAATTTAACCCAATTATCTATTAAAATTGTTTAATTGGTTGATGTAGTAGCCAAGGGGGCAATTTCCTCTTTCAAATAGGGCCTGGTATTATTGAATAACTTTTTTCCTTCAATGAATAAAATCATCATTTATAAACTGCATTCTGTCTTTTCCTGGGGTATCTCTTTGTCTCATATTAAAATTAGTTTGATGATCTGAAACATTAATATGTGACAAATGTACAAAAATAGAAGAAATCAGAAAGAGGGAAAATAATTTGACACCCCTGTACAAGGATTTCATCGCTGAGCTTGTGGCCAAGAGGGTAAAAAAGTGACTTCCTCTGCATCCATTTATGTGTACGGTGAACTGGACTAATTCCATCTCATTTGTATAAGTTACAGTACAGTGTGCTCTACTGGCGGTATATGACCTGACCCGAATGAAAAAATAATCCTACATCGTAATGATATGTGCACCTGAAATATCAAAATCAAATTGAAACATTCCAGCTTTTGTTGACCCCATAAACTGACGGATCCATGTATTGGCCAGAGAAATGCAGCTGCTGTATTCAGACCTGTGTAACTTCCGGTCTATTTTAAAGTCTCGCTGTAATTTTAAAGTTTCCATTGATCCAAAATACTCCTGTTGAATTACAGAGAAATGCGAATGAAGTTAAGGAAAAAATTGAGAAATTTTCCATTTGAAAAAATTCTGTGACCATAAAATGGGAGTCCTGGATTTAAATATTTCACTCAACATAAATGTGATGAGGCTCCTGTGAAGCGCTGCGACCTGCAGATACAGAATATGTCCTGTATGTTACATTGCCCCACAATATGGAAAAATGCTTTTTCTGACTCGGAACCCACTTAAGGGAAAACTTGACCAATGTTATGACGTATAGCCAATAGTTTTACAATTGATTTTTTTTTCTTTGAAAGACTATGATAGCAAAAAGTCATAACTAAGGCTATGTGCATGATGATGCTATACTATTATACGTGTTAAGAATGTAGCTTATTGAACAGTGATTATGTGTGCAGTTGAAATAGAATTGCTGCATGAAGTAAAACTGGTGTAGCTATGCTTGCGTTATCGCGATTCATGCGCATACATTTCAACGAGCGGGGCCTTTCACATCAAGATGCGATGACACTGCATGCATGTACATGCTGCTACCTCACTATAATTGCCTCTATATGGTTCATACTCAATGCTAACTGAGAGGGAATCTAAGTGTTCGCATTTTACACAGACAGATGAGAAGAAATGTGTGCATACGCGACATGCAAACAGCCTCTAAATATGAATACGCACGTTCAGGTTTAGTAACTCCAGATATGTTGCTTACAATTGACTCGACAGTAGCTCCTAATTGATTAATTAATTTGTTTGTTATTCGCCTGGCACTTAGCGACGCTAACTTGGTTAGGCTGCATCGAGGCCAATCCACCCTGTAAGGGAATGGGCTTTGCTTAAGGGCCCAATGGCTGTGTGGGTAGAGTCTCTAGCTAGAGTCATGTCAACTCTAGAATAGGAACTATTTTCTATCTATTCAGCTAAACTGAGCCTTTTCGCACACTTAAAATTCTTGGATTTTTTTCTTTCTATTCTCAGAAGGGAAACATTCACTGCAAAAAGTGTCTGTCTTATCAAGTCATTTTGTCTTAAAATAAGACCTAACCTGCTAGTTTTTCTCTCTCAAGTAGAAAATATGTGCTTATTTTAAGTGTGCTTGACAAGTGAGATTTTCTTATCTCGTTGGCAAATCTTGAAATAAGTCAAAATTATCTCACCTCATTGGCAAATTTTTTGTCTGACTGAGAAAAAAAGGTAATAGAAAAGTGATTTAGTCTTAAAACAAAATTAAGTTACAAGGTAAGATGGACTTATTTTTCAGTTTTTGCAGTGTATGATTTGGAGAGAAAAAAATAAACCACTCAGCACTGGTAATGCCTAGCATGAGAGGGAGAAATGTTCAGACTTGAGAGAAGAGAAAACGGGAAAAAAGAGCAATGAACTGAGGCGGTGTAATACAGTTTACTCTCTTTTTTAAAAGTATGCTGTTCTATTTTGGACAGTTTCTCTCTTTGTGAAACTAGGATCCCTTTAAATGAGGTTCTCTCTGCCTTTGTTTACAATTATATAGTTTGTTTTATGGTAATTGTATTTCTATTACACAATCATTTCACAGAGAACTTTTACAAGCACGCAACACTTAAAGAATTGGAATTGCCTACTTAGTTCTTTGTTTGAGTATTGAAAGGTTTGTTCCCATGGATAGGGCTGTCTGGCGAGGTAAAGCAGTGAAAATATTCTGAATATCGTGTATACCTTAACTGATATTGATTTTTTAGATAGGTTTTTTAGGTGGGGGAAACACTATTTTATTGCTGGCCTGTCCACGGTAGTACATTATTTAGGCTAGCTTATGTGCCGTTAACCCCGCATGCTGTGAACTGGAGGCATTCTGATATCCAATTGTGAGTAATACACAGACTAACACATGGGAAAAGTTAGATGTGAGGGAGTTTTGCTAAGAAGCTTTCTGTTAGAAAGCCTTTTGAGGATGTGTTTAACATTGTGAAAGTATATACGTATATTGTAAAGTATATAGAAAGTATATATATTTTAACCCAAACTATGATCATTTCCTAAACCTAACCAAATAGTTTAAGTGCCTAAACCTAAACAAGACGTTTTGTCGGCTAAAGTTAACCAAACTTCAACTGAGAACTGAAAAGTATAAATAATCTGGAAACAAAATAAAATAAATAATAAATCGAGGCACTCAGAGTGCAAACCTCCGCCAAGGCAGCACAATCCAAATCTTCACGAGTGGGAGCAAAGTTGAGTTATCACATGTCATACGATTTCATGACGGCTGTCGTGGCGGCCATATTGTTTCACTGATCGCGGTGAAAATCAATAGGATCCATCCTTGATGTAATAGCACTGCACCCACAAAATTTTAGACAAATCTGTCCATTACTTTTTTTGAATTATGTTGTTCACAAACAGACAGACAAACAAACAGGGGCGAAATCATAACCTCCGCTCCAACTTCATTGGCGGAAGTGAATATATACTTTCATATGTGATTTAAACATTGTTTGTCTGCATGGGAGTCTTATGCTTAACCCTTCCATCCACCTCAGTTTGCTAGGTGGACTGTGTCGCTCTTTATACTCCTTAAGGCTTTCTGGGAGAAAGCTTTTCTGACAGAAAGTTGTCAGGGCAAACTTCTCCAAATACCACTCCGGAAATGAGTATTCATACTACCTCACTTAAAAAAATCCAAGCTAACCTTTAAAGGTGCTAGTTAGCCAAAATAAATGCTTGCGTGTTTCTGTATGTCTATTTTTATTTTTTATTTTTGTAGAAAATGGTAGACGATGATTGGGACAACACATGGAAGTGGTTTAATATTAGTGTCTCACTATAAATGTGAGTTGCTGTCATCGTGCTGTCACTGAGGGTTGGTGAAAACTGGATGGATGATTAAATGCATTTTGTGATTTACTCATCTTGGGATGACCCGGAACATTATTCTGATAACTCCAGTCTTGGCGAGCTGTATCGTACGGTCTGCCGCCAAGTGTAGGAAATGCATTAATTTTAAATGTATTTGATTCAGTTTTGTCAGAAATAGAGATAGAACATATCCCTGCCTCAGCTCAAAATTAATGACAAGAACAAGGTGGACTCCATTTCAATGGGACATATTTTGATTCTTTCTGGACCGGAAGGGAACCTGTATATTTTGTGGCTCAGACCTGCAGCAACCCATCATATTAACAAAGTTTGAATATGTATTTTTGAGACGATGTCCTAGAACGTGATAGAAACCAAATGGCTCCATGACCAGATTTTTGGGAAAACTCAATCTGTCACTCTTTATTTAGCAACTCAAGCTGTGGCTTCAGCTTAAACCTGACTCTGAGGCTCATCTGAACCCCACACTCATGTTGTATTAAATGGGAAGTGATATTAATTATTTTTTTAGGTGATTTCATAAGGAAAAACTTGCATTTTTAAGCATTTGGTTTGTATGTAAAATAAGTACCGTACATCTGCGCATACAGGAGTCACCATAATTCATTGGACAGTGACACATTTTTTTGTCTTTTTGGTTATGGTGGCTGAGTCCATCATCGAATCTCAATCCAACTGAACATGTTCTGTATTTTACATGTTACATCCTTAACAGGAGACTGAAGTCAGAAAATCCTTAAACAAGCAGGATAATAGTTTAAGTCTGAAAGGTCAACCAGGAAGACTATCCTTTTCATGCTTAGGCTCATGTTATAGCTTACACATCTCTCAAACATAAAAATGGATCACTGGCTAGTGAATTACGAATCTCACTGTACAAACAAAATATTGAGGAAGCAAGGGCGTGGGTTTGCACATGGAAGGTCGGGACATGTCCCTAACAATATTTTGGGAGGCCAGATTGTCCCAATTTTTCAGCGAACGCGTTCTTATCATCTTTCCAGACAAGCCACATAAGACCCAATTGTGGAGACTACATCTCCAAGACAACCTATTTATGCATTCTAGCATTTGATTGGTTGAAAGGGCGGGGCTGTCTGAAGGTTAAAAGTCAAGAGTAAACTGACTGTGCTAACGAAGTCATGAATCTTCATTTTTGTCCGAAGCGATGCTTGAGGTGCGCAACTGGATCGCCAGCTTTGATTACATGTGTTTGCAATGGCTTACCCGTAGAAGAGAACCATAATTTGTATGTTTCCAGGTTTTTCTTATTCACCTAATTATAGCACTTTTCCCATGGCCCAACTCATGACAAAACATTGATATTACCTCAGGTACGTATCACTTTTGTGGAAATTTCAGTCTAATGTCAACGAATTTTAATTAAACATGTTCGCTAGTTTCAAGTAGCGAACTAAACCTGGTTTCTGTCACATGTTGGTTAGTAATCGGGTTGCTAGCAGTAGATATAAGCCAGGTGGATATGTCAAATTATGAGGTGAATTTCAGTGGAGAAATCCTGCGAAGGTGCCATTATTAATTAATTATTTTATATGCAGGAATCACAGCAGCAAGCTAGAGAAACAGAGCTGTTGAGGGTACAGGTGTATCAGGGCTTCAGGTGAGGTCATAATTATGACTTGTTCTGTGGAATTATAGGGAAAGCATTGAAGTTAGTCACATGATGTTCAGCAAATATGCCTTTGAAAGTCAAAATTTTGGTCATGGCGCTGGAGGACAGAAGGCCCGGTCTCAGTTTGTCCTGCTGCCAGGTCCGGAGCTCACAGGGATGGTGTTTATGAGAGCAGGCATGGCCTTTGAGCATCGAGACGGTGTGCCAGCCGCTTATGTGAGACCCTCGGTCCCCCTCATAGGGCAGATGCTCAGGGCACGAGGGACTCACTCACTGTCAGGGACTGCGACTCTCCCTCCTGGGCGTCAGACTTTAATATTGCACCTTTTCCCTCATCAAGCAGGCTTAAACTATGGATCACTCCCTTTTCTTAGGATACTAATATTGAAAGTTTTCACTGTTGGGGCATTAAGAAACGAAAAAGGGAAAATAATGGCGTCAAAAGAATGTTAAAAAATCTCCTCAGTAGCTCTCTGGCGGGAGACGTTGAAAGGTTGCTTTACAGGATTGCGATATGTTAGGTGCGCTGGCATGATACCCCAGGTTTAAGTCATTTAGGGGCCCTGAGAGTGTTTCTACACTGCCTTCAGTCGGCGTGCGCAATCTTTCATTCCGCGCGATGATCAAATAAAGCCCTGACTCTAATTCATATGTGCTGAAGTTCAGCGCCTTTCATTGTCTTCTGCAGTTACGGCGCTCCCCCCTCCGCTCAGTTCAGTTTGAGGTCAGCGGCGATGATAGCGCGCATGATTCACGGGCGAAACCCGGGGGTGTCTGAGGGCCTGCGGAGGGGGCTTGTTTCATGGACTCCGCCAGGGCCGCAGGACCATCGTCTGGGCCTCGGGAGGAAGTTATGATGAGGAGTCGGTATTACAAAGAGCTCCACGCTCATCGTGTGAAGACCAGTTTATCTGAGGTGGCATCAGTGCTGATTCCAGAGCGGCGTACACCTAATTCTGAAGCGGAAACAGTACAACCCAAACCCGGCTCACGCATTCAGCCCAGCACTGTGCAGGACTAGAAAGCCCGACCGATGATAGTGCCATTGTCCGGCTTATTGACTGTCCAGCCTAATATTTCAGTGTAAAATGCAAATGCTGCTAGAGCAGAAAATAGGACTAAAAGAAGAGGTGGATGGGTTCAGGAGGAAGATAAAAAAAATCCATGCAGTAACATGGCCTCTGGCAAACATGCTTATTATGGAACATGCTGAGCTTAATTTGACTGTGATCTGCATTTTTTCCTGAAGAGTGTGTGCCTGGAGCCCCGTGTCATGGCGCGCGCGCTCGGTGCGATGCGCCGCGACGATGAGGCCCCGCCCCCTACGTCTATCTCCTGTAATTAACCTGCAATAGCCGCGCGAGCCGAGAAACGCGACGGTCAGGTCGGCGCCGCTGACAGATAGCCCTCAAATCCATCAGCCTCCACACCCACAGTTCATAGCCGGCACCATTATTGGACGATTTTTATGGGAGGAAATGGGCTAGCCTGGCACGGCGCTCGGCTGCCCGGACCCTTCCGCGATGCATCACCTCGCTGACGGGAGGGAATTTTTTGAAGACCGCCCAGCAGATGATGGAGTTTCCCCTTGGCTCATCCCTCACGCCGGCTGACAGTTGTCCGACGAGGTCCTTAGCAGCTTCCTGCTGTCAGCGAGCCGACACACGGGTGATGGGGCGGGCAGGAAGTGCTGGTTTAAAACACGGCCGTGATTGTCTCATTATGGCCTCCCCAGGTAAACACTGCATGCCTATAAATACCTTATTTTTTGTCAATAACGTAATGGATGCCAGCACATGAAACACTGATGTTCCTTCTGCTAAATAAGTCCTATGAAATGTGACACTTGCCCATTTGTTGGGGTGAACATTGTTTTAACACCCTGCAAGGTTGACCCACAACTACAGTGCATCTGCTGGACTCAGACACTGGTGTGCAACACACTTTAATATTCAGTAAGTCAAGAATATTGTGTAACTGTCTGGAAAAGACTGATTAAAATCCAGTATAAAAGCAGGAGAGCGAATGCGGTTTTCACTAAAGCAAATTGTTCTCCTTGGAAAGCCTGGTGGCGCAGGGGTTAATCCAGAAACGTGAAACACTCAGACTGTTTTAATGGCCTCCTTCCTCTTTAATTTTACTCAGGAGAGAGAGACAAACTATCTCCTCAACATTTTATTCTGCTTTTTTCCATTTTGTTATTACTCCTACCTGTTTAATTTCCACTTAATTGCACTCGCCAAGTCTTTAACTGATTAAGTAATTTAATTAGACTCACAAATGCGGAAACAAAGACACTTAGGCGAAACTGATGCTAAAGACGAAGCAGCCAGGTTTGTGGATTCCTGGATCCTCATTTCTTACTGTATACAACATTTTTGATGGACAGACCCAAAAATGCTTAATTTTTGAAATGAAAATGTAACACTAGTACTGTGAGTATTTCTGTATAGATATGGAGTAACGCCCTCATGGAGTGTAGCTCTTCCCCATGTTGGAAACATCTCTGATACACTGCAGCCGTGAAAACTTCCACAAAACCTCCCATTCGCTTCTCATATATTCCAATCATTTTCTCCTTCAAGTAACTCCAACTGCTGCCACTGGTTTACGCCCCATTTGTGGTCTGAATGCCAAATGAAAGATGTCTGTCTTCGCCTCCTTAAAGATGGTGTCCATGAACATTTTAATGACCATGATTTGGAACCAACTGTGTTCGAAAACTAGAGCTGAGATGGAGCCGGCTTCATTTCTACCGCAATAAACCAAACCTCCACAAGTCACTCCCCTCGTCATCAGGAAACGGTGGCATTTGGGTGACTGGTTCACCTTCAACAGCTGTGTGGTTTGTATGTTATTAGGCACCGTAACTGTGCGGCTGGATGGGGGGGATGGGCGAGTGAGAAGGAGTGGCAGGTGGTGATGGCGTCGACAGAAGAGCCCCCTGCGATGCTGTATGTCACCCCACAGCAGAGGCTAATGTCACTGTTCACTGTTAGAGCTGGAAAACTGCAAATCAGCCCGATAAAGGAAGCTCCACTGAAACTCTGGGTGCGTTCAAGCGCGTCTGCAAGTAAGCCGGCTGTGCGAGATTCCCGAAAAAATTACGCGAGAATCTCACCTGAAGTTTCACAACAAGCCAGGGCTTATCGCGCAACTTCAGCAATTTTTCGGGAATCACGCGCAGCCGGCTTACTTGCAGACACACTCGAACGCACCCTCTGTGTTTAAGCCATGATTGCCCCACCTCGTCTGCACTTCCTTCCATGATTTCCTAAACTGATTTTTGTCCTGTTACGTCCACAAAAATGCTGAACAGCTAGCAGATAGACTGTGGTAAACTGGGGTCTCTTCGGAAGAAAAATACAAACACAAAAAACAAAAAAAAAAAATCAAGTTATAGATCAGTTTCAATACTTTCATTTTCATTATTGTTGAAATCAGTGTACAAACACTATCTGGATGAGGATGTTGCTTGCGAATCCCATTTCTCCAGACGAGAATTATCAAATGTCTCCTGTGAGATTATTTGCAGCATGAATGCAAGTGCATTCGCTTAAACATTGCATCCAGTCTACCAGAGTAGCCTAGTGGTGCGTTTCTGAACTGGTTACTGAAGAGTTGCTGGTTTAAGCTGCTGGTGGGAGTTGGGATTCTGACTTTATCTGGAGAGACGAAGTTGGGAAGAACTCTGCCGTTGGGCCCTTCAGCAAGGCCCTTAACCCCAAAACTGCTCCAGGGGCTTTGCTCCAGTATCTCTGTGCCTCCTCACTTCCCACTGTTTTATCTGGCGTTTCTCCCAGGGTGCTCTTGAAAAATAGAAACATGTTCCCAACGGAACTGTCCCTGGTTAAATAAAGGTTTAAAAAAATCCACTTAATTTTGATATTTGCCAAGCATAATGCATTATATACATTCTTATTTTCATCCACAGGATGCTTTATTTTTCAGAAACACATGCTACACAGGTTTATGCTTTTGTCATATCGTGTTTGCGAGATGCAGCTGAAAATGAATCAACATTGACGGGTAAAGAAATAATGGTAACCAGTGTTTTAATGTGCAGAAATCCGAGCAGAACCACTTGAAGCTCGAATCGCCGCCCTCGGTGTACTGTCTCTAATTAAAGCAGAGTAAAACCTCCACGCTCTTTCTAACGGCCTCATTATTTTTTACACAGTATTTGATGGATGTTTGTTTGATGGATTACGCTGCTTCACAATACCTTTTTTAAAACTGCTTCCGCATCATCGCCGGATCCAAAATTATGGAGAGAAGCCGCTCCACTTATGACGCGGTGCTCAGAATTAAACAAGTACAAATTTCTGTCAATGTGTTTGCTTTCACTCTGGCCAATGACCACACCTTCCACTTGTGATTTCTATCAGTTCTTATGTTCGTCTTTTTTTTCTCTCTTTTTGGTTATATTTCACCCGGCGGGCGCGAGAGGGGCCGGCTCATTCCCCCGTACGCCAGCGAAAGTGCCGCTTCAGCCTTCCTCTGAGCCGTTAGCAGGCGGGCCTCCACACTCGTGATGTAATTCTTATACATGCTGCAGGAATGGCCGGGATCTGAATCAGGATATCATTACAGGTAAGATGTCCACCGCAGACCGGGGGGCAGGTACAGGATTACGCACATAAATTTCCTCCCTTTCACCGCCCAGTTGGGAAGAATAAGCAATACTCTCTCCAGTCCTCACTTCTGTTTCGCTTCCGCGTCCGCAAATTTATACTCTTCGGCCTTTGTGTGTATATCTCTGTATGGTGGCAACACACACATATGGGAACAGCTGTGTTCATCTGTTTATAGATATTGGCCCTTGCGTCTGTCAGCGTCCCACACGAGCTGTTTCTCATCACCTCTCACCTCCTACCTCCTCCACACACACACACACACACACACACGCACACACAACTGCAAATGTACACAAACACCATCTACTCCATTACACATTCCTTCAGTGCAGAAAGCCTAATCGTTCGGCCCCTGATTTGAGAGGAAGTGATGCGTTTACCTGTACTATCCCACTTCCAGGAACATTTTATTTTTGGTGAGCGCTGCATGACTATCACTTTTTTAATGGAGAAAAGACTGTGTTGGGCAAATGTAACCATTACGCACTGAGAGAGAGAGTGAGAGAGAGAGAGAGAGAGAAGAAATGGTTTGTTGTTGGTGAGCATTTGCACTCCATACAATCACACCAACAGAGACACTGTCAGTATATTCTCAGCATAACACAGGTAACACACCTCCCATTTCAGAGAGAAAGCAAAGCTACACAAGTATTTCACGAGCGCAATCCCATATGATTATACGTTGTGTGTCCCTCTGGATGGAGATGAATCTACGATCCGGGCCAGTATTAGCGCAGGGGTTATGGTGAAAAATCAGGAATGCCGGTCGTCTTTATATGTCCCCGGCAGGCGTAATTCAACCCTTCAAGCCAAGAGGCGCTGGAAGAACCTGGATCTGAACCCTGATAAGTTCATAACACGCACAATGGGCCGGGCGGGTTGGACACGGCCCCGCAGTATATATTAGTCTGTCTCGCCGAAACCATTGTAAAATTTGACAGTTTGGTCCATTCTCACAGCAGCCAGTGTCAAAAGGTAAAGTCACTGGCTGAATGACAATGCAGGGAGAATTACCCTCCAACCCTCTAAGTGGGGGCATGCAGAGGTCAGGCAGGACTGACAGGGCAGAGAGAGACAGGTGTACGGAGCCAGACGACTCCCCGACTACATCACAGCTTCCGTCTCATTAGCCAAATAATGATGGAAGTGCACTGCGGCAAATATCGGGAGAATGCTAATTGGTAAAAAGGATTTAAATCGAGCAAAAGTATGCGTGCTGTATACGGGCAATGCTCAGTCAAAGGTTGAGATTATAAAACATCATTCATGGCATATTCTTCTTTCTATGAGTAATAATAATAATAATCATAATAATAATAATAATCGAGCGAAAGTAAGCATGCTGTATACTAGCAATGCTAAGTCAAGCTTGAGATTATAAAACATCATTCATCACACATTCTTCTCCTTATGAATGATAATAATAACAATGATAATAATAATAATAGCCATTATTATTTTCAAACACTTCAAATTTTGTGAGTCTCCGCCACGTTTTAACTGTATAAGGACTAATCAAGTACAGATAAAGCAGAGAAACCCAGCAAATTATACTTTAAATGACGCTGTTGGGTTTAAAGTTTTATTTGACAGCGGAGAGCAGCATCTTTATTACGAACAAGAGAAGACGGGTAATAAAAAAGAGAGGGAGAAATAAAAGAAACGAGTGCGGTTTCAGGGCAAGTCGCTCCATAAAGAAACGACGGTGCATTTGTCGGATTGTTTTTTTCTTTTTTTTTTTTGAGTCTTCCGGCAAGCCGGCATTAAAACTAAAAGCAGTGATCAATGAGGGAAAACAGTCTGAACCGAGACACAGCGCGGCCCTCCGCAGCACCGACAAAAGAAACAGCCCAGAGACAATGCATGACATTTAAGGGGAAAAAGCTGACATTGACTCCATCACTGTCAGTGCAGCTGCCATAAAGCAGCTGCAAATATTAAAACATTCTTCATCTCTGCCGCATTATTGGCACCAGAAATTGTTTTCTCCTCCGTCTGAAGCGCGGCTGAACAGTGGCAGCCCTCCCCAGGGACTGCAGATTGTTACCAAGGCCTCTAACATATTGGCAGTTGATGTGGTGGTATTCGTGTACACTTGCCAATCAGAGAGATCCCGCCCCACTCCCCCCTGCCCCCGCCCGCTGGCACCGCCCTCTTCCTCGTCAACGTCTCTGCTGTGGAGAAAAGGCACGAACAGAATTGAGCTTGATGAACCTCTGACTGTCTAGATGGGTATGGGTTTGTGCTGTGTGTGTGCGTGTTTGTGTGTGCATGGGTCTGTGTGTTTGCACATGCGTATTCGTTGGTGTGTGTGCATGTGTGTGTGCGTATATGTGTGTGTGTGTGTGTGTGTGTACGTGTGTCTGTGTGGGAGTGTGAGTGTGTGTGCGTGTGCGTAGGTGTGTGTCTGCGTGCGTGTGTGAGTGTGTATGCGCATGTGTGAATGTATTCCGTTCTCTTTATGTTTGTGTTTGTGTTAAGATGTGTATGTAAATGTATAAATATCTGTTGTTGGTTACATGGTCTTATAAAGATAATACTGACATTACAGCTGCACTAAGGTCATTGATTTTTGTCCCCATTCACCTGTCCTCCCCATCCAATTGTCTTTACAATTTTGTTAAAGCCCAGGATTTTTTTTTTTTGGGGCTGATTACAGCGCCTGTTTTCCAGGACGTCCCTCCCTACAGAGATCTTTGCTAAAGTGCCGTTTTTGGCACTGAATTATTAAATGTTATCACGGCTGCTTGTCTTCTCATATTTTAACATTGGACATTTTCACTTGGAAGTAACAAGTTAGCTGATTTGCACCTTGAATGAGACTGTTATTAGGCTCTTCATCGTGTTATTGCCAAATCTGGCCCTAGGCTGAGGTCTACGGCACCTGTCTTTCGCAGATAAAGTATCGCAAGTTTGATTTGAATCATTTCACATTTTCCTCTCATAATATATCCAGCCTCCACCTTACTGAACCGCTTGGTTTTCTGTTTTGTTGACAGATACGGTTTCTCAAGGTTGCAAGGGACATATTACTCAAGATTTGTTGCACATATGGTGTTATCATATTCATGTTCAGCGCAATGTTAACTTGAGATTGCAATGTATTTTTTATTGATAGCACACAAATGATATCTCTGACTTCCAGGGATTTGGGAAAAACATGCAAGAGCGAGATGCCCAGATGATTTTTACTAATGTCTGCATTGTTAAAGATATGCAACACTTAATGGTACAATCTGTCTGCCTCCGTTGAGGTGTACATTATGATCATGGACTTTGGGCTTCACTTGAAGTCACACAAAAGAGCTATAACTGAGTCCAGAGTTTTATGATTTTATTCGTGAAACAAGTCGGTTTGCAATTACTGAAATTTGCAAAAACTCCCATGCATCTTTTCCGATATCCACTGAATATAATTAGCTATGTTCAGGAAAACCATCTTATTTCTTTAATTTCTCTAGTGATCCCAAGTAATGTCTGAAAAAGCAATTCTGGATATTACTTTTTAAATCAAAAATCAATCAAATGTGTTTGATGGAGGACAAGATTTTTTTCATTGCTATGTACTGTACATATGGGTAACCAAGTAAAAGGGAAAAAAAGTGAATAAATTAGTAGACAAATATAAGAAATGCAGATGGCTCTGTTAATTTTCTTGTCATAGTTTGGATCCACTGGTTCGCTTAAAGTTGGAAGGGTCGCTGCAAATAAACGCAGGGATATTCAGTGAGATTACCTTTACGTAGTGTTGTGAGAAAGTGATTTCCCCGTTTTCGATCTTTTCCCCCCATTTAATGTTTTAGATCATCAAACTAATTTTAATATTGGACAAAGATAACTCAAGGGAATGCAAAATTGTAGTTTGATTGTAGTTTGAGATCATGATTTAAATCTGTGAAAGAAAAAAGCAATCCAACGTTCCCAGGCCTAATGTGAAAAAGTATCTGTCCCTTTACCAACGAAATCAATCAATTAAACAAATTTAATCAATCATTGGATTCAATTTTATGGGACACACCCGGGCGTGATGACTGCTGGCTCTGCTGAATATAAACATCACTTGAAAGGAACCTGTCTGACGATATGAAGTTGGAAAAAAGCAGCATGTGATGCCATGATCTGTTGAAATTCAAGAACAGATGACAAACAAATTCGTTGCATTCTATTTGTCTGGAAGGGGTTCCAAAACCATTTCCAATGCTCTGGAAGGTCAGTGAACCACGGTAATTACCACGGTCATTATCTACAAAAGGAGAATACTGTGCGTATTCAGCACGTAGAAACATCGCAGTACAGTCGTGATGTAGTCTTTAATTTCCCCAATTGCTGGATTTTGACGTTGATAACTTAATCAGATCTGGGATGATCGGCATGGCCTTTTTAAGGTCGCAGAGTTGTGCGAACGGGGTTTAATAAATGAATTGATCATTTAAAAGCTGCATTTTGTGTTTATTCGCATTGTCTTTGTTTTATAGAAAAATTTGTTAAATGATCTGAAACGATTTAACATGAAAAATTAGCAAAAATAGAAAAACTGCAGAGGGGGAAAATAGTTCTTCACAGAACCGTATGCAATGATTATGATCCAGTGATTCCTACCATGATGGGAGTGGTCATCTATAGGATGATAATGCCAAAAGCCTCTCTGAATGGTTTTGTCAGGATGAAATTGATCGTAAGCATGTGCCACTGCCTTCACAATCACCAGATCTCAAAATGAGTGAACTGAAATTTTGGAACAAAGTGTTACAGCGCTCTCTATTCCCATCACCAAAAGACCAAATGAGTGAATATCTCATAAATTTAAGGTCCTCCATCACTCCAGTAGCGTTTCACACCCATAGTCTCTATGCCGAGGCATGTCAAGATGATCTGGCAGCTTGTGGAGACCAATCATCCTACTAAGACTTTTTATGTAGATATTTATTTTAACCCTGGAGAACCCAAGACATCTTTTTTCCCTCAAGAAAAATATTAACTTTGACATCTGCTAATGTAGGGTAGGAGCTAATTAGGTGAGGTCAAATTTGACCCCGTGGGTTCTCCAGGGTTAATCTGTAACCTGTCTGTATGTAACTAGCAAAAATGTTTTTTTTTTGTTTGTTTTATTTCTTAAAGACACAGTTAGATGTTTGTCTGTAATGAATGCATGTTTTTTTAACCGGAGAGAACCTACCGGAAAAAAAATTAATTCCCTTGTGTTCGAGCTGATATATAATAGCTTGTGTTTTAGCCACATATTACACGAACACGTGTTCAGAAATTGGTAGATTTTGCTTTTCAGATAAAGCCTTATGCACGCATTTGGCCCCACGGTTTGTCTGTTATAAGCTTTTCATTTGGGAAAATCAAAAAGACAAAATTTTTTAAATACTGGGCTTTGAAGGGTTAATATAACTACCCTCCCCTTAGAGAGGTCATACAGCCGGAGGGATGTCATAAGGTAGTGCATGTCTTGGCTGTAAAAAAGGGCTTAGTTCTGTCTCTCTCTCTCTCTCTCTCTCTCTCTCTCTCTTTGAATATCTCTGTCTCTCTAATCTATCATAACTTAAAGATGCAGCGCATGTATTAATGTTACAAATATGCTTGTGAGTACACTTGTAGGTGCAACGGAAGGCATGCCATATCTCTGAGATATCACTGTAAGCATCCAACTCGCCACTATGTGATATTATGGTCTGGCTGCACACTTGCAGAGTAACAGTATCTCATCCATGAGTCGTACAGAGCGACTGCCTATCTCCCCTTCAGTCCCATTGTTAGTGTACGTATACACGTGGACATGCGCTTCAGTGTGGTACATTTGTGCATGTTAAACTTAATGTGTAACCCAGCATCCTGAACTCCTCCTGACCCAGGGGCAACGAAGGGTCAGTTGTCTATTGGTCGGGATAGATGACGCTCCACAGAAATCACATTACGGACATCCCCTTGAGCCAGTAGATTGTTAGAGCAATAATCAGTCATTGTAAGCCAATCTGCGCTTTAACCCCTGTCTCCATAGACTGTCCTGTGCTCTCCGCCATAGAGCTCACTAGGTCACTCATACAAAATTAGCCATTCTAGCAGCTTCCAGGAGCTACATCAATACAACCTGGTAGCATGGAAGTCTGAACTGATATTGTATTTATAGCATAATTTGTAGCTGCAAACTAAAATAAAGTTAAATGAATTGTGACTAAATTTGAATCTGTCTTTAAGTTTTTTTTTTTTGATGGATTAATGGAATTCGTTTGGCACATGAAGTGTTGCATGAATGATGATCACGGCGCTTCACTGCCTTGTTCATTGTTAAAGTTCTTAAAAAATTCCATATTCCAAATTCTGGCCTTTAGGAATCAGAGAATTAAACTATTTTTGCGTCAACTTGGGAACCACCTGTTCTTGAAACCGTATTAAAACCATGCAAGGAACTTTTTAGAAATAACTTTTGTTTGCCTGTTTGGGTTCATCACATTAGCACGCTGTTTGGTCTTCCCCGTACTTCTACTTGCTCAAAAATGTTAACATGCACACTGGAAAAACAACATGAAAATATGAACAGCTTCATTTGTGCTTTAAAATTTCTGCTTGTGAAAATCCCATTTTATTTTACCTTGCCGTAAGTTGAGCTCTGGGAGGGATGCAGTGTATGTGGGAGGGGACAGAGGTGTACACTGCCTCAGTGATCATATTCGAGAGTAAACATGACTGAATGCATGGGACATTCATAATGGGTCCGTTTGGAGCAAATGGAGGTCTGCTTCTTCCGTGAGGTTGGGCTGGTTTGGGCAGAATGGTCTCTTCAGTCATATTCCGGATCATTACACTGCTCTCCCTGGATCGGCTTTGAAGGAAACAATGTACGGGGACACAGGGTGCACTTAGAGAGGTATGGAGAGATTCTAAAATTATACTCCTGGTTTTTATCATTCACGGCTGGCTCCTACTCTCTCAGTCTGATGGCTGATGGTAGTACTTACTTGGCACATACTAGCGATGCCTACCTTAATCACTGCATTCTTATTTATTAAGTCTTTCTTACTCACTGCATACTTTTGAAGCCTCTCTTACTTATGGCATACTTAGAATGCCTCGCTTACTGCTTGCATTCTTCTGAAGCCTCTCATACTCATGCATACTTATGATGTCTCTCTTAATCACTGCACACTTATTTATGAAGCCTTATTACTCACCGTAAACCTATGCAGCCTTTTACTCAACATATACTCAACATATAGTGTCACTCTTACATACATATGAAGCCTCTCTCTAACTCAATGTACACTCGTGAAGCCTCTCTTACTCACACATACTTATGAGGCCTTGCTAACTCAACGTATACTTGTGACTGTGCTTACTGCATACTCATACTCTGGCTCACTGCATATGTATGAAGCCACTCTTACTCATGCATACTTGCAGTATGAAGCCTCTTACTCATTACATACTTTTAAAACCTCTCTTACTCACTGTGTACTTCTGATGCCTTTCATATCCACTGCATACTAATGAATGCTTTCTTACGCATACTTTTGAGGCCGCTCTCACTCACTGCATACTTATGAAGCCTTTCTTACTCACTGCATACTGCAAGCCTGCCTTGGTTTCTGCAAACTCCGGAAGGCTCTCTTACCACACACGTATTAAGCTTCTCTTACTCGTGTCATACTGATGAGGCCTCCAAAACGTATGAAGCCTTTCTAACTCACTATATACTGATGTATCCTCTCTTCATTCTTATGAAGTCTCTCTTACTACATACTTATAATGTGCAGCTTCTCTAACTCACTGCATACTTCTGAAGCCTCTCTTGTTCATACATACTTATAAAGCCTCAACACAGACATGACTTTTACTCAACACAGACATGCATACTCATGAAGCCTTTCATGGTCCCCGCATACTTATGAAGCAGGAATACCTATGGAGCCTGTCACTTACTACTTCTGAAGCCTCAATTATTTGCCAAATACTCCTGAAGCATCTACTACTCATTGCATACTTATGAAGCCTTTCTTACGCATACTTGTGTAACCTCTTTAACTCATTGAGTACTAATGAAGCTTTTCTAACTCACAGCATACATATGAAACCTCTCTTACCACATATTATGAAGCTTCTCTCAATCACCATATACTGATGAAGCCTCTCTTACTGCGTACTCATGAAGCCACGCTAACAGTATACTTGTAAAGCGTCTCTTACTCACCGCATACTAATGAAGTCTCTTTCAGCACATAATTATGGAGCAATTTTTCTGACCACATACTTACGAAGCCTTTCTTACTCACTGCATACATATGAAGGCTCTTACTCACCGCATACTTTTGAAGTCTTTCTTAGGTATTTTTTATGTAGCCTCTGTATCTCACTGTGTACTTGAGAAGCACCTTAGTCAGCACATACTTATCAGGCCCCTCTTGCCACATACTTAAGAAGCCTTTCGTACTCATCGTATACTTATGAAGCCTCTCTTGCAGCATACTTTTCGCCCAGCTGCCCAGGAAGGCCACAGGCAAAGGCCACCAAAGGTCTGTTCTTCACAGACCAGAGAATTCTGTCCCAAAAAAAGGCTGAGTCTGCACGCACTGTATGACCACAATCACTGCAGGAGCACACGCACTGTATGACCTCACTCACTGCAGGAGCACACGCACTGTATGACCTCACTCACTGCAGGAGCACATGCACTGTATGACCTCACTCACTGCAAGAGCACACGCACTGTATGACAACACTCACTGCAGGAGCACACGCACTGTATGACCACAATCACTGCAGGAGCACACGCACTGTATGACCACACTCACTGCAGGAGCACACGCACTGTATGACCACACTCACTGCAGGAGCACACGCACTGTATGACCACACTCACTGCAGGAGCACACGCACTGTATGACCACACTCACTGCAGGAGCACACGCACTGTATGACCACAATCACTGCAGGAGCACACGCACTGTATGACCTCACTCACTGCAGGAGCACACGCACTGTATGACCACAATCACTGCAGGAGCACGCGCACTGTATGACCACAATCACTGCAGGAGCACACGCACTGTATGACGACACTCACTGCAGGAGCACACGCACTGTATGACCACAATCACTGCAGGAGCACACGCACTGTATGACCACAATCACTGCAGGAGCACACGCACTGTATGACCACAATCACTGCAGGAGCACACGCACTGTATGACCACACTCACTGCAGGAGCACACACACTGTATGACCACACTCACTGCAGGAGCACAAGCACTGTATGACCTCACTTACTGCAGGAGCACACGCACTGTATGACCACACTCACTGCAGGAGCACACGCACTGTATGACCACACCCACTGCAGGAGCACACGCACTGTATGACCACAATCACTGTAGGAGCACACGCACAGTATGACCACAATCACTGCAGGAGCACACGCACTGTATGACCACACTCACTGCAGGAGCACACGCACTGTATGACCACAATCACTGCAGGAGCACACGCACTGTATGACCACACTCACTGCAGGAGCACACGCACTGTATGACCACACTCACTGCAGGAGCACACGCACTGTATGACCACACTCACTGCAGGAGCACACGCACTGTATGACCACACCCACTGCAGGAGCACACGCACTGTATGACCACAATCACTGTAGGAGCACACGCACAGTATGACCACAATCACTGCAGGAGCACACGCACTGTATGACCACACTCACTGCAGGAGCACATGCACTGTATGATCACAATCACTGCAGGAGCACACACACTGTATGACCACACTCACTGCAGGAGCACAAGCACTGTATGACCTCACTCACTGCAGGAGCACACGCACTGTATGACCACACTCACTGCAGGAGCACACGCACTGTATGACCACACTCACTGCAGGAGCACACGCACTGTATGACCACAATCACTGTAGGAGCACACGCACTGTATGACCTCACTCACTGCAGGAGCACATGCACTGTATGACCACACTCACTGCAGGAGCACATGCACTGTATGACCACAATCACTGCAGGAGCACACGCACTGTATGACCACACTCACTGCAGGAGCACACGCACTGTATGACCACACCCACTGCAGGAGCACACGCACTGTATGACCACACTCACTGCAGGAGCACACGCACAGTATGACCACAATCACTGCAGGAGCACACGCACTGTATGACCACACTCACTGCAGGAGCACATGCACTGTATGACCACAATCATTGCAGGAGCACATGCACTGTATGACCACACTCACTGCAGGAGCACACGCACTGTATGACCACACTCACTGCAGGAGCACACGCACTGTATGACCACACTCACTGCAGGAGCACATGCACATGCACTGGAGAGATGAAAAATCATCACGACCAATTTTTTTAAAGTCATGAGATCATTTGCATGAACAGCTTCATGGTAATACAAGTGTAAACACAACAGAACAGCGAGCCCTCTTTCTCTCTATAACTCTTTACCCTTCCATTTCTTTATCGCTTCACCTATCTCTCTTTCCTTTCCCTATCAATCTCTCTCACTCTCTCGTGTGCCGAAGATGTATCTGAGGAGGATCCGGGAGGCCACACAGGCAGTGAGCGCACTCCGAAAACTCTCCTCAGCCATCTGCTCTGTCACATGACCTTCCACGAGCCGACAGACACTCCCTCCGCAAGGCCCGATCACATCAGACGCATCAATCAATCAAAACAGGAACAGAATGATAATAAAATTGGAGACGGGAGGGGAAAAAAAAAAGATCTCGCAAAACTTAATCACGAAGGGTCGTGTTAGGGAGTGGAGAACAGATTAAATTACCATGGTATTAGACACGGGAAATGATTTCTGTCAAAACCATCTTTACTGCAATTATAATATGTTAATTATGTATTTCATTAAGTAAGTAGATTAGAAGCTGCTCTGATGAAATCAGACTGAGGGCTGTAGAAGTGTGTCTGTGAGGCGCTCGACAGGCAAACAGGAGCCGAGGCGGGCGGTGCGCTGCAGGAAAGATTGAGACCAACTGCCTGCTCAGCCTCTCCCCTCACACATAAAAACACAGTTTCCTCTTTCCACAGGAAATAAATATTATACACATTTCACTTCTGCAGGCGTCAAGGAGTCACATTAGTTTCAGTGATGGTAATCAGACCATACATGATATAGTCTATATATCAGCTTGTCATATAAATATGCAGTGTGCTGACTTGGGTCTGTTTTTTTTTTATTATTTATTTCCATTCTCAAATCAATCTCCTTATTTCATATAACGGGGGGTAATCCCATGCCACTAAGGATATCTCTGTGCCAGGCGCATGATTTTAACTGTATTCCAACAACCTAAGGGTTTACTGGGGGCTTTAAATGACCGTTAGGACACATAACACTGGATGTTTCAATGCTCACGATTGATCCACTAATTCAGCTCCAATTATTGGAGTGATGTTTACTTTTTTTCGACATTTGTTCAGTCCAAATATGAATATATATCATATTTAAGAGATTTTGTCATTCCTGTGTGGAGATGTGACCATGCATGTGCCTGACTGAAACTCCTCTGGTGTACTAAATTTTATTTATATTAAAAATAAAACCTTCGTTATGCATTTGTCTTGCTCCAATGACATCTTGCAAATTCATTCTTGACATTCCCATTAAAGATGATTCAAAAGCACCTTATTTATAATGTACATACACAAGAATTAAGGACACAGAAACAGTGGTAATGTATTCAAATTAAGAGATAATATATGCAGCTCTTGCATACATCTTATTATTTTTCCTTTGTTTCTACTTTTTTTCTTTTTTTGGCCGCACCCATTTCTTCACGCATTCTTCTGTACACATCATACACCGTTTGATGTCTCCGTGAAATGTATTCCGCAAAAACTAACTGAAGGATAATTAGGTCTCCTTACCACAATTATATTTTGTTTCTGATTGGTGCTGAATAATTACCCTTTTAGTAAACTCTGATTCTGATTGGTGCTGAATTCCAGCCCCGTGAGTGGCTGAAGCCAGTGGGAGGAGTTAGATATCCTGCTAAGAACCATTAGCAAAAAATTCCAGGCAGCCATCTTGTAAGATGGCATATCGAGTATGATTCGCCAAATAGGATAAAACGGGTGAGATTCTGGAAGGTTCTAGAGAGCATTGGACCTGAACTGTAGGTGCTGGGAGGGGAGTCTGAACAGGACCCATAGATGTGCGGGTGGGAGGGGCGTATGGATCTTTCCGGAAAATGACAGGGATGGGTTGGCTGATTTGACATGAACCCGGTCAGACTCTCCGGGGAGACATTACCTTCCTCATTATAGCGCTGATTGGCCTTATTTCAGTGCATTCTTCTTACAGACACCCCGGCCTCCTCAGCAATATGCCTGTGGAAAAAGAACAGCTTTCCGTTTCCAAATGGTTAATGAGAGTCATAGTTCAGACCCGCTGTTCTCCCGGTGTTTCAGAGCAAAAAAAAAAAGACAAAGGACACAAATAAAAATTATTATGAAAAGACTCTGTCAACGATTGGTAACAAACAGGGCCTTTCATTAAATTTATCGAGCTACGGAAAGGGCAGGCCAGAGCGTGACCCTTCGCCCCGCCCAGAGTGTGGTAAAGGAGACCTGCTGTTCCTCTCTTTATAACTCAACTTGGGCCAAATAATCCAATTTACAGTGCAAACTTTCCATCTCCAATGCTTTATTTGATATACTGCAATAGAACCTCCTTTCAGCTGCCATCAATTGTCTATGGATTTTTTTTTCTCCAGAAGAGAAACAAAAAGATGTGTGAAACCCCTGAAGCATCGGAGATTTTATTGATATCGATGCGTTGGGCTGCTGCCATTCTCTCCAGCGGATCAATCAGTCAGGTGGCCATTGTTTTATGAGGCAGGCCCTCTCGGCTAACTGTACCTCCAGGTGTGCGGAGTGAAAGGCAGGCCAAGCGCCACCGGGGCCCCAGCAGCATCGTGAACCGCGCACAAGGCCTTTCATTCCGAATTCACTGAGATTTTGCACAAGGAGGTGGGGTCTGTGAGTGAATATTACCTCATCAACCTCATTAACGCTTTGGTGTTAATTCCCTCTGTGTCAAGTTACACCCCGTCCCCCAAAGGGGGAAAAAAATCTGTATTTATTCAAAACGGCATGGTAACAGTCTTTTTAATTTGAGAAACTCATAAACTGTCAATATTATTATTATTATTATCATTATTACTTTTTTTATTAGTAGTGATAGTACAATGTAGTCGTAGTAGTAGTATTGATGCAGTTTGATGATTTTATACAGACCAGCAGCATTATCCAAATGTCAAGATTTAAAATTGTAACTGTACATAAACTAACTTGATTAGTCAGATACATTTAAATTAGTATGATTAGTCAAATATCGATTGTTTTCATGCTCGCCCAGTACTGCCGTGACAGATAGAGGCGTTTTCAGGCAGATGACCCCACACACAGTATGTTCTTCCTGGTAATGCTGAATCTGTTCCCTGCTAGCGAGCGATTCCTCAGAGATTAATCCAAGTTTGGTAGCTGAAATGCCGGAGCAGGTCAGAGAGAGTTCTTCCTTACTGGATGACTACAGCTGCAAGCTTCCATGCATCATATCTGTCAAACTTCTCATCGAACGGCTTTCAGACATGTTAGCATTAGGAGGTCGCTCAGACTTAGCACAAGCTAGTTAATTTTAAGAGTGATTGCTGAGAAACTGTGTGGAATTTAGCGAACAAACTGCCCTCAAATAGCAGCTCAGGTAAATTAAACAACATTTTCCTGGACACATTAATTTTAATTTCACGGTGGGTCTGTTCACTGTAATTTGACATTATATTTTCCATTTGACATTTAAATGTGCTTGCATGTTTCCAAAACATATTCAATCCAGGATGTCCTTACCGGTCAATTCAGTGCTGTTCTGTTGAAGTTTGACCTGCGTGCTCCCTGATCTGCCTTGTCTCTTCCCGCCCACGCGGTATTTAACAGTTTAGCCACTCAGTTAGGGGTGAGATGAGCCTGCATTTTCCACAGAGTTTATCTATAAATGACAATATAGTCCATGGTAATCAGTGCTGGGATTAACTGTCCGGAATTTCTGAAGGAAAGACTGGATTGATTTACATTCAGTTATTTTTGGAGAACAGGAATGGAGATAGGCTTTCCTTGAACAAGCTTTTTCCTCGTGTTGATTTCCGAATTAGTCCTAAATTTGACAACCAAACGCAACCAGAAGCTTTTGTTTACAAATAATGAATGAATAAAAATGGGTTGTAATAAATGTGCAATATTCTCTTGTTTTCAAGGAAAACTGCCATTTCATGAATTTTGCATTTCGTTCGTCGGGAGCGGCAATAGTGATGAGTGCAGCCAGAGCCGTGCGACGCGGGAGCGATAACGGCCGGCTCCGCCACAGGGCCGGCGCAGAGGCAGAGGAGTCTGGGATGCGGCGAGCCTCCGGACGGACAGCTTGGGCAGACTGCGCCAGCTGTGCGAATACGCAGCGCAGCCTCGCGGCGCCCGTAAAGACCCTGACGGCTGCGGCATTCTCCGCCAGCTGGAGCGTGCTGATGGAGTGTGATGAGACGGACGGTAAGTAGAGCATCGCGGCAGCACAGGCGTGTTTGTGTGTGTGTGTGTGTGTGTGTATGTGTGTGTTTGTGTGCGTGCGTGTGTGTGTGGGGAGGGGGGCTCCGGGTATCCGCAGCAGATGGGGACAGACCCCACCTCGTCGCGCGGGGAAACTAATTTCCCCCCAGTTGCTTGCTACGCGCCTGCGCTCCAGCTACTGAGGTCCAATCGTGATCAGGATTCGAACTGCCGACTCCGTTGACGTAGCACGTAAGCGAGATCACACACACATACCTCACATGGGGCATGATGCTCTGCTACAAAAGCGCCAAGTCTGCAGCTCTACTGACTGTACTGTAAGGTCTTATTAATACTGCTAAACCGTGCCTCAACATAACGTGGTACTGCCTGCAATTTAGTAGTTTAGTTTAACTGCCTTCTTCAAATTATTATGATGTCAAATATATTACAGATGAATTCAACACTTGACATTATAAACACATTGTAATTTAATTGTTTTTTTTTGGGGGGGGGGGCTGAAAACCCTATTATATAATACGTGAGTCCTAATTAATTCAAGCTTTTCCATGTCAATTTTTAACATAGTTTAAAGATAGTTGTTGAGTTTAATGCCTCCCTAAAATGAAATAGTAGCACTCATCTTAGGAGCACTACAGCAATGTGGAAGAAAGTAGGTCTTTGAGTGACATCCAGATCAATCCCTTAGAAATGAGCCTGATTGGATCTTCCTGGGATACGATACAAGGCACTTCCTGGTGTTGAGACATCTACAAGGAATAATGACGAGATTCCAGTCTGCTACTACTCTACAGTTAACCTGATTTGGACACATCTAAGTATAAATAAAAAACTTTACGACAACATAATATTACGTAGTGAGAGAGAGATGCATACAGTGTGAAAGATAACAAGAGAAGAAAAACAGGATACGAGAGAAGAAAACAAGCAGGTAACGCTTCTGAGTCAAATATTTATTCATATATATACTTGTTATTTTTCGCTCACTGATTTAAACATTAAAACCTGTTGGAAGCAACAGCTCCATAATTACCCCTCCTGGAACCCCACGGACCACACAGGAGGACTGAACACTTTTACCCTGCAGTTCTACTGGACACTACAGGAGCAAAGCTAGTAATTAAGCATCTCTGAAGGGACGAAACGAAATGTAAAACAAACAAGCAAACAAATCGTGATCATTGTAAAAGATTAGAGCAGCAATACTGGGCTGAACCTCAGGGAAAGCTTTAGCTAAGAGGCTCAGATATTTCATCATAATCTTTATGTATTTCTTTACTTAGAGATGATGCTGGCTAATGAAAAATAGCAAAGCGATTTCCTCCAGCTTCCAGCTTATACTGTAGTTAATTAACCAAACATCGTTTAGTTATTTGTTTGTTGACACGCACATACAACTGTAACTTCACATCCTTAAAGGCTAAGAACTTTGCGAAGGGGCTGAACTTTTTGAGGGTTGCACTGGGTGGCCGATCTGCAGCTACATAGTTATGGTTTTGAAGCCTGTGGCTCATTTATCAGAAATGTTTCGCTAGGAAACTCGGCGGAGACGGACCATCTCGTTTTCCGCGGGGGCGGAGGGTGCCCCAGGGTGCGATAAATTTACATGCAACAAAAGGACTGCGCCCCGTCCCTCATGGCCTTTGATGTTTAGTTTGGTCGGCCAAACCCCCCACCTCACCCGCGACGTTTCGCTGTTTCACTGCTTTTGTGCTCAGCCAGGTACAACAGGCGGCCGCGGGGTGTCACAGCTCTGTTGACCCAGTCATAGGATGTCCTGCTCTTAAACCCTCGCCTTGCCACCCCCCCCCCCTTTTTAAATCCCTCCGCCTCCCGAAACCCCCCTCGCCCCGCCCCTTCCTCCAGCCCAGGGGAGCAGGCCCAGTCCGAGCCCCAGCAGTGTGGGGAACATTTCCTTTTACCGGCTGCCAATCCATCAAAACGCAGGCCCCGCTGTGCGCCCCATCAGCCGGCACAGAAAAGAACAAGGCCCGGCAGCACTGGCTCTGACCACGGCCATCACTCATCCCCCACGTTGAACTTTGCGTGACCTTTGAACACATTCTAGAAGTTGCAGTCCTTCGCACCTAGTTATACTTAAAGCGACAGGCGTCCTCTTTCTAAGATTCTCTCTGTTCTTTGAGTCTCTACCTCTGAAGAAGCTTCACAACGAAAGCAAAAGCTAAAAAAAATTAGAGTAAATACTGAAAAAAGCTAACGGGTAGTTTAATGTCCTACAGTGTATCTGAGCCTCTATTGTCTCTTGCCGAAATGTAAATGCTAACAGCTCTTAGCGGGCTGAGGCGGATTTTGGCATGAGTTACACGGATGAGATTACGAGTCGTTTCGGTCTGCACAGACGCAAGAGATGCAGTGCGCCGCGGAGAGGGGTTAGAACACCAGTTGACATCATTACGCCAGACACATTTTTGTCACGGTTCCAGACTTAACTCGTCTGTGTTCCTCTTAATGCCGAATCGGTCTCGCTGTTTCCCCCCCGCCAACGCGCTGGACGTCAGCAGCATCTCCTGACACATGTCAGCGCTCTCCTGCGGAAGAAAGGCGAATAGAGCGGACTTTGTGCGCCCAACGGAATCCACAAAACAATCCTTGTTGGCGTTAAAAAGGGAATTTTAAGAGCCGGAGGCCATTAGCAAATGCGAAGGATCACTGTGCAGTTTGAGGACGGTTCAGAAAAGGACAGAAGAGGGCTTCTCCTTTTGCAAATTTATTGGCTATGAATTAGATTACATTTCAGGTAATTCCACACACTACCGTGCATTATTGCATGAGTTCATATCAATGATCAAACTAATACATATTTACTTCTAGGTTTGTTTTCCATCAATGAGTTAACTGTATTTACTTGTGTGGGCTGTAGCCGGTATTCATGAAAATTCTGTGGGCTCGAAAGTGGCCTGACATCCACACTCGGCTGGAGAGGAATGGATTGTGTTATTTTGATAAAAGCCCAGGGATAATGTTTGTGTTTTTTATGACATGGTACTCAGTAATATTGTATCTCGACCCAGCAGAAATGCTATCATAACTATAAAGCGAACTTGTCTGGAGGGGACGTAATCACATGAAGTCTCAATCAGGGGACAATATTGTTTGAATTCTATTTGTATCGGTAGAAGTGACCTGTGGCTGACATGTGACTCTTGGGGAAAAGGAAGTGGGAGGGGGGGGGAGGACAACTTTTTTTTCTTCCGAGGGAGAGAGGAGGGAAAGTGGTGCCGGTCTTCCAACTTAAGACGGATGTGGCACCTTCTAGGGTGATTAGAGAAATGGATAACTCACTAACATCTGTGCAAACTACAATAAAGAGGGATTTAGTGTTGCCCCAAGGAAGGTAAAGAGAGCCTGTCTGTCCATTAAGCGCTTTATTACAGTGCCAGCAGCCTCGTTCTAACTCAGTTACTCCTGTGTGGGGGCTTTGCACTGTGACTGCCTGTCATCCTTACCAGACAGAGCTCCAGGCTCCATTTCTCTCTCTCTCTCTCTCTCTCTCTCTCTCCCTCCCTCCCTCCCTCTCTTCTCTCTTATTTGTCTGCGCTAGGTAGATGACAATCAGATGACTCACTGAGTGGTGCGAGCAGCCGAACCTGGCGCAGGATGAACTACGGAAAGTGAGAGTGATCGTTTCACGCTACGACTTCAGAGCGCTCACTGGCTGTAACCGCAGCCGAGGGAGACCATGCTAGCTGACTCTGGTCTTCTTAAAGAGACATGCACCCTCAGCGTAAACGAAATATCCGATCCAGAAAATAAAAACAAAGGGGTATCACCCAGCCAGAATTTGGCAGTCAAAATCGTTCCTCCATCTGAATTTTTATGGGAGCGAACAGTGTGTGCCGTGTGTCTCAGTTCAAAAAAGAAAGCCAGCTCTTGTATTTGCTCAAATCCATATTTTTCAGTTTGGAGCAGATGACATGTCCTGGTCAGTGTCAGGAGGCTGAAGGTACAACGTGATCAATATACCCCTCTAAGAATACACGTGCTTTACCAGAAACCTACTTTGTTCCTTAACATTTGATTGATTTGTTCCTTTTACTGGCTCCAGAGGCTCAGTAGATGGCCTATCAAGACTATCTAAGGCAAATATGACAATTATTTACCAGATCTGAACAACTGGTCATGCTATTGCCTTTTGCAACAGAATTTGGAGTGGTATACAGTGGCGGCGTGGGTATACAGTTTAGTATCGTCTGTGTGTGTGTGTGTGTGTGTGTGTGTGTGTGTGTGTCTGTCCACGCAACAGCTCGGCCACCACTGAAACTAGGGTGACCAAACTTTGTGGGGTAGATGATCCTAGGGTACCCTGTCCAAATTTGCATTTTGAGGTCGAAAGGACAAAGGTCAAGGTCAACAAGAGGCGTGGGTTAGCATCTCTACAGAATGTGTATCATCTAGTTATGATTATAATCAGTGTGGCAGATGATCAATGGAACTGAGTTTTGGCGCTTCTGCCTTTTGTCCACATCAGTACCCGTACTTTTTACTGAATGGCACCACCCTTTAGTCTGTCTTAGTATGTACCTGTAAACTCCTGTTTGACTGTATCTTCCTAAATATATGGGTAACCTATCCCTGAGAGGACAACAGTGAAAATGTTCTTGTTTAGATGGATAAAAATTCAAAAAGGACATTAAAAAAACAGGGTTCTACTACTACTGAACACGCCGGAGTGCTGGCTGGACATTTGACAACATCGTCTGTTTTTACTGGGCTGTCAAAAAGAAAGCAAAAATTATGTAATTTCTGCTACTGCAAGCAACTTTCACAGCGCAAAATTGCGCAGAAGATTGAGGCATCTCCTTTTTTCCAATGGCAGAAAGACAAGACCATAGACAAAATCTGTCATGCAAAACAGTCAGCAAATGTGAGCCATTTTGCGGAGAAATGCACCATTCAGGAACGTTTTGGGTTTTTTTGACGTTGCGAGAGGAGTTGGAAAACTTTTTGTTTGAATTCTGATGAAGTAAAACGACAGAATTAAATTTAGCTGAAAGACGAGCGGGCCTGGCCGCTATAGTAAAGGCCTTTGACTTTAAAGGTTTGCAACTGACAATACATGTAGTCGCAACAAGGGCTTTCCCGTCTGTAGCTGCGTAGTAATATCCTCCGGACTCCTATCTGCTCTCAGTGCTGCTTTACTTGCGTTAAAGCTGCCCTAAACATTTTTCCACATTGGCACATCTTACTTTCCATTTAGACTGCATTAAATTACAGACAATTTTATTGTTTATTGGTTTTCAGTGTTTTCCACTTCTTTGCATATTATTTGTTTTATTTAGTATCTGGTTAGTAGTTTCAGCCTTTTTATGGAATGCTGTGCATTTCTGCTACTGATCATATAAATACTTATCAGAGTAACACTGATGTACTTTGGTGTAATATCACAGTGATATGATAAAACTTTGCATAGGACTTGAATGTGATCACAAGACCACTGTTTGGTCATATTTCCTTTTCACTTGAAATTAATACATTTTTTAAAATGTGCGCAGGTCTTACATCTCAATTTAAGAGGGCCAAGTAGGATTCAATTTCACCTTATTCATGTCAGCATTGTGAATATTTGTTATTTCTGCCCCGTCCTCCAAAATCTTTTGAGTCACTGGCGGCCCCCGGTTTAAATACGCAAAGCCTTTCTCCAAGAATCAGTGACACTCATGTCACGCAACTGCTGGATTGGGGTACAGTTGCATACAAGCCATGTGATGTTTCACTTCCTCTGATCGTCACTCATATAGCATGTCTTTTCTCTGATCTAATGATAATAATAATTACAATAATAATAATAATGAACAGAAGCTTCTATGTCCATTCCTAATACGTCCTTTTCAAAATCATTTTATCATGGGTGTTGAGCAGGTGATGTTTAGCCTCAGTAATGACAGTCAATAAGATTGGTTGGACATAGAGACAAATGTCTGTTTGGAGATCTTCAAATGTTGAATCCAAACCATGAAATGTACGTATAAAGTAGAGCGAAAGTGGCAGTTTGGCAGCTCCAGCCACGAGTGTCACTCCACATCCAATCTCATGTCAGCGGTAAAGAATCTTCGGAGCGGCGAGGTCATCATTTCCACTCTAGTTGAGTGTTGCATCTAAATAGCTGATACTGTGTACTGAAAACACAAATTCTCCAGTGAAATGGAGAACACCATACAATGTAATAAGTCACTCAAAATATTGAAATGCTGTCATAATGTGCTGGCCTGTCAAAGTGAAAGGTTCCATCACCAATATCAGTTACGCTAAACATGGCAAAATGTCTTTTCGTTTTTGACTGAGTGTGTATGTGAGCTGTGCTTCTGTCAATTGAGAAACGCTACAATGAATTAAAACAGCACTAGGGATTGAGGGACAGTGATCTTGGGGTAGTGCTAATAGATAATTGACGTAACATGATAGGATGTGTCCTTTGGGTGTTTAAATTCTAGCTATTTTACAGTGATTAGCAGAGTGTAATGAAATATTGTGACACGCCGAAGTAATGAATAAACGGTCGGTTTCCATGCATAATTCTAAAGTACAACCTCTCACACAGGTTCCATTGTATTTTAACAATGCTTCCTACAGATAGCTGGGGCTTTGGCTTCGCAAAACACAGCGGTGTACGCAGTCTTACTTACAGGACATGGGTCCACCATCCACACTTTGAACGTGAAACAGGATGACTTGAATGTGCTGTGCATTTGGTCCAGAACTTTGCGTCACGACACATATGAAATTTTTCATCAGTTGGGTAATGAATTATAGATGTATAGCGAGAGATGTCTGAGGTGGGATTATAAGAGCACCAGAAGATTCCGTTGATAACATGTTACCAGTCAGCTTAAGGCAACTTCATCACAACCAAAACCAAACAAACTATCCCTGCTACAAAAACACAAGGCTTCCGTCATGAGAAATGTTTTTCAGTGACAAATGCTAACCTGAATCAGATTTACTCGTGGTGTAACATGAAGCAGAAATGACAGCTAACGTCATGCTCAGTGGAGATTCATGCACCTAAGCTTGATTGACCCTGACAAAAACATGATTTATCATAATGAACATAATTCCAAAATTTACAATGAAAAAAAAGTTTGAAACAGTTTTTGACACTTTGGAATAAAGTGATTTTTTTGGCCATTAATTTGTTTCAAAACAGACATATCATCACACAAACAAGTGGGATATTCTGCTGACTGTGGCAAAAGTAAAATGGGTCTTTGAAACAGGAGCCACATCAATGTCCTCTGCAGGGCTCCACTGCTCACTTCAGTGTTCACTTCAGAGCCCCAGTGCTCACTTCAAAGCTCCAGGGCTCACTTTAGTTTGCATTTTGGGCTCAAGGGCTCACTTGAGGGCTCATTTTAGTGCTGACTTCAGTGTTTACTTCAGTGTGTACGTCAGGGCTCCAGTGCTCACTTCAGTGTTCACTTCTGGGCACATTTCAGTGCTCACTTCAGGGCCTGGTTTTTGTCTCATGGAAAAAACAATAATAATCCTTCATTACTCATAAGCCCTGTTGCTTAAGACACACTCTGCCTGTTTAAACAAAAATGACTGCAGAGTCACTTAAATCTTTGGGTATAGGCAAGTCCCAGGTGGACCACCAATAATAATATTATATAATATTACCGTATATAAAAATATGCCCCACTTGTAACCATGGTTTAACTCACTTTATATGTATGATTCAGTGCAATTATACCCTTCAGGCACAGCGTCTGCCAGATTAGATAAGGCCCTTAGCGCGATGCCTTGTTTTGGGTAGCTGCTTCTGTTTGTATACACACTGATCAGCTGTGCACAATATAGCCAGACACGCGGACACATGCGCTAGCACACGCATGCACACCCACGCACATACACACACTCACACAACCAGATGGACAGCTAAATGATGCCCTGGCAGAATAAACAAACAGAAATTACACACATGGGAGCGGGGGAGCTTGTCCGTCTCCGCCATTGTGCTGCCTTCAATCGCCTCCCGCTCAAAAGCAGGGCAGCTATTTGGCTCCTGACATGGTACAGAATAGTTGTCATGTTATAATGCCTTCACCCCTCCGCGTGTACATCTGCCTTTGCTGCCAGATCCCCCAGATTTATTATCAGTTTTCCCCCCCTTTTGCGCTCTGTGAATGTGTGGTATGTACAAGGCCTTGTAAAAATGCAGCCCTCTTGCCAACGTCAGTTGCACAGTGCTCTGAACTGTAAAAGAACACAGAATTTCTGTGCTGATGCTACTAAACCTTGCAGCAAAATATTCAAAAAAAAATTTTTTTTCAAAAAAAAAAACTAAACTAAACAAATTCTAGCAGATGAGGAACTGTTGATTTAAACCAATCAACAAAAATATTTAATGGGTCAGTCTCACCAGGGGCAAGGCCTAGCAGACTGGCAATTGAATTCTTAATTAAAGCTATTAGTTGTATTTATTGAGCAACATATATAAATATTTGTAGCAGAGGTGGCTGGATAAAAGCCTTCCACCTGTTCGGTTGTTTTCATAACTCTCAAATGTATACTCTACATCGCTAAAACATGACCTTTAAATAGGCCGGAAGGACACAGATCAGGGCCTCCAAGATTACAAAGGTTTAACAATTTCAAAGACCAAGTCATAGTGTGATGATGACGACATACTTGAACAAGTAATTTTGGACTCCGTATGAGATGATAGGGGGGATTCTGGCTGCAACGCCACCTCTGAATTCCCTGCTGCATTATTGCCACATTTTTCTTAAATTGGCTTCAAATTTGTTGTGAAGCTTGCCTAGATTGAGAGAAGATACACTGGCAATTTTGAAAAAAAAAAAAGAGCCATATTTATGATAATAAATACTTATCTGACAATTAAGGCCAAATTCACGTGGAAACATGCACCAGTTATGAGTAGCTCACATAAAATTGTTGTAAAATGGATTACAGATGTTGAAAGAATTGGTTGTGGTGCAAAACTTATTGCAATATCTATTTGTAAGATGGCCTGAGCGTTAAAACATTCATCAGAATGAATAATAAATTAGCTTTTAATGTTGTCTTCAGCAGAAAGAATTGAAGCCAATAAGACAGGTCCTGCACCTGAGCCCATGAAGCTATGGGGTGGTGCCTCAACTACATGTGGGAGTGATGTAAGGTTGTCATTGAAAATGGACGGAGTTCACGTTGTTTATGGATTAGTTACTGTTACCGTGATTCTTGTTAGCTGATATGAAGTATCGTGGAGTACAGTTCCAGACATGCGGGGATACACCGAAGTTTGTAGTTGTCGCTGCACCTCACCAACGACAACAGTTTCTCTCCATCACCAAAAAGAGACTGTCACAGAGGGGTGTGGTGTGTCTAGAGACGTTATTTACTGTCATCAAGAACCTTCTAGAGCCGGCAGCTGGTACCTTTTCAGCCCTCAGTATAATCACCTCACTGGCAGACTGCAGGCCCGGCAGAAGGTAAACATTAGCTGGAAAGTAATTGAATGCCTCACATCAACATTTGACTGCGCAAAGATTATGCTCATATTTTCCATTTCCATTTATGTTTGGCTGTTTAAAAAAAAAAATGAACGCTTGATAATGTCTCTCTTCATGGATATTGTAAATGAAGGAGAGGATTTTTTTTTTCTTTAACGAAGGAAATGGTTCCATGGGGCGCAGGCCATTATGGGGCGAAACTCAGTAAAAAAAAAAAAAAAAGAAGGAATAGAAAGATGTTCATTTTTCTGCCAGAAATGCACCTTTGTGAATCACCTCTTCGAAAAATTATGCTTCTAATTTTCTGGGCAAATTAGAAATGTTATGTTTGAGGCCCACTGTTGATGGCCATCCTCCCAAACACATTCTCGCCCAGTTCCACATAAACAGAAAAACCTCTGATATTTGGGGGGGGGGGGTGGGATGTAAAAAGGGTTGAATAATGTTACCGTATCCCTGTTTGAGCACAAAGACGCATGCCATTGGGTGGTGGTCAACCGTCAAACAAAGGCTGTAATTCAGTGTAAATGTTCTCATTTTATCCCTCGTAAGCATACTATTTTACATGGCAAATTTACTGGTGGCGTTTGTGTGATTGCATTCAAGAACACTGAGGATTCACACACTGAATAATTGTCATAGCTTGGACAGTATTTACTGCATAGCTGAGAATTGTAAATAAAACCAAACAAAACAAAAAATCCTCAGCATTGAATCGTATGCAGATCAGGCACATCTTTGTTTGAAATGGCCGTGGCTCCACCGATGACATTCTACCCCCTGCCTTAAGTTCAAAAATCCCATCCCCGAGAGTGCTGCGGATTGACAGATCTTCGGCAAAGTTCACGCTGGCGGGCACTTAAAATGTAGGGAGCCCTTCGAGCAGTCGAGCCGAGGAGGGGGGGGGGGGCGGAACACGCAACACAACAGAGGTGCCGTAAGGAGAAGCCGGGGATATCAGCGTCGTGTCGCTGCAAATAGAGGACACTCCCCGCGCATGCATGATAAGGGTTCTAACCTCGCCGTGACCCGTGCAGCATTCCCTCTCCTCCGTGATTACTCGCCATTTCCGCGCGCAGCCCAATGCGCCGTCTCGTCGTAACGGCGCGCCGTACCCACGTGGGCGCGACTCCCGACTCTCCGATGCGGCTGGTTCCATTTTCCGCTCGCTATGCCTCTCACGCAGAGAGCTTCCTACCCTTATGACAACCTTCTGCCTGTCAGACGGCATGTCGTACACTGACGCCATGTTGTCAGTGTCCTCTTCGCAGCATTGTCAATTGCTTACAGCGGGGGGAAAAAAGTGCATGCATTTGCATTCGTAAAAGACGGTAGCAGGCTTTGAAAATTAGAACTGAACTAGTGTAGCCAGACCACTTATACCCTGAAAATGGAGTGAATGACGGCAGTAATCGTTGTGACATTCAGGAAACACACCACCTATCTGCATCAGGGCGGATTTTTTTTTTTCCCTCCCTTGCGAGTCAAAATGTCAATTTGCAGTGACAGAATATGACAAACAATTGCCAGCCGGCTCTGACCAAATAGAAGGATGTGCAAATTGATTTTGATTTTATTCCAAATCATTCAAAGTGTTTCATTTTAATGCGAGCTGATCTGACTTTATCCAAAGCCCGCGTGGTAAAATAATGGGCGAGATTAATTTTGTCACTCTCGTAATCATGCCTCATTGAGATTGTTCAATTTGAAAAGGCGCAGTGGCGCTGGTTCTGTCCACATCAAACATTACTGTGTGTCGCCACACCACAGAGGGGAATGTGTGGTTTGTGGTTAGTTCATGCGACTGGTTAAGCTTAGCTTACGTTAGCACCGGCCGTCTACTTGGGGTTTTGGGCAAGCCTTTTCTATAGAAATTAATTAATAATTTGTCTGTGAAAAAAGCATTATATTAATAAAATATATACATTATAAAACTGATACTTTTTAACATTTTAAAACATTTGAAGAAACATAGAAATTGAAATGATCTATAGTACACACTGATAAAACCGTTTGGGCAAGTAGTAGGAGTCACACACTGCAAAGCACTAATTAGTTGACATTAGAAGACGAAGACTTTCAGTTGCAAAGCTTCACGGAGTGAAAACATGACGACTAAAGTAGTTGAGAGTAGTGGAGTCTTCAGCCTCAGTAATTCATCTGTAGAAGCTAATATTTATTTGAGCCACAGAGTCAAGAATAACAGCCTGCTCCAGCCACACACAACATAAAACCGAACTGCTGATCGCTGTGTATGAAGCAGAGCGCTCCAGTCGCTTTGCAGTGGGTGGGATTGATAAGCCTCTGGCAAAACGAAATGTACTGCCACGTTACAGCTTTGTAATTTGCATGAATTTGATGGCAGTGAACTTTTGATTGGATGGGATGTAGCGGTTCGAACCTTTAAAGCCGAGCCAGAGAAACTTTGATAAATGTCACTACATGAGGTTACTGCGGCGATGTGTCACATGACGCACTGTCCATCACATGATACCACTTGTTATTAGAGGGTAAGTGGAGCAGGTCTGCAGTATCATGCGTCCGTACACACATACACACGTGTGTTCCAGGGTGCACGCGTGTCCACGGACACACAGACTCGAAAGCGCAGCGATCACACTGTGTGTACGCGCGCACAAACATCTCCGCATCACGCTGACAGGCTGAATTCAGAATGGCAGAAGCTGTGCAGTGATGCTTCTTTCTCTGCCTGTGGCCATATCCTCAGTCAACAGAATTTCATCAGAAACTCCAAACTTATTAAAAAGTTTCGTCAAAGTGACACGGGGGTATCGGAGAGGATAAATGTCTGTCTGTCCGACAGGGGAGCCGCAGAGCTGCAGCACAGTGGTGGGCCTGGCGCCAGGCTATCTGGGGCATTGCTCCATGCCAGGGCCCTGAAGGATTTGCCCTTAGCCCAAGGACAGGTGAGCTCTGCTGCTAACCAAGGAGAAGCTAACAGCACAGCTTAGTACTCAGACACTGTAGAATGAGAATGAACGAGCGAGGGTATACTGCGGACAAGTGAACTTTAATCAGACCTCAGGAAGTCCTGTGAATTGGTCCGGTAAACTGACTTTTCTGATTGCACGTTAATGTTCCCAATGTCGACAATTTTTGTCTATGAATTATACACTTGTCCATTGTATATGTTTCCTCGGTGTATTCTTCGAAATATCCCAAGCATATAGAGTATTTCTCTGATCTGTGTGGCAAATTGGTGATGCGTTCCAGGTGTGATCCTTCCTCTCAACCATTGAATGCTGGGATTGCCTCCATTAGCTGGGCAATGGATGGATGGGTGAAGTTTATACCACATAGCATGGGATGGCTCTCTCTTTGTTCTGGTCTTAGCCATATTAGCTAGATAGCAAGCTAATTTTTTTACATTTTCAGACGCATGAAGAATTATTATTGGTTAAATTTGGTTTTAGGTCAAAATGGTATTGCAGCATAGTTTTTAGAAAGCTAGCCTACTACTGAACTGTATTTAAAATGGACCGGAAACTGTAGTACAGGTGCAATTTTACTTGCTACTCTGTCGTCTGACAGTGTGTAAAAGGAGCTGGTTGAGGTTGGATGAGTCCCTCGTCTGTGACGTGATCTGAAGATAATTGACACTGTAGTTTTCACGATTTTGTAATGGCGGATTGACTATATCATAATCATTGTGATTGTCCATATTTGGCTCATTAAGCCAGATCATCGATACACATTACCTTAAAACACCGAGTAGATGCTTGCTGGTGCTACTGTGTGGTCAGGTGTACATGAGGAAGTAATTAACATATCCCACATTATTAGAAAGAAGTGTTCAAATGGCTAATTTCCTAGCACTTGTTAACATGTACCATATAGAACATGCATGGCAGCACCTATGCCATATCTATAGTTTGATGGAAAAAAATAGAGTAATTTTTCAGGCTACCAGGGATATGAGGGTAATTTTTCATGTTGGTTTTTGTGTGTGTATTTTTACACAGTGGAATGCCTTGGGGGTACTGTATAACGCATTACTCTCCAAAGGCGGCCCCTGTAATCTCAGACAGATTCTTCAATAGGTAAGCAGTTTCCTTGCCACAGATATTTCTTAAGGTGCCTCTTAATGTGTTGAGAGACAGGCTATAATAGATTGACACACAGGATTTGACATGCTATTTGAGCGTTAAGCTCTCAGTAATTGGCCACGTCATCATGCATTAAATTAACAATATATAGGGAAGCGCGCGGAAATGGCTGTCTTCAGTGAGTCGGTCAGACATCAGGCCAAACTACTTGTGATGGCAATCCGGAGAAGCAGAAGCCAATAGAAACAAACCTTTCATAGTTCCCCAGTTTTTAACATAAATTTCAGTCTCTCAGATTCGTGATTAGGTCCTGAATTACTGGAATTTTTGGCATATTTCATAAAATGATCGACACACATATTAATATGTATTATTATTCTGGATAATATGGGCAAATACTCACTTCAAGTTTTTTTATTTTATTTACCATTTTCCCCCTTCAAAGACATCAAAATTTCCAACACATATAGGCTCATCTTAATCTGAAAGTACGACTATGAAGTCCTACCACAAACTGCTTCACTCGTGTATTAAAGTCACAGTTAAAAAGGCGATGTTCCTTATTTATTCGTTTTCAATCGCTATGGGGTAAAAAAGAATCAAATTAAGAGGCGGTTCAAATGTAGTAATGCTTCAAGTAGCAAAAACATACACTTGCCTGTTTCTTTGTTGGGGAAACATGTCTAAAATTGGGTCAAACCCCCTTGACCCCAGGACAGCCTGAATTGTTTGTGGTATAGATTCAAAAAGGAGTCTGAAAAATTCCTTCGACATTGGGTTCCATGTTCATGTGATAACATCAAGAAGTTGCTGCAGATTTGTCAGCTGTGCATTCATGTTGCAAATCATCTATGACACCACATCCAATAGGTGCTTAACTGGAGTGATGGCCATCAGGTGGATGCTGAGATCCCTGTTATATTCATGATACAGCTTGGCAATGGTACGTGTTTTGTGACATAGTGTGTTATCCTGCTGGAAGTAGTCATTAGAGGATGGTCATACTGTGGTCATTAAGGGATGCATATGGTCATCAGTTATGCTGTAGTTAATATTAAAGGGCCTAATTTGAGCTCTCTATTGCACCGCCGCCACCAGCGTGGACCAAAGACACTTGGCAGGATGAATTCATGCATTTATGTTCCCTGCGATGGCTGGTTAATATGGCCACAATTAAAAAGAGAGTGAGTCACAATCCATTCATCCTCAATATCTCAAAAATGGTGCCAGGCGTGACCTTCTAACTTGGCACATTAACAGGTATCGTGCAGCAGATAAGCCAATTAAAATTTGGATGAATATGAGAAGTCGCATCATACTAAAGTATTATGCAAAAATAAAAAATAAAAAAAGACAACACCTCATCGCTTGGTACAGCACAATCCAGTAGGACTGAATGTTGCCCCTATCAGTCAGCTCAATAACTCAGCTAGCTTGAGTGTCAATACAATTATCTGCTATTCTAAGCCTGATAAGGGCAATAGTTATGCGAGCAATGTTTCTTCTGTGCTTCTGGCTCAATTGAAGAGTACTGTGCTAATGTTACTTGCGCATACCTTTCACATCTGCAGTATCCAGCTATCAACTACAGAGCTACATGAAAACTGTGCCGTTCAGCTGCCTGCTTTTCATGTAGCTTGGTAGCTGGCTAGCTGGTTACTGTAGATATCAAATGATGCCAGCAGCAATAATAATTTATTATTATTATTATTATTACAGGATGAATCATTTGGGCATTGCCTTTATTAGCTAGCTACATTCTCTGAACACATCCTGAGCTTACAAGAGACACTTCAGCATCGTTGCATCATACTTAATTAATATGCAAAAGGACACCACATCGCAGGGTCCTGTGCAATACAGGGAGATTGTGCGTTGCTTGTTATTTATGCCGAATTCTTCCGCTGCCATTTGCATGCCAGTCAAAAATCCAGATTTGTCAGACCAGGTGATATTTGTCCAGTCCTTCTGTTTCCAGTTTTGGTGACCATTAGCCTGCAGGAGGATCAGTTTTCTGTCTTGACTGACGCGAGTGGAACCAGGCCCTGCTTTTGCTGCCCATCCACCTTGATATTTGATCTGTTGTGTGTTTCAAAGATGCTCTTGTTTAGTACAGCGTTGTAATGCGTGCTAATTTCAGTAACTGTTGACTTAGCTATTAGCTTGATCCAGGCTGGTTATTCTCCTCTCACCACAGAACTGCAGCTACCTGGATTTTGTTGTTTTTCACATCATTCTCTGTAAACTGAGGAGACTTTAAAGCATGGGCGGTGCTGGGGTGGTGCTTGCTGGTGCTATAGCACCACCATAGCGCCATCAAGAAAATAAACAAATCTTCACATTTAAATTCTAGTTACTTTCTTACTATATATTTGATGTCATTAACTCTGCTGGTTTAAGGTCAGATCCACTCAGAACTTTTTTTGTTGTCACTTCGGTGTGAGTCGCTCATCTATATATATGTATATATCACACCAGATTGCTAACAGGGTATGCTCCAGTGAAGCATCTGTTCCAGCAGCGTATACAGCTGGAGGTAAAATTTACTCATGGACTCGCATTCATTTTCACCTACTTTAGTATTATATTTTCAAAAACACTTGCGTGAGAGTTGGTTTTATTTTGGTGTCGCTGTGCAGAGCAACATTTTGTCTCTCAAAATATGGGCTTATTAGGGGGGATGAGGCACACTCATGAGGGAAGAACGAAAATCCGACTTGGCTACAACGGCAACCAGAAAAGTGAACGTGACCGAGGCTTTCAGTGACCCTGTAGCAAGATAACTGCTTGGAAGAAAGAAATGTGATCAATGTTCGTATATGTTGTCAAATTAGTTTACGGTTTCTTCACTTCATTGTACCCGGGTTCAGCATATTTGCAATCAACCTAATTGTTTATATTGAATCATATAGCTAATGCCAACATCAAAAGGAAGCGCTATTCAAACCTAGCTACCTCAAACAAGTTTCACCCACGGATGTATTATCACCTCACTGATCGAGTGGATGGCGGAAAGTTTTTTGAAAATCAATACAAACAGATAAAGCAACTTATACACAGTTTTAAATACTTTGCAGGTAAGAAGTATCGCTGTTGAATGTCAATTACAAGTAGCTAGCTTGTTAGCCACCTTGTTCATTTTATTAACTGCAAGGTAGTTTCCGCGATGGTAAGGTTACCAAGGTAGCTATCTGATGACCATGAACAATAGCTAGCGTTTGCTTTCAATCAGCACTCTATTCAAGTCGGTGGGATCGCTAATTAGCTAGCTAGCACGCAAATGGATTTTCTCCACTCAATGAATATATTTGTGCTCCACGATAACTTATGCATTTAATGTTTTATTAGCCCTTTGAATGAACATTGCTGAAAAATGCAGCCACACATCTAGGCATTTTAACAATTATATTAACTTATTTAAAATTGGTCGAATAGGAAACCATTCATTTTTATGAAGAAGTTGGGTGCAGCTGGATGGATGCCAGAGCCTTCATTTTAGGTAATGTATACATGAAGTCATCAGAAATCTAGTGTTTTAAATACAAATACTCAAAGGCAATGAAAACGCAACACTCTAAATTTTGGTTTATTTTTGCTCAGGACCTGAGTAGTCCAGTAGTGTTCATAAGTGACCTTTGGGGTCACAATGTGTACCTCGTTACACATGAATGATCATCATGTAACTCAACAGTGTGAGTTGGACTCTCATAAATCCATATTGAGTACAACATATGGGATTAGGAGCTGTGCAAGTACAGTGGTTGAAATGAAGCAGGGGCTGTCTTCCCTATATAAAGGCATGATAAAAGCCACACAAAAAACATTTTTAAGTGTCATTATGCTACGTCTGTCGACTGAACAACGGAACAGGGCCATGAGTATGCCAGAGGCGGGAGTGAGTGCCCAGCAAGTGGCTCACCGTTTTGGGTGTAGTACGTCCAGCATCAGTACGTCTTGGGTGTAGTACGTCCAACTGGACGAGCTCTTTCATCAAGAGTACCCAGACCTCAAACCAGGCAGCAGCTCCAGAATACACTACAGGCAGAGTGGTGACAACTTCCCCAAAACAACCTAAGACGCTTCGTCAGGTCCATGAGGAGACGTTTATACTGCCTGTGTGGATGTTCGTGGGCGTCACACCCGATACTGACTGTTCTTTTGAGTTCATTTTTAAATGTGTGTTCTGTACAGTCTTGTTGTCATTTCTCATTTTCAACTTGTGCTTGTTATATTTCATGCATCTGTTTATTATTGTCCAAATCGGCCCAATAACACATTTAATTAATCAAAGTCAACCCACCCAACATTTTTGAATTGTTAAATTAAGAAAATAAATTTGAGTCACAAAATTATTTGAATCTATACTGGTGTTGCATTTTTTTTGCCTCTGAGTATATATATATATATAGCCTACAACTCTAACAAAGCCTTGCATCTGCTGTTTTCATATTTGATTTTAATGTAGGCTATCTTTTGGTCTGGTTTGTCAATGTAATACGAATAGTAGTATGCATTGTTTTTCAGTTGAAAAGCCTATATTTAATGCTGACTGGTGCTTGATTGATGATGTGCACCACTCTGGCTTGGAAGCTCAGTTAGTTTATTGTTTACCCTCTTGTGTAGCCCTGGTTTTCTCCCATGTTGCTGACGCAGTTCACTTGTATATTAAATACGAACAAAAATAGCTGTTGTTTTGTGAATATATAGAGGCTTTGGTAAAAACATATCTGAAGCTTACTTTTAAATGTTGTGCGTCTCGCTTTAGCGAAAAATAAAGGCTACTATATGGTACATCTATGAGCCCCATTACTGAATGACTCATTATAGCACCAGCAAGAAAATATCTCTGGCACCACCACTGCTTTAAAGTGTAAAGATCTTAGGAGGTCGGTAGTTCCTGAGATGCTCAAAATATCCTGTCTGGTACCAGCAATTATTCCACAGTTTCTGAGGAAGTCCCTGAGATCAGGTATCTTCTCCATTCAGACGATTGGCATGAAAGACAACCCACTGAGCCACTTGACCATGTCTGAATGCTTTTATATTTTTATTTGCTGCTACATAATTTGCTCATTTCATATTTTCATCAATGAAAAGGAGCCCAAAGTCACACACTCACCCATGCACACACTCATGCACACACACACACGTGCGCGCACACGTATGCACATCCGCACCCACTCATGCTCAGACACACACACACAGACCGTAGAACTTAGGAATAACAACGGTCAAGCAAAAAAGTTTCCTACGCCTGGAACTGTTGCAACTTTGCTTGCAAAGAGTTTGATGCCTCCACACTCACTGAGGAAGATGGCGACGGAGTCATAGAACTGTCTCTGAACCGCTCATGGGCTATCAAGCTTATGTGAGTCTTGGGGAGAGCATGGGTTATTAATGTACCATAAAACACCACAAACGCCACATGCCAAGAAGATCCTCGAAAAGGTTGTATGAATAGAGACTTTACTCAGAGTAAAAAAAAGGCAAAGAATGAGGATAAAATATATCAGAACCTCAACTAACCAGATGGCTCAGGCAGATGGGACCAAAATTGATCTTTTTGGCGACTTGCACCAGTGAAATGTTTGATGCCTAGTGATGCATTCATTCTAGAAAATGACCTCCTACCTACCCTGAAATATGGTGATGGATCTTTAATGCCTTGGGGCCATTTTGCTACAAGTGTTCCAGGTGCTCTTGTAAAATCCAGGACAAACCAGGCAGCCCCTGCAAAGAAACTGAACCTCAGTCTGAGCTGAATCTTCTTACGAAGGAAAATCTAGAAAATAACTCACAAAAATACAAAAAAAATTTTAAGGTGAATACAGAATCAGAGATTCGCAATGGCTCTCAAGGTGTGGTCACACTACCATTTAAGCTCGTTTTGTCAATTGATTCATTCAACTGGTCTCGTGCAGACCTTTAACATGCGAGAGAAACTAGCTGTCCAACTTGAAAGTTATCAGTCAAAGGGAACAGACATTATCTGATAAATCTACTACTCTAGACCCAGCCATGTGAGTGAGTGACATAGGATTTCAGTCACTCCTCACCATAGGACAGTTAGCACGTAAAATTTACATGACCAAATTCTACAATGAGTCAGCATTTACCTTATAGCACATACGTCTATCGTTAGTTTACTGTCTCAATCAAACATTTTTCATTAGTTCTCATTCTTACTCATCACAGCTTGCAGCTTCCATATTCCATCTTTATTTGACCGTGCTGACGGAACCCCTATCCTGCCGTCTGCATCTGTCAGAAAAAAACATTAAGAAAAACTGAAGAAAACTTTAGCTCCCAGTCAAATGTAAACTTCATACCTTTGTCACTGTTGTTCGGATGTGAGAAGCCAGTAGAATGCAGCCATTGACACAGATGCAAATTTGGGCGAAAATACAAGCCATTTTTGCAAAGTGATTGCACATATTTCTCCTCGCAGAAACATGAACAAGGTGAACTCTGACCTCAAATTTGTGGTGTCTGCCTGATATCCACCAATCAAAAATTTGCCTGCTCTTGTTGGCATATCACAATAGAGAAAAGCATCATTCTGGCAGTCTCACATCATGAAATTTTGGCCAATATAGCATTTGCAGTTCATAAAAACAAAGGTAAAAAAAAGCAAGCATGGATGCTGTCAGCAGCAGGATGGTCTTTTTATCAATCGTGTCATATCCTGTTTTGCTGCGACGACCACAACTCTTTTGCAAGGCATTTGCATATGTGACAACAGCTTCAGTCTGATGAGAACCCGATAAAAATCACTTGATCTGAATGGAAGACTGCATATTAAATTATTGTAGATTTCCTCACATCGTTAAAGTACAATATTTTCCTTGTTAAGTGATATGTAAAATGTTTTAATGTTTTTTTCATGCAAATTTATGCAAACTTTTGAAATGTCGCAATTTTAAAAAAAAGCAAGTGCAACCTCAGCGCACTCCCATCAACTTGTTTGAAGCTAAAGATTTAGGCATTGTTTCATTAGAAGTTAATGGAATAGCGCACGATTGGCTGAAAGCACTGCAGGGATGCAAATATTAAAACTAGTTGCTTTATTTGTTGCTCAATCGCCTCCTGTTGGCCAGCGGGGCGCCCGTCAGTGAGATTTTCAGCTTGCTCATGTTCGGGTATCCTCTGCCCTCGTTCAGAACTTGCAAAAGTTTTGACCAATGAGTGTAAAAGATGCAGGGGCGACAGGGGCGTGCTTCGGAGGAGAGCCGCGAACTGTCTCTCTCATACAAGCAAGACTTGTACGTAGTTTTCAATTTGGGCATTCCAGATTAGGGAGGGACTGGAGATACCAAATTAAAAATAAAAAAACAAAAAAAGAATAGACGAAGAAGAGATTGCACACTTGAAACGGCTGATCAGTCAAGTGAATTAAATACTTGCTACGTCAGTTGGCTACTTATTCAGCAGAGGTGTTTCCATCTCCGACTTAGCAAATTGACCTTATTTTCAAAACTGCAAAAGCATAAAACCAAATTTTCCAAAATTTAGGACGTTTTTATTTTCGAATCGTACCATGTTCATCAAGATTTTCTAATGCCATACTTCAAAACGTGCACGAAAATATGATAATAGAAACATGGCTAGTGATTTTTCCTGCGGCTCTGTCCATGTAATTTTAGGCTCCGCTTCCTTTAACCTGATTGGCCTCACCTGTCCAGAGTCTACTAATAGCCCTGCAGTATGCAGGAAGAGGCACAGTAGCTGGAGATGGCTTTGATGGCTCAATAATATTGTTTACTGGAGACTGTTGGCACTTTATTTAATGGGAAACTAGTATGAGCACATGGTGAAGGATTACAGGGACTTTGAAATGTTAAATTCTCATGCACAGCATATTATTTTCAAAGCCTCAGTCCAGTGCTGCCACATCAAGTGATGCGGCAGTTTAAGGCCGGCATGGCATTAATGAAACCGATTAATCCGTTTAATGTTTATCTATTTGGAGCATTACATCACAGGTTGGGCGCAAGGGACTGACTGTCCATATGGGTGGATTTTGAGAAGTAACAGAATGAGTGTAGTTTGCTGTTGGTTTTTATTTGAGGGCCCCAGTAGTTTCTCCCTGTCCCCACATACAGTACCCAGCATACACACGATGTTCAGTCAATTCAAATAAAATAATCACTAAATACGAAACAGCACTGAAGCACTGAAAATTCAGCAATTGATACACAAGCAACATGAAAATCAGCCCAGAGGGTAATGTGACAAATTAACGTTAATAAAACTGAACTGTGTCATTTATCATCTGAAAGAATGATAAAAAAAAAGTCAATAGCCTGTTCAGGCCATTTCTGTTCAGGCCATTTCTGTTCCGGCCATTTCTGTTCAGGCCATTTCTGTTCCGGCCATTTCTGTTCAGGCCATTTCTGTTCCGGCCATTTCTGCTCAGGCCATTTCTGTTCAGGCCATTTCTGTTCCGGCCATTTCTGTTCAGGCCATTTCTGTTTCGGCCATTTCTGTTCAGGCCATTTCTGTTCAGGCCATTTCTGTTCCGGCCATTTCTGTTCAGGCCATTTCTGTTTCGGCCATTTCTGTTCAGGCCATTTCTGTTCCGGCCATTTCTGTTCAGGCCATTTCTGTTTCGGCCATTTCTGCTCAGGCCATTTCTGTTCAGGCCATTTCTGTTTCGGCCATTTCTGCTCAGGCCATTTCTGTTCAGGCCATTTCTGCTCAGGCCATTTCTGTTCAGGCCATTTCTGTTCCGGCCATTTCTGTTCAGGCCATTTCTGTTCAGGCCATTTCGAAATCCCTCCCGAGCAGCCTACAGTATCTTACAGGAGAGCTGCAGCACATTAGCTGAAAGCTCACAGGTTCTGGAGCTCATGGGTTCCAAAGGAGCCAATGCTTATTCCAGTCATTTATCCTTCCTTCTCTTAGGCCTGACCCAGCACTCAGATGGGGTCTTCCAAATAAGAATTGTGAGTGTCCCTATAAGATATCTTCAGCAAGGAAACCTGAGAGGATTTTTCGCAGAGTGTGTGATGTATGAATCTGCATTTCCACATTTACCATTTCTGCAACTGACGTCACATTAAATTTCTAAACTAGCTAGTGTTTCTAAAGAGCATTTATTCAGTTCTTTAAGTCTCTTAATTTATCCCCAGGCTCTTCAGGATGTATACCTCAGAGCAAGAAAATGAAAGAATTATATGAAATCAAGAAGTGCGACTATGAAAAATCAATGATTGGAATGAGCCTGAGGTGTTGTTGGTTTCTATTTAGAACAGGTGTCGCCACCTCCACATTTAGCACAGGTGAAGTGGTTCCTAATTAACTCACTAGAAACGAAGTAGATGCCTACATGAATGATACTTCAGGATGAGGTAATGATGGTGCTTTTTTGTATCAGTTTATTTACTTATTCATTTTTGGTGAGCTTTTAGAGGTCTCTTGCCAGCTATATTGTGACAAGGATGCAAACACGAATACAAGCGCGCGCACGCACACACACATATACACACACACACATACACACACACACTCACACACACATACACACACAGACATCCACGCCCATACACGCACACGCGTATTTCTATTACGGCACTATCAAGCTTTGTTAACAAAATGCCAGTCTTGAAAAAGCCATGGGTGGCTCAATGAATAAATTATGTCTGTCTCACGGTGACCTGCCCACCAGAGCTACTGAAGGGCACATGGATGACCTTCAGCCCCGCTCCAGTCAAAGAACACACAGTCCCTGAGCCACTTTAGCCCATAACATTCTGGTTGATGGCCCAGACAACAGCATAACAACATGGAGTACATGTCCTGTTTGGTCCGACGTTGTCTCTAACTATCTACAAACAAGCTCAGTAGTTACAGTGCTGAACAAGAATCGAATGCATCCGACTTCTTTCAATGTGCCTTGATTAGGCCTTCACTGCTGTATGAGTTAAAGCGGATACTGAATTCAGGATAATTTAGGACTTCAGGATAATTGGCATTGGCCGTGTAACATGGTGAAAGAAATTTTGAAACTGTGAAATTGTTAATGAGGAACCACATCACAGACTTGGGCAAAAATATGATATTCTTGGATGGCACTAATTTCATAGTTAGCTGACAAAACGGCCGCGTACTCCGGAAAGTTGAGTGACTTGGCAAGTAATATGGGAACTCTGAGATGCATGATCTTTAAATTGCAAAAAGAGAGGTGACCTTTAGATAGAAATTATATAAAGGTTCAATTTAAGCGGCCTTTTGGCTGCTCCAATTTATTAACTTGAAGCCTGACATGTAAATTTCCGGAATGTTCAATACTACCATGCCTTTGACACCAGAACACCTGCCAGAGCATTTAGTTTCAGGGATTTTAACAGCACTTTTATCAATCCCAAATCTTAAACCACTGTCACAAAGGGAGAACTTTTAAATCTAACATTTAAACAGTTATTGTAAATGGATTTTATCTTGGTTTGATCTAAAACATCCTCCCACTCTGGTGTGAGTTTTCCCTCTTTCTCCCGACATCGTGCTCCATCCAGCTCCAGGGGAAGTTCGGGATGCAGTCATGCAGAGTGGGATTATTTTTCTAAGAGAGGGAAGTAACCATTGAAATCGAGGCTTTATTTAGAAGAGGGAGCTGGCAAGGCAACAAAGAAGTGCAAAAAATGCATTTTATTACAAATAGAACATGAAAGTAGCACAATGGCCATGGATAAACAATGACATAACTCCTGACATGGGGTATGAAAGCAAACAGCATGCAAAGACAAGACCTGAAGAAAACGTGAGGAAGTGCCGAACAATTGCCCAAAGGAGTGATACTCCTTATACTGACACCGACACTATAACGTACCAAGGCCAAGCACATGGCCTGGGACAACTCGTCCCATGGCTGGTTGAACTGATGAATGTTAACGAAAGCAGAAAAAGAAATAATTCCACAGGTGACTGCTAGGTAGAGAGGAAATGTGGGCATTGTATACCTGACGTGAAATTGGGGTAACGCTCCTTCTGCGATGAACAGTCTGAATCTGCTCTAACTTTTTTTGCAGATGTTCAGCTGACACATTTATACACTGATGGACTTTGAAAACCAGAATTGTGGCCAAACTTGGATTCAAATTTATAAACATTTTTTGACTTTACCGATAACAACAACTTCGACAAAATGTCAGATAACATCAACAAAAAAAGAATGACAAAAGAATCAACAATGACGAGTTTAACAAAAAAATTAACAACAAAGATCGACTCCAATCTCAGTACAGAGAGTGACCGCCAAGTCGGCGACTCACTATTCTTCTGCCGAGGCATGGCGCACGTAGTGTCTAAACAAATGTTCTCGGGCTCTGGCCTTAATGACCTCAAGGATTGTTTTAAGGCATTTGACAGCATTGCAATTATGATCAGTTTAAGCTGGACGAGGTTACATCACTAACTTCTCAAATCCTGCTCCATAGATACAAACAAGGTCATGACCTTACGCTCTGTTCTGTTTCCTTACTCAAAGACAACCGCAAATTAATTATGTAATCATCTAGTTGAAGTTCCCCGAACCCAACTATACTATTTCTGTCTAGTGTACGTTTGTAAAGTCCATCAGTATATATGTTGTGTAATGTGCCGCTTTTATTAAGTTTTACAAACCATGCGCTGCCAAACCATTGGGATCAGAGAATTAAGCTACACAAATGTTAAAGTGAGCATATGCTAACCATCCAAACTATCAATTAGGCTGCATCAATTAGGGCTTTAGAATACTTTCAGCGAATTCAGCCACGTCAGCAGAAGATTTGCATTAGCGCAACAGCCTGTCCTCTGGTCTGTCATATAATAGTAGTGTTTCCCTTAGTATTGAGTCTTAAAACTCCTGATGGTGGGGTTCGTTATCAGCTGGGCAGTTCATACAAGGACGTCTGTGGAGGGAGAGACCAAGGAAGGGTCAATGTTGTCTAAAGCATCACCGTAATGGCTATTTTTTGTCAATGACAACATTAACAAGTGAAAACACCGTTTCGAATATGTCTTGCTTACCTCTCCTGTATCCCTGTGGAGGATCTCCTGAAATAATCACCGAAGACTTCTGGACAAATAGAGTCCAACGGTGAAGAGTGAGGAAGCTGCTAATAGATGTGTCCATCACACTGCCTCTGTCTTCTGCCTTTGGTACATGACAGACTCGGCCTTGCGATCACGTTATTGGCTCTCAGATATCAACTTATTTAAATGCGCTGCGAGAGATACGCCCTCTTAAGCTTCTGGTTTGTTCACTGCCATCAACTGGATCTCAGCAAAAGAGGCGACCGCGTTCTAACAGCTCGTCCTTCTTTGCATGACGGTCCTGGGGATCCTGACCAATCTAGTGACCTAGTCAGGGGTTTAAGTCTAGTCTTTGATTTAACTTCTTGGTAATTCAATTTTCAATTACAATTGTGGTGGTAATGTCATTGTTAAAGTAGTGTTGAGCGGTCGTATTCCGACGATACATTCATACGAGAGTAATTTGTTGGTTTTTTTTTCTTCAAAATTAGTTACTGAATGTGCTATTTAGTCCTGTTGAAGATTTTGGTCAGTAATTAAACTAATGCATCTGGGAAGTTATTATATAGCACTAAAAGAACATGTACAGGAAGCGTTGACCCAACGGCATATATTGATCTGTAATACCCATGTGAAATTAGATGACCATTGATTTCATCTCATATCCCCACCCCCATTTAACTCCACCTCTTTCATACCTTGCCTGGCATTTGTGAAATCAAAGCACTTTTAATATTAGGAATGATCCTAGCACTTTTTGCGCGACACAGTTAATGGCCCTCCAGGGGAAACAGACTCCTGCCAATAAAAGTTCCACGCTGGCATCGGCTGAGCTTTTCAAATGAAGATGTATGTCACAGAGACAGAGAACAAGGTCTGGAGACGTTTCACACCGCAGATACCCTTTAAAAAAGCCCCATAAATCCAGCTTTTAGACATGTTACAAATGAAATTGCGGAGCTGAAGTTTTGGACATTTCTCTCCCAGATGATTGGAAGGAATATGGGGTAGTTAAAGTTTAATATCCTATTATATGCGTCTGTTTTACTTGAGTGGCCGTTGAGCCTGACTTTCTCTGAACTATTGCGGCATTTCCCGAGGCCGACTGGCGACGGAGGAGCCGCGGAGTTCAGCACCGCCAGGCGACTCCAGCGTTCGCGCCGCCACTCCTCCGGCTCGCAATTTGTCGAATTTTCGAGAGGCGAGCAGCTATGCGGGGACTACAGTGTGTGACAAACGGGGAAAGGTTATTCCGAGTCACCTCAAACAGCTTCATTACACTGCCTGGCCCACTGCAGCACCGAAGGAGAGACCACTGCGTTCTAGCAAAGAATTTTTAAATTTCTCTCTTTATAAGGGTCTAAAACAGGGAACACATTCAGGTTCATTGAGATTAAATGAAATGGCATCTTAATGAATTGCACTGTCTTTGAGATAAATCATAAAAAATGGTAAGACTCAGAGGATGAAGAAACAATGTGAATATGGTGATTTTATCATTTAAACACTGCTTCAAAATGTAACCCTTCTGTTAATTGGCACCTCCTTTTAGATGTTTATTAAGTTGGTTTGTCACCTGTCTGCCACTGATGAAACAAAATGCGTGCTGACCACTTTATTTGGCACATCTGAATGATAACACAAAGATCTTGGTTCTCTAAAGACTGAATGATGTACCTGCAACAACCAAAAATGTAGCTGACATGATGAAAAGATGATTAACCATTTGAAGGGGCGAGATGTACCTGAGATTGAACATGATATGATTTATTGGTACCAGACTTTGCGGCTTCAGCATTTGAGAAACAGCAGCTGTGCTGGAATATTCATAGATTACAGGTTCTTTATATTGGGAATATCATGATGAAAAATAAACAAATCAAAACAATTAAATAAAAAAAAAATAAATCCAGTGATTTTACCTTGTTAAGAGAGATGACAGAAGGATGTCCGAGCTGCCAGAAAGGTCTCTAATGCTGCAGTAACCACTGTTTACGTTTAAGTTGAACTTCTAAGCAGAGAGGTGTCGCTAACGGTGGAAGATCTCGCTGGGCTCCTCTCCCGTCAGTGAAAAGGAAGATGGGACACAAAACAGGAGACTGCAGTGAGCACATGATCACCAAAACTGGAAAACTGTGCACTGGAAAAATCATTTCTTGGTCAGTCAAATCCATTGCTCTTGGCTTTGTCAGAATGTGGAGTAAACATTGTACATCCATAGATCCATCCATCTCTTGTGTCAACAGTCCTGGTGCCTTTGTTGCTGTAATTGCTTGGCATTGTTGCGTACCATGTGTGTCACTTTGTGACTACAATTAAATTAATACTCTAAACATTTTAATAATGTATCGTTTTACTGAGCGCACATCTTCTTAAGTTTGTTTCAGAAGCTAAGCAGAGACTTCAGTTAATCCAGAGTCAATCTAATTGAGCACCTTTGCTAAAACAGGGTAATGCTGGGTTTGCGCCATAAATTTGTTAGTGGCACACAAACGGGAAATATGTGATGCTTTCGAGTCAGTGTGGGCCGAAATCCCCAAGGAAGAATTCCAGCTCCCTCTAGTATCCATCCCATTACTCAGTAAGTGTTTGTATCCGGCGGACAAATAGCAGAGTAAATGTTTCTGTTCAAATTGGTCGAGCTGAGACCCAGGACAGGGATGTGACAGTTGGCCAAGCAAGAGGATTTAGACACAAGGAAGTGGCAATTATGCAGCTAAAGCTGTCCATCCCACAGAAGACATTATGTTAAAGACCCTGTTTGCAGCAGCAGTTATTCTCCAATCTGTAAGTGCACTCATACACACACACACACACACACACACACAGAAAGAGAGAGAGAGAGAGAGAGAGAAATGCTACTTTGGCAAAAAAAAAAAAAAAAAAGCCGGGCTTCTAAAAGGATTTGGAGGATTTTGAGAGGGTCAGGTGTAAATGTTAACAACCATATAATTACTGTTGCAGGTGTATTCGGAGTTTCTGAAATGCACAGATATTTTATTCACCTGATCCGTTCGCTGCTCTTCAGTTGTAATGATGCATAACTGCCTTGTCTGGGCGGCGCAACTTTATTTCAGACTTTGACATGGCAGGCATGAAAACAAAAGAAATTGAAGTATCATTGATTATATTAATTACTAGGCATAATTAGATGAACTTCAATTAATATCCTGAAGGAAGTGAATGAATTAAATATGACGCTTTTGTAATTGTAAAAGGTTCCAGGGTCTGCCTTGTCTGTTCAAGATTGCATTTTTTTTTTTCTGCAGTTGGATGTTCCTGCGTTGTTAAATCATAAGGCTTCGCTAGATACCGCCGGCTGTAAATGCTTTGTGCTGTTTTTGCAATTCCTCAATATGGATTTATATCTCCTGCTTTCGGAAAGGTTGTAATATTTCACGTCGTACAGCGTGAAGTGCAAACTGTGGTGCATATGCATGGGCGTGTTTGAAATACAGTATCAGCATATATTTTAATTTAATTTTGATAAGGCCACTCGTAACCTGGGAATCTTGATCCCGGGAAGACTTTCTTGTTATTTACTTATTTATTTATTTTATAAAGCGGTGGACTGCGCCTCTGTGTTCAACAGTGCACCTCCGCTGGAGAAACCGCTACAGTAAATTTGCGGATATGCTGTGCTCCTTCGACCATACATAGGACGTAAAAATAACGGCAACCACATCCTTAAATGCCGTGGTGTGTGTGTGTGTGTGTGTGTGTGTGTGTGCGGGTGCGTGTATGCGCACAAGCATTTGTGTGTGTGTTTGTGTGTGTGCACGCGCGCGTGGATGTGTGTGTGCGTGTGTGTGTGCGCGCGCGCGCGTGGATGTGTGTGTGCTCGCGTGTGTATGTGTGCGTGCGTATTTTTTTTTTCTCATACTCTCAGCCCTGTCAGAATTCCCTCTCAAACTCGTCTGATTGGGTCGAGTCTCATCACACTGTCATCCCAACTCGCTTTTCATTAGTCTAGCACTCTCTGTTCGCCTAGCCAAGCAGAAGAACTCAAACACATGCGCAAATTAAATCGACATCCAAACTCCTCCAATATACAAAGCAATTTAAATGATATTCATTAGAGCGATGACAAGTCCTGATGAGGCTTTCAGGAGACGAGTCCTTCAGCTTTTTGCCGACTGTTTCGTGGCCACTGAGGCGTGACGGCCGCCACTGTACCTTCCCTTAGAAGGGAATAAAAAAAGCACAATGATGGGGTCCTCGTGGACACACCTACACTATTCTGTCTCCTCTGGCCGACTCAGTCTGCTGCTGCATTTTATAACCTGGACCCCAGTACGTTGGGGTAAGGAAGTGTATTTGGTATTATGTTTATGAATCTGTATATGTATTCACTTAATGGCTGTCTATATTATTTTTGTGTGACAAGTACAGCCAGCTACATATAGCCTGTCATTGTGGTTGTCACTTGAATTTGCAAAGATTCTGTTTTTCTTTTTTTTTTTCTGGCCTTCATGTTGTCTTTCCTTGAATTAATTCCCTCAGGACACAAATGGAATATAAATTTAAGGCATTGTTCACCGCTCAGCCAACAAAGTTTGATAAAACAGACTTATGGCATCACTGAGAGCTGGCAAGTACCCTGTGCGGGTAGAAATTTGTCTGTTTTAAAGACTACTTGTTCTATAATCTATTGCCTACCTCAAAATTTGCGGGAAAGAAAGTAAAATAGAATCTTAGCACTATAAATACATAGCGCACGGCGGGATCTTGCGCCCAGCCCGTCAGAAATTCGGCCTACCTTTCACAGTTCTTTTGTTCCACGAGCCTCCCCTGGACTCATTCTGATGTTGTAATCAATTTGTGCGGCCAGACGTGCTCTCGATGTGTGTGTTAATTAATCTGCTTGTGGGTGGAAAATAATTTAACCATGATAATGAGCTTTAAGAGGACCGGTGGACGTGCGGACTCCCAGGAGCGCAACATAAGAGCCGTGTTATCAGTGAGAAGGCCTGAAACTGTCCCGCAGTCAGTGAGCTCTCTCCACTCTCACAGGGGGAATTCAATACATGCACTGGGGAGAGCTCAACCTCTCCACTGTGTACCAACAATTTTCAGGAATTAAAAGTCTTCCAGTAACTCATCAATTGTCTTTTGCCAGGAAATAGTACATTGATATCAAAAGTCAAGTCTCTGGTAAATGAAAAAAGATTTTTAAAAAAAAAATTAAGTTCAAACAGCAGTTTAAAAATGTCACTAAAATAAATATAGGTGAATATACTGTATTGTAGCTGATATGCTAATGATTCCGAGGTGTATTTTCGTCCAGCTCTTCGTTTTTATTGGTCCAGATATTGGCTATCAGTAGACTATTTGCAATTTTGTGAAGTTTTTAGAAATCACACCTTAAGTTTTGTTTTAAATCTCCCTTCCGTCATAGACAAGAGTGTCTATTATAATGACGCTGCACAAATCAGTGCCTTCTGATTCCTCTTTCTAGTCGCATCTTTTCCGCTAATCAGCTGTGCTGCGTACAGCAACCAATCAGCAAAGTCCAGACCCGGGAGACCCCAGTGCTGATGACTCTTCCCAAGACATGATGTAAGGTGAGAATATAACAGTTTCAGAAAGCGTAAAACGAGCTGTTTTTGACCCCATGACAATAAGAGAAGGATATCCAGGGGTCAGATCTCCACTCTCTGTATTAAACGAAAGCGCGAGTCTTTTCATTCAGCCAGGTCACCCAGCTGACCTCATAATAACGTTTTTCTATTAGTGAGGGAGTGGGTTTCAGATTAACCCCTTGTATCAGAGTAATTCTAACAGCCATTTGGAGGGGAAGATAGACGACAGCTGAAGGGGTGGTTAGAATGGAACAGAGACGTTTCCCTTATCGCCGTGCTTTAGCGTCGTGACCTTCGACCTCGTGACACAGTGCCTCGACTCGGCAGTGAGGGTGAAGGCTTTCCCACAGTGTTCAATGAAAGAGGCGCCCTACCTGAACTTAGCTTAACCCGATACGATCATTTCAAATGACGGTTTGAACAGATCGGCTCATCTTGAATTGATTTATCAACGATTTTATCGCCTTCTTCTAAACCGCCAGCCCTTTCCGTACCTCGTCCTGCTCATTATTCTGCCTAATTTGATGCTCTGGAGGTATATCCCATCAGCGCAGATCCGACTGGTGTCACAAATACAGTACATGACAAAATTTATTGAAAAACCAGCTCCTTATTTATTTCTTAAATTCGTCTTCTGGTCATCTTCAGTACCAAATTTAATCTGCTATTATTTGACAAGGTGAATCCACACTAAAAACATTTCTGGAAAGAGTTCCGTAGTTAGCCAGAGAGGGTAATTTTCACCGGTAGCCCTTGGTTGGCATGCAAATGGGAGTGTCTGAGGACACCTGCGCTGAAACACAATTCCTCGCAGGGAGGGTCCAGGTGAGGAATTAAACCCATGACCTCATGTAGGAAAGCGGCGATAACGCTGGGCAGGACGGTGTACATTCCTGCAATACGGCCAAGCCTATTGACTCATATGAGGAAGCCCTGTCTTATCTGGTGGGTGGAAATGACTGCAGAAATGACTGCAGAGCATGTGTCGGACAGCACAAGAATATATAGACGTGAATCCTGCGAGCGTTTTCAGGCTGTTAAAGGCTCCCGTTTAATGTGCGATAATATGCTTCGCAAAATGTGTAATTTTGTTTAATTGCATGTACATGCGGGGACGTCTGTGGGTAAACCTGGGCAGGAATAAAAATCAGCCTTTTTCCCATCTGCTGTCAGATACACCGCTATTTGCAAGGGATACACTGATCTACTAGGACACGGCGCATTTCAAATGTTTCATCATGAAATGTTTTTCAATTTCCTTTTGCCATGAATTTTAATTTCAATTTGGTACCTTTAACATTTTTTAAATGTAATAATTCTCAGTTTATGTGCGGCGCACAGTTTCGAACATGAAATTACACATTTTTAACACCTTGAGAAATGACAAACTCTGAAGAAGTGGGGACGTGCCGATTCAAAAATTGATTTGCCTTTCATATTACTGCTGTTTTGGCCCTCAATCAACCATCTTTTGCAACTTTAATTTGCAAAATATCATTCCTTTTGTCAAGGCTCTCTTTCATTACTGTCAGTGATTGGAGAATTTTCAAAATGTTTGTAAAAGGAAAAATAATGTTATTAATGTTTCAGTCAAAGTTAGAAATAATTGCAGAAGGAAACTGGCTTGCCGATAATTGCTGAAACATAATTTCTTACACTTTATGAGGCTTTAAAAATATACTGCTCATATAATCTGCACAGTAAAAGTATGTCCGTATGAAGGCAAAATGCACATATTTCTCATACTGAGAAATGGGTGTTTGTGTCTCTCCAGCTCTGGTTTATTCTTCAGTGAATCCTCAGTTCAACCCTGTGTAAAGTAACTCCGGAAAAAATTAACCCCTGCTCCCAACTCACCAATAACCAAAGAGGTTATTATTATTTTACAATATTGTTACTACATTTATCTAGTCAGAATAACATCAGTACTTTGTTGGCTATGTTATCATGCAAGTTAGCACTTTTTGGATTAATCATCTAACGCCTGTACATCAGTAATTGTATCCCCATGTATGTGTGTTAGTATTGCATAGGCGCTTATCCCTGCAATTGCTGCACATAATTGTTCTGGCATTGTCTGTGTGGAAAGGGAGAACATGGCGGTCATGTTTTTTTTTTTTTTTTTTTAAATTATCTTCAATCTTAAAATTTCACCTGTGATGCGCAGTTTCAATTACAGTTGGAAAAGAGTGTCTTAAATGGGTTTTGAATTGAATAGGCCTGACTGCAGGTTAAATGTAATCAGAGTGTGAGAGGAGTCAGATCGGTGTCCACATGGACATTGAAAAATTGGGGGGGGCTGTAAATGTATCCAGTTCATGTGAGGTCATACAAAAGCAAACGGAGAGTGGCTACATTGGCACGTTACAGGAAACGACAGCTGAAATTACAGCAGAGTTGTGAGCATGCTAACACCGAGAAGCTAATGCATGAATGCTAATCCGGCGTACCCTGACGGAGGCTCACACTGAGCAGCAGACAGGTGGACAGAGGGCCGTTGCTCTGATTGGTTCAGGACACCGTCAGCAGGACACCGCACTGGTGTCTCTCTGCCTCTGCATTCTACTCCCCAACAAGAAATAAGAGGCAAAATTTTGGCTATATGAAGACCCTGAATGTTAGCCAAGCTAACTGTATAAAGTGGAGGCTACAGTATTTTAAATGCAGTGGTATTTTTCTCTGCATTCTCTTAGTCTGAAATTTATGACAAAAACCTTAAGAAACAGTGCAGATAATGCCTGCCAGAGAAGCGTAAGTGATTAGTAGTTAAGTCAAAGGGTCAAACCTTAACGCCCATTTATCTGTACCAGCCGAGCCATCGGAATAGCCTGCCATGCATTTTCCGAGTTAGAATATGCAACACAGAGTTCACCAATTACTTTTTTTCTTTTAAAAGTCAGTGTTACGCTGCTTTCACACCGGACGCGAAGCAAATGTTTTCGCACGACAGATTACATTCTAAGTCGATGCAAAAGTGCCTGGTGTCTTTGCATTGACTTTGAACGTAATCTGTGTTTCGCGTCCGGTGTGAAAGCAGCTTTATTTCGGCTCGGTTTCCGCATCCCCTGGTGCCAATGCTTTGTTGAACTATCATATCCGGCACTGCCACTACGAATCTGAACAGCAGTGCTGTTAGAGCGAATTGCCTTCCCCACATAAAAGCATTTGAATTGCATAATTTCACATTGTCCCTGGAGACCTTGCCTCTGTAAACTTCAAAGACATGGAAGCTTTTAGTGAGAGCAAGTTTTCATCTATTAAATAACACCTTCTGTGTGTATGTGTGTTGTTAGTTGTCTCCCTCGCTCTCACTTCTACTGTACGTGTGTGTGTGTGTGTGCATGTGTGTGTGTGTGTGTCTTCTGTCGATGTCAATGAACAGTCATGCTACAGGCCCTTTCTATTGTAGCTTCACTCAGAAAATTAATCTATTTTTGATCAGTAACATGCAATTTACTATAAACTAGTGATATTAACAGTTTTACCTATTTAAAACATAAGCTGGCAGGTTATCTATTAGGAAGCAATTAAATTAATATGTAATAAAATCATTTGAAATGTAAATTATGAACACAAAATAATGACCACATGGCCTCATTTTATGCATTTATGCACTCAAATTTCTCTAAATTGAGATGGGTTTTTTTTTTTCTTCAAAAATTCAAATAAAGAAATAGTAAATGGTAATAATCTAACAGAAAGAAAATAAGAAAATCATTTACAAAAAAAATAAACGCATAGACTGAACAGATGCAAAAATACAAATGGTTTTTTCCATGATGCGAATGCAAATCGTCAGCGAACGCAACCATTTTGCTCGGAAAAGGAGGGAACGGCATTTGTACTGTTTAGCGGAAATTGCAGCTGCGATTTTCGCCGGGTGCAGATAGTTCTCTAAGCTGCATGGCATATTGATTTCTTGTTGTGAAGTGCACTGTTCAAGCCCCATTTAAGATTTTCATCTCGCATGTAGCCCTGAGCACATCCAGGCACCATAAATTAGGGAAATTGCACATTTATCACACGTGTTATTCTAAAATACTTTGTGAACGTGACGTCTGGAAGATCTACAGTGTTGCTTAACAAGCCGCTGCTCCGCGGGCCGGGGTAGCGCCCGGGTCATCAGGACACACCTGTGATTTAGACGCATGCCAGTATTTTTCACATTAGTTTTGTGGGAAATTTACAGGTCTCCTTCAATTAGCATGTCTAATGGGACTGCTCCCAAGGTTGGACTGCTCAGGATGTAAATTATATGGCATGTAAATAAAAAAGGGGGGGGGGAGAAATCCTTTGCGGCTCGAAGCCATTTCCCCCCGCGATGTACAGCATAGGGCTTGCGCCCTCCGCGCCTGTGTGAATCAATTTGAGCCCATTGTGACGGCATTACACCAATAAAGCTATCTGACCCGCTCAGCACAGCTTGGTACAAAGGATTCAGCCCGACGCGGCTTAAAGGTGCAGACTCCTCACGACAGGCATGGAGGGCCCTGTCGACATTCACGTGGCGTTTTGAAAAATACAGTGCCTGGTTGTACAAAAAAGCAGCTCTAAATGCAGTCAGACTCTATGTGCCACGTACGAGTGACACGTCATCTCATAACTTCACCTTCATGACCTCTTACGTTTGTGTGTTGAAACCTAGTAAGAGACTATTCTTGGTACAGTCCTGTAAAGATAAAAAAACAAGATATACAAATAAGGGTTAAATAATGAACTGTAAAAATAGCGCCACAGTATTGAATGAAATTGTGGCAAAATCCATGTTTAAACTTGCGTGCACACAAATGAGAAAGGAACGCATAATTGTGCTGCATTTCCCTGAGTGATTCTGCATCTCTGTGGTAATCAAAAGCTCCGTCAGCGCTCACCCTTTAAAAACTACGCATCAACTGATGCTTAAACTGCATTGTGGGTATTTTAACATGAAAGCATGCCCTAATCACAGTGCTCTCTCACTTGGCACTGCTTGTTCGAGATGGTACAGAACGTGATAACGAAACGGCGCAGCGACTGATTGCTACACGCGGTGCTCTCCTGCGCCGGCTGCCGTAACAGACCCTCCCAGTGCCAGGCGCCTGCACGCGAAAGGGAAATAAAATGGCCGCCATGCGCCTAAATAGCCCGAGCACTGTCTATGTGACTAATGAGTGCTTTAAATACAGCACTGCTGGCATCGTCAGGCACAACAGCGCCTCAGCTGATAGGATGAGGCTTAACCTGAACAGAGGTTGTGGGGGTACAGGCTGGTGGGAGCATATTCGGTGACTCCGTAAAGGAACGAGGCATTTAAGAGGAGCTGGGGGACAAACAGCCACCCCCCCCTTCCTAGTGTCCTCAGTCCGCACACCATTCCACTCCCTCAGCCGCACGACCATCAGGCCGATGCTATTCAGCGCCTCGAGCTACTCCGCAGAACGGAACATTTTTAAGTTGTTGATCCATGTAAAACTGAACTTCAAAGTCAGGAGTTCTTCAATGCAGCAGCGTTGTCATCTTCAATAAAGCCCGAACGACTCTTATTTTAACACACAAAATGGATGTCAGGGCTAATTAGGGTACTACGAATAAAATCATAAAAATGAGACAGCTAATGCCAGGGTTTATGCAATTATTGTGTATATCGTGTATAAAAAGGGAGGGCCAGTGTTAGATTGGGGTACTATAGCGTACATATTTTTATACTGCAATTATGACATGTTTGTATAGACATTTAGGATATCACGTATGGATTTTATAGGTAATTAATACAATAAATACAATTTGTAGACAGGAGCATTCGGATATCCTCTTGTTTAATTCACGTTTAATCGCGCAGACCAATTTAGATGAGCCCTCAGACAGCTCATCAGTGTGTTAGATGAATTTTTTTCAGTATTTTTTGAATGGGGAAAAATGTAGGTGTTTAGGTGACAAAGGAGTTTCACAATGACTTTATTTGCTGACAATGTGCGTGAGGGAGAAAGAACTACTTTCAGCCAGAGGACACTGGATTCAGACCCCACACTGGCTGGTACTCCCACTAGTTCACACACTGGCACACACACTTATAAATGAGTAAAATGCACATCTCTGGTGTATTTTCTAACCGTAAACTAATTGGGGAAAGATTTCTCCTGATTAGTGCGGGGATTAATGAGGCGGCCATTTTGTGGGCATTCCCACATTTTCTCAACTGTCTCCTGTCAGCATTCTGAGCCCCTAACATGAAACACAGCAGTATGTTTAGCTCTCACGTACGTGAATCCATGAAGCCCAATTTTATTGCCATCTTTGATCAATGGCCGCCGAATCCAGGCCTATTATTTGAGTGAAAGCGAAGGACTAAAAAGGGCAACTGGGCCACGACGATATCCGGTCATAACAGACTCCCAACTGCCGGGCACCAAACTCTTACAGCCGTCACCCATGACCCTCAACGCAATGTCATTTTTATGTGCTCATTAACCACAGACAAAAAAAAAAAAGAAAGAAACAGGAAGGCCTCAAACAAAGGCTTATTGCAAAAAAACATCTTTTAATGCTGCTGTAGAAAAAAGATTATATGAAGTCATATAATGGGTGCTTCATTGTCAACAACAAAAAAAACAGGGCACAGAGTGCATAACAGTGTCTGTGCTGTTCACATGCCAATATTTTACACATAGATTTTCATACGCTGTCAGCTGTCAGTTACTTCTGCAAATTAACTGCCAAAAAATGTCGGCGAACTGTCAATCAGTGTGCTGGTAACCATGGTTACGTTTCATGTCCATAAAAGATAGCTGCTGTATAGAATTACGGGAGAGCAATTAGACAACAAAAAAAGTTACCAATCTAAAAAGGCATTCTACAATGTGAAATGACAACCAAGAGTGCTTATAAATAAGAAGGTACATCATGGAATGCCTCGACTTTATAAAGTAAAATCTTTTGTACAAACTTTCTTCTTAAATGTTCAAGAAATACAGTACAGAGTTGTACTAGAGGTTTAACCCTTTGAGCACGAGGTGGAAATAAGTTTCATGTGAAAATTTCTATTTATATAATTTGATTAAATAACATATTTATAAAACTATTGTGCAAAACAATTTAAGTAATGTCTTCATATATTGTGCACCAGTATAGTCATACTCCTTTTAAATTAAAAATATAAAAATGATGCATAATTTAGACAGGAACTGGTATATATTTTATATATACATTTTTTACACAGACCTGAATTTATGAAGGCCCCTGAATTAAAATCAAGACTGCAGTTTTGGATTCAAACATTTTTGTGGAACATTTACACCTGTACAAGAACTGGACAATTCATTGAAATTGTTGTCTCTGAATATAATTTCTATATTTGTCATTTGTCCAGTCTGCCAATTCTCTTAAACATTTCCCCTTCATACAGGGTCTGGGGACGTGATGTGGAAGTGCTTTAACGTACTCAGAGGGTTAAATGTTAGATGCTGATACCAGCACACTCAGGTCACATTAACAAAAGGGAAAAAAAAAGTGCACCAGATTTAGTTATTAAATGCTTTAACTAAATTGTCCATTAAACGCATGCAGCTTAATGCATCTCAGGGACGCAAAGAAACTAAATCCAATTTACACAAATTCCAAACACATACCACTTAATTTTAAATGTTCATTTTTTTTCACCTTCATACTTTTTTTCACCAGTAACAACAGCTGATTATGCAGCGCCTCTATAATAAAGACTGTACAATTAGAAAGAAAATATCTATAAAAAAAGGTGAGGGGGGAGGGGAACAGTTTTGGGCCAGAGCGAGTCTCCTCTGGAGATAAACCAACGAATGTGCCAAAACTTAAACAGTAGTTTTATGGCATCTTTGTGCAGTTTTTTTCTTTGCACTTTTTTTGTTTCTTCCTTTTTGTATTTTTTTTTTAAAAAACATCACTTAAAAGAAGAGCAAAAGAGAGACTGACAGAGAAAGAGTAAGAGAGAGAGAGATGGACAGAAACAGAGAGAGAGAGAGAGAGAGAGAGAGCAGTGTTCCAGTCCAGCACTACTACTTCTCCATTTCACACACAAACAGGAGGTGATCCTCGGGGGATTTTCCATGGGTCTTGCTGAGATGCAGCTTAATGGCGTGTTTGCTGCCGAAAGTCCGGTTGCACAGCTTGCACTGGTATGTGGCTCCGGTGATCTCCTCCTCCGGGGAAGGGGCAGGGGAGGGCATGGACAGAAGTTTCTCAGACAGGCCCTTGTTGTGCCGCGCGATCTGGCTGCTGAGATGGTCCCCAGACAGCTTAGCGAGGTCCCGCAGCCTGAAGCCCAGGTGGGACTCCAGGTGACAGATGTACGTGGAGGGAGTCCGGATCTGGGAGGCACAGTCATTGCAGAAGAAGATCGGATGACCGGAGTCGAGATTCTTCAGGAACTTGGTCCCCCCTGTCCTCCGCAGCTGGTACTTCACGTTGGCCAGCCAGTGGCTGATGGTGGTCATGGAGAGGCCCGTGAACCGAGAGATGTGCATCCTTTCTTGAGGGCTGAGGTCAGACATGATGTACTTGCCCTCGGACGTCTGCCGCAGGCTGGCCGCAAACTGGGCCTGCAGGATGAGCAGGTGCTGGGGGTTCCAGTTGGACTGCCGGCCCTTGCGCTTCTGAGCTGGGGAGATCTCCTCCGGCTCCTCCAGGGTCACCCCCTCCGCGTCCGACCTCTCCGAGAGGCTGGTAGGTGTGGATGACTTTGACGTGTGACTCTCCGTTAGATTCCTCAGCATGTCGGAAATGTCTGACAGCGCGTTCTCGCGCAGGGGAGAATTTGACATGAATGACACGACTGCAGACGTCTTCGCTGTCGTCGCCGCGGACGAGGGAGAGGCGGACGACGACGTCGACGTCGATGACAGGAGAGCTGAACCCAAAGAGCAGCTTTTGTCAGTCTTGCCTTTCGTCAAGTCTATCGGCTGGTCATCACTGACGTGATAGAAATATCGGTCCAAGTGCTCCGCCGTTTTTTTGGTCTGTACGGGCGGGGCGGCCACTGCGGCCTTCTCAGCCAGGCTGTTGCTCATTTTGAACAGCATGCTCATGGGGTCTAAGGCTGGCAGAGCCGGCTTGGCAGCCTTGCCCAGGTGCACATTCATAACGGACTGGAGCGCACTTAATGGGTTCACGAACGGCTGCTCGGGCGGGTGGTCGGTGATTATGGCAGTACTGCTGCACATAGCGGAGGCAGGCATTTTTACAGAGTCTGTCCCATTCTCCAGCGACTCTTTCGCTAAGCTGTCGCCGTTGGAGTCTTTGTGGCTGCCCCCGTTGCTCTCCGGGGTTTTGGCACATCTCTCTTTGGGAGATTCCCCTCTGACGGACTCCCCCGCCTCGCTACTGCATGGGGATGGTGTGGCATGCCTCAGCGGAGAGGCCTTCAAATCCGGCTCCTTCATCTTCTCCTCCACCTTCGCCACCTTCTCCGTAACCTTCTTCACCAGCTCCTCCATAGCGTGGAAGTTGTTTTTGGTGAGAGGTGAGGTTTGGCTGCTGGGAGGGGAGATGAGGGGCTGGCTTTTGGTTGGAGACAGGATCTCTCCTCCTGTAAACATGTACTTGAGCGGGGAGTTCTTCCCCGAGCTCAGGGACAGCTTCATGATGTTGGGGAGCTGGTAAGCCGCGTGGATGCTGGGGTAACCCCCCCAGCTGGGGGCGCCATTCTGTGCTTTGTTGATGGCTGAAGTTACAGTGTTCTCCAGGGACTTGAGGATGTCGAACCCGCCCTTCGGACTCTCCTCAAGGTCCTCCTCAGTCAAGTAGTGATACTTCGAGGAGATGTCGAATTTCTCCTCGTCTTCATCCGACGGTTTTTTGCTGTCCTTGCAGCCGATCTCTTCCTCTTTCTCCTCGATCTTGATCTCTGTACACAGCTTGGGGGAGATGCTGGCGGCAGGAGGCGCGACGGGCGGAGGAGAAAACGCGGTCGCGGCGAGCGGCACCGACTGAACTTTCTCCTCGACAGGAGCAGGTGGTACAGGCATCGGCGGAGACTCCATGATGGGCTTTCCTTTCTTGATGGCTGAGTTCGTGACCTTAATGAAGTGGCCCGTGACCATCATGTGCGCAGTCAGCTCCTGCAGTGTGTCGTGAGAGCTCCCGCACTCCATGCATTTGAGGATCTGGGACTTTCGTGACTCAAACTGCCAGGCATAGCTGGCACCATTCTGGTGCCCGTAGCGGTTATTGGGAGTGATATAGGGGTTTGAGGCCTTCTGGAGAAGGTCGCTGGGATCTGTCAGTGAGGGTTTGGGGGTCCCCGCTGAAGAGTCTGGCGAGCTTGGAAGGTCCAGCTCGATGGGAGCCCTCTTTCGCGTGGAGGAAATAATTTTGGCGGCTACAGGTGTGACAGGCTCTTTGAGAGGCACTTTCTGGTAGTGTTTGGTCTTGATCATGTGCACACTGAGGTCCTGCAGGGACTCGAAGGAATGGCCGCAGTACATGCACTTCAGCACTTTCTGAGCGTCCTCCTTGCCCTCCATCTCCAACAGGGAGCGCTTGCGCGGTTTCGACCAGCGCTTAGTGCCATTACTGTCAGTCTCGTGGTTATCGTCGCGGTAGTGCCCGGTCTCGTTCATGTGCACCGTGAGCTCCACCAAGGTGTCGTAAGCTGCACTGCAGTCCTTGCAGCGGAACTTGCTGGCCCCGCTGAAGATGGAGCCGTAAAGTTTGGTGCTCTGGCGGTACAGCTGGACGGTGCTGAAAAGGTTGGGCTCCGGATTGAGCCGGCTCTGGGAGACCTGCTGCAGGGTCTTGGCCACGGCGGACTGGTGCCAGTCGTAGCTACCGCTGCCGCAACTGCTACTGCTACTACTGCTGCTGCTGCTGCTGCTCCGCTGGGGCTTCTCGGCGGCCGGCTGGCTGAGGTTCAGACTGAGGGACGACCAGTAGGAGTTGGTCAGGAAGCTGGTGTAGATGGCCTTCATCTGCTCTAGGCTATCAGGCCCGGCAGAAGGATCCTCGCTAGCCACGGCGGTGCTCAGGGGCTCTTTGGCCATCTCCTCCTCATTTTTGATAGAGGCACTCTCGAAGTCGGACATGCGGTCACTGGACTCGCTCAGGTGTGACTCGCTGTCCATCTCCTGGCTGGAGAACTCGGCCGCGGGGGAGCCCTGGTAGACCTGGCTGTCCTTCATCAGGAAGTCCTTCTCGGAGCACAGGTACTTGACCGGAGGCTCCTCCTCCAGCGCAGAGTCGTCCGCCTCCACGTCCTCGTCCAGCAGGGCGGCCTCGCGCAGCTCGTCGGGAACATAGGCTGCAAGCAGAAAAGAGAGACAATCTGTGAGAGGAGTTAGCAGCTGCTAGCTGCACTCTCCGCGCCACAAGGGACCGCGAGAGAAATATGTAACATCAGTGTCCAACTCCCAACAGGATCCGCTCCCAAATTTTGACAGATAAAACAATTACAGCTAACTCATTCTTTATCATACGCTACTCCCTTTAACCAACCTGGCCCTCCAATATTCATGTTATTTGCGGAGCTAAATAAAGTTTTGTTCTACCCTTCTTTCTTTATTGCAGACAGAAATCCTCTCTCTTCAAACATAATTTGCCACCTTATTCTTCTCAAGGGGCAACAGCTTGAAATTAAAACTAAATTTGAAATTAATGAAGCACATTCTGGAGGTGGCATTCATTTCTAAAGTAATAAATTACTCGTATCAACCTCCGAGACAGCAGTTCCTGTCTGTCAATTAATATGTCTTACACTTCTTCTGCCTCTAATGCATTTCTTAACAGACACATTCGCCATTTAAATTAGGCATGCTTTTTCGCTCATTACCAATCCACGGCTCAGCTTTTGCCAAATCAAATGAACATACACAAATTCAAACCACCGATCTCTGTAAATGACACACAGTTATGCATATAATGAGAGATTCAAGAATTCGGACAACTTTATTCGATTTCCCTCAATTTATGCAAAATGAAATGGAGGAGGAATCCGTGGTAGGAAGCGATTATTTACCGTTTAGGGAATACCCTTCAAACTGACATTTGACCCAGGTTATGACTTCAGGAAAATGAAAAGATAGAACAAGGAAAGAGAACACTGAGTAAGAGTATTTTCATTAGTTTCCAGTTAAATTAAAAATTAAATCATATGGATGTTGGCTTTAAATGTCAGTTTCCAACATGAAACACTGACATTGGTTAAGCTTACAAAGATAACAACGGAGAAAAAAATGTGACAATAGTTGGGCTTATATCTTGAAATATTTCCCATAATTATAAATCAGCCGTTAGCTTGATTTAGAATGTTTTACAGAGCTTTTAGGCCCTCATACTTTATGTTTAGCAACAGTAAAAATTTATTGCCTCCTTCCTCCAATGTCAAGTCCTATTTTGTCAAAAATATGGTCAAGCGATCATTTTAATATTTCACAGGAATACCCGATGATAAAGTAAACTTATTAATTATGAAAATGAATGTGACTTGAGCTATAACTCCTGTGTAAAAATAACAATTTGACCGTAGCGATAAAACTCCACTGTCCATTTGCAGGCGTCCTCTTGCCTGTTCTTTTTAAAATACAACTTCCACAATAATTTTCTTTTAAAAACAACTCCCTGCCATTTACGCCCACATTTCTCAAAGAAAATACAGAACGTACATTTGCTATAGTAAATAAATATCCTTAATGAGTAGGCCTATGCTACAATATTATGATAATATCATATATTTGCATCGCATATTTGAAAAAAAATAATAAATAACACAACTCCATAATGACTCCCGGGCAAAACTGTTTTCCGGAACACCTTTTAAATCAATCTTCTCAGATCCACCTGAAGTCAAAAACTGTTCTGGGGATTAAGCTGCTATCGACTCAGCGTTTAAAACCCCCCACCGAACGCGCTTCATTACAGCCTTCTCAATCTGCGTCAAACCTGCTCCTTCTGAAGACGACGTCGACAGACAAAGCTGAAAAACACACTGTCATTGCGGGGTTACCGGTGTGCCGCGTCTGGGGGAGACGCGGGCCGCTGATGTAAAGCCTAAAGTGCGGCGGCAGTAAAGAGCTCTCGGTGCCTCCGGGCCCTTCTCTCTCATCCCCCTCTCAACATCCTCCCCGCTGCTACATCTGAGCCGCAGCCTCGCATCACTCCCATCCGAAGCCTCAGCGTGCAAATATTTGTCACGCAGAAAAATGCGTTGATGACGAGGGTAAAGCAAAACAAACAGCGCAGATAAACAGCTATCTTCAGCACAGACAGATAACATGTTTAAGCTAAACAGAGCTGGAATGAAATTATGGAATTGCTGCGTAGCCTTTTCTCTCATTTTTTTTTAACTGATTTTCTGACGCATCAGTGTAAACTGATCGATATGATTTCATTACAGGAGGTTTTGTATTTCAGATTCTATCACTAAGTATGACTCCCTTAAACAGAAAGGGTCTAAATTCTTTCTCTTCTTCTTTGGTTGAATGACCTTGTGATTTGCTGAGGCTGCTTTGATTCAAACAATGTTGTCCACTATGTTATAAATGAGAGATTGAACTATTCCGCAGTGAATATGAGAAATGAGGTCTTTCGCATCATTCAGGGCAAACACAGAAATCAGTAACAGCAGGAGAGGGAAGACGTCTTTCAGCAGAGGCCAGACCTTCCCTTTTCTCTTTAAAATATTAGGATATTTAGCCGGATCGTGCATCCCATCATTACCCACATCTCCAGCGGCTGCTCAGTTCACAGAGGCGTCTTTATGTGCGCGCACACACGTTCACACACACACACACATGCCCGCCCGCGCGCACACAGTCGGCCATCTGTCCCAAATCAAGCGGAACGACAGCTGTTTAAGAGAACAATGGTCTTGCTAAGGAAACAGCACAACTTGACCAGCACACACATCAATCCATCGCCGGTTGCTAACACCACGAAAACCAATTCGCTAACACTAAACATGACTAAACACATTATGAATAGCCCAGCCATATTTTACCATCACAACCAAAAATCTGAAGGTAAACTCCAAATGTGTTGAGCTGTTAATAATCTCTACACCCCCACAACGCACACTGAACTTCACCAGGCAGCAAACGTGGATGAGAAGTGTTTGCAGTGTATCTTCAGATTACTACAAAGTAATGCGTCGTGACCTCGACTATTCGGTAATGCTCGAGCCACATGTGAAGGCCGGTCCCTTCTCCCGGTCAGTGAGCAAACCTCCGGGAAGCCGATATCGTCCTGGTCTAGCAGAGGCAGGGCACCTCCTGCCATGCGCCCGTATCTGTGCGTTCAGTTCAGGGTGCAGGGAGGCCAACCCCACAATCTGGTCTGCAGTCACATGACCAGGGTGGAACACAGGACACGAAGAGAGAACATTTTATTTGACTAAGTATTTATTTCCCACTGCAGAGATATTCAAGACTGTTAATGTCGCAATTGTAGTGCTTTCGTGCTATACTGCAGTCACATGACCAGGGCAGAGCACGACACAGAGATATACCAGTCCATTCTATTGAGGATTTAACTCTAATTATGGAAATGTTGTTAATACTGTTAATGCAGTAATTCTAGTGCTCTTGTGCAATGCAGCTTGCTTTTTTATTGGCTCATTATTTGCCACCGCAATATGTAATAAATGTATACAAATACAGCACGATGAATCCAGTAGAGAGAGAGAGAGAATAAGAGAGACAGAAGGACAGGGGAGAGGGAGAGAGAGAGAGAGAGAGAGAGAGAGAGAGAGAGAGAGAGAGAGGGAGTGTGTGAGGAGACCCCAGTAGACTGAAGTTCATACGGGGTACTGCTGGAGCCAAGCCAGGCGACCGAGCCCAAATGTGACCGGAGACATCGCGAGAACAATACTGCGTTTTCAAACCGGCTTCTCTGCAGACTCCACCCCGGCCGCGCAGCTGGGGCCTTAATGAAGAAGGTGGGGGCGAGGAAAAGGATATGAAAAAGGTAGATGAAAATAAGCCCCACATGTAACTGGCATCCGAGAGAGCTGAATCTCCGATAGTAACGTGTTCTGGGGAGTGTGCGCCAACCATAGCTACTATAATTTAAAGCAAGTATTCTTCTTAGCTCATAATTCAATTGACCAAAAGATATTACACACAAATGTGCTAGGAGAATTTTACAAAAATCAAGAAAAAAAAAGCAATTTAAAAAATTTTAATCGCAAAATGGAAATTCAGCTACACTCCTAGGGTAATACTTTGGCAAAACTGAATATTTACCTTGTTAATTTGAAAAAAGAAAAAATAACGGAGTACCTTCAAAACAGACATGCCTTACAAAACATACTCTAAAATTTGTGTCTTTTAATTCTTTTGACTTTTTATCATATTTCAAAAGTGCTAATTTTGAAATGTAATTAATGATGAATGATGTACCACCAATACAGTGTAGGAATAATCAATTTTATCCAATATTATAATGCACTACTGGAATTGCAAAATATAGCCAGAGTATATTTGTAAAAAATAAAACAGATAAAAAATTATTCAGAAATACTGGATCAGCTCAGTTGAAATAACTCAATTCTGATATCATGTTCAACACAAATGAGCTTATATGCAAGTATTTGTATAGTCTTAGGTACCTGAAACTATTAAAAATAAATCAGAAATGTGGGTATTTGTGTCTAACAGGTAAAAAAAATGCGAGCACAGACGCAATGTAAGCATGAAGTACATACAGATAAAGTTTATATCAAAATGTAAATCAAAATTCCATACATTTATGTTTATCCTGCTTCAAATTATTTAAAAGCTGCCAATTAATCCCGCAGAGATACATATGCCTCTTAACGCCCTGCAAAACCTACACACAACAGCAACCCAACCCGTCTTTTCCCAGGGCTGATTAACATGCACATACTATACATTTACGCAAGAAAGAAATTACTGCTAATTACTAGTAACTATAAGTTATGCGACTCACTTTAAAAGCATGTTCAACATGACCACTTTCAAATTGAGCCCTTCACATACATTCTCAAGCTGATTCTGACAAGCCTTGTGCTAAGCTATGTAAACGTAACCGCTACATTAAGTGTTAAAGCTCCTTCTCATGTATAATAAGGGTCTTTTTTTTCCCTCTGCGCGGTAACGCTATGGAGACATTTTCTCAAGGTCTCGTCGAGAAGAAAGCCATTTTCTCCCAGAGCTTCGGCGGATTGGCACACCGTGCTGTACGACTGAACAAAACTCTGCCTCAGGGTCATGCAAATAGGTAGAAAAATGTGATTCACGGAAAAGCCAGACAAAACAGTGGAGTGTACTCTAATGCCTCCGTATAATCCAGATATGTTACCTGACGAATAAAAATTACGCTAACAAAGCTCGGAATAATACAACGAACTTCACTGTTTTTTGTGTGTCCACTTCACTCAATACACACTTTTTCCATCATGATAAAATTACGTTCATTTAAAGAGGAAGCCTATTTTTCCCTTGTTTGGCAATGTGGACTTCGAAGAGGATGCAGGTGTCCCAATCTTCTGCCTGCCGTAACATCTGAGGGTCTAACAAATGGAAGAAAGGGAGTTTGATATTATTAAATCCACTATTTTTAGCAACTAACTCCACTTTTATAATTGAGGGAATCACTCACTAATATGCCAGCGAGTGCGATGTGTTATCATTAGAGAGAAAATGGTTTGTGGCCTTAAGCTGACAATCTTTCCAAGAGGAATATAAAGAGGCTCCTCGTCTGTTCCTCGTTCCCAACAACGTCCCGGCCCAATTCCTCCGTCCTCTAACTCACCACTATCATGACCCGCGTTAATGAAGTTAATTGAATTTAAGATCAATAATGCTTAATTATTGCAATTTGACATGCACAGACGAATCGGGGGCTCGGCCGGGGGAGTGTGTGAGAGTGCGTGTGTGAGAGTGCGGAGGGCCTGCGACGGGGGGAGAGCTTCACTGGCGGGAGAGAGAGGGATTGTCCAGGCCCCACATCGATCCCCACGCTCCGCCATCGACCCGAACCGCTGATGAATGGGGCCTTCTCTCCGCGGCTACAAGTAAACGTTCCATAAGACTACTCTAACCCCTGTCACCCGCCATATCTGCCTGGGCAGAGACCATGAAAACGTATTGAGATGGATTAGAATAACCATTGCGGCAGAGAGAACAGGAGTCCAGGGTGGGGGGGGGGGGGGCAGGTAGGTGACGACACACACAGCCGAAGGGCTCTGACGAGGGAGGGGCAGGGGATGTGGGAGGGGTTAGGGGTGTGACATCATTGCCACAATTAGCAAGCAGTTAGCTCATATTGCTCAAATTCTCCAGTCCTGTGAAGCACAGAGTCACGCAGTCAGTGAAGCCTTATTCGCAAAACTCCTCATCGCTTTTTGTAATCAACCGTTCGTACGCTTGCACGTTTTTTTGCAATTTTATGATATGCGCGGCAGTATTGTATCAACCCGGCGGTTGAATATTTTTTCCGAAGCAAACAGTACGGATTCACAAATACTCTGAATGTCGTCACTCCCATGGTTAGCAGGCATGCCTGTCAGCATGAAGGGAGCGCGCCCGTCCGATCCCCCTCATGCAGTCCGACTCCCCGCCCACCCCCCCAAAAAAAGAATCCATTACAATCACACATGAAGAAGAGAGGGAAAAAAAACAAAGCAATGTATGCATATACATCATGATGGCTGACCATTTATGAAATTTGTAATGACAAAGTGAGTGTCGGAGGATTAAGAAATATAACAGGTTTTGAAATGCTGACAATGAAGCCGCGGCAGCAGAGCACCGTCAGACTGTAAGATTATGCATAAACACTATTGAGAACAGCACTAATCACCTCCTTACGCCATTCACTTGAAGGGTGTCTGACAGCGTATTTACATTGCGCACCGTCGACTCGAGGTGTCGGCTGCGCGGCGAGAATCCGACTCGCTCTCTCTTACGCCCGCCGGATACGTGCGCCTCAGAAGCCCTCAAAGTTGAGCGAAGATGAGTTCCCTTTAGGTGCACATCTCACGGACGAGGACGGGGCGAGCGCCAAGTTTCCTTGAAGAAATAAACACATAAATAAAATAAACTCGACGAATCTTTAAGTTTTTTGCTTCCTTAAAGGCCCCCGTCACCAGCCGCACGTCCCGGCGAAAATAACACCTGTGAGTTATTAGCGCGTGAGCAGACGGCACACAGTGAAGAATCAGCTGGTATTACAATTACACACCAACTAATATTTTCCCCATAACTGTGAAAGGAGCAATTACAACGCAGACGTTTATATAAGTGTTAATAGAGTAAATTCTTCATCACAAAATCAATTATGAAGGCCATATTAATAACGGTTTCAATTCAAAGTTGACGCCGCTAAAATCACCGAGCTCATTTTTGCATTTCAGTCTAAACCATCGAACAAATCGAGAGATGACGCACATCTCAGTCACTGGCAGCGATTCAAAACAATGCGTTTAATAATTACAGCGAGAGGCAGCGCAGTAACGAGAGCAGCGACTCGGTATAAACAGTACGAAGGCAGATTTGAACGGACTGCGCATATGAAGAGGGGTAACGATCAAATGCCGTGCAAATTTCTTCAGGGACAGTGAAACGGTTGGGTATCTTTTTTTGCTCGCAGGCACTATAAACAGATCGTGAGAGCGAGAAGAAATGGAGGGCTGGGGGGCGGAGGAGATTTCGAAAGAGAGGCGACAGCCATGCTGGAGGAACGTCGCAATTACAAGGGTGAGGAGTCACCTCGGGGCCAGCCTGCTTTGTTTCAACAGGGATGTACGCCAAGCACTGCGAGCGCCTCCCGCTGCTGTACAGCACACACTCCCACGTCACGCCATACAAACACACCCCAACACCACACACGCCCACGTCACGCCGTACAATCACACCCCAGCACCACACACACGCCCAGGTCACACCATACTATCAAACCCCAACACCACCCACACACACACGTCACGCCATACAATCACACCCCAGCACCACACACACGCCCAGGTCACACCATACTATCAAACCCCAACACCACCCACACGCCCACGTCACGGGCTACAATCACACCCCAGCACCCCACCCACGCCCAGGTCACACCATACTATCATACCCCAACACCACCCACACGCCCACGTCACGCCATACAAACACACCCCAACACCACACACACTCCCACGTCATGCCATACAAACACACCCCAACACCACACACACTCCCACGTCACGCCATACAATTACACCCCAACACCACACACATGCCCACGTCACGCCATACAATCACACCCCAACACCACACACACGCCCACGTCACGCCATAAAATCACACCCCAACACCACACACACGCCCACATCACGCCATACAATCACACCCCAACACCACACACATGCCCACGTCACGCCATACAATCACACCCCAACACCACACACACGCCCATGTCACGGCAGACAATCACACCCCAACACCACACACATGCCCAAACCACACCACAGAAACAATCCCCAAGACCACACACATGCCCACACCATACAACAGAAACACTCGCCAACACCACACACATGCCCACACCACACCACAGAAACACTCCCCAACACCACACACATGCCCACACCACACCACAGAAACACTCCCCAACACCACACACATGCCCACACCACACCACAAAAACACTCCCCAACACTACACACATGCCCACACCACACCACAGAAACAATCCCCAACACCACACACATGCCCACACCACACAACAGAAACACTCCCCAACACCACACACATGCCCACACCACACAACAGAAACACTCCCCAACACTACACACATGCCCACACCACACCACAGAAACAATCCCCATGACCACACACATGCCAACACCACACCACACCACACCACAGAAACACTCCCCAACACCACACACATGCCCACACCACACCACAGAAACACTCCCCAACACCACACACATGCCCATACCACACCACAGAAACACTCCCCAACGCCACACACATACCCACACCACAGAAACACTCCCCAACACCACACACATGCCCACACCACAGAAACACTCCCCAACACCACACACATACCCAAACCACACCACAGAAACACTCCCCAACACCACACATATGCCCATCCCACACCACAGAAACACTCCCAAACACCACATACATGCCCACACCACACCACAGAAACACCCCCCACCACACACATGCCCACACCACACCACACCACAGAAACACCCCCAACACCACACACATGCCCACACCACACCACAAAAACACTCCCCAACACCACACACATGCCCACACCACACTACAGAAACACCCCCCCACCACACATATGCCCACACCACACCGAAGGAACACCCCCAACACCACACACATGCCCACACCGCACCACAGAAACACTCCCCAAGACCACACACATGCCCACACCAAACTACAGAAACACTCCCTAACACCACACACATGCCCACACCACACCACAGAAACACCCCCAACACCACACACATGCCCACACCACACCACAGAAACGCCCAACACCACACACATGCCCACACCACAGAAACATCCCCCACCACACACATGCCCACACCACACCACAGAAACACCCCCCACCACACACATGCCCACACCACACTACAGAAACACTCCCCAACACCACACACATGCCCACACCACACCACAGAAACACCCCCACCACACACATGCCCACACCGCACCACAGAAACACTCCCCAACACCACACACATGCTCACACCACAGAAACACTCCCTAACGCCACACACATGCCCACACTACACCACAGAAACACTCCCCAACACCACACACATGCCCACACCACACCACAGAAACACTCCCCAACACCACACACATGCCCAAACCACACCACAGAAACACTCCCCAACACCACACACATGCCCAAACCACACCACAGAAACACTCCCCAACACCACACACATGCCCACACTACACCACAGAAACACTCCCCAACACCACACACATGCCCACACCACACCACAGAAACACCCCCCACCACACACATGCCCACACCACACCACAGAAACACTCTCCATGGGCAGTTCCACCGGTCAGACATACATTTCAGACACTTCAGAGGTCAATAAAGGGCACAGTGAAGTGAGGAGACAGCTGTCATTTGGGCAGATTACACATCCTGGTTATGGCTATCATCAGGTCTGCAGGGGTATAGCTTCTCATCACAATTTAGGCGATGTTGCTCCAAAATACCTTAGTATCAGACGTACTCAGACAAATGGCCTTAATGACGTGTACATGATTTGTTTTAGGATCTCTGTGAAGTGTTTAAACCTTTTCCAATTATTAATCTATGACTGATTCCCCAAGACTGCACTAAAACAGGATTACATAAAGGAATCCATACAGGTACAAGTGTACTCTCTACAAGTACATTTATGAGTAAGGTTACTAAAAAAGTAACATATCAAACCATTTTTGGTGTCGGACGTAGAAGGTCCGAAGGTAATTTTACATCAACTTAATCCTCGTCTCCGACAAACATATTTTACACTTTATCATATCTTAATGAACAAAATACCACACTCAAACTCTACAAGTGGGTTCATGAGTTGGTGACTAAAAAATAACATGTATTAAAACCTTCTTTGTTGTCGGACATATAGGGTCTGAATGTAATTTTAAGCCAACTCGATCCCCATATAATGAACAAAACACAACGTCAAACCTTCGCAAGTTGGCTGGTCAGTAAAGTAACTCAATAACTAACACTGCTGGTATCAAACACAACTGGTATCAAACATTCAGTTTGTCCTATTGAATACATTACACGTTGTTCTGAAAATTAATTCAATCAATTTCTTGATTCTCACGTAATGTTACTGGTAGTAGACAGAGTTTTATTTTTACATGAGCAGCCTTAACACGCGCACCTGAGTCAGCAAAACTGCATTTTTACTTCTGGATAAGTAAAGTTTAAAAAGGAGTGCTGTGAAGAGACTGGAATATCACTCAATACTTGATCAATAAATCGCTCAATTCATTCATATTCAGCACACTGATGGGGAAATATATATAAATGAATATATTTACAGGTTTCAATGATTACTTTACTTGCATTCAATAAAACAATCAATGCTTTCATGAGCAGAAATTCAAACAAAATGTTTGCGTGAAAAATTCAGTTGGTTCCCATTTGTCAAATCGAAAAATTCAAAATGGCCAATGTGTGAACTACATCATCAAAATCAGACTTCCCAACAAGGACGAGACCAAAAAATGCGTACCAGAAAAAAACAAGACACTCGTTTTCACTACCGCACCGCAATCCAGCAGAGTTGCGATACGAGAACGAAGGACGTGCTGCAAAGCCCCAAATTACCTAGATTTCCACACAGCTACCACATGCTCATATGCCATGATTTACAATCAACAAGGCAACATTGACATCAATATCCCCCGTCACGGTAAGGATGGTCACGGGAGATTCCATATTCATACAAAAAAAAAAAAAAACAGAGCAATGACATTATCCCCTGAAACATATGCAAGGAGATAATAAAATGACGGAATAGTTGCTGAGAAAACTTTCCCTCATTGCAAATCCCATACCTGAAGTCATAACTCCATAAAAATAAATTTCTTCAAATCAATTGTCAAAGTCATTCAATAGGGTCATCAGTACTGGGCGCCCACAAAATTTCACCCATGAAGGTGCAATAGTTGCCGAGAAAACTTTTCCCCATTGCAAATCCTATACACCAAGTTGACAAACAGAACCAAGGACTGTAACTCCTTAAAAATAAATTTCTCGAAATCAATTGTCGAACTAATTCAAAAGGATCATTAGTACTGGTCACCCACAAAATTTCATCCACGTAAACGCAATAGTTGCCAAGAGAACTTGTCCCCATTGCAACACCCATACACTAAAGTCCACGAACAGAGTCAAGGGCCATAACTCTGTTAAAATAAAATTCTCTGAATCAATTGTCGAACTCAATCAGTAGGATCATCAGAACTGGCCACATAAAAAATTTCATTCATTTAGGTGCAGTATTGTCCCCATTGAACCAGGACGGATGGACGGACAGATTGACAGACGAGCTCCATTCCCAATATCCCCTGATCCACTTTGTGGCGGGGGATAAGAATTTGGACACATTCACTCTCTTGCACTCACCATTTTTCAAGTCCGATGTCTTAAAATCTGTATAACCTCAAAATCAAACTCCAAAATCGAATTTCCCTCCATTACAAAGGTGGTGGAAAAAAGACGATGCAACTGCACTACGTAGTTCCTATTCCAGCTACCAGATGGCAGCTGATCAGGTTGTTCCTATTCCTCGTCCTATACCCAAGAAATGCTTTTCTCCAATTCCAAAACTAATGGTACGAAAATAATAGCTATTTACGTTACCAATTACAGTGTCCATGAGCTTTATTTAAACTGTTGGAAACTGTGGCGTCGGACGTACGGGGTGTCGGACGTAGAAAAAAATTTGACACCAGTATTCCCAGCATGTTGCAAATACCTGATGAAAATAAACTAGTCCACTATAATAAAAATGCAGAACGGGGGACATAGAAATGCTGTTCGTCCGTCCGTCCGTCCGTCCGGGAACAGTGTACTCGCAATAACTTTTGACAGCTTTGATGGAGGATCACCAAATTCACACCAAAAATGCCTCTCATGGAGGCCTTGCTCAAGTTCAATGATGATTGACCTTGACCTACTTTTCAAGGTCACTGAGCAAAAACATGTGAAGAACACTGTACTCACAATAACTTTTGACAGCTTTGACAGAGGATCACCAAATTCACACCACATATGCCTCTCATGAAGGCCTTACTCAAGTTTAATGATGATTGATCTTGACTTAGTTCTCAAGGTCACTGAGCAAAAACATATGAAGAACACTGTACTCGCAATAACTTTTGACAGCTTTGATGGAGGATCACCAAATTCACACCACATATGCCTCTCATGAAGGCCTTGCTCTAGTTCAATGATGAGTGACCTTCACCTAGTTTTCAAGGTCACTGAGCAAAAAGATGTGAGGAACACTGTACTCGCAATAACTTTTGACAGCTTTGATGGAGGCTCACCAAATTCATTTGACATTCTTATTGGCTTGTTAGGTTGATCTCAGCCATGGGCACAAAACTATGCCTTGGTGATGCGTCCATTATCCACAAGTCATGAAAATTGTAATCTCTCTCATAACCCATGGTTATATTAAGCTCATATCACAATATTCCATCCCTCATCCATCTCTCTGTTCAACCAATGACCAATGAGCTACAGTGTCATTGTACTTCACATTATTAGTGGTACAGTGCACCACATTATTTTCAGCCATCAAAACAGTTTTTGCCACATGTTTCTGGTCACTTCTGCGACGGGGGACACAAGGCCTTCAGGCCAGCAGGCCATTTTTACACATTAAATCCAGGATATCAAGTTAGTTTGACAAGGCATATTGATGGGACAATTATAAAGAATCATTTTTGGTGTTGGACGTACATGTGAAAAGTGTGCATACTTGGTTTGCTTATTAATTTTCTACTTTAAATCAAACAGATTTTTTATTAATACAATGAATATAAGGGGCCTTATGTAAAAATCACTCCAACAAAAATTTGTTACAATGATAATTACAATGTGCCCACCCCACAACACCACACACACCTCCACACCACTCTATAGAAACATCACTGCTACACTGCACATGACAGGATCACCTGTCAATAAATAAAAAGTAAATTTAATGACTAAATAAACAACAAACAAAGGTGTAAAATGATTGCCCATCTATTTGGCTTAACATACCAAAACATTTCCCCAAGGCACTGTCAAACATCAGTTTTCCCAAATACATGCGTTTTAACCCCTGTAGACTGGACATACGTTAGGGCTGAGAGATATGGCCTAAATTTCATCACAATAGATTCTGAATCTCAGTTGATAGCATTGTATATCACAGCATACACTTTTATCCAATTTTTCTTCAAAGGAGTGCAAGTATTCAATAGAATTTAGGGTACTAGCTTGACTGGGCAAGTGACAAAAATCAATCAACTGGCTTAAAAGAATTTCATCGCCCTCGCAGCCGGGCAGGCAGTCCTTAATGTTCTGCCATGTCTTCTGTGTGAGATGTTTTGCTCTGATGCTCTCATGTAAACATCAGTTATTCTTTCTCCGCAGGTATGGACAGTATAGTCAAGTTCATATAGCGGTATTAAAGGTAAACTGTGGCTTTTCACTCCTCGTAGGCTATATGTGTGTGTTTTCATGCGTAGTCCTATGTGCCCTTTCACACATGTGCTAATGTATTTGTTTGTAATGTGTTTGTGTATATTTGTGTATGGAGCAGAGCACGTGTGAATGACTATATACATGCTTATATTCCTACACTCATTTAATAATGCACATGGTTGTCCTGCATCCATAAATTGAACGCTGCCTCAAGATTATTTCGAAAATCAGGGCTCAACACATTTTTATTAGGTTATTCGCCAGTTGCTATTTTCTGATCTGTTTGCAATGCACATAAAAATGTGTGTGTATGAGTGGAGGGGCATTTCATATTAAGGGAATTTTTCTAACAGGCATACACATTTGTGTTCCGATGCTTCAAGGAGACTTTACCTCAATAACCATCTGTGCTCTAAAACTGTAGCTCCGAGTAGGCCTAAGTGAGATCGCTGGCATGTGAAACTCAGAATTCCTTAAAGCCAGCGTTTGTCACAATCGTTTCTCATCAAGTCAAACGAACAGCATGCATCGTGCACCCCAGTTTTAATAGCTGCGTTAAAGTCGCAACACCATTCATGCAGCTCTATTTATCCTGAAGACATAAGCGCATCATCTCCAAGGATTTAGAGTCATACTGTACAAATAATCGGTAAAAACTATTCACCTTCATAGGACGCACAAACAAGGAATCCATTTTGTCTCTGGGAAGATGCGAACAGTCCACAAATAAAAATTTGGGTACAGTATTGCAGGAGGAGGCCATTGCAATTGTTTGCTTGAGAAAGAACTTATATTTTGCCCACAGTTAATAAAACGAGTGAAAGAGAGAACGCAGGCCCGTAGGAGCAGGATGTGGGCCGGAAAAGGCCGGATATTTTCTGAATCTCTCTACGTGTCGGGCTTCCCGCGGTGCTAGGCTAACTCCCTGACATTTAGCATTCATTCCAGGCCATAGTAATGAGAGGGTGCACCAGCTCTTTTTGCAGATTCAGTCATTTAATAACGGTGATCAGTTGCATAAATTTACAATCCAACAATCTTTCCACCCCTGCAGGAAGAGAAAATAAAAAGGAAAAAATAAAAGAAGGAAAATCTCATTTGTCAACAGATCGCGCCGACATTTCTCTCCGGAGGAAAGGGCTTCCTGCCGTTTACATGCAAAAATATACATATGGGTTAACTGGCGCGTCTGTTTTTACAAGCATAGAGGTGGGGGGTCAGGGGTTAAAGGTTATTCTGGTTCTGATGCGGAGTTCAAGCTGGACTAAAAGTGCAGCCTTCCCTTCGCCCACACCGGCAGACTGCGGGCTCTTAATAGCATTATAATAAAGCCCTTGTCACAGAATCAATTTTTTTTTCTCCGGTTTTAATTTCTACATCTGCATAATTTCTCTTTTATTGTTTCGTGTCACTCAGCATGAGGCGCTCTGGCCGAATTAACATTTCCTGATAAGAAAATTACTAAACTTGTTAGTCGTGGTTGGGGCTTCAGCTCAAGAGCTTGTTTTAAGCTTTAACCTGTAAAAACACACATCTACTACCTGCATGAGATGGCCGACATGAGAAAAGATATAAAAGATATAACCGTCTCTAAAATCTATGTCATGAAATGCAAATGTGTTGTTTATATCTCATCGCTGACTGCTACAAACATGAAAAAAGGCTTTAGGATCATTGCTCAGGACTGCTTTGTGACATTCATCGCATCTATAAAACAACTATGGGACCTGAACAGTAGGAATAACGTGGAGGCACATATACCAAAAGGGAGAAGGGAAAAAGGCAAACTCCCGCTAATACGTGATGCCACCACAAGTAGTCGGTTATTGCATCTAAACCGTCGACTAAAATGCCGCATGTAACCACGCTTTCCTGCGTGTTTACAATTTTATTCGGATTTTCATACATTCCAGGTGAATTATGAAGGATGAGTTTTGTGTCAAAAGTTCATTTCTGACAATACACATGTAGCTACCGTCGTCTGTGCCGCATGACGTAACACCACACTTCTTAGCTAGCTCAGTGTTTTTGTGACCAAGATATTCAACATTAAACAAGTTTTATCATGCCTTTTTATTATCGCAATGACACATTTATGTGCTGCACTCAATTCAACTCAATATGCTTTATTGCCATGTGCAAAGACAATATTGCCAAAGTATCATGTAACAATTAAATTTATAATGGCGTGTTGTGTCTGCATATGTGAGTACGCGCATTGGTGTCTTGGCCATGGATGTGCGTGTGTGCACAGGCGTGTGTAAGCATTGATGTACGCTTTCACTGGGACCAAATGTATTCATAAACACAAGATTATGCAAAGATGCAAATAAAAGTATGAATCAAAGCATTTAATTTGCCTATGTATGTGTAAAAAAAATTGTTTAAATTTGTATCATTTGTATAAAAGGGACTTTTGAATAACTGATGAATATCCTTCATCTTAATACTGAAATTGCTGATAAATTATGTCCTTAAAGCAACACTAGGCGCCCGTGGGTTTGAGGGCGGATCTTTCAAATCCTGCAGTTCAATGCGACTACATCCACCACCAATCACAGCGCTCCATGATGCTTCCAAATCCACGCTTTGAAAACCTGTGCACCTTTGTGTACACGGATAGGGGCTTGGGCATCTATGTGGGGGGGGGCTTGATTGACAGCTGTATCATTACAATCATTTGAGTTGGTCGTACGTTTGATACGACCATAATTTTTCTTTTTTTACAATTTTCAGCGCCAATTCAGAATAAGGCCAAATAAAATAATAGTTGTGCTTCCGATGACACTGATATGAAAAACAGGTAGAGCAGGAAGGAATTTTCTTCTTTTTTTTTTGCTGAAAGCTTTTTATGTAAAATTTTTAGGGTAGGTCGGTGGTCGGTCTTTTTTTTCCTCCATCACAGCAATCTGTAAGGCATATGCCAAACCTGAGAGAGACATTCTATCAGTAAATGATTTTAGTGTATGCTAAATTGAAATTATGAAGAGTTTGTTTCCAAAATGCAATATCCGTTTTACTCTTTTTGAGTAAATCAGCTTTCTCCATGTTGGCGCCTATTGCATTTTATAGAAAAACACCAACTTTGACCATGAAAAAATACACCTTATAGCATGACTTTCTAAAAATGGATTTTTGCACCATGTGTAAGAAGCACAGGGCTGTTGCTCTACAGAATTATCTCAATTTATCTCAATTAACGCGCTGATTGCACTTTACAAACAAACTCTTCATATAAATATGCAACAGATGGCATACTTGTACAAAACTTTAATAAACTGAAAGAAAGAGAAAAACTTTTCAAGATACTGTACAAGCAGTGCACTTTTGAACGGCACTGAACTGGACTGAGACAATCGTGTTCAAAAGAAAACAGCAATTTCTGTCAGAGGTACAGTTTGCACCACTAAGAGGAGGAATCTGTAACCACTCGGTGTCCAAACGTGTTTCATCGCATATACAGCACCTCCAGCTGCAGGTTGATCCAGCTAAACTAGTAACAAAAAAATATCTTTTTGACAACTTTTGACTGAGAAAACTAAACCACTAAGTGATAATTTTAGTAAATCAAATCATTTCTTGCAAACTCTCACCTCAAAAACTACCAACATTCAATGGGCTTTTGCACAGTTTTTCATACGAGGGCCGTGCTGGGGAATACCTCCGGACCGCTTAACAGCTAAACCAGTGAAGAAGAAAAAAGTGATGCGAGCAAATCAATGACGTCACCACAGACATCAGGGCTCAGCTTCACTTCTTTTTATTTTTAATTGAAAACACAGAAAAATGTTGAGGGTCGGCCCTAATGAGGTAGGTAGGGCTGGGAAATTGGAAAAAGACCTACTTTATTTTTTTGGCCTAATTCAAAAGAGGCAACAAGTCAAAAAACCCACACATTATATCAGTAAAAAAGGGCACAAAATCTCTCATGAAGATTCAGGCCGAGCTCAATACACATACCACACAAAACACGTGAAAACCCAGCTGATTTTTTTTATATATAGCTTCAAACTCGAAGGGAACAAATGTAACAGGTTTATAACAGTTATAATACCCCTCCCTCCCCTCCTAAGCCAGTCACATCTCCTTCCGCCCGCAGCAGTTTTCTGATGCCAAGTATGGAACTCTTAACATTTTTGTTTCATAAACAAAAAGCTCAACACTTCATTTGCCTAATAATTTATTTGAATAAAGACAGATAAATAAGAAAAACTATTTCAAAGCTGTTTAAATTGGGTTTTATGCACCAGGAAGGCACTGCACAAAGGACAACTAAATTTATCCAACATCCATATAACAATTACTTGCACTATTAGAAAATAGTATATTAAAGAAACAAACAATACATATTCATTAAAAATATATATATATCATAATACATTTTTTTTGCCATATTGCCCAGCCCAACAACCAACACACACACGCGCGCGCATACCAACTTATGCTGTGATCTATCCCAGGAACAGGCCATCTCTCTTGACCTTTGATATGGTGAAAAACGGTGTATTTTAGGTCTCCTACGAACAGAAATGGACTGAAAAGTGGCGCTACATTTTGTGTTAAAATGATGAAGCACTTCCCCTGTATTTACCAGATCTTTCCCCCAGGTTTTCTTTGTTTGTTTTTCAAAAAGCTGAAAAAAATTAACTTCCAGCAATCCACTATAATCTGAAAGCAGAAAGTTCAATTAAATGCATCACTTAGACACAACCTCACAGTACTGATCCTTGGACATTATTCCTCAAAATAATAATAGCAAGGGCTATTTTTTTGTTTTATCTCACTTTACATCTACACACCTGCATAAAGGACACAGTTTTCAAACAGACCACTGTATCTTACAAAAAAATTAACCGGACAATCTAGCTGTTCTCTTCCGGTCTTGCCCTAGACTGCACAAGGCACAATGGGAGCCCAAAATGGGAGCCTGTTCTTGCAAGCAAAAGCATTTATTTCTATTAACGGTCTGCCTCGATGACAAAAAAAGATGGTTCTAGAACTTTGTAACGTGTTCGATGCAACTAGTATTTGAGGTCGCCTTTGTTTCAAAAAGGTGTTCCCTGTCTGCGTAAACATGTCGATAGGCGAGAGTTGGCCGTCGTGACGAGCCTCCATTCGCGCTTGAAAGCATACGCTCTTCCGGGGTCCGTCTGCTCGAAGCCCTGACCGCCGTGACAGCCCGGCGTCAGGGGTGCGTCCACGGCGCATAAGCGTGCTGTCACTTCACATCGCTCCGGCGACGGCTCACCCCGACAGGTGACGAGCAGAGACTGGCCCCCAAGCACCCGGTGTCCTGCCCAGGAAGAGACCGCCCCCCCACCCCCCACCCTTAGCTTGATAAATCCAAAATGACCAGGACACCCCTCTACCTGCCATCCGGCCTCACGATCAAAACGGTCTGTCCTGCACACATCCCACAAGATCCACACTCCCATCCTGACAAAACGTCCAACATCAACCGACTTCGTCTGACCGCCAGTCCACAGGGGCCAAGCAGGGTACACCTCCCAGAGTCGCAACCCCCTCCCCCCCCTCCCCACACCGTCCGTTTCCCCACCCACATCATTCTCACACTCCCTGCTTCACGGCTGCGATCTGAGAAAGGCGGGCCCGTTCGCGCTCTCAGCGGCTCCACGATTGTGTTCTGAATTTTTGAGGACCGTCGGAGTTCCCGCCACATCCTCTGAGCCTTACGGAGCGCCGGCGGCAGTTTCCGTGGACGCGCTTCCGGAGAGAGCCGGCCGAGTGGAACGCGGGAGAGGAAGGGGGAGCTTGTTTTACAAGCGGAGGATCCTGCTTTGCCGCCAGCTGATCTGCTCTGCTCGCCGCGACAGTGTTTGATTTCTGGCCAGGGCTAACGCTGCTGTCCAGCCCCGGAAATGCCTGGAAATCTTGTGCTGCGTCCTGTGTGAAAGTGACAGGCCTGCTCAGAGGGGATTAAATCAGCCCCACAGATCAGGATTTAATATCGCCACAGTGGGATTCGTCACAGAGCAGGCCTGTCCTACAACAGCACGAGTCCCCCCTCCCGCTAAACAAGGTACAGCCCCATAATTGAGCTAAAGTACTCACACGCGCACACACACACGCATCACAAAACAAGCAGCAGCCACGTAATGAAGCAAAACTACACACACACAGACACACACACATCACAAAACATACAGCAACGGCATATCGATGCTGAACTGTACACACACACACACACACACACACACACACACACATCCAAAAAAAAAATACAACCCCCTAATAGATTTGAACAAAATACATGCCCACTCCAAAACAAGTTCAGAACAACAGGGCACTGAAATTAAAACAACTCTTTCTTTGACTACCACCGATCATCTTGCCAAATTTAATGTCAAACCTTTCATAACGTTTTGAGTGATCCAGTCAGAAATATCACCAGACCCACATTAGACAGATATATTTTAATTCTTACAGATCCAGAATCCAGAATACGTTCCAGATCAGTACCAAAATTGAATCAACTCATCCTTGGTCAACCACCTACCATCCTACAGAATTTCGTGCCAAAACTTTCATAACTTTTTGAGTTATTTTGTTGACGGACAGACATACAAACAAATGAACAGGGCGGAAAACATAGGCTCCTTGGCGGAGGTTATAAAAAAGCCCTCCCCTAGAGCTCAAAGACACACAGCCTCCTCACACACGTGCACACACACACACACACACACACACGCGCGCACACCATGAAGCATGCTCAATCCCTTCATATCTAAACCACATGTTGCGGTTGCACATTCTGCAGAGCTGGGTGGTAATTTCCTGTAATGTGAAATGGCTCTTGCTTATTTACAGTTTTTCCTACTTGTTGTAAGGTTATCAAAGGATGTTTAGGCTCAGTTAACTGTCAGGAGTGTTAGTTTGATAACATCCGTTTAGCTTTTAATTTGTATTTCAGAGCAGTTGTGGCGCGTTCCCCCTTTGTCTAATCGGATGGTGACAACATCTCTCCTATTGGGCTTTTAAGGGACAGGAATGTGTAGCCCAGTGATCATTTTAATCTTGCGGCTGGCCTTAATAGTGCTCATGCCTCGGTAAAAAAAAATTATATATATATATATATATATATATATATGTATAATGTGAAACCCCGATCCTTTTGAGGCTCACAGAGAGATTTTCTCTGCGGTGTTGGAGACCATTTGAAGAACTTACTTCACCTAAGTTACGAGGGCCAGCACTTGAAACATTTCATAGTACTTTATAGCTGGATCACCAGGCTAGAGGGCTTTTAGCACAGCTGTTCTTCACCAGACCTTTTGGACCGCCTGAATGGTGGACTGGCCCAGCAGGATTTATTTTATTTTTCTTTAATTTAAGCACCTGAACCTCTTCGAGAAACATGTCCAGGAGAACCAAACATTTCAGCTCCTTTATCTTTGTTTTGCCATTTATTGTTCATATTTAAAAGAGGGATTTATTTATCATCAGCAATTTTTTTCCCCCAATTTCATACAGTTGGGTCCATAAATTCATTGCGACATTGACAACGTAATTATTATTTTAGCTGTCAACCATAGAATATTGGAGATGAAGTTTAATAATAAATGAGTTCAACCTGAAGATATTCTGCTTCAGTTCGAGAGTAAACACATCAGCAATAGGGTGGATGGTGTACGAATTACAGCATTTTTTAAAGAGGTCTTCCTTTCAAGAAACCAAAAACATTTGGACAATTGGATGCTCAGCCAGTCCATGGCCAGGGGTCTTTTATTCCCAAATAAGTTCATCTGTAAGTGCAAACAAACAAGGTCTACCACTGATTCAAGAATTACATTTTCATTTGGAATCGGTTGCTGTTGACACTCAATATGAAATCTGAAGAGCTCAGTCTCAGAAAAGCAAGCCATTATTAAACTGAAAAATCAAAACAAACCCACCAAAGAAAAAGAGAAACCATTAGGTGAGACAAACTGAATATTCTTAAAAATAAAGACTGCGCTGGTGAGTTCAGGAATACAAAAGGCCAGGAAGACCACAGATAACAACAGTGTTGGATGAGAGAAGATGTCCTTCCCTGGTTTACATAAACCCCTCACAGCAGTTGGCCAGATCAAGAACATTCTCCGGGAAGGAGGCGTATTAGTGCCTCGGTACGCAATCAAGAGACGACTTCACCCGAGTCAACACAGTTGGTTGATTTTAACATGCACACTATCGATAAGGCTAAAAAACAGAAAACTTTCCAAAACCACAGGCAAACATTTGGGTTACCCTCGGCCTAAATGGAAATGGGTAGTGACCTCATGCATAGCCTTGTTTTTATGACGCGATACCCAAAGGCTTCCAGGTCATTTAAAATTTTCAATGTAGATGCAAGTTGAAACGTAGATTAAAGTTGCAACGTAGATGTAAATTGATAGACAGACAGTCAGACAGACCTATACTTGAGCTACCAAATAGGTACAGACAAATAAGACAAAGATAAACTTACTAAAGAAAGACAGAAAGAGAAAAACGTGAGGAAGAGAAGGAGCTGCTGATCTGCTGAGAGTGGTGATGTATGGGCATGTATGGCTGCTGATTGAGATGCTTCCTTTGTATCCATTGGTGATTAGACTCAAGACAAAAACTGCAGGATGAATTCTGAATCGTACAGGGCATCATCGTATGCGTAAATTCAGCCAACTCCAGCAGAGCTAACGGGAAAATTCTTTACAGCGCAGATGAACAGGCACTTGGGAGCAAACTGCAAAAACAACCCGAGATTTCTTGAGCCAAAGAAGTGGATTGTTCTTCCATAAACAAGTCAATAATATGACCTGAATCCAAATGAGTGTGCTTTTTACTCGCTGAAGGCAAAACAGCCCAACATCAAGGTAGGAGAAGCGGCTGCAGTGAAGGCTGGGCAGACCATCGCCAGGGAGGAAGCCCAGTGTGCGCAGATGTCGATGGGTTCCAGACTTTAAAGTCATCGACTGCGAAGGGTTTGCTAGAGAGAATTAAAAATGACTAAAAAACTATTGATTATGTTAGTTTGTCCACTTACTTTCCAGATTGGAAAGGAATATATCTGCCCCTAAAACTCAGTGGGAAGAGTACAGAATAGGCAGAACTCAAACATGGCTCAGACAGTATTTTTGAAAAAAATCTTAAATTGAAGCTGACAGTCAAGCACATCTTGATGGTTTCTTTTCAAATCCATTGTGGTGGCGTACAAAAATGAAGAAAATGAAAACTGTGTTTCTGTCTAATTATGGACAAAACTGTATTTTAAGTGGTTTGGAGCTAATTTTCATTCATCATGATCAGCTGAGGCTTGAAATCCTAAAACAAGCAAATTCCCCCTTGCAGAGCATGATGCTATCCGCAAAAACAAGCTTGAGCCCTCTCGCAGAACTACACCACAAATACTAGCCTATCCCTGAAAACAAGCTAGCGCCCCATCGCAGAGCTAAGCCACAGATCCAAAATAAGTTAGGGGGCACTCGCTTCTTTTAATGGATACAATCTGTGGCTTAGCTCTACGAAGGAGGCTTTCCCTTGTTTTTGGGGATAGCATCTGTGGTTTAGCTCCGTGAGGGAGCTCTTCCATGTTTTAGGGGATAGCATCTGTGGTTTAGCTCTGCAAGAGAGCTCTTCCTTGTTTTAGGGGATAGCATCTGTGGTTTCTCTGAGAAGGCTCTCGGTTGTTGTCGGGGATGGTATCTGTGGTTTGGACCTGCGAGAGAGCTCCTATTTGTTTTATGGAAAAGCATCTGTGAGTTAGTTCTGTAAGGGGGTTCGCGGTTGTTTTCGGGGATGGTGTCTGTAGTTTAGCTCTGGGAGGGGGCTCTTGCAGTGCTTAGGCGCAGGTACTAATCCCTGAAAGAAGAAGCATCAATTGCCACTGTATACGATGGCGGCTGACACATAACCTCTCCGCTAAAAAACATGCATCACATACGCACATACAGTACAAACACGTTACTCAGTTTAGTCGGAAGAAGCTCACTGGAGACTGTTGCCTGTTAATATATACAGCACAGAGGCTAAAAGCTATTTGTATGGGACACCAATCAGTGATGCGCTCATTATAGCAACATGATACATGCACCAGTTCTGGCGTGTACACAGCCTTGATGTCAAAGCTGTGTCGGGGCCCCTGAGGTTGTGCCACCGAGATCCGCAGGGAGGACCCCAAACCTGCTGTGCAGAAATTCACAAAGGAATTAGCAAGCTCAACACTCAACAAGACTGCATGACAATTCACCACAGAGATAGCTCCTCAGAGCTACTACTCGACAAGCCTGCAACCACAATTCATTACAGAGTTAGCTCCTCAAAGTTAGCACTCCCCAAGCCCACAGTCACTCAGTCACAGTTCCAGTAGAAAAACTGGTCAAAAGGACTCAAACCAACCCATTTGCTCCACTTCATTCTCCACCTGTTCTGCTAAGCATGAGGGGCCAGCATACGTGATGAAATACGGCCCTGATGTACAGAATAGTGAGCGCGCCCCACACATTTACTCAAAACCCCATATCCGCTCACACATATGAGAAACAAGCCTGAAAATCCTCCCCAATCAGATAAATAACAGGCAAACCAAAACAGATGAATGTGCTACTGCTGAAAGTTCGCTCTTTTAACAAGGGGTTTGGAGAGATTCTAAATACAGAAGACATTCTTTTCTCGATCAATCTTCACAATGCGAGAATCTATTTTCGCAAGTCACTTGTGGTTACCAAAACATAAGTATATCGTAAAATGAACAGAAACTGAACACACTCCAGCTCAGACAAACAAGTATGGGTACAAGCTAATCAGTGTTGTGCGTCACGGGCGTTTATCCCACGAGTGCACAGCGTTTGTGATGACACACTCCCATGCGTACATTTGCGCGCGCGTGTGTGTCCGTGTGTGTGGACTGGGGGGGGGGGCTGTGCTGCCTGCCCGTCACTCCCAGCACCACCTCAAAAGGCAGACAAAATATGCGATTATCAAGCGGGAACCATGAGCTCCAGCAAATTACCCAGCAGCCCCATTTGTTATGGAGATTCAGTCACATTCCTGAACTGTAGGGCCAATGGGAGGTCAGCCACACTGTTCCCAGACCTCTGCGTGTTTATGTGTGTGTGTGTGTGTCTGTGTGTGCCTGCCTGCGTGTTTCTGATGTGTGTGCGTGCACATTTGTGTTAGCATTTGTGTGTGTTTGTGTGCAAGTGCGCGCATGTGAGCGTTAGCGTGTGTGGATGCGTGTGCATTTCAGTACATGTGTGAGTGCGTGTGTGTGTGTGTGTGTGTGGGATTAATTGGGGGGTGTTTCAGGTGTGTGATTACTGACCAAAACACAGAGGAGGGGGGGCATGGTGGGGCAGTACTGAGACGAGGGCAGAATTGCCGGGTCTCTGTTTACAACCGAGCATCAAATACAAGAACAAACTCGCTCTCCCTCTCTCCTTCTCTCTCTCGCTCACTCCTTCTTTCTCTCTACCTCTTTCCCCCTCACTCACTCTCCCTCTCTCCCTCTTTACCTCTTTACCTCTCCCTCTTTTTCCCCTCTCCCTCTCTCTCTCCCCCCTCCCTCTCCATCTCTCTCTCTCTCCCTCCCTCCCTCCCTCTCTCCCTGTAGAATGGTGTGAGGCTGTCAGTACCCCATTAGAGGGCCGGAGGATAATGGAAGAGAACAGATCTGTCGTTTGCGGATCCCCCCGGCGCCGGGCTCCCGGGGACCTCGGCCCAAAGTGCGGGTCAGTCACGCCGGCGCACACGCCGCCCTAACACAAATGTTACCGGCCAAATAATAGCCATTTTCGCCCATAATACACAATTTTAAGAGCGGTCGCTCGTCTGATTTAGGCGCTCGGAGGACGTGTCAGGCGCGAGGCTCGGCGGAGGGGCGGCGGTAATGGCTAACTGGCAGCCGCTGGCAGGCTTATTTCTGCTCTAGATTTGGTTTGTCGTTGGGTATCCATTACCTGCCATTCTTCTCTGATGTCTTTGGACAGCCCTGATCAAAAGATGTCATCTGACCTACTCCACTTGGCAGAAACTTGTGCGAGGCTCATGAAGAAGGCCGACCTGGCTATAAATAAAATGACATTATTATTTTACTGTCCGATCATGTAGAGGAGACAATTATGATAATGCAGAGTCTGTCACGGACAGAGAGTCAAATTACTGTGTCTCACGTGAACGTATAGGGTAGCTTCCTCCATCAACACACCCCCCCCACACACACCCACAGAGTCCAAACCCCCCCACCCGCCCCCAAGATCCATCTCGCCCTTCTCTTCGGATCGGCCCTGCTGCGAAGCCGGAAGTAAAGCAGAAATGAAGGCGCTAATATCTCGGCGTACGACACAGCTGCTTCCAAACATCACAGTCGCCCCCCCAACCAACCCCATTGTTGGTTTTTTTTTTTTTTTTTCCTCTCTTGTTGGCTTGAACTGCGGTTGTTCAGCTCCAGAGATATTTTCATTTGCGTTTCCTCATTCCGCTTATTCCGCCTTAATTGAAAGAGGACGTTTCAGGTGCGACTGCCTGCACGACTGCCTCCGGTACGACCCCTGCAGAATCTGAGCGTTTCTGTTCAGCCAGGCGGAGAGAAATAATGGAAGACTGAGCCGAGGGGGGGGGGGGGATTAGAGGCGAACTGAGCACCAGGCTAAAAATACATTAAAAAAGTAAATAAATAAATACAGCCCTGGACATGAGATACATGTGCGCGCAGGCTGTGAAACTTTAGCTAGCCCGCGCGGCAATAAAAGGCCTGAAATCTGTGAGCTTTAGAAGAAAGAAAAACGGTTTGCAATAAAGCTTTAAAACAGCAGTGCTCCAAGGCAATTTAGACTGCAAAACACAAACCATTAAGTTTGTGCATTATCTTTTAATTTAATCTTGAATGATTTATAATCCATCAGGCAAGGCTTCAACCATATCCAATTATTCTCCCCGGCTTGATTGACAACAAAGGTGATTTATTAAGCTAATAAAAAGTGATGTGCGCCGGGCTCACGCTGAAAATAACCAGCCGGACCGAGACTTTAAAGCGACACTCACCCTTTTTTACACGACGACAGGCTTTATGTTACTTCCTGGGCGCAGGCTAAATCAATCAGGCGCCACTGGGAGGAGCTGGGTATCCCAGCAATAACTTAACGGTTTCCTTCTCCAAACGGAAATAATGGAGTCCGCCAAAATGTCGGAAATCAAAATGTCACACACTTGATGGGAAGGACTCCGCGGCGCGCGGCAGTAAGTGATTAAATTACGTTTTAATTTCGCCGTCAGTGCCATGTACGCCGGCTTGTTTGGCGCTTTATCTCTTAGCGGCGGCGCTTAATCGTTTGATAATTCTGAAAAACCAGAAACCGGGACCCGCCAAAATGCACTGGTTTATTAATGCATTTGAGGAACAGCATAAAGAAATATTAAGCTGTTTATAGTGGCGAACATGTATGCCTACTTAATGAGGCTTCGGCTGGCAGAGTTTCAAAGATGTCCTTGGCTAATTCTATAAAAGTCTTCCTTCAGGATGATGCGCAATATTTACAAAAATCTGCCCACAAGTTGCTTCCTGGTTTGCAGCTGTGAATGTTAAGCCAGCTGAAGTGTCCAACATCTCAGACTGCAGACTGCAACAACATTCAACTTTTTTTTTTTGAATGGTTTGGTCCACTGCCATAAGACATCACGTATGCACACAAACAAAATGCACGTATACTCCCACACATGCGCGCGCGCGCACACACACACACACACACACACACACACACACACAAATACTCAATGAGAATGCAGTGAGCCGCATTGACAAAGAGAATCAATGAACAAAATAAATATCTGCAAAACAGGATGTTCTGGTTTCCGTTTATTATTACCATGAAAGAAAATCAAGGATGGAAAGGGAAAAAAAAGAGTTCAGGTGTAATGAAGAGTAACTGTTTACTCTCTGAGACAGGGCTACTCTGGGGAGTGTGTATGCGTGTGTCTGTCCGTGTGTGTTTGTGCATTTATCAATGTGTACTTGTATGTGTGTGCGTGTGTAAGTGTGTTTGTGAGAGAGAGAGGTTGCATGTGTGTATATACTGTATGTGTGTGATTGTGTGTGTGTGTGTCTGTGTGTGTTTGGGAATTTGTGTATGTGTATTTCTACGTGTATGGGCGTGTGTGTGTTTTTCCGCATGTGTGTATGCGTATTTGAGTGTGTGTGTGTGTGTGTGTGTGTGTGTGTTTGCTTCAGCACAAATGTGTTTGTGTGTGTTTGCACATGTGTGTGTATGCATGTGTGTGCATATGTGTGTGTGTTCATTCATGTGCCTGGGAGTTTGCATGTGAATATTCTTGCATATGTGAGTGCTGGCATTTCATTGTACGAGCGGAGTGTAAATGTGTGTGTGTGTGTGTGTGTACGCGGGTGTGTGTGAGCGTGTTTGGCGAAGTGTGTTAGTGGGATGAGCACAGGGTCTTCTCCTCGAACAGAACAATCTCCTTTTAATGCAGGCCTTAGCGAGCGCCGCTCCTCACAGCTAATGATGCAATCAGAGGCTGGCCTACCAAAGCCCTCGCACCAGGGAGACCGGCCAATCAAAGCCCTGGCACCGGAGAAACTGGCCAACCATAACCCTCACACCTAAGAAACTGGCCAATCAAAGCCCCTGCACCAGGGAGACTGGCAAATCAAAGAACTTGCGCCCGAGAGACCGGCCAATCAAAGCGCCCGCACAGAGGTATTCCCCGCCTCAGTCACAAATAAAGCCCGGGACCCAGAAGATATCAGACGGTCCTTTTTCACACAGATGTAAAACACAATAATTCGGTGAGTCCGTATATGCGTGCGTGTGTGTGTGTGTGTGGGAATGTGTGTGAATGTGTGTGTGAATACTCAAGCGTCTGTGTGCAGGCGGTGTTTGTATACAGGAGTCTACATGTGAAAGACAGCGCGAGGTTAAGAGTGAATTTGTATTTGCGAGGCTCTCAGAAATGGCAGCCAAACCGACACAGACAGGCCTCTGTGTTCCCGCACAGGAGAGAGAGAAATAACCATAAAAAACCTATAGAGGGAGTGCGATGCGGCTGCGTACGTGCTAACGAGGATGCTCAATAACGAGAAGGGAAATGGTCGTCACGCTGACGCCCAAACGGCCTCAACGACCTCATCCTCTCGGACAGGCTCACACGGGTCTGGCAGTGCAGTCGCTCTGCTCGTAAAACTGGGACGTCAGCCCTAATGGGCCCTCTCTGCCGCTGATGTCACACGTTGTCCTGATGCAGTACATTTCTGCACATGGTGGAAGGAGGGCTGGATAAGAATAAAGCCGGAGAGAGACAAAGGCCTCGCTGTGTGTGAAGTGTTTGCGCACGTGTGTGTCTGTGTGTTAAACTCAGCGTCTTCGAGCTCGGGGGGGGGGGGGTGGCCGGTAGAGAACGGGCGATGAGAGTGGGGCCATCCTGACCTAGTAACCAGCAGCCTCGTCCTGGAGATTTGGGCTGTGAGGCGGGGGATGGGGCGCTACGCGCCCAAATTAAACACAAAAGGATGTAAACAGGATGTGTAATTAAGACACTGCCGAGCCCAGGCATCAGGACTGCGGCATGACATAAGACATACACCCCTGGACGAGAGAGAGAGAGAGAGAGAGAGAGAGAACACAGGCTCCTCCCACTATACTAACCCTCATTACACTGATCTGGAGTCAGTATTTAGTCTCTGACTGTGGGTGCGGCGTGCAGGAAAATGTTCGCCGAGTGCCTGATTGCACCTAACGAGGTTCGCTTGTGTCTGCCTGCTATCCACAATAAAAATACGCCCCAACATGAGCTGGACTCTCTTCCTGTGCATCCATTTTAAAATTTAGATGGTCATATGAACACTACGAATCTTCAACAGTGAGGTCAGCGTAGGACTGATGTTTTAAGACGGCCGAGTCTTATGTTTTTCACGGAGGGAGTTGGGGTCAGAGCTGCCTTTATTCTGTGGAAGAAGCAGAGTTCAGCTCTAGCAGATTTTATCCACCCTAACCTGCTAGTGTTTTTTGTTAGGAAATTGTTCTGCAATTTTACCCTCTAGAAATTTCTGGAATTGACATCACTCCATTATTCCGGTGACACTTCATCTGCAGTTCTGTCTCTGGTTAACGGTACCCAGGCAATTTTTGGGAGAAAACACACTGACAGGTTTGAAGTTTGTAAAGAACACGCATGTACAATTACGTATATACACGCACGCACACACGCACACACACACACACACACTCTCAAACCCACACACCCTGTCACAAATTCCCACTGCTACGTTTACATGCAAAACACACAAGCACCGGCCGTCTTTTTCAGATTGGTTCACTCTTTTACCATTTCATTCCATCTTAATGTTTCTGACTTCTGCTCGCTGTAAGGTATTATGTTTTATGTACAGCAGTTAAATTCTGACAATCTGCAATTCATTTTTTTCTGTTGAATTATGTACCCAATGTAAATTTTATGTGAAACGGTGATGTATACGCAGAGATTTCTGTAAAACAAGTGTATCACCAAACAGTCATGCGACCCTCCTCACTAGCAGCTACTGAAGTCAATACTTCCATTCACCGTAAAATTAAGTTTTAATTAAATTTGTATTATAACTGACGAATTAGAACTTGTCAAGCAGCAGTTTAATAAATTGCACTGATATACTCAACTGCAAAATACTTAAAGGAAAAAATATCTGTCTCAACAATTTCGACTAGGATACCATAATACTCCTAAAAAAAATCAAATACGTCTGAATCGCCAAGTCATTCTGCATACCATTATCACAGTTTCCATAAACAGACCTCTAATGCAGCGTTACTAAAACAGAAATAAACACGCCATTGTTTTTATTTTTATAATTTCCTTTTGTGAACCTAGGTGTGGCTCACATTCTTCCAAAACAACATTTAAAACTTCAAGATAGAATTGGAGTTCAAACTCATAAAATATATACTCATGCTGACCATAAAAAACGAAACACTCTGCGAGTGCTGATAATATTGTGCTCTTTATTTTTATCTATCATGAAATATTGCTCACTGACCTTCAGTGGATTCCAATCTGCTCCACATAAAATTGAAGATATATTAATTGTTCCAAATCAAATTAAATAGTTAAAATTTGATAAATTTCCAAGAGTTTTGTTTTTATGGCCAGGAGTTTATATCGCAAAAATGTTTTCTGAGGCAATAAATGATCTTATTCCTTTTTTAACAGCATGTGACATCAGCGGGTTTAGAGTTTTATAAAAACTATACAAACAGTAGCCATCACAACGGGACGAACATGACGGTGAAGGGTTCAGCTGTTTTAGGTAATTCCGCATCGTGTTTAACTTTAGCTTTTTTCTCCGCGACTGTCGTGCTACGCGCGGTCCAGACAGGGCCTTTCAGATCCGGAGTGCACATTCTCATCCGGAGCAGGGCCTGTTCTGCCGAGCGCAAGCGAAATTTCATAAGCGCGGCACTGCAAAAAGTGATTTTCAAGAAAGGGAAATTTAGTTATTTTAAGACTTAAAACACTTATTTCTATCACCATTTTCTTAGTAAGACAAGAAATTTGTCCTTGATTTTAGGTAACTTTGACTACCTTGCCAATGGGGTAAGTAAATTTCACTTGTCAAGTGTGTTTATATAAGCGTTTTAAGTCTTAAAAAAATAACTAAATTTCCCTTTCTTGAAAATCACTTTTTGCAGTGTGCAGGAGGAGGTAAGGAACATTGGCACTGCTATACCCCCCCTACTCCCAAACTTTTTTATTTTTCTATTTGTAGAAGAGGCCGAGGAACTGAGACACACAGAGGGCTCGATACAGATGATCTATTCTCTCGATTATACAGGGCAACTCACAGCTGCAACAACTGTACTCTTTCCTTGCAGCTTTAAGCTGAACTGTGCCCCGAACATTACCTGCCAGAGGTGATTCTATTATCTGCAATTTTGTAAATCAATTTTTCCTCCAGTTGCTAGTTACAGAAATTATTTTAGGAGCTGTTCAGTGTGGTATATGACCTTGTTTTAGCCCCATTATGCCTTATACTGCTGGTATCATACGACAACACCGAAGCTACAGTGCAGTGGAAAACTATTAAATTTCAGTTAAATCACCACAGAACTCAAAATTATAGAAATAATTGATACGTCACAGTGAGTGCATATTGAAACTTACCACTCTCTTACAGTCTGCATAGAGTATCAATTCATACAAAGCCATCACGGAACAGGATCACCACCTTTTTTCTTTTTTTTTTTTGACTGGTTTGAAGGCATATCGTTTTGCGAATGAAGCGGTTTCTGTTTGGATTTCAAAGGCCGGCCTCCGTAGCCGGGTCCGAGGGGCCCAGCAGACGGTGAGATGAAAAATAGCAGGAAGTTGTGTGCCAGCTTTGATTATCTAATTAGCACTTAAGACCACGCACGAGCCGAGTGGGGTCTCTCCGAGATTCTGCCAGCGGAGTGTGTCAAAATGGCTCCTGTGTGTTTAAGGCTGCATCAAAGAGCCAGAGAATGAGAGACGGTGTTTAGATGTGCAAGCAGCCCTCAGCTGCCGCTCGCCACAAAACTCCCAAGCCTCCATAACGGGGAGGAGGATTAACCCGTCCACCCCCAATTAGAGTGGGGCGCACATGCAACTGTGTGTGTGTGTGCGCGCATGTGTGTGTTTATATGCATGTGCTTCCTTTGAAGCATTAGCCACAATTACAGAATTCAGTAGCCAGAAGACCAGCTTTCAATGACATGAATGCTCACGGCAAACAGCTACGGGTGAACAGTTTAAACTTATCTAGTTTGTATCTTTGTAACCCTTAGCTTTTCTTAATTTTATTTTCCTTATTTATTTATTACTTTTTTTATTTCTTCTTCTTTTTTTTTTTACAGAAATGGGTAGGACTGTGGTGGTTCTGTATTGGCTTCCTGCTCAGTCGGATAATATAAGTACTGCGTACTACTATCACAAAGAACAAAGAACAATAACAGCGAACCAGTGGCCAAATTACTCATTTTCTTGGCTTCTGCTCCATTGGCAGCCACCTTTGTTACCACATACTTTCATTTTCAGATTGTTAGCAAAGGAGGGTGGCAAATAGAAAAGAGATTTTTTGAAAGCGTCGCTAAATGCCAGTTTACATTTGCATCCTGAACCTGGTCACATAACTTTCCTACCAACACATCACTGTCAGCCGCTGCCACCATGCTGTCCGAACATTACATGGCAACCACACACAGCGCTGCAGGGACGCGTTCGCACATAATATTAGTCCATCTAATGCCAGGAGCATAAAACATTACAGATATCGGAGAAAGAAAATTCTGGAAAAAGTGCTGGAGTTCAGCAGAAAATTAAATTAAGCAGGTACTGTAACCCCAGCCTTCATTCACTGCACTTATTATATTGTCCATCTCTAACCCTACCCTGAACCACACTGGAATTACATGCGAGGAAAATATCTTTAAAGGCTAATGATGGCTGGGGTATATAATTTTAATGGGAGCAATTTTAGTCAAAATCCTGCAGCATTCCAGAAGTATGGGGCAACGGTATGGGTCATAAAATAGCGTTTTAGCTTTGGAGGAAGACAGGAAGTACAAACATACTACAGGAAAGAGCCTGTAACGTTGACAGCATGACAGCATTTCACATCAAATTCGCCATGTGAAAATATTTTCAGTGACAGTGCCCTCAACTACACGACGCATGATGTATAAAAACCAGAGGTTTGAGGGAACCAGAAAATCAACTTATCCGCCTTCCTGCCACGGCTATTTGGGCTGAAATTAAATACCAAAGTAGTTCACGTCCTCGAGATGTTGTACACAGAGCCTCATACAATCTGACCTATATTTATGACTGTTGAAAGTTACAGGTTGTTCAGTTAGGTGTATGTGGGTGGGGGAATGTCAAAGGGCACCAAACAGCCACTATTCAAAAAACCGTGAAAACCCAACATCGATATTGAGATGCTGGATAGTACTTATATACCAAGTTTCAACACTTTACCTTCGTTAAAATAATCTAAAATGGACAAGTTCAATGAGGCCACTCTGCCACCCCGACTTCTGGCGATGCAGGGCTGAAATGCAGTCCCAAAGTAATTAACATGCTAAAGACGCACAGTAACAAGTTTTGTCAAATTTTCTCAATATTTGTGACCACTAGAGATACCTGGTTGAATTGTTTACAGACCGCGGACGACAGATCACGACAATGGATGACTGACTTTGCGCCATCTTAATAGTCAAGCAAGTCAAAGACCAGTTCAGCTAATAAATCAATAAATAAATGAAACAGAGACCATCGTTTACTCGCTTTTCTGTGGGTTTGGAGGCATTTTGAGAATCAATCTCCCAAAATTTCCTACCCCTATAAAAGGGTTAAAACCAGAAATTAAAGCCTCTGATTCCCAGTCAATCAGAGTGCAGTGCATGTTAAAATGTACAGTCAGTACTGTGAACAGGAATGGATGATAAAGGTTTCGTCGCCGGTTTCTCCACACTTTCAAACATTCTGTCACTTCCATCTGCAGGTGCACCTTCCCGTTCGCAGCCCGGGTTCGGGGACGCCGAACAATAAATAACAAATAAACAGCACTGTATGCAAGTGTGCGAGATAATCCACAGGGCGCTATCTGAGCAAATGCAGAAACTTATCTGCATTGTTGTGCTGCGCGGAAGACAGTCGATATCGCCTATATTAATGTACCGCAGGCTCCGGTGCCACGATAAAGCGATAAGCGCGCAGATGCTGGCCTGATGCATGTTTATAAGACACTGGGCCAAGTTTTGCATTTTTTCATCCTGAAAGCCCACTAGGGCGACGGTGCCCGACGTTAGCAGTTCTGCTCTAGCTGGCAAATGTCCACTGTTAGCCAACATGCTAAATTAAAGGTTGGGGGGGGGGGGGGGGGGGCACAAAAGGAGAGGTACAATAAAAGGCTTAATAACCAATCCCGAGTGAAACACCGAGGAAACATCAGCCTCGGCTCATCCTCCATTTGAAAGAGATTTTTACCGCATCCAAGTCCTGAACGCTGAGGCCGCAATCGAGGCCAACAATTTCACCACTGGGAGGAGACCGCACATGCTGGACAGCCTTAACTAAAAAATAAATCAATGAATAAAAGTGCAAATGGATCGGTTAAATACATTTTTTCTCCCCCCTTCCCCATCCATTTTTTACAGTATGACGGAGTGTATTTCTACACAGCTGCAGCCACAGCGTGCACCGACCTGCTCTGTACGTCTGGAACTCCGTGACATATCCTGTAATTGATTAACGTGACGCAATATCTTCCACATGTTTTATTCCTTCATTTTTTTGGGGAGGGGTGTTTAAGACCACTGGAATTCATAATCCATGAAACCCTTGTTTGCCGGCCCGGCTCCACGATCCTCCTCCTGGTTTCCACAGAAGGCCGGCTGCGTCAACGGAGCGCCACAGGACCGACACGGGAAGCTATCGGAGCCGCAAACAGCCCCCTGCTCCGGACTTTAGCCCCCCTGATGGACGGCCTTAGCAAGAGCCGGTACCCTCAGAGAACCTCGCTTTACCTCAGAAGGACCACCATCGAAAATGACGCCTTTATCACAAAATCACTCACTGAATCCTTAGTAAAAGCTAAAAACAATGTTGCCACAAAAAAAAACGTTTCAAAGACTGATTAAGTCAAGATTACAACTGAATGTACTGAAACTATTTCAACTATTACTACTGCTACTGATACTAATTGTTATTAACATTAATATCATTCAATAAATCTTTTTTTTTTTTACAAAAAGTGTTCGATAAATAAGAACTGAAATATTGAATACACACAAAATAAATGATCTTACATCTAACATAAGTAGGACGGTATGGAGCAGGAAGGAAATGGATCAGAAGCTAAAAGCAGTCCCAGTAATGTTATTGTCCAACAAAAGGATACACATGCTGTGCTCTTTGTATAGCGCAGGTGATTCTTCAGCTATAACAGGAAACGGAAGACTATAGGTCCACGTCCCTTCAAATCCTGCTGAAAATGCCATTCATAAACACTGCTTCAGGTGCGCTTCCAAAAACTGCACTGTTCAGCTTGTTCTACACGTAGCATAAGGATGAAGGAATCGCGATCTCGGCACCACTGAGCGCTGGGCTGTTATTGTTTCCCTGAGTATTTGTTTACTAGTCTCAAATTGTAGCCAATCATAACGCTCTTTCACCTCTGAAAACATATCCCACACATTTATCAATACCTTTCTGGTTTGCATTACAACTGTGGAATACATTTACACCTAAGAGCCAGATCCCCGAACACAGTCTCCCCCACGCAGTCATGTACTTCTGCATGCTAGATTTAAGCAGCCTTGATATGCTGGGGGGGAAAAAAGCCTTTGGTTTAAAAAGCAGATGACAGTGTTAATATTTCAAGCGCAAGAGTTTGAGGTTGTGTAGCTGAGAATCTGCGCGAGCAGGAGAGGGCCGTGTCAGTAAACGGGAATGTTTCTCGCCCAGGGCTAAGCTTTAGGCTAAACCATTTTAAGTCAGGTAAAAAGCGCTCGCTGCGCTACGCCGCCTGTATTCCCAAAATATTATTTTGCAGGGTTATGGCCACTCGGCACGAGGCAGCTGCGAGGAGAGTGGGCTTGGCGTCCTGCAGTTGCTTTGGTCATTAGATAAACAGCCTTCCCCGACTCGAGACCCATTTCCCACAGCTCACCTTCCAAAGCAGCATAATAAATCCGCGCTTTACCAAAAAGCCAGGGCCACAATATCAGTGGATATCAAAGCAGCTAAGTGCTTTTTGCACCACAGTAAAAAGTACCAATATAGGGTGTGCATCTTCACGATGTCGGGTGCTCAATTTTTTTTTTTTGCACTAGTCCATTAATGAATAATTTTGCACTAGTCCATTTGGGGGCCCACTGCCGGAAAGAAAACTAAATGCGAAGGCCGATCAAAAATGGCCGCACTAGTCACCCGAGCAATAACGGAGCGAGACAGGTGTAGTGGAAAGAGTCGGCTGCAAAGGAGAATGATGGGTGTGAACATAGGACTGGGGGGGGGGGTTAAGCACACCTGCTCTCAGTGGAAGGTGCCGGAGTCTGGCCCTGCTTCCTGAGAATGAATCGCTACGGTGATCCAGGACAGCCCAGTGAAATACTGATGCCTGCAGCCCTCGAGCTCAGCTGACTGTGGGCTCACCTCCAGTATAACTCCACCCACAACCAGCTACTGCCGAAGCTAGGCACCTAGGCCTAGCTATGACATATACCATCACAAATCTTTATAGCCTTTTTTTTTTTAAAAGCGTGAAAAAGAACACTTACCTTGTGGGGGAAAAAGAAATCATATATAGAAACATTTCACGATACTATCTGCAAAAAAAAAATTTAATACACTAAACTGACTTTCAAATACACTATATAACAATTTACCTTCAAGCACACACCACACAGTAAGCCAATAATAATAATGATAATAATAATAGTAACGGGGAAAAAATTTTAAAACATGAATAATGGTACAAATATACATGCATTCTAATGTAATATGTAAAAATAACCACACACACTGTGCTTTAGCTGCAGTCACAGGTGTATCAGTACCTCTGCACACTGTGCTTTAGCTTCAGGCACAGGTGTATCAGTACCTGCGCACACTGTGCTTTAGCTGCAGTCACAGGTGTATCAGTACCTGCACACACTGTGCTTTAGCTGCAGTCACAGGTGTATCAGTACCTGCGCACACTGTGCTTTAGCTGCAGTCACAGGTGTATCAGTACCTGCACACACTGTGCTTTAGCTGCAGTCACAGGTGTATCAGTACCTGCACACACTGTGCTTTAGCTGCAGTCACAGGTGTATCAGTACCTGCGCACACTGTGCTTTAACTGCAGTCACAGGTGTATCAGTACCTGCGCACACTGTGCTTTAGCTGCAGTCACAGGTGTATCAGTACCCGCACACACTGTGCTTTAGCTGCAGTCACAGGTGTATCAGTACCCGCACACACTGTGCTTTAGCTGCAGTCACAGGTGTATCAGTACCCGCACACACTGTGCTTTAGCTGCAGTCACAGGTGTATCAGTACCCGCACACACTGTGCTTTAGCTGCAGTCACAGGTGTATCAGTACCTGCGCACACTGTGCTTTAGCTGCAGTCACAGGTGTAGCAGTACCTCCGCACACTGTGCTTTAGCTGCAGTCACAGGTGTATCAGTAACTGCGCACACTGTGCTTTAGCTGCAGTCACAGGTGTATCAGTACTTGCGCACACTGTGCTTTAGCTGCAGTCACAGGTGTATCAGTACCCACACACACTGTGCTTTAGCTGCAGTCACAGGTGTATCAGTACCTGCGCACACTGTGCTTTAGCTGCAGTCACAGGTGTATCAGTACCTGCACACACTGTGCTTTAGCTGCAGTCACAGGTGTATCAGTACCCGCACACACTGTGCTTTAGCTGCAGTCACAGGTGTATCATTACCTGCGCACACTGTGCTTTAGCTGCAGTCACAGGTGTATCAGTACCTGCGCACACTGTGCTTTAGCTGCAGTCACAGGTGTATCAGTACCTGCACACACTGTGCATTAGCTGCAGTCACAGGTGTATCAGTACCCGCACACTGTGCTTTAGCTGCAGTCACAGGTGTATCAGTACCTGCGCACACTGTGCTTTAGCTGCAGTCACAGGTGTATCAGTACCCGCACACACTGTGCTTTAACTGCAGTCACAGGTGTATCAGTACCTGCACACACTGTGCTTTAGCTGCAGTCACAGGTGTATCAGTACCTGCGCACACTGTGCTTTAGCTGCAGTCACAGGTGTATCAGTACCCGCACATTGTGCTTTAGCTGCAGTCACAGGTGTATCAGTACCTGCGCACACTGTGCTTAAGCTGCAGTCACAGGTGTATCAGTACCTGCACACACTGTGCTTTAGCTGTAGTCACAGGTGTATCAGTACCTGCACACACTGTGCTTTAGCTGCAGTCACAGGTGTATCAGTACCTGCGCACACTGTGCTTTAGCTGCAGTCACAGGTGTATTAGTACCCACAAACACTGTGCTTTAGCTGCAGTCACAGGTGTATCAGTACCTGCGCACACTGTGCTTTAGCTGCAGTCACAGGTGTATCAGTACCTGCGCACACTGTGCTTTAGCTGCAGTCACAGGTGTATCAGTACCTGCGCACACTGTGCTTTAGCTGCAGTCACAGGTGTATCAGTACCTGCACACACTGTGCTTTAGCTGCAGTCACAGGTGTATCAGTACCTGCACACACTGTGCTTTAGCTGCAGTCACAGGTGTATCAGTACCTGCGCACACTGTGCTTTAACTGCAGTCACAGGTGTATCAGTACCTGCGCACACTGTGCTTTAGCTGCAGTCACAGGTGTATCAGTACCCGCACACACTGTGCTTTAGCTGCAGTCACAGGTGTATCAGTACCCGCACACACTGTGCTTTAGCTGCAGTCACAGGTGTATCAGTACCCGCACACACTGTGCTTTAGCTGCAGTCACAGGTGTATCAGTACCCGCACACACTGTGCTTTAGCTGCAGTCACAGGTGTATCAGTACCTGCGCACACTGTGCTTTAGCTGCAGTCACAGGTGTAGCAGTACCTCCGCACACTGTGCTTTAGCTGCAGTCACAGGTGTATCAGTAACTGCGCACACTGTGCTTTAGCTGCAGTCACAGGTGTATCAGTACTTGCGCACACTGTGCTTTAGCTGCAGTCACAGGTGTATCAGTACCCACACACACTGTGCTTTAGCTGCAGTCACAGGTGTATCAGTACCTGCGCACACTGTGCTTTAGCTGCAGTCACAGGTGTATCAGTACCTGCACACACTGTGCTTTAGCTGCAGTCACAGGTGTATCAGTACCCGCACACACTGTGCTTTAGCTGCAGTCACAGGTGTATCAGTACCTGCGCACACTGTGCTTTAGCTGCAGTCACAGGTGTATCAGTACCTGCGCACACTGTGCTTTAGCTGCAGTCACAGGTGTATCAGTACCTGCACACACTGTGCATTAGCTGCAGTCACAGGTGTATCAGTACCCGCACACTGTGCTTTAGCTGCAGTCACAGGTGTATCAGTACCTGCGCACACTGTGCTTTAGCTGCAGTCACAGGTGTATCAGTACCCGCACACACTGTGCTTTAACTGCAGTCACAGGTGTATCAGTACCTGCACACACTGTGCTTTAGCTGCAGTCACAGGTGTATCAGTACCTGCGCACACTGTGCTTTAGCTGCAGTCACAGGTGTATCAGTACCCGCACATTGTGCTTTAGCTGCAGTCACAGGTGTATCAGTACCTGCGCACACTGTGCTTTAGCTGCAGTCACAGGTGTATCAGTACCTGCACACACTGTGCTTTAGCTGTAGTCACAGGTGTATCAGTACCTGCACACACTGTGCTTTAGCTGCAGTCACAGGTGTATCAGTACCCACACACACTGTGCTTTAGCTGCAGTCACAGGTGTATCAGTACCTGCACACACTGTGCTTTAGCTGCAGTCACAGGTGTATCAGTACCTGCGCACACTGTGCTTTAGCTGTCGTCACAGGTGTATCAGTACCTGCGCACACTGTGCTTCAGCTGCAGTCACAGGTGTATCAGTACCTGCGCACACTGTGCTTTAGCTGCAGTCACAGGTGTATCAGTACCCGCACACTGTGCTTTAGCTGCAGTCACAGGTGTATCAGTACCTGCGCACACTGTGCTTTAGCTGCAGTCACAGGTGTATCAGTACCCGCACACTGTGCTTCAGCTGCAGTCACAGGTGTAGCAGTACCTCCGCACACTGTGCTTTAGCTGCAGTCACAGGTGTATCAGTAACTGCGCACACTGTGCTTTAGCTGCAGTCACAGGTGTATCAGTACTTGCGCACACTGTGCTTTAGCTGCAGTCACAGGTGTATCAGTACCCACACACACTGTGCTTTAGCTGCAGTCACAGGTGTATCAGTACCTGCGCACACTGTGCTTTAGCTGCAGTCACAGGTGTATCAGTACCCGCACACACTGTGCTTTAGCTGCAGTCACAGGTGTATCAGTACCTGCACACACTGTGCTTTAGCTGCAGTCACAGGTGTATCAGTACCTGCACACACTGTGCTTTAGCTGCAGTCACAGGTGTATCAGTACCTGCACACACTGTGCTTTAGCTGCAGTCACAGGTGTATCAGTACCCGCACACACTGTGCTTTAGCTGCAGTCACAGGTGTATCAGTACCCGCACACACTGTGCTTTAGCTGCAGTCACAGGTGTATCAGTACCCGCACACACTGTGCTTTAGCTGCAGTCACAGGTGTATCAGTACCTGCACACACTGTGCTTTAGCTGCAGTCACAGGTGTATCAGTACCTGCACACACTGTGCTTTAGCTGCAGTCACAGGTGTATCAGTACCTGCGCACACTGTGCTTTAGCTGCAGTCACAGGTGTATCAGTACCCGCACACACTGTGCTTTAGCTGCAGTCACAGGTGTATCAGTACCTGCGCACACTGTGCTTTAGCTGCAGTCACAGGTGTATCAGTACCCGCACACACTGTGCTTTAGCTGCAGTCACAGGTGTATCAGTACCTGCGCACACTGTGCTTTAGCTGCAGTCACAGGTGTATCAGTACCTACGCACACTGTGCTTTAGCTGCAGTCACAGGTGTATCAGTACCAGCACACACTGTGCTTTAGCTGCAGTCACAGGTGTATCAGTACCCACACACACTGTGCTTTAGCTGCAGTCACAGGTGTATCAGTACCTGCGCACACTGTGCTTTAGCTGCAGTCACAGGTGTATCAGTACCCGCACACACTGTGCTTTAGCTGCAGTCACAGGTGTATCAGTACCTGCGCACACTGTGCTTTAGCTGCAGTCACAGGTGTATCAGTACCTGCGCACACTGTGCTTTAGCTGCAGTCACAGGTGTATCAGTACCTGCACACACTGTGCTTTAGCTGCAGTCACAGGTGTATCAGTACCCGCACACACTGTGCTTTAGCCGCAGTCACAGGTGTATCAGTACCCGCACACACTGTGCTTTAGCTGCAGTCACAGGTGTATCAGTACCCGCACACACTGTGCTTTAGCTGCAGTCACAGGTGTATCAGTACCTGCACACACTGTGCTTTAGCTGCAGTCACAGGTGTATCAGTACCTGCACACACTGTGCTTTAGCTGCAGTCACAGGTGTATCAGTACCTGCGCACACTGTGCTTTAACTGCAGTCACAGGTGTATCAGTACCCGCACACACTGTGCTTTAGCTGCAGTCACAGGTGTATCAGTACCTGCGCACACTGTGCTTTAGCTGCAGTCACAGGCGTATCAGTACCCGCACACACTGTGCTTTAGCTGCAGTCACAGGTGTATCAGTACCTGCGCACACTGTGCTTTAGCTGCAGTCACAGGTGTATCAGTACCTGCACACACTGTGCTTTAGCTGCAGTCACAGGTGTATCAGTACCAGCACACACTGTGCTTTAGCTGCAGTCACAGGTGTATCAGTACCCACACAGACTGTGCTTTAGCTGCAGTCACAGGTGTATTAGTACCCACACACACTGTGCTTTAGCTGCAGTCACAGGTGTATCAGTACCTGCACACACTGTGCTTTAACTGCAGTCACAGGTGTATCAGTACCTGCACACACTGTGCTTTAGCTGCAGTCACAGGTGTATCAGTACCTGCGCACACTGTGCTTTAGCTGCAGTCACAGGTGTATCAGTACCTGCGCACACTGTGCTTTAGCTGCAGTCACAGGTGTATCAGTACCCGCACACACTGTGCTTTAGCTGCAGTCACAGGTGTATCAGTACCTGCGCACACTGTGCTTTAGCTGTCGTCACAGGTGTATCAGTACCCGCACACTGTGCTTTAGCTGCAGTCACAGGTGTATCAGTACCTGCGCACACTGTGCTTTAGCTGCAGTCACAGGTGTATCAGTACCCGCACACACTGTGCTTTAACTGCAGTCACAGGTGTATCAGTACCTGCACACACTGTGCTTTAGCTGCAGTCACAGGTGTATCAGTACCCGCACACACTGTGCTTTAGCTGCAGTCACAGGTGTATCAGTACCTGCACACACTGTGCTTTAGCTGCAGTCACAGGTGTATCAGTACCTGCACACACTGTGCTTTAGCTGCAGTCACAGGTGTATCAGTACCTGCACACACTGTGCTTTAGCTGCAGTCACAGGTGTATCAGTACCCGCACACACTGTGCTTTAGCTGCAGTCACAGGTGTATCAGTACCTGCGCACACTGTGCTTTAGCTGCAGTCACAGGTGTATCAGTACCTGCACACACTGTGCTTTAGCTGCAGTCACAGGTGTATCAGTACCTGCACACACTGTGCATTAGCTGCAGTCACAGGTGTATCAGTACCCGCACACTGTGCTTTAGCTGCAGTCACAGGTGTATCAGTACCTGCGCACACTGTGCTTTAGCTGCAGTCACAGGTGTATCAGTACCCGCACACTGTGCTTTAGCTGCAGTCACAGGTGTATCAGCACCTGCGCACACTGTGCTTTAGCTGCAGTCACAGGTGTATCAGTACCCACACACACTGTGCTTTAGCTGCAGTCACAGGTGTATCAGTACCTGCACACACTGTGCTTTAGCTGCAGTCACAGGTGTATCAGTACCCGCACACACTGTGCTTTAGCTGCAGTCACAGGTGTATCAGTACCTGCACACATTCATACGTCTGCTTCAGCGCTCTGCAGACCAGCCTCACCAGGGCTTGGCGTGAATCAGACAGGCCTGGGGTTTACAGTCCCTACAGGAGAGAGCGATATCACACGCAGCGCTCCTGTATCCAGCGCTGGGCCCAGCTCATGGCCAGCCCCAATACCCTGAGAGGAACCCACGGCGCCCCCTGGAGACCCGAAGGGGTTAGTGTTTACCGTGGGGAACGAGACACGTAGTTCAACTTCGCTCTGACGCTCCGAAGGGGCCGCAACAAGCGCTTCAAGCTTGTCACAGGGAAAAGCGGGAGAGGCTGCAGTAAACACTCAGTCCGTAAAGGCGAACGCTCACAGTCATCATTAGATTAGCTGTCCTGCCAGGGTGTATTTGAAGTCATACCCAAGTTGGGTAGAGTAAAGATCAAGCATTGCTGATGGTCCAAACCATTCACAAGCCTGCACGCACACGCACACACACACACACACACACACACACACGAACCACACACAAATATGCAAGCAGCAATTACTGGTATCATGCAAAAACTGTCACTGTTGTACCATCAGCCCTGTCTCTTCTCTCTTTCCCGAGCGTTTATTATTATTATTCTCTGTTTAATTAATTAGACGTCGTGGCTGAGAGAGCGGGTGTGTGCTTTTATCAGCGCCCACTCTGCTGTTTAAGTGTCGACCAGCGCGGACACTGCGCAGCCCCTCCCCCCCCACCTCCTTCGCAGGCAAACCCAGAGCTAGTACTTGCAAGGGTCATATCTTTTTAATTATCTTTTCTCCCTTTGATTAATTATTCCGTCTGACAATAGCGTGTTTCTAATGCTATTCACCTGCCGCGAGTGATTGACAGCGTCTCTGTCTGATTCAAAGCAAACAGCTGCTGCCATGATTGCCTAGCAACCAGGAGGTGATGGATGAGTCCCAAAGATGGATGGCTACAATAAATCATGTCTGCCGCTACAAAACGCGGGGGGAAAGGGGAACAGGAAGAAAAAAGTCGAAAAACAAAACAACCTTTTTCCTTTTACAGAGCCTTTCCAGAGCCATTGCCTGCATCAGGCCTGACCCTCTCTCTGCTGCTACATTAGACTATCACCAGCCTGACCCTCTCTCTGCTGTTACATTAGACTATCACCAGCCTGACCCTCTCTCTGCTGTTACATTAGACTATCCCCAGGCCTGACCCTCTCTCTGCTGTTACATTAGACTCTAACCGGGCCTGACCCTCTCTCTAGTATTACATTAGACTATACCCAGGCCTGACCCTCTCTCAACTGTTACATTAGACTATCCCCCAGCCTGACCCTCTCTCTGCTGTTCCATTAGACTATCTCCAGGCCTGACCCTCTCTCTGCAGTTACATTAGACTCTCCCCAGGCCTGACCCTCTCTCTGCTGTTACATTAGACTATACCCAGGCCTGACCCTCTCTCTGCTGTTACATTAGACTCTCCCCAGGCCTGACCCTCTCTCTGCTGTTACATTAGACTATACCCAGGCCTGACCCTCTCTCTGCTGTTACATTAGACTATCCCCAGGCCTGACCCTCTCTCTGCAGTTACATTAGACTATCCCCAGGCCTGACCCTCTCTCTGCAGTTACATTAGACTATCCCCAGGCCTGACCCTCTCTCTGCAGTTACATTAGTCTCTCCCCAGGCCTGACCCTCTCTCTGCTGTTACATTAGACTCTACCCAGGCCTGACCCTCTCTCTGCTGTTACATTAGACTCTACCCAGGCCTGACCCTCTCTCTGCTGTTACATTAGACTATCCCCAGGCCTGACCCTCTCTCTGCTGTTACATTAGACTATCCCCAGGCCTGACCCTCTCTCTGCTGTTACATTAGACTATCCCCAGGCCTGACCCTCTCTCTGCTGTTACATTAGACTATCTCCAGGCCTGACCCTCTCTCTGCTGTTACATTAGACTATCCCCAGGCCTGACCCTCTCTCTGCAGTTACATTAGACTATCCCCAGGCCTGACCCTCTCTCTGCAGTTACATTAGTCTCTCCCCAGGCCTGACCCTCTCTCTGCTGTTACATTAGACTCTACCCAGGCCTGACCCTCTCTCTGCTGTTACATTAGACTATCCCCAGGCCTGACCCTCTCTCTGCTGTCACATTAGACAATCCCCAGGCCTGACCCTCTCTCTGCTGTCACATTAGACTATCCCCAGGCCTGACCCTCTCTGAAGTTACATTAGACTATCCCCAGGCCTGACCCTCTCTCTGCTGTTACATTAGACTATCTCCAGGCCTGACCCTCTCTCTGGTTTTATACACTGCCCATCTGAAATAAAAGTTGCTGTTTGGATTTGAATAAGTAAATACTCAAGAGCCTATCACTGAATCATTATTGCAGACATGACTATGTTTCAGCAGCCAATAATTTTTTGAACTCTTACTGATTCAACACCTAACTTTCATTTCTTGAGCAATCATGTCGGAAGACGCATCTCACAGTCGTTTAAAAGAGGGTACTGTGTTTCATGCTGGGCAAATTATTAGCCAACATTAAGCAAAGACTAAAGCTAAAGAGAGTGTTGAAATCACTAGAATTGTGTCATTTGGTCATTTAACCTGAAAGGATAGTGATGAACTGTCAACTTAGTGGAAGAAATGCTTTAAAGAAAAATAATGAATGATCCCGGTCAGAGATCACTAAAATGCTTGGTGAAATCTCGTCATTAAAAAAACATCAACATTAGATTACTATGTTCAATTATGAAGGTAAGAGCACTTCCACATGCGCGATGCAACAAGAACTTGGAGGATTGGGACCAGTGGTGGTTCTAGAACCAGGAATTGGCTGGGGCGCAGACACGTCCCTTTATGACAATTACGCCAATTATGATAATTGGAAAATGCGTCGGTAAAGGAAAATCATTCAGAATGAGCCAGGACTAATTGTCATCAAGGGACGTGTCTTGGCATCCCCCCCCCTCCAATTCCCAGTTCTAGAACTGCCACTGATTGGGACTAAATGGCTGCATGAGCACAAGACACCCACTTGTTAGTGGGTCATGTGGTCTAATGAGTCCAGATTTACCCAATTCCAGACTGATGGGCTTGTAAGTGTAAGAAAGGAACCTCATGAAGTGACGCGCCCATCATGCATTGCGCCCGCTGTACAAGCCTGTAGAGGCAGTGTTATGGTCTGTGGTTGCTTCAGTTGGTCAGGTCTGGGCTCAGCACTGTTCTGCAGCAATAAAATGAATTCAGCTGCCTACCTGAATGTGCTGAATAACCTGTAACCAATAAATTGTGTTTTTAATCCCTAATGGCACAGGCCTTTTTCAGGAAGAAGATGCCAAGATTCATTGGGCTCAAATTGTGAATGAGTGGTTCATCGAGCTTAAGAAATCACGTTCACACATGAACTTGTCACCTCGAGCCCAGAGCCCAACGCCCAACAGCCGCGAAGCGATGCATCGCGTCAACGCCGAATGTTTTTAAATGCCCAGTGGAATCGTCCGCAGTATCAATATTGACAGATGACAACAGGACTGAGAAGCGAGCCTTGAGTGCCACTCTCAAAACGTTCAACAAGACAACCTTCAATTTTGTTATCATCTACCGATGAAGCTGACTTTATGTCATGGTAAAGTGTGACGTTTAGCTTACTGAGCATTCTAGAGGTATAAAGGTATAATTTACCTCCTAAATTTAGCCGTCTTGGAAGTTAACATTATGATTTACTTTACTTCACCCAGTGAGCTAGCTAGCTACCTAGCTAGCTAACTTAGCAGTGTTAAATTATTACCAGTGTACCTTGAGTTAACTGTTTATCGCCTGATAACTTAAATGCCCACAAAATAATTGATTTCCATTCAAAAACTGTAAATTGGTTAAAAAGCGGTTATATTGGTTTTGAGGACTGCATGTGAGGTTTCTGCTCGAAGTATGCCACCAACTATGACAAGGCGAAATTGTTAAATATCCTAAGAGACAAACGCGTCTCAATCGAGCTGACGCTCAAGAAACAGACCAGTGGCGAAAGATGAAAAACTGACAGGCGTCGACGCGAGTCACAGTCTGCCAGCGGTCACTGGGCATCAGAGTCCAGAGCAAAACCAACTGAAAGTCTTTGGGATGTGCAGGAGAAGGTTTACTGTGTGACTCAGTCATTGTCAATATAATATTTTGGCCAAAAATGAATTCAAATCTGGTGGGAAATAAATGTGACCTGTCATGCAAAGGTACTATCCAACCAAAACATGGATTTTGAGATTTTTAGTTCAATTGAATTTGGCATGTCAGATATGCTACAGGACAAAGTTTTGAGTGTTATGAAGCAATACTTGTATACAAAAACCAGCATTAAGTATTAACTAAGTGAGTTTGCTTTTCTATTTCAGTGAATATCTCAAAAACTACCTCCTGGAGGATACTATCCTTTTCGCATGACTGGTCACAAAATTTTCAAGATTGTGAAAAAAACAATACCATGAGAAATGTGTGCCGTGATCAAAGCTAAAGGTGGCCAAATAAAATATTGTAGTGTGCAACTTTTTTTTTTGGACAGGCAGTGTGTTAGACTGTCCCCACGCCTGACCCTCTTTCTGCCATTACATTACATTTCGAATGACAGCAAAAATGGAAAAATATCACAGGCACAGACACACTCCTGCATGGAAAAACACAAACACACACACACACACACACATTGGCAGGTTTGTCTTCTGCTTGTTAATTAAATGCTGATGACAAGGGGCTCTCTCAAAAACACAATTTTCTTTTCCCATGAATTTTCACAGGCCAAAGGAGGGGCCTTAGTTTCAACAGAGCCCACAACCATATTCACAAGTACGGCACAAACTCACACCCACAGCAAATTCATACCTGCAGTTCACAGAACATTCTGGAACTCTGCCTGCCTGAAAATCCGTCACCTGTCATCAACTATTGTACGATAAAAAAAATTGATTATTAGTACAAATAATCACTCATGTAACAGCAAGTACAATTCAGTCTACATGACTGCTTTATGACGGGTCAGGAAACTGTGAATTGATATTTGAATCTGCCAGGCTGACAGATAACCAGAGTAATAAACGTGAACATATAAAAAAAAAACAAACCAAAAAAGGTTGAAAAGCCACGTGGACATGTACGCATACAGGCCGCAAGCATAAACATACACTCAAATGCCCGATAAAGACTAGTCTACTCATGGTACACAAGTTTTAGGTCCACATAATGCATTTTTATCGTTTTTTAGCCTCTAAGCATAATTGCCCATCTTGTTATTTTTTAGGTTTTTAATTATTTAAAAGAATGGATTTTTTTTTTAAGTTTTGAGAAAAAAGGAAAGAAAAACATTTTTCAGCAACATGAAAGAACAGGCAGCCGATATCTCAATTTGGCAAAAATATGACTTGTACGATTCCCTATGAGGCTAAGGAATTGAAAAGTAGATCGTAGGCCACCGCATCATACAGGGCAAGAGTTTCTGCAATCCCAGCATTCACAGCGATGTATGAACTGAAGTAAAACGAATGTGCACTGAAACATGGCTGACTAACTTTCCTAAGTAGTTAAAATGTCGTACATGAGAAATTCAACGCGCATTTATCACTCTTGGGGGTGGAATCAGATTCCATCCTTCAGAATTGAACCCAGCTGCTGAACTTCCTTTAACAGCTCCGACAATAGTTTTGTCTGGGGAAAGAAGAACCGAACTCAGTAACAAAATAAATACATTTTCACCTAAAGAAGAAACATGTCACAGGGCCACCAGGATTACCGGGAAAAAGTCAACGAGCGTTTATGAGAAACATTTGAAGAGTTTTCCGCAAACTCCGACGTTTATTTTTACCCTTATCGTGGGGAAAAAAATGGCAAGTCAGGCCCATTATACTCTAATGCTGGGTTGCTGGTATCTGGTAACAAACAGGGAGAGAGCGAAGCCATCCATCAAACGCTGTACATCTCGGCCTCACTCAGGCCCGCTCCGCCAAACTCTCAAGTTACAGCTTTACACAGGGAGTCTAAATAATATTCAAAATGATAAATGGCACCCTAACTCTCATATCCATCATCAATCTTTTTTTGAGGAACATCCATCATCAGTAATGTACATTTGAATCATGTGAAGCCAAGTGCACTGGGGTTCACTAACGCGACCTCCAGCGCTCCGGCGCTGCACTGAGGTACAGCTCTGAGGTGCTGCTCTGAGGTGCTGCTCTGAGGTGCAGCTCTGATGTGCTGCTCTGAGGTGCTGCTCTGAGGTGCTGCTCTGATGTGCAGCTCTGACGTGCTGCTCTGACGTGCTACTCTGAGGTACAGCTCTGAGGTGCTGCTCTGAGGTGCTGATCTGATGTGCTGCTCTGAGGTGCTGCTCTGATGTGCTGCTCTGAGGTGCTGCTCTGAGGAGCTGATCTGATGTGCTGCTCTGATGTGCTGCTCTGAGATGCAGCTCTGAGGTGCTGCTCTGATGTGCTGCTCTGAGATGCAGCTCTGAGGTGCAGCTCTGACGTGCTGCTCTGATGTGCTGCTCTGATGTGCTACTCTGAGGTACAGCTCTGATGTGCTACTCTGAGGTGCTGCTCTGAGGTGCAGCTCTGAGGTGCTGCTCTGAGGTGCTGCTCTGAGGTGCTGATCTGAGGTGCTGCTCTGAGGTGCAGCTCTGATGTGCTGCTCTGAGGTGCTGCTCTGAGGTGCTGCTCTGATGTGCTGCTCTGAGGTGCAGCTCTGATGTGCTGCTCTGATGTGCTGCTCTGAGATGCAGCTCTGAGGTGCTGCTCTGATGTGCTGCTCTGAGGTACAGCTCTGAGGTGCAGCACTGAGGTGCTGCTCTGATGTGCTGCTCTGAGGTGCAGCTCTGAGGTGCTGCTCTGAGGTGCAGCTCTGAGGTGCTGCTCTGAGGTGCTGATCTGATGTGCTGCTCTGAGGTGCTGCTCTGATGTGCTGCTCTGAGGTGCTGCTCTGAGGTGCTGATCTGATGTGCTGCTCTTATGTGCTGCTCTGAGATGCAGCTCTGAGGTGCTGCTCTGATGTGCTGCTCTGAGGTGCAGCTCTGACGTGCTGCTCTGATGTGCTACTCTGAGGTACAGCTCTGATGTGCTACTCTGAGGTGCAGCTCTGAGGTGCTGCTCTGAGGTGCTGCTCTGAGGTGCTGATCTGAGGTGCTGCTCTGAGGTGCAGCTCTGAGGTGCTGCTCTGAGGTGCTGCTCTGATGTGCTGCTCTGAGGTGCAGCTCTGAGGTGCTGCTCTGAGGTGCTGCTCTGAGTGACATCTGTCTCGAGGGGAGACATTCTGATTCTCGCGCACAGACGCGCGTGCACACACACACACACACACACACACAAAGCACTCACGATTACACAGACACACTCACGCACACTCACACATACAAAACACACACCGGCACACGCACAATCACAAGCACTCACACACAACTCTCATGCTCAAACACGACACACACAGGCACTCACACTCATGCAACACTCACAGATATACACTCACACCCTCACTTACATTCACACACACCCTCACTCACACTTGCACGCCACCACACACACAAGCACACACTCCGCGCACACGCACACACGTAAACACACACTCACACTCCGCTTACATCAAGTGCGCAGCGACACACACATCTGAATGGAGCTGCTGGTTGCTGTAAAAACAGGGCTGTTGTTTCTTGGAGAGCCCGTCCCCGATAATCTGCAGCGATGCTCCCTCACTTCCTGTGTAAGGCTCAGGGATCCGGGAACACACAGCCGAGAGGACTAATGGAGCCACGGAGCTGCTCCGCACCTCCCAAACACTCGCTACACACCCCCCACCTCCCCAACACTCGCTCCACACCCCCCCACACCGCCCCAATTCCCCCAAACATAGCCCCCCCCTGCTGGGATAACAACCTCCCATTCAGTTCTGTCGGAGCGCAGCCCCTGTAGGAGGGCAAGGGACAGCCCTCTCACTAAACTCTCTCTCTCTCTCTCTCTCTCTCTTTCAGTCTCTCTCCGACCCTCTCTCTCTCCCTCTCTCTCTCTCTCTGTCTGGCAAGGCCCATTTGATAAATGACACGCGTCATTCTGTCAGGAGGGAAGGGTGGGTCAGTGATGTATGACTTCGCTGAAAAGGAAATCGACTGTTTGGCGGGGAGCAGCCAGTCTCCGCCAGGGTTCGGTTTCAGCGCGAGGGACGCAAAATGAAATCCGCCGCTACTTCCCGTTCGTTCGGAGACAGGGGGCTCGAGGGGGGTGGGGGGGTGGGGGCAGGGTCCCGCCCCAATGACCCATCGAACCCCGTCCAACAACCCCAGCCCGCTCGCCCCCATTTAAAAACCCGGGCAGCGACTACACAAAACAACCATCGAAAAAAAAAAGAGCGGAAAAAACAGGGCTGGATGGAGCGAGCAGAATCTATCAGTCTCCTTCAGCAACAGAGATACTACTATTTCAAATAAAGTATGCGGCTCAGACAAATGGCCTTAACATGGAGCTGAAACCGGATCTGGGAAAAGGCGCACAGAGGAGGATACGGGTCCATCGCCCCCCACAGCACCCTCCCATCTCCTTTTTAAATGCACAAGCCACGGCCTGACATCTGCAGAGTACATTTAAAGAAAAAAATGTGTCAGACGTGCGCGATCAGCCCCCCCCCTCCCCCCGTTTCATTAGCTCACTGGCAGGGTGGCACTTCTCACCCTCATTACAGGAGCAGGATTTATGGAGCCGAACCCAATGGCAAAGAGAAGGCATCTGTCAATAATTGCGGGGAGCTGCACTCACATCTCGAGAAGCTTTGAAATCTCATTAAGTATGCAGTTATCAGGCATAAAGATCAAAAACATTACTCAACTCCGACAGAATCGCACCGCCAGAACATTAATTAGCAACAGGCCTACACTACAAAAACAGACTTCCTCCAACACCTGCCTGTGGGCCCGCCAACAGGGGGAAGGGACTACTGAGCCCCTGCGCTCCCTCTACAACACACACTCACACATCCCCTGTAAAACACACTCTCAAACATCTCCTTTACAACACACACTCACACCTCCCCTTTACAAAACACTCTCACATCCCCTTTACAACATACACTCACATCTCCTTTACAACACACACTCACACCTCCCCTTTACAACACACACTCACACCTCCCCTTTACAACACACACGCACACATCCCCTTAACAACACACACTCACTCATCTCCCCTACAACACACACTCACATATCCCCTTTACAACACACACTCACACCTCCCCTTTATAAAACACACTCACACCTCCCCTTTACAACACACAATCACACCTCCCCTTTACAACACACACTCACAAATCTCCTTTACAACACACACTCACACCTCCCCTTTACAACACACACTCGCACATCCCCTTTACAACACACACTCACACCTACCCTTTACAACACACACTCACACATCTCCTGTACAACACACACTCAAACATCCCCTTTACAACACACACTCACACATCCCATTTACAACACACACTCATACCTACCCTTTACAACACACACTCACACATCCCCTTTACAACACACACTCACACCTACCCTTTACAACATACACTCATACCTACCCTTTACAACACACACTCACAAATCCCCTTTACAACACACACTCACACCTACCCTTTACAACATACACTCATACTTACCCTTTACAACACATTTACACATCCCCTTTACAACCCACACTCACGCCTCCCCTTTACAACACACACTCACACCTCCCCTTTAAAACACACACTCAAACCTCCCCTTTAAAACACACACTCACACCTCCCCTTCACAACACACATTCACACATCTTCTTTACAACACACACTCACACATCCCCTTTACAACACACACTCACACCTACCCTTTAAAATACACACTCACACCTCCCCTTTAAAACACACACTCACACCTCCCCTTCAAAACACACATTCACACATCTTCTTTACAACACACACTCACACATCCCCTTTACAACACACACTCACACCTACCCTTTACAACATACACTCATACCTACCCTTTACAACACACACTCACACCTACCCTTTACAACATACACTCATACTTACCCTTTACAACACACTCACACATCCCCTTTACAACCCACACTCACGCCTCCCCTTTACAACACACACTCACACCTCCCCTTTAAAACACACACTCACACCTCCCCTTCACAACATACACTCATACCTACCCTTTACAACACACTCACACATCCCCTTTACAACACACACTCACACCTACTCTATACAACATACACTCATACCTACCCTTTACAACACACTCACACATCCCCTTTACAACACACACTCACACCTCCCCTTCACAACACACATTCAAACATCTTCTTTACAACACACACTCACACATCCCCTTTACAACACACACTCACTCATCTCCTTTACAACACACACTTACACATCCCCTTTACAACACACACTCACACCTCCCCTTTAAAACACACACTCACACATCCCCTTTTAAACACACACTCACACCTCCCCTTTCCAACACACACTCACACATCCCCTTTTAAACACACACTCACACCTCCCCTTTACAACACACACTCACACATCTCCTTTACAACACACACTCACATCTCCCCTTCACAACACACATTCACACATCTTCTTTACAACACACACTCACACATCCCCTTTACAACACACACTCACACCTCCCTTTTACAACACACACTCACACCTCCCCTTTCCAACACACACTCACACATCTTCTTTACAACACACACTCACACCTCCCCTTTAAAACACACACTCACACATCCCCTTTACAACACACACTCACACATCCCCTTTCCAACACACACTCACACATCCCTTTTCCAACACACACTCACACCTCCCCTTTACAACACACACTCACACATCTCCTTTACTACACACACTCACACCTCCCCTTCACAACACACATTCACACATCTTCTTTACAACACACACTCACACCTCCCCTTTACAAAACACACTCATACCTCCCCTTTTCAACACACACTCATACATCCCGATAACAAAACATACTCACACATCCCCTTTACAACACACACTCACACCTCCCCTTTACAACACACACTCACACATCTCCTTTACAACACACAAACATAAAACTCACAAACTGTTCCACACACACACACACACACACACGCTCTTGCAAACAACACACTCTGTTACAAACACAGCACACACACTCACTTACGCAGACACACACACTAAAATATAGACACCCTCCCTTTCTCATGCACAAACACACACACACATCTCCATGACCCCCTGGCCCTCTACCCCTCGCCATGCGTCTCCGTAGCGACTCACACATACCCTTTACAACACACACTCACACCTCCCCTTTACAACACACACTCACACATCTCCTTTACAACACACACTCACACATCCTTTTTCCAACACACACTCACACATCCCCTTCACAACACACATTCACACATCATTTTTACAACACACACTCACACATCCCCTTTACAACACACACTCATACCTCCCCTTTACAACACACACTCACACATCCCCTTTACAACACACACTCACACCTCCCCTTTACAACACACACTCACACATCCCCTTTACAACATACACTCACACATCCCCATAACAAAACATACTCACACATCCCCTTTACAACACACACTCACACCTCCCCTTTACAACACACACTCACACATCTCCTTTACAACACACACTCACACCTCCCCTTTACAACACACACTCACACCTCTTTACAACACACACTCACACATCCCCATTATAAAACACACTCATACCACCCCTTTACAAAACACACTCACACCTCCCCTTTACAACACACACACATATACCCCGTCATATTCCTTTTACAACACACACTCACACACCTACTGTCCATACAATCATACACACATTTACATACATACACACATACACGCCTAAACACACTCTCTCACACACCTCCTACTTAGCCTGACTCCTTCATTTCCTACTCTTAATTTGTGCAGAGGGGTTCCCAGCATCTGAGACTGATCATGCACATGAAACTGAGCGCCGCGAGAGCTGCGTCTCACACACTCTTGGCGGTGAAGGCGGGAGAGGAAGAGGCTGTCAGAGCGCAGACGGATGTCAGCGCTGGGCCTGATTACGGGGCTCCAGCCGTCCCCCCGAAACCTTTCATCATGGCTGCCGTCAGAAACAGTCTGTGTCACAGATGGATGAGTGATGGCTGCCAGTCTCGCCGCGGCTCTGCCAGGCTTCAGCGGCCCCCGCAGAGCCACTGCTCTGGCAACCACAGGCCTGACCCCGCGAGGAGAGGGAACCCCAGCAACAGAGCGGCTCGTCTCCTGACAAACGCACACACACACACACGTACACACACTCACAAACACAACATACACACACACTCACCTACACACATATACACACACTCACATACATACACATGGATTTACACACATGTATTTATATGTACTCACACACACACACACACAACCAAACACTGACACACGCACACACACACACACACACACACGCATATGGAGATGCTCACATATACACACGCAGTGCCTCTTACACACAAACAATACACACAGTCGTACACACACACACACACATATATATACATTCACACACACATAAATACACTCTCTCTCAAATGCAAACATAAAACTCACAAACTGTTCCACACACACACACACACACACACACACACGCTCTTGCAAACAACACACTCTGTTACAAACACAGCACACACACTCACTTACGCAGACACACACACTAAAATATAGACACCCTCCCTTTCTCATGCACAAACACACACACACATCTCCATGACCCCCTGGCCCTCTACCCCTCGCCATGCGTCTCCGTAGCGACTCGACATCCTCAACATGACAACAACACAGGCAGGGATTATTCTGGGGAGCCATATTTCACTTTACTGTGCGGAGCGGAGATATAATCCCAGTGTAGCTGCCAGACTCCGAGAACTCAAAACTTCCCCGACACACACATCACAGAGACCTACAGTAACACTGAGAGAGAGAGAGAGAGAGAGAGGGGGAGAGTCAGAGTGAGAGAGTGTGTGAGTGTGAGAGAGTCAGAGAGAGAGCGAAAGAGAGAGAGTGTGTGTGCGTGAGAGAGGGAGAGACACTGAGACAAACTCCAGAGCTTGTACTGAGGATTTATGCGAAGGAACACACTGGGGTGAGGAACAGCCCTTCGGTAAAGTAATGTCTTACAAGTAACGTTTACCGCACGCACATCCAGCCATACACATTTACACAGCAAGAATAAATATGTTTGTATTCTACTCATTTTCTTATTTCTCAAAAATATGACGACATGATGTAGGTTTCAGTGCTGCTGTACCCACCCGCAACCGATTAGAGCCACCTCTCCAACCAAAGGTTAGCTTAGCGCCAAAAAGCAACGCAACAGCCCCACAGCCGACCGGTCAACTTCCAAGAATAATCAAAGACGTGCCCCACATTAAATACACAATTCAAGACTTGGCGCGACCATCTGATGGGGAATAGCACAGATAATCAGATTAATTAAACGCAAAAAAAAAACCTCTGGGGACCCAATCGAGAAATAGGGGCAATCGCACAATTAGACCAGCTTCATTTTAGGCCCATGACGTATTTCTCAGAATTTCATTCCAAATCTGAGCTACACCTTTTCACACCATCGAAAGGAGCGCAATGTTTTACATTTTCGTACAGCATTTATTTTGAGCATTTGTGCAGTTTGTTACTATATGCAGGGACTGTAGGCTTGAGTCAATGATCACACTTTTATGTTGAGGCTAACAAAGAGTTTGTTAATTAGCAAACTAGAGGGCGCCTCATTTCGTTTGTTCAGAATTAGCTGCTTTAAAACAAGAAGCAGATATCTGGTGTTTCGTACAGCGGTGGATCGGCTACATCGAAGAGGTGAGAAAACCATTCTCAAATTTCTGCAACGCATCCGTTCTGCAAGTCAAAATTAAAATATCACAACACTGTCGCTTAAATGGGAAACACCCAATCAGGTAGCTAAAGCACTTCAGGTTCATATGTGCTGAATTAGTTCTGATGTAATGTGTTTGTTTTCAAACACACCTCCAGGAAATATGACTGCAGTTGCACCTCATGCCCTTTAAACTAAATGATGACTTTAAAAAAAAAACAAACAGAACTACAGAAATACAACAAACAGCATATTCACAACAAAGTGGGAGTATTATGCGTGCAGCTTTATTTACATCATATTTATTACGTTAAGGAACACCTCAAAAAATATATAGCTACTTTGATAGAATTTCTGAAAAATCGTGATACAGTACCTCTACTCAATACAGGCATAGCGTATGCATATTTATACATTGCAAAAAATGATTTTATCTCTAGTTAATTGTGTAATCTGAGATTGTAAATTATCCTACGCAAGAATGACCTAAAGGCCTTTAAAATCCAGCACAATAAACATACTGGTCTTGAATTGTATACGTGCTGAATTGTCGCAGTTGCACTCCATCTAACCCTGTTCGTAATTCATTGCTATCTCCGCACAAAACAATCTTTGGGAAGGGAGAGTAGAACAGAGAGAGACAGAGGAGAAATGAGGGGAGTGTGCAGTCTTGTGAGCCAATTTAAGAAATAACTGCTGATACATCAGCTATTGACTATTTCACAACTCATGATAACGCTCAAGGCGAAACCGCGAACAAAATGACAGCATCAACCGCCTGCAATAAACTGCGGCCCGCGAGACCAAGAGAGCTCTAATTGACAGCTGTCAAGCTAATGGGAGCCATGATGGAAGATTCTGGAAGGGGGGGGGATTCTGTTTATCAGCCGCTGATGCACAAGGAAGTTTCCTCTCTTTCTCGCTCATGTTATTCTCTCCCTCCCTCTCTCTCTCTCTCTCGCTCTATCCCTCTCTCTCTCACTATTCTTTCTCTTGCCTCTCCTCTCCTCACCCCCTTCATTGTCGTTCACTTCTCGCAGTAAAAAAGGCAGAAGACGGCCATAACTAATCGAACTGTCAGTTGGCTGCTTGGGAGAAGCTCTGCTGGGGAGAGTAATGTGAGACAGGTCTGCTGGGCCTTAATGTGCAGAAGGCCTGGCTAAAATCTGCTCTTCAGACGCTCAGACCAGAGAACTACTGCCCACCGACCAGCAATCAGCAGGGCTACTGTCTGACGCACACAGCTAACATGACTGGACTGAATGAGGATCAATGGGTCTAGATGAGACGCTAACATTCTGCAATTTTAATGCTTCACTTCTTTGTCCCAACATCTTCAGCAGGTTTAAACTTGTATCTGTGTAATTATTTTTGTGCCAGTATGAAGGCCTTTGCAGAAACTGTCTGGCATTTCAAGCTTGCCAAAAGAAAATTTGAATGTTATCAATTAATATCACTGTAAATGTGGATTCCTCAGTCCCTGATATTTTCACTGGTTGGACAATATCTCTGTGTGTACTGAGGTCACATGCTCTGCTCAGTCAGAATGAGTCACACAGGATGCATTTCTTCAGCTTCTACCATCAATCAAATATACACACAAAAAACATGGATATCAGTTTGTTGGGTTTATAGTTCATTTCATTCGTGTTACCAATAACCAGATTTGTCACAAACTGAGCATTCATATTAATCACATTTAGGTTGTCATCCATAATGCTGCTGTAAGCGCTCAATTTCTTCCAAAGAAAACATCAGTTATTTAGACCGCGCTACAAAGTCGGCCATTATGAATAACGTCAACACCACCCATCTCATCTTCCTGACCAATGCGCTTTGAAATGATCTGACTGGAGCCATGGAACAATAAAAATGTACAGGCATAACTAACTAAGCCGAAATCGATGCCTGCTAACCTCAGTAATAACCCGCCCATGTAGCTAAAATATTACGGTAGTGGAAAACTGAGCGTTGGTGGCTATATGCGCCAAAGCTTTTCTTTATGTTTTAATTCTCTATTCAAAGAGCCCAAAAATCTTCTATCACACCACAGCGATTAGTATATTTTTTCTTTCAAACTTCCGTGGCATGAAAACAGGCACGTCGTCCTTTTTCCACAGTGCTGCCCTAAAAATAAGGACTCTGGAGAAAACCCAGCGAGACGGAGTGAATTTGTGCACCTGCCGGTTCTCGTCTTTTCCCTCGGCCACTGCTGTTGGGGTTCGCTGTGTAATTATTCCACTCCCCGCCATTAAAAGCACCCCAATCCCTGCGAACATGATTACCTAGGTACCAAAGCCCATTTGTCACCTACAGCAGAAAATTGAGTTAATGCACAACTAAAGGCAAGCAGGACTGTGTAATATCAACTTGATTACATCAAACTAGCTGCAAACCTAATTCGGCTGGATGACAGTGCGCGGAGCTTGTCATCTCCAATCATTAGAGCTGTCAGGAATCCATCAGGTTTACAGCTAATTAGGTGAACACTAATGAAGCTGGCAAAACAACTTTTCTTTTTATACGGCTGAACGGACCTTTCAGCTGGGAGAGGAGGGAAATGGAAAAAGAGGGAGAGAGAGAGCGAGTGAGCGAGAAAGAGAAAAAAAAACGAGAGCCACGGCGAGATTTTTCTCATGAAATTCTCAAGGTTGCTAGGGACTGGATTTCCCAAAGTTCCTAATCAAGGCCCATCATCTGACATCTCTCCTCGCTCTTTCCATCACTACAAAGCAATCAATTTGTCATCACTCCTTGTGCCACAAAGCAGTCGTGAACCGTATAACTTGCAGCTGTGATGGCCGACTGGAGAGGGTGCAGGAGGGTAGAAAAGGATGGAAAAGACATAGAAAAATTACAGGAAGTTGCTGTCTCAAAAAAAAAGAAAAAAAACCTCTCTGCCTTCCTGTTCCCTTCTCCTCACCCGCCCATCAACAGTGCAAACGCACATTTTTATTACTATTTCTTTCCCTTTCAAATGAGACGCCTATCAGTCATTCCTCACCCCCATCCCACCACACACCCCGACCGCCAGCAAGTGTCCATTAGGCAAAAGCACTGGGATACAGTAACACTCAGGCCAGTGTATGGGGGGGGAAAGCACTCACTCTGCCAACTTCAGATTGACCATTAAAGCTATTGATGAATGTCCCTGTCAGAGAGGATACAATTAAATCAAATATGAAACAAAGTCACTCTGACGGGGCCTTTTGATGGCGCTAGCCATTCTTCCGTCTCTCAATCAGACCAGTACTTCCTTTCCTCAAAAACAAAAAAAAAAAAGAAAAACAATCTCTTTTTACAAGCACGAGGAAATGCGTACGTGTGTGTGTGCGTGTGTGTGTGTGTGTGTGTGTGTGAGGAGAGAGGGCGAGAAAGAGTTATTAAAGAATAGAGTGCGAACCAGCAGGATTGTACTTCACACTATTATATGTGAAATTCAGAAGCGGAGCGAGCGGTGTGTTCTGTTCGAGACACAGACCTCGCCCTCCCCAGCTCAACTCTAAGAGCTTTAATGCAGGTGTAAATAAATACCCCACAGCACTGAGTGCGACCCTCTGCTGCATCAGTACAGGCATTTAAAATACCTGCACCAATGTCAAATAAACACACTTTAACAACACATGAATTAGTAAAGCAACAGATTTACATTGTTCAGAGACACTCGAGCTAAATTATGTCCTTTTTGTAACAATTTTTCATGAAATATTCTAAAGAATTAATATAATTTGCATTGCCTTTATACTGAATGAAACTTTAATGCAATGCAGTTATCCTGACATGGCCTCTTTTTTCAATCCGTTACATTCCAGCTAAATAGTACTATAAATATGTAATTTATTTTATTTATTTAGTTAATGTACACATTCACCTGGCACCTATCTAAAATGAGGAACAATTTAAAATCAAAACAAAGGACATCTGAACGATTACAAATTATTATGTCATTTATTATCATTATTATTATTATTATTATTGTTGTTGTTGTTGTTGTTATTATCTTCATTGTTGTAGTTATTATTATTATTATTATTAAGTGTACTTATACAAGAGTTATTTTGCCAACAAAGAGTTCAAATGCAATATAATTTTCCTCATATTCTGATGGCAAAAAGCAAGGTTTCGTATAATTCTATTTTATTACCTCAAAGTGGCCTTTCAGAAAAACAAAGTTAAGAGCATAGCAAAATGCAATTAAACGTTTTTACAGTGGGCCGCTGTCTGACCAGACGTGACGTCACGGACCCGGCGTTGCCATGGGGAGCGAAGTATTGATGTTCATCGGGAATGAACAGATCGAATGTGAACGACAGGCGATCAATCAGCCGTCAAATCACTGACGGAAAATGTCCATTATAAGCTCCTTCCCGTCCACATAGCAAACGTAACTTTCACTGTCGGCCGTAAAATAATAATGAAATCTTAAGAAAGAAAGAAAGAAAGAAAGAAAGAAAGAAAGAAAGAAAGAAAGAAAGAAAGAAAAGAACATTCTGCGTTCAACTTTAAAAAAATGTTTTAAACAGCAAAGCACAAATCCCCAAAACAGCGCAGGCGAGCATCAATGTGATTCATGACAGTCAGCTGACAGTAGAGCCTTTCTTCCCCCCTTCGCTTCTTTATAGATCTCCAGCTAACCGGTGAAGTCAATATACGACGAGCCCGGAGGGAAAACGACCACAGGGGAAAGAGGGGGGAATAAGGTGGCCACTCTGGCTAAACGAAGAGGACAGCAAAGTTGAAGTTCCCTTCGCAGTGCAGCGATACTTGCTAGCAGCCCATGGTTCAGAATCAGAACTGACGTTTTCCAAAGGAGGACGTTCATTTTCGACAAACGGAAGCTTACCCAGCAAGCCCACAGGAAACAACACGACTGTCCCCGGACTGAGGATGAGGTTCGCGTCCGCTAACTCCGATGGAAGTAAACTTTACACTGAAATGACTGCGACAGCGAGCGCGGCCTCATCGCACGCTGACGAGCTCGCTTATTTACCACTGAGACAGACAGAAAACTATCAAAAGCGAGCGCGCAAGTTCGCCTACAAACCTGCGCTCCAGATAACGGGTTCCTGACATCCCCCCCCACACAAAAAAAGCATCCCAAAGAGAGGGAGAGAGAATGAAAACTTCATATCCAGCAAGCTGCCAAGCGCTATATTTGGTAAAACCTCATATTTCGGTGTAAAGCGTAAATTAATGCTCAGAAGTGGCATATTTTACGCGCAACAAATTGCCCCCTAAAGCTGCTTTCACACCGGACGCGAAACGATTTTTTCGCACGGCTGATTACATTCAAAGTCAATGCAAAGACGCGTTGCATTGACTTTGAGTGTAATCTGCCGTGCGAAAAATTCGTTTCGCGTCCGGTGTGAACGCGGCTTAACTGTAAGATTCTACTTGTAAAATAAATAGAAAAGAAGAAACGCGAAAACCCGCAGGAACGTACCTGCTGCGCGCCTGGGCGCCTGCTGTTTCCTCCGCGGCATGCTGGTCTCAGGATCTCAGAAGAGTTCTTTCCGCGCCCGTCCACTCTTCTCCGATTGCGGCGCTTTCATGCACGATACCTGGGGGTCGCTTTCAGGAGGCTGACATGGATGGGCAGTTTTCAACCAAAATGTATGATACTGGAGAAAAAAAGGAAGATGCGAAGAGACGGCGGATTTCTCTCCACCCTCGACTTGGATATATCACAGTAGCCAGACGAGTAGTACAGTGAAGAAACCCTTCAGCTTCAGTGCGATCCTCTCTCGGCGTTGAAAGCTGCAACAGGCAAGCTTAAAAGAAAACGAGATGATCGCGTCACTCAAAGTCTGCAAACAGGGGGCAAACATCAAGCACTGTCACTTTAACTCCTTGTGCCTCGAACGGTTAGCTGGCAATGTCATGTGGGTATCATGCATCTCCCAACCGCAGGCTAACATCGTTTTAAACGAGCAAACAGTGGATGCACACAGGCATAAAGCGCATGACCGAATAAGCATGTTGATAATCTTTCAGAGAAAGACAACTAATGCCAATCTAAATCACACGCGGGCTCAAATGTAACCCAAATATTTTTTGCAAGCAACTAACAGTCGCAATTTGAGAGGAAAACATCAAACAATGACATTTCATCAAGTCCCCTGAAGTGCGAAGAAGCCTATAAACTCGTATTCAATGCCAAAAATACTTACTTAATCAGTTGATTGAGTGCATTCTCCATTTGGAATTCGTTCCCAAAAATTAACGCAAGCAGAAATGACTGGTGTCGATACAATCGTATAAAATCCGAATGACTTGCAATCCCCCTTTGTGCTGAGCACGAAAAATCAGCCTTAAAACAGACTATGGAAAAAAAACGAAATATTTAGAGGAAATGGGCAGAAGTGCCCCTCACACGCACTGTCTGGCACGGTTATTTTGTCCGAGCGCATACAAAATCCATTGAGAACGCTGTGAATCGATGAGATATGTGCTTGATTGGGTGTCCCTTGTTGCAATAATGTACATCAGAAGGAGGGGATGGACTCTTACTGTGTTCAGCTGCTCTATGAACATGGATCAGCAGCTATTGCCAAACACTTTCTTGGCCGCTAATAGCACTTTTTTCCCCTTCTTTGTGTGGCTGGTAGTAGGTATTTAAGACAGCGACAGCAAATCAGAGGCGAGTTCCTAGCACCAGGATGCCTGCTTCGCCTCAATAGAGTCAGACACAAATTCCGTTACAAACAATTTCCTTGATTTTCTCAGCACAGAAGAAAAAAAGAACACTGAATTTTTGACGGTAAGATTAAAATTCTCAAAATAACCCATCCACGAAGAATTGGGACCATTCCGCTTAGGCTACCTTTAATAATGTTGATTTTTGTTTGCTTTTTTAAAAAAAAAAATCAAGTAACAGGAAATCTGTGTAGTAGCCTACTTTTTAGAAGAAAAAGTGGGTAAGTTGTCCGTATTTTTCATATTATGTGTAGGATAGATAGGCAATCGTCCACTCTTTGCTGGAAATGCTACTCAGGGGGGGAAGTGCGAATAATTTCTTGCAGGCAAGAAGATGGTGAGACGTCAAATTCTGCTCCCGCTGCCAAATGTGTTCAGCTCCGTGGCAGTGCCATGTCGGTGGTCTCTTCGGTCTCTAGCAAAATACGTCGTCTACATAGCCTATCTGCCACAAGAGGAATCAAAGTACGGATAGGTTGCCTTTCGAGACGGACAGAATATCCGATCAGTGTACCAGGCTCGCGTGGGGATGAGAAAGAACTGACTTTCACTGATTCGGGATGTTTTAGTCCAATCTCGCTGCGTGTGCTGCTACAGCATTGCATGCCGTTAGATCCGCCCAAACATCTGTCCGTCTAACCATTGGCGCATCCATCAGTGTCACAGTCCCTGCACATTGCGACGACAATACCTCAGACATAACGGAGAGAGTGAGCCTCATACATAACCGCAATGATCCTCTTTAACTTCCCGACAAAGCAATTGGTGCAAGCAGAGATTGCGGTTGGGACGGAAAATTCGAGGGATTTTTTTTATTTTTCTTTAGAGCAGCTAGACTTTGATATCATACATTCTCCCCTTTTTTTCTTATATTGTCTTTATATTGAACAAAAGGTTGTGTCTTTTCCTCTTCTTTAGCGTGTGAGTTTTAGAATTTTAGCAATGTATTCTGCAAATATATCGGATATGGTGTTTGTTTTTGAAACTATCAAAGAAAAAAAATAAATATTCTATGAACGGGATTTTTCATGGTATATGTCCTCTGGATTGACTACGAGACCACTTCGGCCGGTGTTATTGGCGATTGTATCAATTATCCTTGATTTAGTAAATATTAATTGATTTTCGACGATTCAAAAAATGAAAGTCCACGATTTGACTCATTTTAATGCACATTATGCTTTCTTGTGTGCTTCCTCTTATGCTGCATGGTATGCGGTTGTATGTCGCCAAATTTAAACAAATTGAAGCCTGCGCTTCGGCTGCCACACGGCTCAGAAAACTGAACGGCGAGGGCTAATTGACTGTTACAGCTATGAAGTCTTAAGTCAGAAGCATCAAGCTGCTTCTGTATTTTGAAGTACCAAGTGACTCTCCAACCGTTTGCATTGGCTTAGGCAAACAATTTATTTTACACAGGCAACAGTAATGCTTTGGCCAGTAAGTTCATTACGCACATATATATTGGCTGGATGTCGGTGGAGCGACCTCCCTACAGGTTACGCTTAACTTAGGCTATATGCTGGGTATATCCTGTTCTTTCACATTGACGCATTGGCGATTGGCGATACTTGGTATTTCCTGACGGAGTTGATCCGAAATCCCCAGTTAATTGGCTAAAATGTGTAGATTGTTTAATGATTACCAACTGGGAAACTGAAAGCTAGGCTCAAGCAGTGAAACTTCGCGATTTTTCGCGTATTTGGTGTCATGATCGGTACTTCGTGTTTGCAACGCACTACCAAGTTCTGTGCGTGGAAACAAATCTCATCGTTTTGCGAAGGGATGTGCCTGATTAATGAAGTGAACACCTAAACGATTGCAGTAGACGTTGATAGATCTGCCATAGTTTATTTATTTTTTTATTTATAAGTTTGTCTCTTTGCCTAAAATGTGCGCACTGGTTGGCGGGGGCCTGCGAGCGTATGTGCACGCGTGCGCGTAACCAGTGAACACTCGACTAGAACTTCAGACGTTGGTTTGATAACTATTTATTTGCGCATGCGATTGTAATATTTACAAATTTCGTATCTTCCTCCGACAAGTCGCCTGAAATTGAATAGAAGAATAGGCGTTTATTAAAGTAGGACTGCGTCGACGTTATCAAATTCCGCATGTTTCTTTGACTTCTCTCGCAAGCAGGGTCGCCTGTACGGGGTCTAGCTGATGATTTTCCGAGTATAGTATACTTTTTGAAGATTCAGACTGCTCACGTCAGCCATAACGTGCGTGTGTGTGTGTGTGTGTGTGTGTGTGAGAGAGAGAGAGAGAGAGAGAGAGAGAGAGTGTGTATATATATTGTGTGTATATATATGTGTGTGTGTGTGTGTGTGTGTGCGTGCGTGCGTGAGTGTGTGGGTGTGTGTGTGTGTGTGGGTGTGTGTGGGTGTGTGTGTGTGTGTGTGTGTGTGTGTGTGTGTGTCGTTTGTAGATAGATAGATAGTGCTCGCGTTACTATTTATTTCTATTTTACGGACTTCTAATTAAATACAAACAGTCCAAACTCTAAAAGAAGCGTTGCATCAGAGCAAAATAAGGGAAAAGTGGATGTATGGAAAAGTGCACGATAGGGAGGGGTCTCTCTCTCTCTCTCTCTCTCTCTCTCTCTCTCTCTCTCTCTCTCTCTCCACACACACACACACACACATACGCGCGCTCGCACTATCAAATTCTCTTTCGCTCTTCCTCTCCATCTCTCACACTCACTCACCTTTTCTCTAAACAGTAGACTTTACTATTCAGTACACATGAGACGAATTTGTAAACGTTTAAAGTTTTTTAAAATAGGAGACTTCTCTTAAAATGCGATCTTACATAAACCATGTATTGATATACATCATAATTTTATGATCTTTCGGTTGGCCTGGAGTCATCAGTGGGAAAATCCAATATTGAGAGAATGTTTGAATGTTGTCGATTAACTCAAGCTATGACTAAAATATTCGTAATTACGAAGTAGACTCATTTTATTTTCCAGATGGTCGTGTAATTTTATATATTCCAGCAGTCAAATTTATGGCCTACTCTGTGCATGAACTACGCTGTACGTGCAATTCAAGTTGAGAGCCACTTTTGTATGCGATACCTATATGCACTGAGATGATGTTTAATGTATTTTCTGTAATTTATTTAAAGTTAGTTTTTATACAGTTTCAAAGATTCTAGGAATTATGTCACTTACTGCAGTTTCAGTGATTCTCTTTTGGAAAGCAAAGGTGGTAGCCTAGTCTGGGCAAGTGTTGAAGTAATTGGTAACTTAAATAACGTACTGTTTTAACAGCGCATGATTATATTACCACTAGGACTGCTATTATTATTATTATTATTATTGTTGCTATTATTTTTAATAGTCTTCTGTTACTGTAGTAGTCTTTGTAATAGTTTTATAATCGCGGAAAAAACAGTTGAACTTAAGTCCTCAATTTCTAATTGTTTCTGACCAGCAGCCACAAATTTGTCATGATATTGGTTGCAAGTTATGCAAGGTAACGTCTCGAAGAGTCGCGTGTTTGAATACGTTGACTTGCGAACTCATTAGAGAGTTTAAACCGTCATCCAGCCCCGCCCAATTCAATTCATTTTGGCCCTTGGCTGAAATGCGCATAAATGGCCTCGTGAACAGTAAAAAAGAAGCAAAACCCGTATGCTATGCCTCAAGATGAATGTTTCTTGAGTAAGTCCACTATTCCAAGTTTTCTTGACGAAAACGTATGGGAAAAAAGAAAAGATGTTGTCGGTAAACATGACATTACCTGCACGAGTACTTTGACAGCTTACCAGTTTATTCGCGAACGAGTTAACTGGATTTACATTCTCCTAACCTTATTTGAAGACAGCACGTAAGATTGCGCACGCATTATTTCGGTTCAATGTGAGCCTTTACTCTTAAAAACGTGAGAAGTGTTTTCGTCTGATTTAAATATTATTTTAACTAATATGCAATCATGCATTGTGTCAGTGACCTAATAAAAAATAATACCCCGGTTGGTGATAGGGTATGAATGGGCGAACGTAAAGTACCAATAAAGTAGGCCTAGCTACTAGAAAGAAATATAGTGACATGGCACACTAATAAGAAATATGGGTAATTACAGTTAGTCTGGCCCATGCAATTACTGCTCTCTGTCAAGTTTCTTTTTTGGCGTCGGAGACTGAATCACATGAAGAATTGAAAACGCCGTTTATGATATTGTTAAATTACTTTAACAAATAATAATAATTATTATAATTAAAGAAATAATAATAATAATATAATAATAATAATAATAATTAAAACAAGAATAATAATAATAATAAATTAGCACGTTCCTGTCGAGCCCCGTCAAACAGAATCACGTCTCTTTTAACATTTGCAGTTTACTACAAACGTGCCTGCATGAAGTGTATCCTATAGCTTAATAATCCACTTATATCCTATTGATTGTAATTATTGAAAACCATTTTATTTTTCACTGCGTCACACGCTCGTTTTCTTGCTCTCAAGGCACGGGATCTTCGTTTAAATTTGAGTTAACTTTGTTTTAGCGATCCCTGTACTCGCAATGCACCTTTTATAATGACTAAGATTTTTGATAACGAAAAGGCCGTACAGTGCATTTTCCCTCCTCGAAAGTTGTTTTTCAGTCAGTAATTTCCGTCGACAAAGTTTCTGTTTCGAGCCTTCAAACTGTTTTCATGAAATAGGCCTACCAATGCATTCCTCCATGATTCTGGCCGGAATATATCTCCTAGTCTCAGCAGGCTCGAAGATGACACTCCGTCCGCAGACCAGCGGTGTCCATAAGTGATGCTGTGAACCTATGGGCAACTTTTCGTGCTTTCTGCGAGCTGTTACTTATCGTTCGGCTACTTTAATTATAAATGATCTGAGTTATACGATGCTAGAATATCCGCTAAATACGTTTACTCCCGTGCGTGTGTGGCGGCTGTTTTTAGTTCACTTTTTATCTTATTATTAGATCAACGCGCGCGTATGTGTGTGTGTGTGTGTGTGTGTGTGTGTGTGTGTGTGGTCTTGGTTCAATGCACTGTATTGGATGTGTCCTTTTAGATCCCGAATACCATGCTAAAGGAACCCTGCCGCTACCCCACCCCAGGCCCCACCCAGGATTTCAGTACCATGGTTTTTAATTTGGAGAATTTCATGAGCCGCCCTCGGGATGCTGAAACAAAACCGAAAAATTGGGTGGTTGCTGTGTATGTTCATCTTATTTTACTTTATAGGCCTTCTGTAGATCCACTGTTGATTGACTCTGGGCGAGTGCAACTATTCTTACTCAAGTCGGCAAGTCATGAATGAAATGAATGAAATCTCAACGTAGATTTGTCTTTCATTTCTTAAAATAGAGATTTTCGAAGTCTGTGCCCTACTACTTTTCTCCATGTATATCGGCAAATAATGCTCATTTTATATATAATTGTTGATAACAAATGAGACATAATGTAAGCAGTTTTGCTCAAAGAGCGGAGGCCATGATTTCTGCAAATTGTGGATTGTTTTCACTTACAACATTTTGGTAGATTATAGCCTTCGTCGTACCCAATTAAGTTTTTATATTAGCAAAAGTTTAAATACGGCCTCTGCTTGTGTATTGATGATGATGTGTCGATTGCGCTATATTGTCTTTATAGGGAAAGCTCATGCCCATCTTTTCGTAAATCTGGGCCTGCATTACTCCAGCTGGCCGATGTTTACGCAGACCTGCACCTTTTCCCGTGAGAAATAATGGTTTACATTCTTGTTATAAATAACGCCACAATTCAAGCCTGTCCAGGTGAGCGCGAATTATACATTATTGTATTTAGCCTTTTATCACACTAACATGAACGAGTTATCGTGTAGCACCGAACGGTTCGATGTAATCAATATGATCTGGCTGGTCAAACGGATAGCGGGGCAGTAATTAGCATGAGTAGAAAGAAGTACAGGCTGTGTAGAGACGGCCTGGTGTTGAGCTGGCCGAGATAATTTCGCGCAAAAATTGTAAGATATTTCCACTAAGCCTTTATTACCCTCCATTTATGAAACATCTTACAAGCATACATGCTAATAATTGCCACTACTGTGGCCACCTCTCTCATGGGATTATATGCTATAGACTCCCCTGCCGACGAGGTCAGTCTCGTCACCGCAGGGTCGTGTAGGTCATATGATCACTGTACTGCGGTATCCGGACTCCTAGGCTGAGGTGCTGGACCTATTTTGCGGTTTCTAATTGTGCTATAGCTTGCGGTTATTTATCTTTTTTCCAGCCCACCCGAGAAACGAGACCCAGGGAAACAGAAAAGATAGGCGCAAGTGGTAAATATTCTTTGGAAATATTCGACGATCCGACGGCGCTTTGCATGTTAATAGAGGCTTGCTGCGTGTGTTTGTCCAATTCACGCATCTTCGGGGAACACTTGTTTTAAAAACTACGAGAAGAGACTGGAGACTGGAGGTTGGATAGAGGTGTGTCGTTGCCTTAAATGATGGAGATGAACTCTTTTCGATCAGTGGAGGCTGTTTCTTTTCTTTTTTCTGTTTTGGCTGGGAGGAGGGTGGGTGGGCACAGACACCTACATTGTAACCTATAGGCGTGAAATCACGTCGATTACTATAGTTTTTTTTTAAATAATAATAAACATACGCTTTCAGAACAGAATGAATGTGGATATGACAGAAAAATTTAATTACCGACACTGACTGCATGATAACACATCGCACCAATATTATTCTCCCCGTGTTGAGCGGATCTTTGAGTGACGCAGAGCTCGAAAAGAAAAAAAAAAATCTCAGAAGTTTAATTTAACAAATCACAAGGATTCCCGTCTGGTTCTTAACGTCAAGAGCAGAAACGCAGTAATAGGCAGCCCAGTGCGGTGCGGATTTGTCTATCCTCCGTGCCGTGCCGCTGTCTCTCTGGGTTGAGGGGGCGACTGCTGACCACCCTGCTTTCTGTGTCTGTTACTAGGTCACCGTGCTCCCCAGCCTGAAGTCACAGGGGAGCGGGTAATTTAAGCTCGCCTTGATGTACCCTATACATCACTGTCTCTGAGACCAGCTTCAAAATTAGAGTCTGATCTACAAAGTTAAACAAAAATGAGGCAAAAAAATTGGCAGAGGTCAAAGAGGGTTGGACCAGTCAAAAGGAAAGGTAGTCTTTTGCGCTGTTTGATTTATGTTATTGCGGGAACTCAAAAGAAATAAATATATTAACCCTTTTGATTAGGTGTGCTGGTCTGAGAGCAATTTTCTGTCTTCATAGCAAGTGTATTGAAGCAAACAACTGAGATAAAATTAGAAACAGTGTTTTGGTACATAATATCGTCATTTCAGAGCACCGAATAAGTGAAACTGAATTTTTGATGTGGCGATTTGCACTGAGAGTACTTGTTCTAAAGCAAATTAAAACCAATTTTGCTATCTTGTGCTTGGAAATCAAAAGAAGTGTTATAGTATACAGAAATATATCAGTAACTGCATTTATTGAAACGGTTAAATTTATACATGGTGTTGTGGAGTGTGTTTTGGGTGTGTTTCTGTTTGTGTATATGTGTGTGTGTGTGTGCGTGTGTGTGTGTATGCATGTGCCGTCCAAGTGTGTTTGTGTGTGCGTGTGTGTGTGCATTCCTGTGTTTGTGCAGCTGTGTGTGTGTGTGTGTGTGTAACTGTGTTTGTTGTTTGCATGTTAATGTCGTGTTTGTTTGTGTGCATCTCTGTGTGTACATATATGTCTGTGTGTTGTTTATGTGTGTATGTGTCATGCATGAGTTTGTGTGTGTGTGTTGTTTGTGTGTGTATATGTTATTAATGTGTTTTTGTATGTGTTGTGTATGTGCATGTGTGTTCACATGTGTGTGCTGTTTCTGTGTGTATGTGTCATTCAGGTTTGTGTTGTTTGTATGTTTATGTGTTGTGTGTGTGTCATTTATGTGTGTGTGTGTGTGTCTGTGGTTTGTGTATATGTAGTATATTTGTGTGTGTGTGTGTGTGTGTGTGTGATGGGGGGGGGGTTATTAATGGGGAGGTGATAGTCCTTCTTGAATGGCGAAGTAAGCCCCCCCGATTGGTTGTACTGTAGTGTACGCAGGGTTGGTGCTCTGAAGAAGAAAGTGCCCCAGTACGCCTCTTATATCACTAATTCTGCTGCTAATGCGCAACAGCTGCCACTGCAGCTTCCTGGTGATTCATGTTCCAGCTCCGGAGATCAGAACTGGGGCTAATATTTACCCCCATGGAAAACAGGCAAATACCCCTTCTGTCCTGAAACCTACCCGAAATGCCTTCAAAACTACCAAGATATGAACACGCATGACCCTAACAATAACCGCCCAAGTCCCAATCCTTAAGCTAAACCTAACTCTAAACATTATCCTAACCCTAATGCTAACCCTCAACTTATCCTAACTCTAACCCTTATGCTAAACCTAACTCGAACACTAATGCTTACCCTAACTCTAACCTTAAACCTTACCCTAACCCATGACATTCAGAATCTGAGAATGAGGTTCTAGAATAGGCTGATTATTGTTCAAAAAACAGCAACTCCATGCATACTTTAAATATCACTGTGCATTTTTAAAAAATATTATTGAGCATATTTTTAAATATCATTGTTCCAACTGTTGTTTATTGACAAATACTGCAGTGGAGTGAGCCAAAAAGCTACTAGATGGAGCTTCATCAAAACAATGACTGGATTTGCATTAATTTTGAAACTATTTCATTTGACACTTTATCTCAAGAAATATATAATACTGTACACATGACTTTGGGGATTAATTGTGAAAAAAAGTTATTCTGTGTGCATGCCACATGAAAAATAATGACTAGTTGTGTGCCATTTTCTCGGTGGCTGTACTTAACTAGTATGTTACAGTTTGAAAGGTGTAGCAATTATATCTGTAATGAATGCACTTTGACCAGAGTGTTGGTGTTTATTGCACTGACAGAGGCTCCTGACTGAAGCACAAATAGCAGCACAAAGATCTGTTCTTTGGCATCTACATGACTATTTCACAAAATTCTGTTTTGTCTGACATTTGACAGAATATTCTGAGAAAAAAAATGTATTTATATTCTTTGTATCTGATGCACCACACTGCTTGGGTAACGTCACCACTGCTTACACCGTTTTTAGGGTTAATGGTGACCGTTTGAACTAGTAGTGTCTCTTTTCAGTTGAGAAGATTTGAACCCGGAATGGCTGATCTGATCACGACCTATTCATTTATATGTTTATTTATTTAGTTCATCTTGCAGACTCAGGGGGATCCTGTAGCAGAAGTGTCAGCGGTATTTTCCCTGGTGCATGTTTTACCGGAGGAGAACGGTAATTAGATGTTAAGAATGGCCATTTCTGGCTCCTCGGGGCAACTGAGTTGCTGTGTTTAGGGTTTAACAGTTGGGGTCTGCAGCACATTGCTGTTCGGCGTTTCAAAATATATTTCAAAGCGGCTGTATTTTGCCCTTTATCCACTCATCTGCTACATGTGTACTGTCTCTTCCACACACACACACACACACACACAATCCAATTCTTTATACTATGCTGTCTATTAAAGAGCACAATTAACCATACATTCTCTCCTCCTCACTACAGCTCTCTCTCTCTGTTTCCCTGGTTCTTGTGGTCAACTACTGAGGTCATTCCAAAAATACACTTTACAAACATGACTGCACTGCACTGGCTGCCAAAAGATCGAAGAATCAGATGTCCTAGAAACACTACATAAAATGGTTTAAGAAAACAGTGAACAAATGAGTGATTTGATTGGAGCGATGAGTTAATTGATTGGAGCAGGGGTGTAAAGTCTGGGTTCAGGAAGTAAAAATCCTCCCCAGAACTTTATTCCAACCACCTGGATTTACTTCTGACAGGAGATATGCCAATATGAGTGATCAGCTCATTCTGCGGGCGGGAGAAAAACCTGGCAGGACTTTTACTTTCTGACCCCTGGATTTTACACCTCTGGAAGTGGGTGAGTAGTCTGTTTGGAGTGATGAGTAATCTGATTAGGATGATAAATTATCTGATTAGAGTGATGGACAGAATTAAGAAAAGGCAGGAAGAATGAGAAAGTGCATTAAGACTTCCTCTGTCTTCGTGGAAAAAGATATTTTACAGAGAAAGATATTGCAGTGATGGGCTTCAGATTTGTGGGTGGGCAACGACAGACTCATTAAGGAGGCTCGTTTATAGACCACAATACAAAGAAGAATCTCTCCAAACGACTTGAGAAATGTTGCATACGCATTACAGGTAATGACACTTCCCCCCATCCACTGTCTTAGCAGCGTCATGACAATAATTTTAATGATTCTTAGACAGACTGCCAAGCATAAGCTTGTAATTATAATCGCTCATGATTTGGCGGCGGTTTTTTTTTTTTTCTTCCTGAACAAAAATGTCAGCTGTTCTGAAAATAATAAGATTCCCGATGAACACGGCGCAATGTGCTGTGATACAAAGGAGAACTTTATTTTCCTCTCTTCCTCCTCGTAGCTTTTCGGTCCTAATGGTCAAGTCCACAGCTGCTTACTCCAGTGACAACTCTCTACTGCAGCGCTACCTCTCACCCCTGAGCAAATCACCAGATAACGTTAGCAAAATTGGCAAAATAAAAAGGCTGTTCTGGTGCACATTCATCTTTGAATTACTATTGTGCTCTTGTTTATTTTACCACAATTTGCTTATTTATCAAACTGACAGATATGGAATCGTGATGGAGATACCCCGTCCATCTGCTTCAGTGAATTTATTGGTGAATTTGCTTCCAAGAATGTATTTAGCATGTTTTTTTTTGACTGGCCTTTTCTGGATGTGTTTGGCTTATTTGCAGTGGCTCGCCAACATTGAATATGGGGCCATTTTTTGCACGTGGCGAAATCTTGGCGTACAAATAAAGTCGAGGTCTCCCTCTGTCTTTGTGGGTCCCTTCATGTTTCTCACAGAACCGTGATCCAAAACTAAGCATGTTGCCCGCGCTCCCATGGCATTAATCACTTTTTTAATTAGCATAATCCTGCCTTATTAATTAGCCCTAACGCACCCTCAGAGTTTTCCCTCCCTTCTCATTTAACATGAAGTCATTTGGACCCGACCCCGGCATCAGAGGCGACGCTGAGATGTCTCAAGTAAGAGGAGGAGGGGAAAGAAAGAAGAATAATATTCCCTCGCCGTGTGTTTCTGAAGAGTTGCCTTTAAGGACAAGAGGCTCCAGATCCTGGCTCTAAGTGAAGGCTGCAGACACAAATCATGAGATGGCCTCTCATCACGTCAGGCATGCAAAACCCGCTCCGCTCTGGCTGTGTTTATCCTGGCAGTGACGTCTCTCCCGCCTCATCCCTCGCAGTCCATCAGGTAAACAGTAAAGATAGACGGAGCTAATGGAGGAGTCAGGCATATCTCCAGCTTTTGACATCTACGGCAGCTTTGACAGTACGAGGCCTTCTTTAAAAAATTCATAGTGTTTTGCTGATGTGCACCCTAGCGCCATTAGGGCATGTTAGCGTTAATATTAGCGGAGGTCTGTCCGCGGAAATGGCCGTGTCGCATGCCGTGATGTTGACCCTCGCCAGACTTAAGTACACAGCTCTGTTTGAATGCATTAAAGGGAGCCTGGAGGCTCCACCATCTCCGTTACATCTCACTGACCTCTGTGTACAGAGGGAGAGAGATATTATCAGAGGTGACAGTGTTTCACTAAATCCTGTATGTTTTCTGTCTGTCCGCGTTACCAGTGTTACGGATCAGGTCATACATTAGTCTCAGTCCTCAGAAATCCATTTCATTCCCTCTTTAAAATTGGGTGGAGCGTCATATAGAAAATTTAAAGCGAATAGACAGCAGTCAAAATGTATGCTTCAAAGAATAGAAGAATATCGCAATACTGCATACTTTGTGTGTGTGTGTATATATATATATATATTTCAGTACTTTGATTTATTTCTGCTCCAATTACTTGGAGTAATTGATTAGTCATAAATGTGATGAATTTCTTGATTTATATTTGTATTTGCATTATGTTTTGTGTATTGTATCAGTGATTTGAGTCATGTATCTCCCCTTAAAAAATGTCACTCACAAGATAAGACTGAAGCTGAAAGGCAAATCATGAATTTTAGCCTATTGAGTGTTTTAGACACTCAGGAGCGAAATTGATTGTAATTTACCAGTTAAACCACGGCAGCATCTCAGTGGTCAGTGAATTATGGTACAACTGCATACTAATTTTGCAGAGAAATTATTTTTTTATTTATGCGCACAAGCGTTTGTGAGGAGGTCGGCGTGGGAAGTGGAGAGGTCAGAGGTGAGACTAACATGTTTTGGGTCAGTAAATGGGCTGGGGTGCAGACGAAGTAAGGAGAGGAATACAAACTTACGTAAACCCACTAACCCAACCAGTGCTTACCTCTAACCCTAACCCATCCACCTACCTCTTACCCCTAACCCTAACCCACCCACCCACCCACCTGCCTCTTACCTTTAATCCTAACCAACCCACCCACCTACCTCTTACCCCTAACCCTAACCCACCCACCTACCTCTTACCCCTGACCCACTAACCCAACCTCTTCTTACCTCCAGCAGCACTGCACCCACCCTTCTGCCTCTTACCTCTAACCCTAACCCACCATCCTACCTTTCCTCTAACGCTAAACAACCCACCCGCCTGCCTGCCTCTTACCTCTAACACTAAACCTTCCAACCTGTAATGCTAAACAACCCACCCACCTGCCTTCCTCATACCTCTTACTCTAGCCCACCCGCTTCTTAACCCTAAACCCTGACCCTCGCACCCACCTCTTACCTTTAACCCAAACCCACTCACCCACACTCCTGCCTCTTACCTCTGACTGTAACCCATCCACCCTCCTGCCTCTTAAGAGCCCCTTTATCCCTCTCTGGGTTCGCCTCACTGATTCCCTGAGTGTGTCCCTCCCTCTCAAACACAGTTTCCCTGTCAGTGACCTTTCACTGCGTCCTTCTGCTCTCACTCTTACCACTAAACCAATGCAGCTGTAAAATAATATGTTAATTACCTAGCGTCTTTCTCTGCATTAAAATGTCTGATATTATTGTTTTTCTTTTTTTAGAGAATATTTTTCATGCTTTGGCAACATTCCACTTGGAGATATTTCTGTAAATAAATGCCGCCTGCCATGTTCACTATCATCATGTTCTAGAAGTTAAACTTGATCCCTTTTGTTATAATTTTTTTTTTTAGAAAACAGCTTTTGAATAAAATTTTATGAACCATGATTATCAATGGAATAGAACTGTAATAATGACAAAATGAAAAGTGGCATGCGCAACTAAACAACTGACAGACTTTGAAGTATTACTCCAAGATCCGAGGACTGACCCGAAGAGTTGGAACGGACAGTCATGAAAATGAATAATTTTTGGATTTTAAAAAAAAATATGCTTCACGCAATTATTCTGTGAAGTGACTGTATTCATTATATGGAAGAATATTAATCACATTATAACGTTGCCAATTGTACAATTTCACAATGCATTTTCAACTTGTGAACATGAGGTCACCGCGGTGACTCGATTTCAGCCAAGCAAGTGGACTTTGTAACCATCAGTCAGGGGTGCGTTTCCCAAAATCACTGATGCTAACTTACATAGGTGGGGCCATTGACTGTGAATGGACAAACTATGTAAAGCCCCTTTCACACCAGGCTGTGTAGGGGTGCGGAGCGGCGCGGATTCGCCATACGCAACGCAAATGACTGATCCACAGGAAACTGAGTGCAGATGACCCCCTCCAAAATAGAAGTTCAAATGGGTCACATGCGGAACACCTATGGGCGAGTTCGTACTACGCTCAGATCACGTGTGCCATACGCACAGGTGTGTTCTGACTGCGTTCATAACATGTTTCATTGCGTATGGGAGGCCTCCGCAGTGGTCCGTGCAAAAATTTAAACATGTTTAATTTTTGCGTTCAATATTTGTGCACCACTGCGCATTACTGCGTACCCTTGCGCATCCCCGCGGACGTCTTTGCGTTCTCCATGCGCATGAATGCGTATGGCCATCCACGCTGCTCCGCACCCCTATGCAGCCTGGTGTGAAAGGAGCTGAAATTGCTAACTTTGCTACCAACTGCTCTTTTGGGAAATTAACCCCTGGTGTGATATCTTACAAGTATTTACCACAATGTTTTAAGTTACAACTTAATATGTATCCTCTGATACTCGTTAACGATGGTTTGTTTGTGTTTTTTTCCTTAAATCAGCAGGATGTTCCAAATGCAAAATTACCTTAATAAATGAATGAATAAATACATAAATAAATACGGTTATGTCGGAAAAAATACACTGCCCGGCCAAAAATAAGTCGCCGTTTGGAAATTAATGATCAAATTCTATAATTGTATCATTATTGCAGTTCAGCTGGCAATAGTCATTTTTACCGTGACTGATGAAAAAAATCATGTCGGAAGACACATCCCTATATGGTATTTCAGAGTATTTCAAAACCGGCGAGTTATTGGCCTGTATTTAGCAAAGAAAACCATGAATGACAAAAACAAGTATGAGGAGTCATTTTCACAAACAAATTTGCCACTACAAAGTCCTGACCTTACACACATGAAAAGTTATTGGGATGTGGTCAAGAAAGACCACCGAGTGGTCCAACCATTATGTCGAGAAGACAAGATTTCGGCCAAAAATGATGGCATTTTTGATCGAAAATAAATGTTCTGTCATTGCACATAGTTGTCAAAACAATGACAAGACAAATATGCACTGTAATCAAAGCTACAGGGGTTCCAACCAAATATTTGAGTGTGCAGGTTTTTTTTTGGCCGGGCAGTGTATATATCACTGTGCCTGCTGTGCTTGTATTTCCTCCCAGATCTTCCTGTTGAGCCCATTTGACAGCGGAGAACAGGCAGAATGTTCCCCATCAGGGAACGTGCAGTGTTATTGTTCCCCATCAGGGATTACCTTTAGCTCAAGACTGACCTCCTCTCTGTCCCTCCTTTGGGTTCTAAAAGATTCACCTCCTCTCCGTAAATCCTTTGGGTTCTGAAAGAGTCACTTCCTCACTGTCTCTTCTTTAGATTCTAACAGAGTGACCTCCTCTCTACCCCTGTTTTGGGTTCCGAAGGAGTCACCCCCTCTCTGTCCCTCTTTTTGGTTCAAAAAGTGTCACCTACTCTCTGTCCCTCCTTTCGGTTCTAAAAGATTCATCTCCTCTCTGTCAATCCTTTTGGTTCTAAAAGAGTCTCCTCCTCTCTGTCCCCTCTTTGAGTTCTAACAGAGTGACCTCCTCTCTACCCCTCTTTTGGGTTCTGAAGGAGTCACCTCCTCTCTGTCCCTCTGTTTGGTTCTAAAAGTATCACCTCCTCTCTGTCCCTCCTTTCGGTTCTAAAAGTGTCACCTCCTCTCTGTCCCTTCTTTCAGTTCTAAAAGAGTCACCTCCTCTCCGTAAATCCTTTCGGTTCTGAAAGTGTCAGCTCTTCTCTGTCACTCCTTTGAGCTCTGAAAGAGTCATCTCCTCTCTGTCCCTCCTTTCGGTTCTGAAAGAGTCACCTCCTCTTTATTACCCCTTTGGGTTGCTGGGTTAGAAAGCCGCAGGAAAGGGGATGTAAACATTTCCTTGTGATGCACGCTAACAAAATGGAGTCACAACCCTCAGGTTAATTCCATCTGTTTCCCCTCCCGTTCCGCAACTGGCTAGTCTATTAGAACTATGTCTCCTTTTGATTGGTTTGTGTCTCATTTCCTGGTTCTCACCCTTTGTACCTGTGATGTATATCTAACCCGCTCTTTTGAGTTACAAGTTGCTGGATTGCAATTTGCTTGGTGTGCTTAAACCCAGTCATTATTTACCAGTTTTACTCTTTGTCTTTTGAAAGTAAAACCTTCAATGACAGCTTCCTTAATGTACTATCTTCCTTATTTAGTCAATGAGAACTAGCTCCCAAGCCTCTCTTAGGGTCCCGGGCTTGGGATTGCATTCTGATTAATTTCTGTGGAAATCTATTGCTCTGTCCAGTTTATTAGGAGCAAGCTCCCAGTCTTTCTACAGTCATCAGGATTAGAACTGTGCTGTCCTCCTCTGAGTTCCATCCTATTGTTGATAAATTATTATCAATAAACCCTACTTTTGGGTTGTAATCTGCCTCTACACTTGACTCCTGGTCTGGATCATAACAGTACGATCCAGCCAAAAGAAAAGAGTCAGCAGAGATGCCGAGCCGGGTTGATGCCCCAAGGTTCCAAGTTATAAAGATTGATCAGGAAGACGGAAAAACTCCATCAGCTTCGCCAGTCTATTGGAGCTTCTTCCAATCAACTTGCGGCTATAAACGATATTTCTCGGGACTACCCCAGCGCCATTCTGCTGTAGACCCTCCTCCAGGTGCCAGCCCATCAGGAGCCAAACCTTGTGGTTCTCAATTCCAACCATGGCAGCCTCAAAATCAGTCGCTACAGCTATAATCATTTCCTGCTGAACGTTCCAGAGTTGCATTTGTTATCATTCGTCTCTCTGGACATGTCAGGGATTGGGCTACCGCCTAATGGAAGGGAGGGGATCTTGCAGTGTTATTGTTTGCTGCTTTTGCCAAAGAGATGAAGAAGATGCTTGACCAGTCCCGCTAAAGCTATATCGCTGCCCGGAAGCTACTCCAGCTGTGTTAACGCAACCTGTTGGTGTTGGAATGTACCATAAACTTCTGCACCATAGCTGTCTCCATGCGCTGGGATCGCCGAGTATTGTATGACACCTACTTGTTTGGCAGAACGCATCCAAGCCGAGTTAACCACCTTTGTCCTTTTACCAGATCTGGACCGGCACATCAATTTGGGGCTCCGTATTGATGTCCAGCTGCAAGAGCAGCAAATAAACCTAGAAAAACCAGTGGGCGAGGTTTCAGGCACCCACCGAAATATGCCCAACCCAGAGCTTACTCCGACTTGGATCCTCCAGTACATCTGATCGAAAGGTGCTGTCTGGCTCTGCTGTCGCCTCCATTCTTCCAGTCCTCCCTATTGACCTGACCTGGCAGGGTCACCTGATCACTACCTCTGCCTTAGTCGACGTGGATGCTGATGTGACCTTTATCCATCCTGATGGTCCCATTTGAACCACTGCCAGTGCCAGCTCAAGGCTCTCTCAGGGATTTCCCTTCCTGAGGTCACTGAGGTTACTCGGCGGGCACCCATATTGACCCCTGGTAACCACACCGAGTTAGCCGTCCAAACCATAAAATCATTGCATGCCCCAGTAGTGTTGGGGAAGCCCTAGTGTGAACATCATAACCCTCAGGTGGACTGGCACTCAGAATTAATACTTGAGTGGAGTTTGTTTATTCAAAACCCTACCTTCATGCACCTTTCAGCCTCATGGCACCTCCATCCTGTGACCATCGAGAGGAGCTAGAGGACCTGAAAGGTGTTACCCCATCTATCACAACCTTCGCATGGCATTCAATAAAACCTGCGTGACATCCCTTCCGCCACACAGATCCTATGACTGTGCTATTAACTTACTGCCCAGAACAGAGCCTCTCAGGGGTCAGCTGTATTCACAAACCGACTAAAAGTCCCAAGCTATGGAGGAGAACATCAATGAGTCCCTGGCCTCTGGATTAATTTGAGTGTCTTTCTTGCCAGCAGGAGTTAGATTCTTCTTTGTGGCTAAGAAAGATGAGTCATCACATCCCTGTGTCGACTATAGGGAACTAAATGTAATTGGCATAAAGAACTGCCATCTTCTATCCTTTACAGCATTCTCCAATCTCCAGGGCTGCTGCTTCTTTATCAAGATGAATTTGAGCAATGCTTACCACCTGGTGCACGTGCGGGAAGAAAATCAGAGGAAAACAGTATGTAGCATCCCCCTTAGGTTACTACAAATACCTGGTGATGCTGTGCGAGCTCGCTAACGCCCCCCATGTGTTCAGCACCACATAGATGATGTCCTCTGAGACAAAGTCTCCTGGTTTGTCTATATCTATTAAATTAACACACTTGTTTTCTCTCAAAATCTAGAGACTCATACCTGCCTTGTCTGCATGAACATCCAAAGGCTCCTGGTGAATCAACTGTGTAAAACCAGAGAAGCACAAGTTCTGCTGCACCTCCATCTCTTTCCTTTGTAGCATCGCAAGGTGCTTTGGAGATGGATAGCCAGAAAGTGCAGGCTCTATTGGAGTGGCCGGACCCTGAAGATCACAAGGTGCTACAAAGGTGTCTTGAGTTTTTCAACTTGTACCGGTAATTCATTCAAGGGCACTCCACTGTTGCTACCCCCCAAACTAAGCACCCACTAAGGTTCCCTTTGGCTGGACCCCCAGGTGGCCTCTGCCTTTAACTATATCAAGAGGCTGTACACCTCTGCAAACTCCCAGATCCCCAGCACCAGTTTGTCATGGAAGTCGACACTTCGACATGGGTGCTGAGCCTGTCCTCTCACAGTTAGCCAACGATGGAAAACTACACTTCACTTTTCTCATTGATCATCTGCTGCTGAGAGGAAATATTCCATTGGCAACTGGGAGCTGTTGGCAGTGAAGCTATCCTTTGAAGAGTCAAGGCACTGGTTGAGGGGTTCAGGCTGACTTTCCTCGTCTGGATTGACTATTGCAACATCGAGTACGTCTCTACGGCTAAGAGACTAAATGCCAGACAAGCTCTTTAATCCCTCTTCTTTGCAAGATTGAATTTCAGCTTACCATACTGACTCGGTACTAAAAATGCAAAGCCTGAATTCTGTCATGTCTGTATCCTCCAATTCCTGATGATCCACCACCCTGGCAAAAATAGTATACAAATTAGTTGTAGTTCATGACTAGTTCATGAACAGTTCACAAATTACCAAAAAATTTTCTCACGTTCTTCAAGTTTCAATGAAGTTAATCTCTTTGAAAAGTTCATGAACCTATTTTCATGAAGGTAGATGTTCATAAACTGTTCATAAATAGTTCAGGAATAAGTTTGTTGAGTACATTCATGAATAACAATTCATAAATGTTTTTCACGCACAATGTTCAGGAATGGCTATCAAGTGTTCAGGAACAGTTCATGAATAACTGATGAACTTAAAATCAAGTACTGTTTGTGAAATGTTATGAAATGGCATGCGATGTCTTGCAGTCTGACCCTTGTACATCAACGTTTTTGGTGACCTTCTAAGATATCCGGTCACTCCTCGCCGCCTGTACTGTATGCACCTGCTCCAAACTAAGTAACCACAAACCCTGCGGTCTGCCTCCACCCTCGTAAGATTTCAACTAACTGTGGGCTTGTATAGCTAATTATTTTGTCACAACACTGCCTCTTTGTGATGGGTTTTTGGTCGTCCCTACCATTGTTAACCGATTCTCAAAATCTGCCCATTTCATTCCATTGACTAAGCTGCCCACTGGCGAGAAGAATGTCAAACTCTTCCTTTAACAGAAGGTCTGCCTTCATGTGCACCTCAGGAGGTGGTCCCAGAGTACAGTCACCAGTTTGCCAACTGCTTTTGGAATGCTTTCTGCAACCTAATAGGTGCTGCCCCATACCCCAGGCAGAGAGGTTGAACCAAGAGCTGAGTAAGACTCCTCCATGCCTTACAGAAGGTCACCCCACCAAGTGGTCTCTTTTGTTAGCTTGGATGATACGGACTCACAATTTGTTTCCAGTGGCTGGCCTCAGCATGTCCCCTCTTCAATGATGTCTTATCAACTGCCTTTATTCCAGTCTAAGGACAGAGAAGCGGCAGTTCCCTCTGGTTAAGGTCTGGTTCGCTGTGCCTGCCGAGGTTGGAGAAGAGCCCTGTGCTTTACCACTCTGGCATGTATTCGCCTTCCAGAAGCAAGGGAACCATCATCACGAGCAAGCTCCTGCCTACCGGCGGGGCAGGAGGTTTGGCTCGCCGCAAAGGACAACCTGTTCCAGAAGACATTGAAGAAGCTCGCCCCCCAGTTCATAGGCGCATTCACTATTTCAGGAATCCTGTCTTCCAGCGCCGTCAGTCTCCTCTTACCCCATTCCCTCCATAGCATTCACCATGCGTTTCATGTCTCCAGAATTAAACCTTTGTTTTTGTCTCACCACAGTCTTCCTTCCCACTCCCCGTCTCTGTCCAGGCTCATTGATGGTGACCCTGTCTACACTGTGCGCCAGATCCTGGATGGACAGGGACAGCAGTTTTTTTGTGGATGGAAAGTGGACCGAGCCCAAGGAGCAGTCCTTGGTCCCTGAGTGGACGACTTCATCCTCCTCCCTGTTGTGCGATTTCCTATGCCAGCGTCTGGGGTCCACCACTGGGTCACTAGGTGGCGCCCATTGGGGGGGGGGCACTGTCACAACCCTCATGTGAATGCCTTCTGGGTCTCCTGTCATTCAGCAACCTGCGTGTCTATTAGATGCGATGCCCCCTGTTGACTGGTTTATGCCTTGTGTGTCTCGTCATCTAAGGCTGTGTCTCTTTCCCTTGTCCTCACCCTTTGTGCCTGTGACATGTATTCAAACCCTTGGCTTTGAGTTCCAAGTTACTGGATTGTAATTCACTTTGTATGCTTAAGCCACGTCAGTATTTACTCAATTAACTCCGCTTCTTTTGAAAGTAAAACACAGCTTATATTGATCATATTACATGGAAGCTATCTTCCATCTTTAGTTAATTAGAACAAGCTCCCAAGCCTCTCTCTGGGTCCTGGGCTTGGACAGCATTCTGGTAAATTTCTGACCGAATATGCTCCTCTGTCCAGTTTATTAGGAACAAGCTTTGAATCCTTCTAAGGTCATCAGGATCGGAACGGCATTTCTCCTTAGCCACTCGTTCCTGCCTTAGGACTGTTCGGCTCAAGCAAAGTGTGCAAATGTCTGGCTGCCATCCCAGACATCCTCTGCCCGACGACAGGCTATACCTCCTCACTTTGCCCACTGCATCTGAGCTGAACTGTGCTGCCATCTTCTGGGTTCCATACCACTGTTACCATATTGCCATCAATAAACCCTGCTTCTAGATTATACTCTGACTCTGTACTTGATTCCTGGTCTACATTAAACACCTCGTGCACTGAACCCTGGGATTGGATCGTGAATGTCGGCACATCTCCTCCCCAAGCTCCTCTGTCTGTTGGAACACATCACTCCTCGCTGTGTGGAAGTCTCACTCACCGCCTGTCCCATAACAGTGTCAGCAGACCTGCACAGTTCACCCATCTGTTAGTTATTTGGGAGGAAATGACATGACAGGCCGGGGGGAAGTACACAGGAAGTACATTAGGTATCAGTCTTTGTTGTCTCTGCCATTTTAGCTCAGAAATAAGCTGCTCTGTTCTTGCTCGCCCTTTTCAGTGTTAAAGTGTGCTGCGTTCCAGTTTAGCGCAGACACCACGTATAAATGACACTTCATGCTACACGCGAGTGTAAAAAACCGCATTAAATATTAAAATAAAGGACATCTGGAAAGAAAAAAAGGCTAGACAAAACATATTTCTTGAAAGATTGAAAGGTGGTGAAGTGCTTTTTTTAAAAGTATGTACTATTTATTTATCGTCCTCCGTTATGATTTTCATTTTTTATTTAAAAAGAGCATCTACTTATGCGCAAAAGAGAGAGGGAGCGAGAGAAATGGAGGAGTGTGGATGTAAGGGCGGATTGTTTCTGCGCAGATATTTTGATGTCTCATATTGTGATTTTATTCACACTTAACTGGCTCTGAATCAACTGCTATCATTAGACAATAGCACTATATAAATAATCTTTTGCCTGAAAGATTGCCTGAAATGTATATTGTGCATATGTGGGAAGGTAATTAAAATCTAAACTCTTGAACTGAATTTTAATTAGTATGGACCGATCATTTCACTTTGAAGGAATATCATGACTGATCATAACAATGTTTCACTTTGTGTGAACGCTGGAGTGGAAATGTCCATGCTCGATATAACACATTCTCATTAAAATCAGATTTTGCTGTGTTATCTGTGAAAGTATGCAACATGTCCTAATTTACACTGTTACTCAGAACACAGTTTGGATGCAAGGGGGTTAAATAACAGGCAGCCAGTAGTGTTTTAGTATGCAAGCTTTGCCATGAAATCTGGCCTCAGTGCTTACGCTGATTATTTTTAGCCAGCCGTGTGTGTAGCACTTGCCCGCCAGTTGTGCAAATGCTTATTTAAACTGTATAACTGACGTCCACATAGTTTTCATCACCATAAAATAAGTGTTTGCGGAAACGTTCTTATGATTCAAAAGCCGTCCTTGAGCTGACAAGAATGGGCTTTGTGGACTTCTCGCCATTTTTCACGCAACATTCGACTGAAATTTTTAGCGATAAATGTAACCAGGTTGCCTCGCTGCGCCCTGCTCTGTTTCCTTTCTTGTGATTTGTTTTCCAATAAAACCATAAAACAAATAAAGCCACTTTTAAAGGTCTACAATTTACAATTCAGTAAATCAATATGTGATCACCGAATGGTGAATATAAGTGTGTTGTATTTGCGTGTAAGGGTACACCTTCTCTGGGCACTTTAAAAGACACACACTAACTGATCCTGGTGTGGGAATACTTACAGCAATGCGTCTTTACCTGTCTCTGCATGTAACCTGAAGGATGTACTGTAAGGTTTATAAGCATCAGGATGGTGAGAAAATTTTAAAGGGCAGTAATTCCTTTGTGCTTTATGTAACAAGGATGTATGTAAGATCCCAATAAAAGAGCATCTTCATAAATAATTAGGTATTTATGTTTAGGAAGCATTCAGGAATTACAGAATTTTTTTAAAATTTGTATTTCTGTCCAAATACTGACAGTCCTCACTCCGTAAGTGAACATGGTCCGAAAACCATTTCTTCCCATTGTGGGAAGGTATCAATTACACCGTTTTAAGGGTAGACAACACTCAAAAAATCAAACCCTATGAAATGTTAGATTTACTTAATAATGTTATGTCAACCGGTTCCACGCAATAGCTTTGCGTAACCTTTATTTGACTTCTAACATTTTGGGCCAGTTTAATTAATTCCGTTGAGCGGGATGTTCTTAACTCAGTTTTGTGGGACCAGTTGACATAACATTATCAAGTAAATCTAACATTTCATAGGGTTTCATTTTTTTGGAGTGAATGCGTTTAACGCAAGGATCACTGTGTAAGACATATAAGAGGAAAATGTCAGTTTCGAAGCACTGGACAGTCTGCAGCTGAATACGTGCTATCTTGCGCATCACATTGAGCGGAGGGAAACACACGTGTTAATGATTAGAAATGATTCTGCTGCATGGCGCCGGTTTTCGATGAGGGTCTCTGTTGTAGATTCTTTTCCTGTTTGTGGATGATTTCACCCCCCTGGTGGCTAGTGACTTACTCCATAACCCACAAATGAAAGCTGGTGTTTGCGGGCGCACCCCTCAAAAAACAAAGTCAAGTTTGCAAATGTCCACTTGTCCCTTTGTGACAGACGCAGTGGAGAGAGCCAGCGCTGAGGGTGAGATTGTAGGGTAACATGTTAGCAGTTGCATATGTCAGTTCTGTTGCATAGCCTTTCTGCTGCCATCACTGATCGGGGCATCAATGCAGACGCAGGTATGAGACCATAATGTTTTTGTCTCGAATGTTAAGAACTGCCTTGATGAGCAAACAACATTGATGCTCATTATATTGAAGTCTCTGGAACATTCTGTTTAATTTCGCAAGTTTAATTTTAATTTATGGATGAATTTAAGGGACAGGGCTTCCATCAGCTGCTATGGAAGAATTTTCCCAGAATAGAAATATGAAAAATCACTCTCACATAGAAGTGCTTAAAGCTGTGCTCAGAGCAATATATTTTTAATAAGCATTTCAGTCAAAATTTGGCATTCTGAGTAAGGAGAAACAACTAAAAACAACAGATATCTGCTAATTAGGCGCAGATGTGGAATTGTTTGATCCTGAATATATCACATGAGCATTAAGTTGGAAATCAAGCGTAGTTCAGTAGATTACTGAAATGAGATTCCTGAAATGAATTTGTTTTTCAAAAATGAGCAAACAAGAAAAATGCAAGCGAGGACATGAAATGGTAAAGTGATGTGGAGGGGTGGTGTGAGCAGGTCTCAGGTCTCATCTTACATTAATGTGAGGGAGGTCGGTCCTCGCCTCGCACACCAGGACCGTCAGTTGTTTGTGATGCGGTGTGTGTCCTCTGATGCCGTGTGTGTCCGACGAGGGTCAACAGCGGCTCCAGTGAGGGAGAGAAAATGAAACCATTTCTTCCAAGAACACAGTCATTCAGGTCTCCCAAACTTCACATCTAATGGGGTCATGTGACGGTACACACACACAGACCATACACACATGTGAACGCGTACACACATGGGCATACACACACACGCACACACATCAACCGACAGTAAAACGTGCACTCAGGGCATATTTACGCATACACGCATGCAGATATGGGTGTGGGGAATGAAGCAGCACCCCCCGTATTGACCGCTTCATTTTACTGCACATTCTATGTTTCTTATATATATATATATATATATATATATATATATATATATATACATATTTATATATATATACATACACACACACACACACACACAAGGAGTCTGTTTCCAAAACCCAATAAGTCCCAAAAATACAAAAATTGAGGTCATACCATGGAGCAATAGCCCTATGCCATATATATATATATATATACGTATATATGTCCACTTGCAAAGCCTTCTTAGTCAAGTTGGTCCATTTTTCAGAGAAATCAAATTTTTTGGAAGGTATAGAAATGATCTTCCATAGACACCAATTTCCACTATACTGAAACTATTAGCTTTGCAGGCATAATCCATGAGGCAATTCATTATTTTTTAAATGACTTTGATTTTGCAACACAAAGTTTTGACTTAACAGGTTTTGAAAGTTGAGTGGAAATTTTGGTTTTGACAGTGTTTAAACCAGCCCCTTTGCTCAATAGGTGAAGGTATTTGACTCAGGTCCCACTCTACGTGAAAGAAATGCATTTTAAGACATGCAAGGATATCATTCAAACTCATTATAGTGTTCCTTACCTTTCAAGCCTGAGGAGCCTCCTTTCTGAACCCTTATGAGGAGATTTGCCTGCATTTTCTGCGATCAAAACAAAACTTGAGTCTGCATCCCTCATCTTGAGTTAGAGAAAGAAAAAGCTGAACAGGCTATAAAAGCTTGACTATGATTGGTTCCTTCTAGCAAACGAAAACGGAATCACGTTTCCACATTGGCTGATGATTTTTTCCTCCTTGACTTGGCGGGTTTTGACGGAGTTTTGCTTTTTCCATTACAATTTATTACATGATTTAGCTGGTTTTGCAGGTGGAGCTCTCAGTGGCACATGCACAGCTGCCTGAAAGAGAGGCTAAGGGAGATAAATCATTTATTTTCAAAACTTGACTTAGCAGGTTTTGCAAGTCAGCTCCTCATGGAAATATATGAAGAGTTTGTTTCCAATAGGTTATAATAGGCAAAATTACAAAAATTGAGATAATACCATGTAGCAATAGCCCTGTGCTTCTTAGACATGGTGCAAAAATCCATTAATAGACATTCATTTGATAAGACGTATTTTTCCATGTTCAAAGTTTGTGTTTTTTTTATTAAAATGCAATAGGCGCTAACACAGAAAATGTTGATTTACTCAAAATGAGTAAAATTGATTTATTGCATTTTGGAAAGAAACTCTTGTGTCTTTTCACAAGCCTGGAGAGATCTCAGGGATAGGTGTCGTTCATTGTTTTATTATCAGCAGATAATGATTGATGCATTTAATACATGTTCCAGCTATAGTTCTAGATTTGGTGTCCTTATTTTTGGCTCAAATAAGGACACCAAAATGTGACATCAAAAATCAAAAAGTTTTATCAAAAAGGATGTGGGAAATTAAAATTAGTATCTTTTTATTGACAGTCCCGTGAATAAATTCCACTTTGTTACAAAACGTTTCTGATCAGAACACAGAACGATTACAAACTGAAATTATTGGGTAACAGTTCTTGCAGGACGTGTCCGCTGTGCTAACGACTGTTACCAGTCAGGCAGGTCTAGAGTGAGTGGCATTGCTCAAATGTACTGCTACTCTGCAAAAGAACTGACTTTCCTGATGCCAATTAATCAACTTCTTGTCCACTAATTTCAGTCCATTTTGAAAAATATTAACTCAAATACTAAAAATCACGTTGTGTCCAGTAAATCAGGACTGTTACCAAAGACAAAATATTAAAGTGTGCAAGATTTAGATAATATGTTTTCTTCATCAGTGTTCCAGTAGATAAAATATAGATTAGAAACACCTAATGCTAATTTAAAAAAAAAAACACACACTTTCAAAAATGTTTGCATATCACAAAATGCAGTTGATATAGATAATATAGCCTTGACAGGGCCCTGATCTCAACATCATCAAGGCTGTCCGGTAATACCCGGGAAAACGGACACAAGCGAGTCTGTGAGCCTGCAGGAACTGCGGCGAATTCTCAAAAACTGCAGAACTACAGCACAATGTTAATCATTTTTTGGCAAAGGGTAATCACACCAAACATTGATATGATTTAGCTTTCATCAATTCACAGACCTTTACAGTACTTTACGATTTTTGTTTTAAAAGTGGCTAAAACTTACTCAATACTGTAAATATACATGCGTGTGCGTGTCTGTGTGTGGCTGCAGACCTGTAGGCTGGCAAAGGAACCAAACCCCGCAAATCCAGAGACAGCATTACCCCGTCCTCCCCCTCCATACACTCCCCTTTAAGATGCGGGGGCTGGTCTGCCGGGGGGCGGGGGAATCTGATTCGAACCCCTCAATGAGAAGCAGAAAGGTCAGCAGTAGTTGGTAAAATAGATGAAGGCTAATGATTAATTCAACCTTTATTTAATCAATAATCATTTATACTACAATATTACAGACATAATATCCCATTTTCCATTAACCCACACAGGCTGACACAAACTGTATTGTTGAGTATGGCAGGTTTATAGTACAGGGACAAACCTCATATCTGAAAGTCGTTTGAGGTTGTGCTGCAGGCTGGAAACAATCCCACATGAATAAAGTAATACTATCTACCGCAGAGAAACAGAGGACACCAAAGTACATTAAGATTAAATATGTTGATATTTGGCTTTATGTGGTCTGTTGATATATTTGTTCCTTAGGATCTCAGTATTCAGATATTTCATTCCATTAAATGCTTCATGAATGTCAGAAACGCAGAAAATATTCATTACAATTGAACAAAAGTAATTGAAATTAATTGTCCTGCCATATAGAACATTTTTTTGTCAGGATTCCTTCCCAGTATTTCAGATATATCCTGTAAAATATGGCACCATGACCAAAGGAAATTTCACAACTTTTATTTGTTCGTTTATTCTTTCATTTTTATGACTGTGACACTCAGCAAGTGGCTCCATCTTCTGTCTGTCGGCACGGCTTCCTCAGTCTTTCTCTTCCGCCCTGTGATGCAGTCTTCATAAACGGGACTTTTTATCGCTTTTAATGGCTCACTCTTTCCTTTCATTAATTCTTTATTGATTTTGAAGATGTCTGGTGAATTAATTTTTAATTACAGAAAATAAAATCCCACTTATGTATGTATGTGTGTGCACGTGTGCATGCGTGCGTGCGTGTGTGTGTGTGTGTGTGTGTGCGTGCGTGCGTGTGTGCGTGTAAGTTAGCATGCGCTAATAAAGCTTACTACATTACTTTCTCTGCCGGTATGCTTGGATTTCCCTTTTAAGTTTTCAGGTCCTTTCTTTATAAAGTGCTGAGATTCAGTTGGGGTGTGAATCTGGCAAAGAGAAATTGTACTAAAGGTCAGAGTGAGCTAATAGCCTGGCTATCTTACATGAAATAAGTCCAGACATTTTCGACAGGTTTCTCAATGTCAAACAACAGCCTTTAGCCAGTAGCCTGACGTGACTAGAAAGTGCAGTGTGTTGCATGGACATTATGGACTGGACGGGCATTTCATTTCAAACACGTACAAACGTGTGTACTTTCCTGAAAGTATGGACAACAAGCAAGCGCTTTTTCTGGCTGTGCAGATGTGATTGAGTATGCAAACTAACATTTCGATAGTATCTTTATAGCTGGACTCAGGAGAAAACTGTGGCGTAATAAAACCCCCCAAAAAACTGTCAATTGTAGCATTACTTCACTTAAAAACTCATGACAGATGTTGATCATATTTTTTGCGTGTATCAGAGTGTTTTCACCCTGTTACAGCAAAGAATATCACCAAAGACTGTGAAGCTAGGATTTGAAGTATTCAGCAGATTAAAGGCAAGTGTGGGTGAATCACTACTATGCCAGAGATTGTTTCTTTGATTAGCTCTTGAAATCATATCTATAACTTCCTGTTGTCCATTAACAGCGAGAAGATACAACTGTATCGATAGGCACCCATTAATAGTCAAATAAACAGCTATAATAATGCAAAGGTGCTGATTTATATGGAGTCATTATATAGGTACTCTAAAAATGAATTCCATGGAGTAAAGTGACTCACTTAAAAGTATAAATATTTTCTTTGATGTAATTTTGTTCAGCATTTTTTAATATGTCCAGGCATCGGACGGAGTTAAAGAGATGTACTCTGTGTGTACATGTATAGGCTCTTCTATTGCTGTACGATGATGGCTGAGGTCAGTGTGCATCCCATAATGCCGTGCGAGGACTCTGTCGGACCCCGCCCTGTCCCCTGTCCACTTTTTTTTCTGCATAAGAGGTGTGTGAAATATGACCCACTAATTGTCAGGTCCAGCCCCTCAGTCTTCAAGCAGGATGGCAGTTTCGGCTCGATGTCATTTTAACGACGTGAAATTATAACCAAAATGGATATTTCAGGTTAAAAGTGTCTCTAAGAGTATATGGATACATTTCTGTCAATAAATTTGTCCTCGGCCTGGCCAAACAACCCCAGGTTTGATTGGCGTTTTTACCGCAAAATTATATTATGTCTGTCTCCAAAAGGGGGCTGGGAATGTCTCCATTCCAAAATTAGCTAACCATCAACATAACATCAAACAACACGAACACGGTGTCATTTCACTGGAATATTGATTTGCGGAGACGTACGGGATTCAAAGCGGATTTCCCATAAAAGAAGCAGCCGCTGTGTCTTCTCCTGGACACCGAGGAATACAGCACATGAGAAAGTCATCCAGAACAAACACGGCATCGAGGACGGAAACAGACATGCGTCAGAAATCCTAAACCCATCCACTGGAATTTTTCCATTCTTTATATTTTTTTAAGAAGAATTAAAATAAGCCAATTTGGGAAAATAGATATTGAAAATCCCTTTCTGATTCCCTATTGAAAATCCCTTTCTGTCTTTCAATTTCTGAGATTTACAACTTTAACCAATGTTTGTAAATGTCTGACAATTATTGAAGATTAACGGTTCTATATCATTAGCGACACGACTTCTATAGGGCATAAAATGATGACTAAATGCACAAACATAAATTACGTAAAGGTTACAAAAGTCTACGTGCGCATGAGGACATATAAAAATGTAAAGTTCCTTCCTTGATTGTATCATACTTTTCAGTGTCAGATGCTGAGAATTTTTTCAAAGTCGTAACAGGACTATAGTAGTTTAGCATAAAACTAATATGAGGAGAAAATAATAGGTTTGGCATATAATGAATTTTTCTAACTATATGCAAGATAATGTTTTTTTTTCCATGTCATAAAATATTTTTTCCATGGATACACTGAGTGCAATACCTTATTTCATTAAATAATGAATTAAAAAGTTGGGCATCAATTAGATACATACTCACGCTAGATTGTTATTGTAATGCATAAAATCTTTTTGTACAGAGAACAATTATAACTACCTGGTAAAGATGCCAACACTGAAGAAAAGAGTGTTGAATAACTGCAGTTATGCTGTTGTCATGAAATCAGCTATAAAAGTGTGTAGACGTAATCTGAGGCATAACTGGACCACAGAGAGAGAGAGAGAGAGAGAGAGAGAGAGAGAGAGAGAGAGAGAGAGAGAGAGAGAGAGAGAGCAGTCGTGATGGGAGTGGGAGCTCTTCAGATAAGTAGGATGCATTTGTGTGTGTGTGCGCGCGCGTGGGCGGGTGAGCGCGTGCGTGTGTGTGTGTGCGTGCATACGCGTGTACGTGTGTGCATATAAGTGTGTGTGCACGAGCATGTGTGTATGTGCGTGCATGCATGCTTGCATGCGCGTGTACGTGTGTGTGTGTGTATGTGCATGTTTGCATGCGTATATATGTGTATGTGCGCGAGCATGTGTGTCTGTGTGTGTATATGTGTGTATGCATGCGTGTGTGTGTGTATATGTGTATATGCATGCATGTATGTGCGGTAGCATGTGCATGTGTGTGTGTGCATGTGTTTATGCATGCGTGTGTGTATATGTGTGTATGCATGCCTGTATTTGCGCGAGCATGTGTGTGTGAGTGTGTATTTGTTTATGCATGCGTGTGTGCGCATGTGTGTGTATATGTGTGTATGCATGCGTGTGTGTGTGTGTACGTATATGTGTGTATGCATGCGTGTGTGTGTGTATATGTGAGTATGTACGCGCGTGTGTGTGTGTGTGTGTGCGCACATGTTGAGGGGAGGTGTCATGGGGGTCTGTGGGTCTCAGATGCTGTGGGTGGCTGTATTTTAAGCATAAGAGCAAACGTCACGGTGAGCGGAGCGGAGCAGCAGGATTTGGTGGCCACACCTGAGCCAAACTATGGCTGAAGGACAGTAGTGTCGGATAAAGCCAATGCCTCTCTGGACAAGTTAACAGCCTCTTTAAGGCATAAATGTTTCAAGTAAATACATAAAGATATCTTTAAAACAGGTACCGTTGCACTGCATACATAAAAAGGATCAATTTCTGCTCGGTTTTTTATCATTATCCTGAGTTATTCAGTTTTCCGACTTAAAAACTGGAAATAATCTCAACCTCGAACTCTTTTCTATTTTCCTCTTGCAATTTTTCCCCTCATCCTACAGTGAAATGAAAGAGGAAATGAATATCCCTCTCTGTGTAACCTGAGGAAGCCGTCCCACACTACTCCGTGATTGGACAACCAGCGCCTCGCTGTTTCTCTCCCCGGTCGTTGTTGACATCAATATTATCATAAAAGAAGGCTGCCGTCATGACTTTGGTGATTTATGGACATCCCAAGCCAATCAATCTGAGAAAAGTTCAGATTAAAAGTACAGGGTCCTTTCTTTCATATTTTAATCTAAGCAAAGAGATAAAGAGACCAGAAGATTTCATAACCATAGAAGCTCTGGTAAGTACTCATTCTGCCCGACTCCCACACCACAGGAGGCCTCTCTCATGACATCCTAATGTACGATGTGCTCCTCTCCAAATGCTATTGAACCTTCAAATGAACACTGCTCTATGATCTTTGAATACAAAAACACTCGAATCAAATTTTTCTTAATCGGCAAACATTGCACTTAAAAGCCATCAACAGAAACACAAGGTGCAGGGAACCGAACGCAAACTTCCCTGTTTTATATTCCTAAAATAGGTCTAATTATAATGGGAGATTCAAAACCATCTATTTAAGACCTGGAGACTGCTGCATGAGAAAGTTCAACGATGTCCTAAAACACAAGTCGGCAACATTTATTCCGAGACGAACACATCATTAACTTGAGAATTAATTTTCTTAAAGCAACACACTGGGTTCAAAGAAACGGGAAGCATTGCACAGTGGAAAACAAAAGTTCATTGGAAAATAAATACCTAACCTAGTTTAGCGCATTTTCCAAATTATTTCCTCAAAAAGTCATTTTTAATGATAATAATTAGATCTTTTTATTTCTACTTGTGTTCCCTCGAGCAAAGTGCAATGTTGCAGTTATCTCTGCTTATATAAACTGCCAATATTATGTAATAGGAACAAATTTGGTACGATTGTTTATTCTTTATATTTGATGGGTTATTGCAAAGGGCTCAGCCATTTTTTTAGATTCTCAGAAGTTAGTGGTGATGTCACAATATTTCCAGGCAGGATGTAATGTATTGTGCTGGAAATAAGAAAGATTGCCGGATCCCTGCCTCCGCGGGTACGGGAAGCCGGCAGTGATGCCGTTGATCAGGTATATAGATGGCCTGAAGAGGCCTGTATCATTCATAAAACATGCCTCTGCACACCGAATTGATCTTGCAAAGAAGTAGGGTGGCACAGCACTTCATTAGTCTTCCAGCTCCACAAATCAAGCAGCGCGAGCCCCGGGGGCCATCGCCGACGCTGTCGCTACAGCTCTCCCCTGAGAGAGGGCCAGCCTGCGCCTTCCCAACGTTCTCACAACGTTCCCGCAGCGTTCTTACGCCGCCATATAAACTCAATGGAAGGATGGCACTGTTTATTTTGCAAGAACTGTTCAGTGTCTCATCTGCAAATAGCAAACAATAATGTGGGGAGAGAAGATAAATTAAATGTACATCAATAGAATGAGGTCCCACCCTTCATTACACCTGCTTCTCTCTCTCTCTCACTCTCTCTATGCCCCACCCCCACCCCCACCCCCACCCCCACCCCCCACATTTTCATGAAATTAATATGATCACTCTCCCCAAGCTATCCTTGTTTTTAATGATCATAGATTAGCCGAAGATATGAGAAAATATCAACCTGAGATATAAGTGTGACGGGCGTTGGTAGTCAGACGCCAAGAGCAGTGGCCAGAAATAAAATGAAAAACCAGCAGCGTGCTGAGAGACTAAAACAGATAGAAATCACGAGACTCACGCTACCAACGGACCTGATGCCTTCCGTGGTAGAAAACAGGTGAGCTCGACTAAAGACAAAAGAAAAGGGAAATAAACCAAAGAATCCCTGACTCTCTAACACTAATCCTGTTATGGAGCTAAGATCCTGACAATACTCCCTCTCTCTAAAGACCTTACCGGCTAAAGCACCACGGGGAAAATGAAACTCCAGCAACACGAACGAGGAAGAACAGGAGCTTAAATAGAGTCCGGGTAACGCCCCCAATTAATGCCAGCTGGCCCAGGAATCCGATGGTGAGCAAAACGATATCGTCCCGGACGAGAGTAACAAAAGGAGCTCTCAGAGCTCCAAAACCATGACAATAAGAGAATATCATTTTGAACCTACCATGAAAAAAATTAAATTATTTCAATCCCTATATACAATACTGCATATGCGTGTGCACATTTGGACAGTGACCTAATATTTTTTCTGGAATTGAAATCTTAAAATGACTATGGAATTCAATGTGCCATGTGATGATGATATGTCGATTACTTCATCGTCTTCTTTGATGTCCAAAGGGTAGGTTTTAAATCTCTCAAGAGAAAAATCTTGTAAAAATTGATAATTTGTTGGCCATTCGTTGCCTGTCATTCTCTTAATTCTGAAGAACAGGCTGTTTTGAGTGTGCATCCCTTCTAGGATAGTGTGCTTCGCTCTGACAGGGCAGCGACACCACGCAACGCATAGCAACTGTACCAGAGAGCAAGAGAGAGACGCGGGGGTGAAACTGAAAGATCTGCATGTGGTCGTCACACAATTAATATTAGTCAAAGTATTCCTTTCACAACAACTGACTAATCTGGACATTTCTAAAAATACAGGAGTAAAAGTATTTCCCTGTCTCCAAGATTAAATAAAAGTTTTCAGGACCTCCTCCTGATGATTTTGAAAAGCAAACAAAAATTGACTTTAAATTTGACTAATATGCAGGTAAAATACAGGCCACTCAACATAAGAAGATGTATTTTTAGCAAGGCGCTACTGTTGGGTATTAATCGTCAGGAACGGACGAACAGGCTAAACGATGGAGGGCAGGTTGCCCTTAGCTGTAGGGCAGGCAGAGGTCAGGCAGCGATGAACTGTGTTCAGGCAGTCAGGCAGGGCGAGGTCAGAAGTCTGGTCTAGAGTCGCCTCTGCCTGATCAGTCCAAAGGAACGTGGAGACGGAATGATGTCTCTGACTGGGTAGACAAAAGCAGGGTGGAAACACCAAGTAGAACACAGAGCAGGCAGGAACGGGAACCAAGCGTGAACATGAAGGAATTGCACTGGAACGTAGAGCAATATGAGAGACAGACAAAGACAGGAACTTAAATGCACGGAGACAGTGAGTAGCAATGGGAGTCAGTGGAGGTGTGTAGGTTGCGCAGGGGGAAGCGTGGGGCAGGAGACAGTAATTGAATGATTAGAGTGAATCTGGAAGACAAACAGAAACAGACAGCCAGACACGGAGAAAACTTATTAACACAAAGACGTGATGTGACATTAATACGAGTTGGTTAAGTAAGATTCGGTGACATGTCACCTCAGTTGATCAGTATGTGAGAACTACTGTCAAAATAGTTGAAACCAGGAGCTGCAGAGTAGTAGTAACTACCAAGGTACGGGTTCGATCCTCGGTCACACCAGCTGGCAGTGTTTGGCAGCTTTTTCAGAGCAGCGCACAATTGGTTTCACGCTGCTGGGAAAGCTAATCGGGAAGGGGCTGCTGGGATGGGATCTAAAATCAGTTGCTTTGTTCGTTGCTCAAGCGCCTCCTGTTGGCCACCCGGGCGCTCGACAGTGAGATTCTAAGCTTGCTCATGTTCAGGTATCTTCCGCCCTCGGTCTGTACAAGCAAAGATTCAACAAATGAGTGTAAAGAAGCAGTGGCTGACAGGCGCGTGCTTTGGAGGAGAGCCGTGAGCTGTCTCTCTCTTCCGAGTAGGCAACATGGGGTTGCATTCAAGCAAGTATATAGTTCTTGAATTTATCATTCCAGATTTGGGTTGGATTGGAGATGCCAATTTTTTTTTTTAATTAAAAAAAAATAAAGACGTTGATAACATACGTTGTCTAGTACCTTAACATGCTTTAAAATGACAAATGAGAAACAAAATAGTTGACATCTATCAGCTTGGAAAGGGTTACAAAACCATTTCAAAGGCTCTGGGAATTCTGCAAACCATGGTGAGAGCGCTACAAATGGAGAAAACTTGGAACAATGGTTATCCTTCTCAAGAGCGGCCATCTAACCAAAATTCCTCAAAGAATCCATCAACTACTCATCCGAGAGGAAACTAAAGGACCTCCATGGGAGGACATCCATGGGACAGCTGCAAGGCAAAAAAAAAAAAACAACACTAACTAAAAATAACACAAAGGTTCATCTCTCATTAGCCAAAAAATATCTTGATGATCCCCAAGACTTTCAGAATTATTTTCTGCGATGAGTCAAACGTGGAATGATTTGGAGTTGTGTTTTGCTGATGTCTTGTTCATGTATTTGCTTTGTTTCTCTTAATGTTGTGTTTGTTTCTTTCAGTCCTCCCTGTCTGGTCTGCCAGCCTGACTCCACCTCTCCAAGCGCATGTTCCATTTCATGTTTTGTTCTCTCCTCGTCTCGTTTTTCATCTTCGCATTTGGGAGGGGCATTCGGTATTCCCTCACTTCCTTCACAGCTGTTCAATACTCGGCCTACTCTAAGCTTGAGTGATTGATGAATTTTTATTTGAACTAATTACTAACCCCATAACTAACAATGCACAGGACAGTGTTTTATTACTTACTGACCACTTATAAACTCAGCCAACGCTGTTGGCGGCCGACGACAAGGGGTATATCCCCGAAATTCCTAAATCCTCAAAGCCCCCTTTATTAGATTCCCCTTTACTGGACCTACACTACGAGGCAAATTTGAGGTCTGTGTAAGTAATTGTTCCAAAGATATGGTTAAAAAACAGATTTTTTCAATATATAGTGCCACCTGGTGGCAAACCTAGAAGTGCATACTTGCCTAAAATCTAATCAGTTCATCCTCTCTACCATATCTGCCCATTTGCACAAAATGTATTTTGTGAGTTATCGTGCTAACGGCTAAAATCTGCGGACGCGGCGGTGGCGGTGGGTGGGGCAAAACCATTATATCCCCCAAACTCGTTTTTCAGGGATATATTTAGTTAGGGCACTGACTGGTTGAGTTCCAGTGTTCACTATATTCAGATCTCTGTGCTATTCTGTTCAAAGTTTCACTTCGCTTTCCCTTAATCTTGTATTGGTGCTCCTATGCTGAACGCGCTCATTACTCTTAATGGCTCGCTTGTTAAGGGGACCTGAACCGAAGCAAAATGGCAACTTTGGTTCAAAATTTTAGTATTGAGGTAAGAACATAGAGTGGTCCTTCAAATAGTCTACTTTCAGGACATATATTAACGTTCTGCCTAATTGGTCATAAATTTGCTGTAAAATTGCTCTGAAATTACTCTTTTACACTAAAAAGCACTTTAAAATCTTGTTTAAAATACAGATGGTTTTCAACAAGAAAAAACAGATTTCTCAGCAACTCTACATCCAATTAACTTCATATTTGGCAGTTTTCTTCATTTTCTGATGTTCTATGTCTGTACAGAGCTCTTTTTGCAATATAAACCCCTGAATATGAGTAAATCAAAATATTCATATTTAATCAGCTGTTTCCTGCCGAAATTGATTTAGGGGGGTCAAAATCAATACTAGAACACACAAACCTGGAGAAAAATCACTGTAGTGACATTAGGAATGTCTTTTTCCTTCACATTACAGCTGAAATTATAACTAAACACTGTTTAGTTATCTCAATATCTGTGTTTCTCTAAGTATCTATACATTAATTAAAACAGCCGTTGTCATGGCGACCACTGATGTGCTGCTACAGAAACTCAGTGTTTTAAGTTGCGATTTCTAATAGAATTCTTTTGATTATAATTCTTAGTTAAAAAGTGAATATCTTGGAAAATGTTTGCTTAACTACAAGTCCCCTTAAATGCTCGGTCATTGTCATAGTCCACATTTCCATGGTGTTTCCCCGTGTCTTTTTAACATGAGTTTTTCGTTCCCACTGTGTCCTGTGTTGTTTTCGTGACCTGTTACCCACCATGTCTCCATGAACCTTGTTCGAGCCCCATATTCATTGTTTTTGTAAATAAATATTCAGTGTGTATTTTTCATCTCGTGCCTGGCGTCTGTCATCCCAAACCCTGACATTTGAGAAGATACAGCTCCACTTACATCTGGTGTAAAACTAACACAGCATTTCACAACAAGAACATCATACTGACAGAAAAACAAAGTGATGTCAGTGTGATGGTCGGAGGCGGCTTTGCTGCTCCAGGCCCTGAGCGACATAACATAATTGATGGAACTCAAAATCGGCTCCCTCCTGAAAAAAATCCTGTAGGAGGATGTCTGACCATTTGTTTGCGACCAAAAGGTCAAGTGCAGTTGGGTTATGGGGCAGGACAACGACCCAAAGCACGCAAACCAGTCCACCAGTGAGTGGCTCAAAAGAAATACAATTAAGGTTTTGGAGTGGCCTAATCAAAGTATTGGGTTAAATTCAATTGAGATGCTGTGGCATGACCTTAAACAGGCAGCTCATACTCAAAAACCCTCCAATATGGATTGTGGCCATTATGGCGGGCAATTAATTTTTCACATGGGTAATATCGGCTTGAATAACATTTTACCATTAACTAAGGAAATGGTGATTTAAAAGCTGCATTTTGAATTTACTCACATTGTTTTTGACTGATAATAAAATGAGATGGATGACTAGAAGCATTTAACTATGAGAAATAACAGAAATAGAAGAAATTGGGAAATTTCTTTTTAACTTAACTAAGCCTGGCATGCAAGTCTTTGGACTGTGAGAGGAAACCAGAGTGCCCAGAGTAAACACGGGCAAACAAGCAGAGAGCCAGCACACTCCCCACAGAAAAGCCCCAGGCCAAACTCACGGCCATCTTGCTTTGAGGCAACAGCGCTACCCAAGAACTACCAAGTCAGCCTGGACAGGAGCGGTCTTTCAGGAAAGACTTTCGTGATCAGGGGCCGTATGCATGGAGGAGGGATAACTTTACCCCCACATAACGGGAATCCTCCGGATTACTACCTGAGGGATAACTGCCGCGTGCTCTCCGTACGCATGGGTCAAGGATAGGGTTGGGAATAGCTATCTCAGGTTTACACGCCAGCGCTATTTTTAGAATAGCGCTGGCGTGTAAATAGCTATTTTTAGACTCGCTGTGTTTTATAGCATTCTGCGCATGTCAGTATGGGATTCCTCGTGACAAACTTGCATAACAACACATTTCTCCTTTTTTAGTTGTACAACAATTAGCTATTTTCAACAATGTACAATGCAGCAGGTGTCAGTTGTTTCAACCGAAGCAGCAGCGGAAAGGTAACATTTTTAATACCGAAATCCATGTTCTTTTGGTGGAAATCTTGGTGGAACATCAAGTGCTGTTTACAGCCAATACATGTGCAGTAGCGAACAAAATTAAAACTGAAATTTGGACCCCAATAGCCACAAAGTTGAATTCATGCAGCTGCGCAGAACAAACTTTTTCAGAATTGAACGATAAGTGGCGGGCGGTGGACAGAGAACAAGGAAGGAGATAAACATGTCTTTAACCGATTAAGACCTGATGCGACACCTGCGACGCACTCACTTTAAAAATGGAAGGGACATGAACGTCACATATAATTTTTAAGAATTGTGAATGAAGTGCATGACAAGGTGCCCTAGGTCTTAATGGGTTAAACTGCTTGATTTATTTTCAGTCAATTTCCCTGGTTAAAAGACACTTGAACTCTCCCCACTCAGTTGTAGCTAATTGTCTTCATTAAGACGAGAAATCAAACGCACCAGTTGAACGCAATAAAAGAGCGCATTTTCAATCTTTTTCAATTAAACAATCATTACACACAGGTTTGAGAACTTGCTTATGATGTGACAAAATTTAACGCGGAAAATCCACAGCGGTTTTTTCGTGAAGAGTTGCCTATTACGGCATGTGAATTAAGCATTGTATAGAATTTATTATTCACCCACCTAAACATTTCATTATTAGAGAAACTAACACGTTGACCCAGAACAATGATTGAAATTGGGTCACTAATCTCATCTAAGTCACTAAGGGATGTTTTCCGTCCCCTAGTTTTCCATCCACCGCCCGCCACTGAGAGGAAGTCTCTGAAAGCAGCGGTGCTAAACCGGCAGCAAGACCAGAGGAATCCGTGGAATAAAGCCGTTATCCCCAGTTGAAACTGAGTATAACTTTATCCCCAGATAAGGACCGCGGATAGTGCCGTCCCCTCTACATGCATACAACTTTAACCTCGCTATCCGGGGGATAGTCTCTATCCTCTGAATTAGTCACTTATCCTGGCGTCATGTATACGGCCCCTGGTGTTTTACTGGCCCTAAACAATGTCGGTTTGGTTTAAAATGAGGAGTTCACACAGTCAGGCCTGAATGAACTCAAGCCGAAACCTTTTTGAAGACAAACGCATAAAAAGTGACGTTACTGCAATGAGAGGTGAGGAGCGATGTGAACTAACAATGTGCGAGTCGTGAAACGAGGCCAGCGGAGGGCCGAAAAAGGAAGTGCCGTGAAGGAGAGAGAGGTGGGGCATCCAGCAAGGGGAGTCAGAGATGGTAGGAGTGAAATGCGCTGAGCAGCTCAGTTTTTAATGTTTCCAGCGCTGAAGTGGAAAGGGGTTCTTGTGGCTAAACAGGGTCAATAAGGAGCTGTGTCACACTGACTGCGTGCGCTAAGAACTTAAGAATCTGAATCTGTTCGACGTCAAATCAGTTTGATTCCATCCTTATCAATGCATCTTCGTTTTGCACTGTATTTATATATATTTGGTTGCTCGGGCATTATGCTTTTTATATGAAGGAGTTTTCCATGGACACTTGAGGATTCAAAGCGCTATTTCAGTGGTCTAGCTGAAGTACAAACAGTAAAAAAGGCTGGTTCTCCAACAAATAACAATGGGTCAATAAACATCATAGAGGAAGATGAATGCCTTCAGTGATTATTACGGTTGGCAAACAGTTAACATTTTTACATATTCTTCGGCTAAAGCACCGAAGTAGCGATGGAAAGTAAAAAATAAAAAAAGAAATAAAGCAGACTGCATCTTATTCCTTCAAAAAACATCTTGTTTTCAAAATGATGAAGATTATCACAACCCTCGTGTAAATGCCTCCTGTCTCCTAATAGTCATGCAAGCTGCTGGATGGGAGAAGTATTGTCTCTTTTGATTGGTTTATGTCTTGCGTTCTTTCCTCACCGTATTAATGTTTAGCCTTTCTCATGAGTGTGTTTACGTATTAATATCCCCTAATTTGAGTTTGATTGTCACTTGCAAGATGCCCCTTGGCAACCATCAGTCTTTGCTTGTAAAAGATCTTTATCTTCGGAAATACTTGGTAACCTTTAATGATAGTTGTTCGATAAATGTTCTCTTCCTTGTTCAGTTGATAAGAACAAGCTTCCAAGCCTTACTCTCAGTCTCCAGGATTGGGACTGCCATCCTGTTATTGACTGTTCCCCCGCCCAGTTTATTAGGAACAACCTCCAAAGCTTTGAACGATCATCAGGATTGGGACAGCATTCCAGCTAAACTTCTCCATCATACCATCTGACAGTTCGGCCCCGGTGAAGTCTGCACCCCATCTGGCAGCTGTCCTGGGAGGCCACTGGCTGGGCACAGGGTACACCCTCACCACCTCGCCTGTTACCTGTGAACTGAACCATGTGATCCTCCTCATTCTGCTCCGGGCGCCGTCCCTGTCTTACTGTATCACCATCCATAAACTCTACAACTGGAATATATTCTAAGCCCACATTTGGTTCCAGCACTGAATCATGACAGAGGATGTCTACATTGATGGTTCATTGATTTTTGATTCATTTTTACATACAACAAATGCCCGTGAGAAGGCGAAATTTGAAAATTTGAATATGAGATAATACATGTCCTTCAACAGGCATTCCGCATATTAAATGTGCGTTTTCCACAGACCACTTTCCTGCATTTCAGGCTCTCAGCAAAGGTTTTATTTTGTTTCCACTGTGATTTGAATAACTATGTCAAATCAGAGACAGAGTACAATGGATAAGAGACGGAGATTCATGGATGAGCGCGAAAATAAATGTATTTTTATACATATCAGGAGGGAAAATTTTATCTGATGGCCTTTCAGATCACCGATAGTCATTTTTCCCATGTTTTAAATATTAATTTATTGTAGCTATATTTTACAACGCAACACAATTTTAGCAGGGGTCAATAACAGGACAACTTCAAAACTTTACGAAAGCATGTTAATCTACATTTAAAAAAATGACCATGGTTAAAATTTACCCAATGACATTTCTGATTTTAAAAGGCACGTGGCACTTAAAATGTATTTCACACTATGATGATTAAATTTTGTAATTACGTCGCGGTTTACATTCGTGCTAATCCCTACAGATTACAGTATCCGACATCCAGCGGAGTGCCGTCATCAGAACGAACATCGCTGCATGTGACCCCTCAGAGGAAACGGTGTCTCATTTCTCTAAAAAACATATTTCCTTGATTTTTGTCTCCTCAGATGGTTTCGGTTGGAGGGAAGACACAAGGTAAAGACACAAGTGAGGGGGACGAGGATGCAGTTTCACGGGATATCGATGAATCCCACGCCGCTAGTCACACTTACTTGTTCTTCACACACCTACTTTGAGTTCGTCCCCATGATTCGTTTGTTATTTAAGTTCACCGTTTTCTTTAGTTTATCTCGGGTCTATCTTTACGTGTATCCCAAGTCTCTTACAAGCATTTTGATTCCTTGTGTTATCGCTGGTTCTGATTTCTTTTTGTCTTCACGGCTTTTTGAGTTCTGCCTTGTCCACTGTGTACAATTGATTACTAAATTCAATTTTGGTTTGTCCCCAGCTTAAGATTCTGTCTGTTTCCTCGCCAGGCATTCTGTCTGCATGGTTTTGGACTGTCTATCTGTTCTCTAACATAGATAGTAATACTCAACTTTCTGTTGCAATTCTCCAAATTGGATACGAACCAGACTGTCTGACTCTGCTTTTCGCCACAATGGAGTCTGTGAAAGTGATTCTGTCTGCAGTTGAGCTCTGGGTCCCCAGTCTGAATATTTAGCTGAAGATGTGTGAATAATTCACAGAAACCTCATGCATATGGATATGCATAGAAAACATGTAACAGGTGAGTATGCCCTGATTTGTCAGCCATTCAGCTTCCATTTGAGGGCCCTGCAATTCAAATCCAACTCAACATTGCGGTTTTGTAAAACTCCATGTCGCCTTTCGCCCTCTGTCCTACTGAAAGCTTCAGTGAAATGAATTGGAGTTTGGGGGGCATTTACAGAAAAGCCACAATTTCCAAATTGTGGTGCAGAATTTTGTGGGAAAATTCCCTCAAATGAATACTGACAGTCTGTGCTATCCCTCATACTGACAAAGTCCATTAAAATGTCAGGTATTAGCCCTTTGAGTGGCTAACAGCTAAGACATCTGTCCACGAGCCCAGAGGTCGAGTTTTCAATCCCAGCCACACCATTATGACCAACCATATACTCAGGGGCAACACTGTGTGTGGTGTGTTTATTAGGTATATTCTCCCAATATTTATAGAAGCCATGGTCTTTCAGGCTTTCCTTGATAGACGGATTATCACTAATATGTAAGTGAAGGTTATCAGCTCACACCAGAGAGGTTATTACGAAGGCAGTGGTTACAAAAATCACTTACACAATGCAGGGCACCACAGAGTAGCGATACAATATTCCTTAGAAATGTCAGGCCAGAAGTAGCGTCTAAAACTCGCTTCAGAATAATCCCAAATAAGGCAAATCCACAGACTAACCTCGAAAAAAAAGCAATAGTTAAGCTCTACATCCAACGATGAATGGCACCGTTTCCTTAAATCATGATTATGTGCATATATAGGACACACACAAACTTGGAATAACACTGGAATACTTGGAGAAGTGTATTCCTGCATGTACTTGTTTTGCAGCAGTCTCGGCCCGACAGCACAGTGAAACCAGTGATAACTTGGACAGTCACCCGGTTCTTTGTACAAACTCTGATCTTTCAGAACCTAAAAGAAACAAGCGCAAAGTGTTGCTGAGAGCACTGTGCAGCACCGCTGTCGCCTCGGGTTAGGAGCACTACTTCTCTTCACAGACGCGAGCGTTGCTGATCTAATGAAAAACGGTACTCTGGGATTCTCCGCACATTTATCTGAACCAAATATAACATCAGCTCTGCGTTTGTTGGACTCCGGCCGTACCGTAAGACAAACACAATCCTGCTTTTAATTTAATGCTGAAGATCATTCCACGCCATTCAGAGGGAATATTCAGCCACTTCAGCATGATTTCATTAATCTGTAGCGTGTTGGGCGTGAGGAGAAACTAAACTTATCGCAAAAGGAACGTAAGGTCAGCGCAATCACTAGGTTACAAATGACAAAAGACGTGTCATTTTCTGACTGCTCATTAAATCTTTCTTAAATTATTATTCTCGTCTCTCTCTCTCTCTCTCTCGTCTCTTTAAACTTCCATCCCTTCCTCCCCCTCTCCCCCTCTTCTTCTCTCCTTATTCAGCTGTCAGCCTAAGAGGTCTAAAAGCCTGTCTTTTGCGCTGTTCAACATCAGAATCGGTTTGTGTGTTTGTCAGCCCGCTCCGGAGAGGAGCTGAAACACTGAGGCCACACTGGCTGGTGCGCCGCCGCCGCCGCGTTCTGCCGTTCGCGCGCAATGCCCCTCCCCCTCTGACTCGAGTGGCTTAACGAACACATCTGAAGACAACATCAATAATTCAGCCCACTTGGGGTGTTGGGGAGGGGGGCTGGTGGTCGTCGGATTTGTTGGGGTGGGGGGGTTTGAGTCAAACAAGTCCCTTCTGGTTAGGCTTATTTAAGGAGCGGGCAGAGTTAAGCGGGAGACAGTGCTGGTACAAGGGCCACCGTCCGAGGGGAATTCGGACAGTCTCCATTACACCAGCCGAGCGATTTGTGCAGAATTATGTCAGCGCGCAGAGATTTGGACCTTTGGGGAAAGTGAAATGTCTGATCTCTGAGCAAAGCGATCCAAGACAAGGGCTTCTTTTGCCAAGTGTATTTAAGCTGCCAAATCCAAAGTGACTGGATGTCTTTTGATAAGATGAGCATGAGCATTAACAAAGAAACTCATTGTAATAATTTATCATCAGTCAGTGACGAGAATTCAGACTCTTTGTGCAGTCATTATGTATATTTGTAAAGATTTTGATTTATGAGACAAATGATGGGACTGTAGCATCGGGAGTCATTTCAGTGCGATACTGCGTTTTATATGTGAAATGAATCAGATGCGACTTGGGCTGGTTCATTCAAAAGTCAAAACTTTTCCACTGCCCATCGTCTTTTAGAGCAGAACATTAGAGCAAACCTCATTTGAAGTTGCACATAAAACTGATGATAACGGTCCTTTCAATTGACTGACATTTAACATGTAAATTGCATGAATGTCTTGTTGATGTTTATAATGAGATCAAGATCATAAAAACACATTTTTGACAATATTGCGCATCAGAAAAATGATAGAGACACGAAACCAGGGCCAAAATGTTCAGTCTTGTCTTGTGTAATCTAGTTTTCGCTAGTGTCACTATATTGTCTTTTTGTCTGTCATAAATGAAAAAGTTGTTTCTCTGAAAGTCAGCAAGTACCTTAATACTCCCTGAGTTAGCATGCTGTCTTTTTCTCAGAGTTAGCATGTACCTTCATTCTCCCTGAGAGTTAGCATTCTTTCTTTTTCTCTGAGAGTTAGCATGTACCTTCATTCTCCCTGAGAATTAGCAAGTAGCCCACCCTCATTCTTTTTTGAGAGATACCATACCTTTTTTCTCTCTGAGAGTTAGCATGTATCTGCATTTTCTCTGAAAGTTAGCATGAATCTTCTTTCCCTCAGAAAGTTAGCATGCATCTTCACTTCCTGAGAGTTAGCATGTACCTTCATTCTGTCTGAAAGTTAGCAAGTATTTGCTTTCTCTCAGAATGTTAGCATGTATCTTCTTACTCTGACAGTGTTAGCATGTACCCTCATTCTCTCTGAGAGCTAGCGTACCTTCATTCTGTCTGAAAGTTAGGATGCATCTTCATTCTCTTAAAGTGTTAGCATGTACCCTCACTGTCTCTCAGCGTCGCCAGGCACCTTCTTTCTCTTTGAGCAGAGGGAACTAAGGTGACAGTGAAAATTCTTGTGTGATGACATCAGCAGCTGGGATGAGGGTGAATGGGGATCCTTAGCGGGGTTAACAGCGCAGAGAGGGGAGGTGAGAGCAGTCCAAAGCATGAAGGCCTCTCCTTCAAATTCAGCCGTTTATTTGGAGAGGAGCAGCCAGGAAAGATGCGGGAGGGGGGAGGGAGGAGAACAGGAATGTTTTCGCCGTTGTTTCAGCAAATGCGATGTGACAAAGTGGAAAAGGGGTCCGAATGGAAGTGCGCGCTTTTTTGCGCTCGTTGATGGAAGAGCGATGCACCTACCCGTCCGCCGTCGTCGCGGAAACAGACGTGCATCTATAATTAATGCCCGCCTCTAAGCCTCCGCGCTGATCGGATGTGGCTCCTCCGAGATGAAAGGGGAGGGCCCTGGCATGGCCTGTCAGTCTGCCGGACGCTCCTGGCATTGTGGCACGCTGTACAGGGGGTGACGGGCGCACTTTTCAATGATGCTTTCACTACGGGCACTGCTGGGACGGGGTTTGAGGGGCGAGGTCAGGCATATCCACATTTGCAAATCGCAGGCCCTGCTCCCAGCAAACTCAAGCTTACAGAGGGAGATTCATGATTTAACTGCAGTCCTGAAGGGCCACAATATTTGCAGGTTGTTGGCATGATTCCACATGAGAGAGGTCCCCTATCATGTTACTGGGTGCACAACCAATTAGCCATTACTAGTCATTTCAAAATCTGTCCTTTATGACTTCAAAAGGGGGAGGGTCAATCCAAAATATTGAAGGAACTGGTTAACTGATTGGCTGAAGTTGATCAGTCCTTCTTGCTTGTGGGCAGTCACTTCCGCATTTGATGTCACAAAGGAGCACATTTTTAAATAGCTTGTAATGGCTAATTGACTGGAGTTTAATGGAACTAAACACTGGAACTAAAGACTTAGGGGTGATCTGATTGAGGTCTTTACATATGTTAAAGGGATTAACAAGGTGAATTATGTAGGATTCCTTCGACCAAGTGTTGTGAGCAGAACTCGGGGTCACAAATGGAAGTTGACCAAAGGTAAATTTACCACTGATATTCGGAAATATTTCTTCACCCAAAGGGTAACTTCAATGTGGAATAACTTGCCTGACCATATTAATGAGGCAGAGACCTTGGGGGTTTTCAAGAGCAGGCTTGACTTAAAGCTAGATACCATTGAGTCATTGAGTATCTGAAGTGATATATTCACAATAGTATAAGGAAACTGGTGAGCTTAAATGGGCTGAATGGCCTGTTCTCGCCATTCATGTTATGTTATATTATGTTACTGTTTCGCACTTCTGTGTCCTACACATAGCGTAACATAATTTGTGATTTGTGCCGCACCTGTGACGCAGGGCGTGTATACTTGTGCAGGATGTTGTGGGGGTCAAGCAAGTCTCATAATCAGAATACTGATATGAAATATAACATACATCATGTACTGTATCAGCATAACAGCATCATCAAATCTGTTCTTGTAACCTTTAATGTGCCTGCTCCATATTTATTTAAAACTGGCTAATCATGATCATTCATTCATGTCACGTCACCCGTAAACCAGTGTTCACATGTGTGCTCTGCGCTAACACAGGTGGCTCACGACTTGCTTTCATCTGAAGACCACAATGGAATAATGATCAGTCACATTTTCACGTAGTGGAATAACGATGAATTAGAAATTCTAAACGATCTTTGAGACAAAGCGCTGAAAAAATATGCAAAAAATATTACTATAAAATATAATATTATCATATATCATAATACATATTATAGTAATATATAATATATAAATATACAAAAATGCTGAATTTGGATTTAATCGTTTTTCCTTTGTGGTCCTCATATATGTGAAGAGTTACACGACATACGTGACCATGGCATGCAGCCTTCCCACAAGCAGCCCTGCACATAGACCTGATTTTTGTGTGCTCTGCCAAATGTGGTGGAAATTCTTATTTCATAGTGTGTACCTCCTGAACTGTAGGTGTCGCTGTTTATATAAGGATTTACTTACTGTAACCTGCTGACCCTTACTCTTTGTTTACTGTAACTCCTCCCCTCCTGTTGTGAATAAGATCTGGGGTCACCCCTGTTTTTAGGAGGTCTCCACCTAGGACTTTTGTCTGTACTAGTGTGGCTTCCCGTGCACGTATAAACTAATATCAACTGCCTTTGACTGAGTGTGTTATTACTTATTGCTTACAATACTTAAAATACACAACGCAGAAGGGGAAATCCCCCACACAAACCATATGACAGCTTTTAAGGTGGTGAGGAAGGAGTCAGCCATGACATTTTGGCGTCGCGTTTCAGTCAGGAGGACCTCAATAGTAGTGAATGACTGAGCTGAGGCGACTCGCCCTGGTAAAATAAGAAACAGACCGTCTCCTCGTGCTTAAGCACTGCCACAGTTCACTTCCACATGGAAAGGACACATTATCCTCGACGTCTGATGTACAAATTTGGCCCGCTGACAATTTGATTGAACTTGGTCACCGTTGCATTTGATCTGATATGTGTTATAGGTTACTCGCCCCGGATCATTGGGAGGGCATTATTATGTTCATAAAGAGACCCCTCGGGGTCTCCAGATCCCCTGACTGCGACCACACTTTCCGGATTATTCCTTGCAGTTTAGCGAGTTTACACGGGGTCGTTGCTCCCAGTGTCTGCATGTAATTTCCATATCAGAGAGTGGATTGGCGTAGACACATCTGGAGGCTACGCAAGGCATGAGAGGTGGAGGGCGAAAAGCCTTCAGCTCGACCTCTCGGTCTGTTCAGTATCTGCAGACATCTTTAATCAATAACAAATGGAAACGGATGTTGATTTGAACCTTGGTAATGTTTTCATTATATACAACATGCTAATCTGATTTTGTGTTTTTTCAGTAAGTACACTGGACGGGGTAATCGCAAGTCTTGAGGCAAGGGGCTTTGTTAATGGTTCTCAGTGGAATGATCCACGCTCACAGAATTGAATGTATGATATGGGAAGCATGTCATGTTACAAAATGACTGATTAAATCATTATTGTGCTCACACGGCACGGATTTTGTAAAAGAGAGCTTGTGCAACGCTGCCAAGTTTGGAACAATGCTGATTTAAAATGGCACCAGATTTATGTGACAGTCCGATTCCGTAAATAACACATTCCTGTCATTATTATTGTATGGAACAGGGCCACCACCTTTTACAGTGCTATAAAAACAATATTTTAAAAATAAAAATGTCCATAACCTTTCAAATGTCTCTAAGGAAAATGAATTGGAAGTGCTTATCCCTCATCAAGGTCTGATCCATATATACTCCGCTTATTAAAACGTGCAGAATTTTCATTGCTGAACGCAATGTATCCATTTAAAGCATTTTAAGGAAAAAAAATACAAGTCTGTCATTGGAAAAGTAAGCATAGTAGAGTTTTCTTATTTCTTAATTTATCTTGCTAAACAAGTTAAAACACTATACCATGATGCAATTAAGTCTAAGAATGATGAATTTTTGAAAAAGTTAACTTTATTGTGATTACTTAGCAAAGGCAATAAATCCACTTCAAGTCAAATATCTGCCAGCCAATATTATAGACATAAACATTTCCATGTTTCTGTAATAATTTGTTATAATCCTCTGTGTGTAGCACACTGCCCTTTTTGCAAATCTACCGCTCAGTGCGGCCAGTGCGGCCGATGGAGAAAACCATGTACACTTATGGGAAATGCATTCTCAACGGATAAATTAGGAAATTTTTTTCTGCAGAGCTTGCAACACAGAAATGACACATGTTTTCTTTTTGTCCAGAACAAGAGTTGCTAAGCAATCTGGGTAGCGCAGGGTTCTCCATTGTGGATTGGCAACATGGATATAATGTGACCCCTCCAGCACCAAACCAGTCACACGAGTAAATTTTTCAAATATTAGTTTTTGGGCTCATCTGAAAGGGCATTTAATGTGAGCCCAAAAACTCATATTTAAACAATTGACTCATGTGACCAGTTTGGTTCTTGAGGGTCACATATTGCAGCTAGCGGAAAAACAGGCTTGGCATTTATTGCACTTTGGAATAAAAGCTGTTGTTAAAGAATACTTAACACTGGAATCTATAGCGTGTTGCTAAGGGCAACTTAGCATGACAACCAGCCCACCAGCGATGATCCTTTTGCAGTGGTGGTACAAAAATTTTGCCAGTGGCATTAATTGCTTTTTTGCAATGAAGCTCTTCATGTTGGTTTGGTATTGCATTTACAAAACGCATCATATCAGAGCAAAGCATCATGGATCATATTCCTGGTTCTGCCCATAGATTCCACAAGTAATAGGAGAATCAGAGGGGATATTTGCAAGAAGAGGCAAAATACATGTAGTACGTATCATCTAAAGGTCCGCTCCATAGCAACAACTACGATTCTTCGTTAATACATATGTTGATAAGCCTGTCTAGAAGATACAAATGCTTTAGCTAAGACTTTAGACAAGGAGTTTAAACATCTTTTAGTGCCTTAAAATCTAATCATATAATATTTTCCATTCACTTTATAGTATATTACTATATAAGGCAGATATTTTATACTGCGTTGTATGGCTTAAAAATATGAATCCACACCACATGAATTGTAGAAAGGAGTAACAGATACTAACAATGTCCAAATTGTTGGTTGGCAATACGATCTCACACAGACTGACGAGGAACGTGCGAGAGACGTAGAAAGGTTCTGTCAGAAAGAAAGACAGAAAGAAGGAGAGAGGGAGAGAGATGGGGAGAAAAAATAAAAACAGTTATACATTTATTTTCCTCTCTTGTCCTTATCAGAGTCCGAGGCTGCCCGCCGCCTCTCTCTGCTTCGCTGGACTAATTGAGTATCTAAACAAACTAATTAATCACAGGCGTCTGCCGCAGACGGACAGGGCTGGAGAGGTGATGTTCATCAAACTCGCCCAATTTGTTTTTTAATCCCTGCAGCAATTTATTTGCTGAATATGCACATTTCTCCCCTGAAATCTCTTTGTCACGGCCAAGGTTAACTGTACACAGGCTCATTCACTATTTATGATTTTGCATAGCGGATAACTCCCCCCCTTTCTCTACCAGAGTCAGAGAATCTGTGTGCATTAATCAAAAATAATGAATAAAATGATCCGTCTGACAATTCACATAGCCGCTTAGGTTTCAGGAGAATAACGAACTAACTTTATTAATCAACAGTTCCTGATTAATTGTTACAAAGTGTCATCCATAAATTTCCCTTCATTTTAATAATACTTGCTGAACACTAACAATATCCCCTGTGATTTCAGATTTATTGAGGCCTTGGCAATCGCTAGAGAAATGGCAGTGGTAGGTTCTAAAATCTCCCCCCCTCCCCGTGTTCTTCGTAGGCTCGAAGTTGCGCAGGGAACACAATGAGATGCCACAAAACAGTGAGACTTTGAGCCGTTCACTGGTCCCTGCCTGTGGCCCCAAAAACACCCTGTTGACCACTGGGCACAGGACTCCATTCCGGCTCTGGAAGGCCGCATGATAAGGTGAGGAGATAGAGTAAACCATTAAGGGTGACACTTTCACTTTTCTCTCCTAATTACTTGTTCCTGCCTATTTGGCATTTCTTAGAAAAATTTGTTGAATAATGGCCAGCATTAAAATGGAAGCTCTTAAGAATTTATACGCGGTGCCTAATTTATCATGTACTTCCCTTATCTCTTGTGTGGATTTATATCCAGAGTGTCTTCGGCCTCCTTGGCTTATGACAACAGCGTCATTTTCTTAAGGCCACAGCATGTGTATTGGTAACAAATTTTGAGGGACCGTGGTATTTAATCAGAGGAGGTGCAGAAGGGGGGCTGCTTGCTCGGTGGATACTGTTTGTTTATTGCTGTCGTAGACTTGACGCTAAGCAATTAGCAGTGATTGTTCAACCTCACCAGCTCCCTGGGAGCATGCTGTACATTAACTTTCCCCCATCCTGGCTCAGCATGCTCATCACCTTCAAACATGCTCTCGCATGTGCGTCTGTTTCTGTGTGAGTCTTAGGCTAAGGCTACACAATCCTGACGTGTGATTTCACTTTGACCGTGCCTGCCATTGTTTATTTTAACATACATTCAACACAAACACAAAACACATACACACACACACACACACACACACACACACGCACACACACGCACACACACACACACAGACACAGGTGCACAGACACACACACACACACACACATATGCCCACGCACAGGCACGTGCAGACATACACGGGCGCAAACACACAATGCAGTATCAATGCAGTACACGCAGTATTCAGCGTATGAAAAAAATCTATTTGAGACGCTATGAAAAATGGAAACCAAACCAGTTCCCGCAATTAAAAGCAAAATTTAAAAGTCTATGCCTTTATATTTCAAACAATTAATAGTTTACCTTTAGATATGGGTCTGTTAGACACTCAGAGAACTCATTCAGCCTGAGACAAAATACACAGATCTGACCCTTGCACGGGTTTGCTTCCAAAATATATCGCTACATTAATTAATGTCAATAAGAATTCAGCAATTCCCAGTTGGGGGATTCCTCGCTACACGCAGATCTAAATACAGGCTGGGCTCTGTAATGGTTCAGAGATGTCGTGCTGCGTTACTAATGCGCAGATATATAAAGATCCATGTCAGATAGCATGCGTGTCTGGGCGAGGGTTTGGCTGTTTGACCTCCTTTCTGACTTATTAAAATATGCATACTTTTTACTTACAAATTAGAATGATTTATGTAACGTACCAGCCCGAGCATTCTAAGAGCCACCTAAAGGCTCTCCATTATTGCCATTGTTGGCGAATATTATCCTCTGCTTTTCGTCGGTAATTTACTGCGGTCGCTACAGCAACTTTCCGTGGCTGTTTGTTTCAAGGGCACGAGCTCACGCTTCCTTAGCCTCAATTTAATGTCCTCCATCCGGTGAATAAAAACAACTGCCGCCTGTCACCGGCTCCCGAGACTCGCCTCCGTCACAGAGCCGCTCGTATATCGCCGAAGAGCACCGCTGAAAACGCACATGATAATTTCTTTAATTAGTCCGATATTAATGGCGAAATAGAGCCTCTCGCTACATGACACCTTGGATACCATTTAGAAATAATTGTGATACATCATCTGCTGAGGCCTCTAAATGTAGTCACATTAAGGACAAAGCCACGGAGAGTAGCCCTCAGATAGAGGGAGAGCCACTCAGAAGGCCTTAGTCAAGGTGCTCAGAGCTGGACACGGGAGGATATCTTTCCTCAATAAATGTGCAATTTCTGCCATGAACACGCAAAGTTTACCTCCCACTCTGAAAGACAAAAGTGCATACATTATTACTGCTTGTAATTTAAATACTTCCGTTTGTGACCTGATGAAATTGCAGGTCCCCCTTTTGACTATCTGCTGTAGCCCTTCAAACACCTCTATGCAAATATTATGCAAATGTGCAAAAGCGAGGCAGACATTTCACCCCAAAGTACAGGAATGTATCCACATTAGAAATGCAGTAGTTTAGAATTTTTTGTTCTTTTTTTTTTTCTTGAATTGTTGACTTTATGGAAAAAATTATTTTTATTGTTTTATTGAAATTTATAATTAATTTTCTATTTATAAAGTAATTGTTAATCCAATGGAACCAACCAAAATCTTTTACTGATTTAATTAAAAATCTATTTCCTCCAAAGCAAGGTTTCACAATAAATGGCAGCCTTTAAGATTGTCATAAATAACATCAACAAAAATTAAACCAGGTATTAATTCCCCTTTTTTAAGTATTATCTTAATGTTAAGGACCTATATTGAGCCATTACATCACTTACTGTTTCCCTAGGGTATAAACATGAGGTGACACACATGCAATATCCCTTTGCTACCCAACATTATGAAGAAAACAAAACAACTGTCAGTTCAAAAGAGGCAGATGGTCATAGACCTTCATAAATCAGGTAATGGCTACAAGAAGATTCACAAACGATTGTACATGCCACCGAGCACTGCCAGGGGAATTATTTTAAAAAAAGATATGGAACCGTTGAAAACCTTGAGGGTGGAGGACACAACTGGATTTTGCCCTCAGGACACTGAAGGGGATGGTGAGAGAACCAACAAAATCCCCAGGAATCACTGTGAAGGAGTTACAGGCCTTGGTGGCATCTTGGAGTCACCAGCTTTCAAAAAGCACCATCAGGTGCCACCTCCACAAGCACAGGCTCTTTGGGAGGGTTGCCAGAAGAAAGACTTTTCTGACCAAAGACACTGAAGTAAACCCTCGGAGTTTGCCAAACATCATTTAAATCATGATTAGAACAAGGTGCTTTGGTCAGATGAGACCAAAATTGCACATTTCGGTCAGATACAGCATCGCCATGTTTGGCGGCTAAACAGAGATGCAGACGAGGACAAGCACCTCATACCCACGGTGAAATATGATGGTGGGTCAGTCATGTTTTGGGGCTGCTTTAATTCCAGAGGTCCAGGGGCACTGGTTGAGACGAATGGCATGATGAATTCCACCAAGTATCAGAATATTTTGGCTGACAATCTGGTTGCCTCCGCCAGAGGGCTGGGACAGTCAAAGAAGATTTTTAACCCTAAGCGTACCTCAAGATTCACACAGAAATGGGTCTGTGGCATCAAAATCAATGTTCTGCAATGGCCATTTCAGTCGCCAGACCTCAATCCAATCAAAAACCTGTGGGCTGAGTTAAAGAGGGCAGTTGAGGAATGCAAACCCAAGATTGTGAAGGAATGGAGGATGGTCCAAAATCCCCTCAACTGTGGGCCTTAACCTTGTCAAAACGTACAGGAAAATGACTCCATGCTGTTGTCCTTGCCAGAGGTGGCTGCACTAAGTACTTAATGGCAATTATTGTGAAACCTTGATTTTGTGGAAATTTATTTTTTATCGAGCTGCTGGATAGCTAACACGGTAAAGCATCGCATTGCAAACCAGAACTCACTATCTCGGTTTGATTCCCGCCTCGTACCAGCTCTTTTCAGAGTAGCACACCATCGGCCAATAAGCAACAGGGAATCAAATTGGGAAGGGTCTGTCGGGATAGGGTATCTCAGGCGCCTCTTGTTGGCCAGACGAGTGCTCGTTATGAGGATTATAAGCTCGTTCATATTTGGGTATCCTCTGCCCTCGTTCTGAGCTTGTGAAGTTTCAACCAATGAGTGTATAAGAAGCGGTGGCGACGGGCGCGTGCTTTGGAGGAGAGCCGCGAGCTGCGGCTGTGTGTAGTATAGCACTGACCCTCATTGCACACACATGCACACACCCACACACACACACACACACACACACACTAACTCATGCACATTTCATATCAAAGTGCTAGCACATTTAAAAGCAAGGTAATTTCAACTGTTAAAATTACTCTGTATTGGTACAAATAAATAAGATGTAAACTAGACATAATGTACGATAACTGGACATTGGTGAGCTGCACTAGCTATCACCATTTTATTTTAAAAGGGCTATATCAGAAAAGTCGCTCAAAAAATGATTGTTGCTTATTTCACTTTGACAGTCGACTCAATAAATCAAAGCATCCATAGATTTCATAAGGTGAGCAAAGAGTACTCAGTATCTCCTGATGAGGTCGCCCAGGTGTGGGACAGCCTACGCGCATGTTATAGGTTGTCATTAAAATGAAATGTGTGGGACATATGTGGTTGCAAGACAAATGTAAAGTTTCTCAATGAAATACGCCTTCAATGTTTTAAAATTTAAAAAATTGTTAGTATGTAGTTTAATTAAACGCTAACTTTTGAGATGGTCATGTGCATTGTAGCTCAAATCGAAACATTATATCCTTTGTCCAGCTGCAGTCATGCTATTTCAGTTGTGCATTGCGAATTTCAAATGTCGATGGCTAGTGGAAGACATAATCTGCCTGTTGGCTCAATATTTTCTGCTTTCTTTCTACATTTGTAGAAATACTGAGATAATGCTACTAATGCATCCACCCACTGGCTCTTTTGTTGATCTCAGAAGATGCTCGATTTCGACCCCTTCCCCATGGAGCCTTTATGGACTTAGGTCATCCCAACACAGCAGGTAGGGCAAAACATTAAGATGCGGCAAATCGTGCCATTTCCCCTGTTCTCTCCATTCAGGTGCTATCTCTTCATGTGCAAAGCTGGAGATTACAATGGCACCATCATTAACGTGATGACGATATTGCCTTCAGTCCCCGGAAGCAAGGCGGCCCATCTGTTTCTACAGCCGCCATGTCAGTCGCTTGCTTTTGGCGGATTCATTGGCTGTAATGAATGCCGGGCCGTGCGCAAGCCGTGTCCCCATTATGACATAAGCACTTGCCTTAATACGTACGCAAAGCAAAATTAAATTAATCAAGGCGCACAACAGGTAATGGTCTGTCCGGTAAGATGAATGGGCGATATAAACGCTCGCGCCATTGTCAGTGGCATCGCAAACCCATCTCCCGCGTTGTTATTTTTCAATCGGTGGTGGCAGCTTTTAAATTTGAAGCACTGACAAGTTGGGAGACGAGCCACAGGGCCTTCATTCATAATACTAATAAAACCCTATAACGTGATGAAGCATCGCAGCTGGGAGGTATCGCGGCGCACAGACAGGTGTGGTGACAGTCATGCATCCCCTATCTCCGCACGAGCCGCCACAGATAGCTATCAAGTCCGACAAAGGGAACAGAGTGTATGACAATTGTTCATTATCATTGTGAATAGATTTTTCCGGCTCTTCCCTATAACTGCACCGCTGCCTACTGCATATCAAAAGGCATTTTCCTAGGGGCCAAACTGAGAGGGAAGCATCTCTCTTGCTCTTCCCAAGTGAAAACAGTGACACCTCAAATAGCCATTAGTCTTGTTTTGTGTGAGAGACAGCAAAGATATAGAGGGAGAGATAGGGAGAGAGAGAGAGAGAGAAGAAGAAAGAGCAGGAAGGACAGGGAATGTGGGAGGGACAGATACACATTTAGGCTGTGAGTCTAGGCTGTGGTTGAGTCAGGAATATATTGTGATGTATCTGAAAAAAATAAAATAAACCGCTTCCCCTCGCTCAACTAAATAATATGCAACGAGTTACCGACAAGCAAATGCTGTTTTTTCAAATCTTATTTTCAACTTTTGACAAAATACATCCAATTGTTGAATCCATGTAAGAAACCTTACGCTGAGCTGAAAAACCAGGTGACAAAACTTCAATTTTGTGATTTAACATAGTTTGACTAAAAGCGATTTTCCCTCAAACAACAACTTTTGGAATCTCTGCTTTGAAGGAATGATACAGTGTGTGATTTCATCCCCCATGAATGGCGATTTGTTAGTGTGTGACGGCAAGAGAAGGCAAACGGGCGAAGAGAGCCCCCTAAATCTGGCTTAAGTGCACACGTTTGACCAGAGAGAGATTAACAGCCGTCTTCCCCCTCTTGAATGAAAAGGAGTTAAAACTAGAACACAGACAGGAATGTTGACGCAGAGGAAAGACCCAGCAGCTGAACAACACAACATGGATGCCAGAGGACCAGGGCAAAACAGTAATTTTCATGTTTACAGAAATAAATAAAATCGGGTAAAAAGCAATAAGGCCCAACGATTCGTGGCGATTTTTATGTATTTATCATTTTCAGTACCTTGCAGACGCTGAGAGAAACAGTCCTTAAAAATGGGTTTCGGAGAGGATAATTTATTAAAATTACTTTTACTCATTTTTTTAATATATGCACTTTAACAATTAATAACCCAGTGCTGGATATTGCATGCAAGGCCATTAATTTGTATAAATCTTTCCCCATCTGGCAAGGGGTATTTTTTAAACTGGTCAGGAGAAAGTCAAATTATTCTCTCGCCTCAGGTTAAATATCGCTCTCTCTCCGTCCTCAAGTCTCACTCTGCTTGCTTTAGACCTTGTCATTGATCTTTACACTAAAACAATAGCACGGTCTCTGCTTAGGGGACTGTGGGGGTGTCTTTACCTTTCTGCTCCTATTAACTCCGACATTCATTATTTGGAAACTCAAGGCCTCGCTTTAAAGAGCTGCTCTGTGTTGGTGTCGTCTGAGCTAAGCAGTGAAGCCAGTGGAATCGTATTTTTATTATATATTTATCATCCGTTTCAACTGGAGGTTTGATTTTTTTTTTTTTTTTGCCCTAATCATTTCAAGAACTGGCCAAGAAAATTATGGAAGAAATACACATCAGTGCACCTCATTTAATGTCCCTACCTTTCCCAATAAACCCCGTTAGCGGTGGTCTAATGTAGTGCGGAGGGCCGCTGTCTATTTATACGCATCTTCGTGCGGCGTGTGCATGTGCAGCTCCTGAACGACGCAGCTCTGAACCGTAACTCTCCACATTCCTTCCGCCTCTGTCTTGATCCATCCTCCCCCGCCATTTGTTCTCCTCGTACGCGCCGACCGCAGCCATTTCAATTTCGCCGACGATATTTTGCGCGCAAATTGCAAATCTGGTGGAGTGAATCGACATTCTGTGAGGTACTATTTAGAAGAGAAGCAGAGACCGTGTTTGTATGTTGAATCACTGCAAATTATCTACATATTTTAAATTCCAACCCTCCTTCCAGGCTGTATATAATGAACATTCATTTGAATGAGGAACTTGAAAATCACAGCAATATTCCTTGCTAAGATATGAAGCTATCCAAATAGTGTCAGTATAATGAGCGCCAGACCCAGAATTAATTCAGGCTCCAAATGTTTTCGTCAAATCGTGTTTTTTTCCCCTTTCTTCCTCCCTCTTCTGCGCCCCGTCCCTCTCTCCTCCTCTCCTGGTACTTTTAAGTTCTGAGACTGAGAGCATGTCTTCATTAGGAGCATTAACATTCACGGACTGTAGTAAATTCTGACAGTGAAAAGGTCCCTGTAACCTTTAGTTGTGCAGAAATTTACTTCCCAAGAAAATTACAGCTGGCACTGTCTTAATTAATGCTCGCTTTCTTTCTGAAATCCTTGGGCTTGTCAGTAAAAGAAGGCAGAAAGGGGGAAACCAGGAGCTAAAATGAAAAGTCTAAATGGCCTGCTACAAGGACCATGAGAGCGAAAATAAGGGTAAAATAAGCCTGAGATTTCACAGTATTGCTCTGTTCGTAGCAGAGTGGCCCATTGTGCAGCAGTAAGTAGATTCAGATCTATTTCTCCCTCTTTTTCCTCTTGCAAAGTGCTGTAAAATGGGAGCTATTGTGAAAACTAATACATATTTTATCCTCTGCTATCTCTTGGGTGCACATTGTGTCCCTGTGCCCACAGCGGAGGCCTGGTATCCATCTTGCACCGGGGCTCGGCTCTGACGCTGATTAGGTCACAAACAAATTAGAACGATGCAAACACACATGACTGTTTGGCGGTGGCACGTTCGGCCATCGCTATGCACCCGTATCACCGAATCACCACAAATGGGCTTCTGTTTCCACTGAATTTTGACACCCATTTTGTATTTATAAAATTTAGCGGTAAGTCCTCTGTCGTCACGTGGTCATGCTTAACTTTTTTCTCGATTGCCACAAAAAAAAATACCCCAAAGCTTTAAACATCTAACATTTTATGAGGGGTAATATATGGCACAGAAAATTTTGTTTATTTATTTATTTACTTGATTATTTATTTATTTATGTATATTCCCAAATTCTAATTGATGAGCTCACTGATCACCATTCAATAGATGAATTCTAGAATATTTGCACGCATGTTATTTAATTAATTGGTCAAAATAAAGTCCAAAATGTGCTCTCGTATAGATAAGATATCCTATCTTACTCCACAGAAATTCAGCTTTGCATGGAATTTGTACCCTCCCACATATCTCATTATTTTGACTTTTATCATGAAGCGGAACATATTCAAAATGAGCAGGTAGCTCTGGTTAATTATGAAGATAGTTTAAATTGCAACTTCAATTCATTTAAATTTCAAGTTCAAATCAGAAACAGAAACATTAACATGTTTAAAGAAAAATGTATGATTGTTCACATTAATTAAGATATGGAGAGCCTATTATCTAAATAATTCACATCAAGACCCAAGTCAACCAATTAAAACCGGCCTTTTAATGAGCACTATACCATGCTTTTGTGCCTGTTCTCGAGAACAAACCGTAACTTCTGGAAAGATGCTGTGTTGACAAGCAAACACAAAGGACCAGCATGACAAGATTTCTTAACAAATAGTCACTGCCTTAAATGTCTCTCCGGAATGATGCACAAATGATGTAAATAATTCCTCTTTGTGCAACAGCGTTGACAAACAAAAACGGAAAACTTTCTCCAGTGTCACTGCAGACAAAACTGAATCTGCAGCCGAGAATATTATGCACAATTTTCAAACATATTAAAAATATAGTTTAAATAATGAATTAAGTTTTCTCTGCCCGTTTCCAACTGACAGCGTTGCCAATGTTGCTATCCACCCAGAATGTACAGCTGGACAATTACAGCCCTGTAATATTGTAATTCAGCCACATAGTAATATTCCTGCTTTTTATTTTGTTAATTTGAACCCAGAGCTGCACACTAAGCTCAATTTCTTCACCCTGTGTTTTGTCCTGGAATGCAGAGGATGTGCCAGCAGCACAGCGTATCCCACACGATGATGTACTGCAGCTGATTTCACCATTCCAATTTCTAATTTTCCAGGAGCTGAGGTAGGGCGCCAACAATTGATCAAATTGAGAAGCAACTTGAACAACCTTTTTTCCCCTTTCCTTCCCAAAGACCCTTTTTAAATATTCAGGTAGATTTATGAATGGTTACCATCTCCAATCTATTTATATCTCTTATATTGACAGAACTACATTTATAAAGAGTCAGGGACAGAGATTTAATTTCGGCTTCTTAAAGTACGACTGGGAGGTTTCGAGGAGAGACTGATTAGGTGACCACGATTCAGATTAATACATTTTCAAAAATAGTAGACGTGGATTTATTCTTTCCACTCTTTTTTAGAACCTGCCGCGACGTAGACGCAATTGTCACTGTTATTAAATCCGAGATTTGCGGTGCATTATGCATGATAAATCATCATATTTAACAACAACTCGGGGAAAAAACTGCGTCAAAACCGAAAAAGAAATATCGGTTTTGTGGCCAAGTTTAATTGAGAGATATTGTTTTCGCTCGTACATATTCATTTATTCATGGACCCCACATATATCCAATAAATGCTGAATCTGTCCAACTGGTATTTCCTGGATGCATAAAAAACCCAATGGAGCTTTGGCTCACAACTTCAGATTTCCCAAAGTTTTGCAGTTCAACAAAGACTTTCCACTTTACCTCAGTGAGGGCATCAGTCCCAACACTTTTGGATCCTCGGCTCAGGGGATGGTGGCATGTCGATTGGATTATTTCGGAAGGACAAAGTGTTTTTGTTGATGAAGAGTCTGATGAAACCCAGGGAGAGAGAAATCAATCTGGTTCAGCACCCTGGAGCATTGATCACCACGCGCATTGACTATTTCTACTTGTTTAGCTATCCGAATCACTGGCCGAAATGAGGCTCTTGTTATGGTTTTAAGGCCTTTTTTTTCGTTTATTGGCAAGTGTGGCTATTCTGTGATTAATCGCACATTCGAAGTTGGAGGTCTGTGAAAATTGACAAAAAATTTTGAGCTGGAGCCCCCTGCCAAACCTGAGGCATTTCAAAGTAGTATTTTAAAGGTAATTTCCCACATTTTGTCGGGAAAATATACCTCATTTCTTGCATTGTGCAGCAGAGTCTTGAGCCGTGAGGTGCTAAAATAAAATAAGGGGGATCTCATTACTGACTGAGGCTGTTTGTCCAGAATCCCTTTTCTTACACCTTGTTAGAGATGTCCAGCCTCACTAATTGGTGCCGTTTTCATGATTTGCTCTGCAACTGACAGACGCTCAGTGAGAGCGAGTTAAATGACAAATGTTCCTGTTTTCAAAACCTTAATGTCAAAGAAATGACGCCTCCTTATTATTTTGGAGAGGGGTTTGAAGGCTGGGGGAGTCACATGGTTTAAACTGCACCTTTTTTTCAGCAATGAGTAAGAAATCTTGTTTTTGAGGGTGGAAGTACTATTTAATAGTTTAATGAGCTATCTTAATCTCCAATAAAACTGTATAAATATTTGCACCCGATATCTCATTACAACATCAAGCAATCTATTAGTATATTGAGATTAATTCTGTTTAGACTTTGTGTATTGATATTGTGGTGTTATTTACTACTAATTGTAAACATTTTTTGTCTGACATCTTATTGGCATTCCTGTTTTAGAAAATATTTTCTTTTTTATGGTAACTCATTCTTGGGGTTTTTTTTTTATTAATTAGTTGCCCTTAGATTTATATTAATGTTGAAGATAAACACATGAAGATATTAAAACCCTTGTCCAAACAATATAGTATGTGCTCATTCCAACAACATATAATTTCACAGAACCAATAAAGCTCATTATATTTACATTTATTGAATCTATTATATTTATGCATTTATAATATTAGTCTCTAAAGTACCAAAGAATGTTGTTCAATGCACCAGGTCTGAAGAGAGTAACTAAACTCCACCATTAGTGTTGGGTTGTCAGATAGCTAATCATTTTGAAGGAAAAAAGGTTTTACAGTCATGATTCATAAAGTTTTCGTACCAGTTGCATATATATATATTTTTCAATTCATAAGTAAGGAGAATGAAGCCTGGTTTGACCTGCTGGACTCAGTACTGTGAAAACAGAACTGAATGCTGATGTGTGGCGTTTCTTACCAAATATGGCAAGGCACACACTTATGCACTGTGGTTTTGTGTACAGCCATGTATGTCAGTGTGGCATATTGGTATGGTAGGGTGCACTGTTGCCTCTCAGTGAGAAAGTCTTGAGTGTAAAACTGGCCCATGGCTTTCTGCATAGACTTTGGCGTCCTTCCTTCGTGTTTATAATTTTGACGCCTGCTAATCCAGTTTTCAGCCAATAGGAGATTGACTTGGCTAGCAGTATGAGCGCATAGGTGACTGGTAGTTGTCCTATGATGGATTGGTAGACTGCCCAGGGTGTGTTCCTGCCTCTTGCCCAGTGCATGCTGGGATATGTCCCAGTTCCCCTATCACCCTGACCAGGAATAAATGGGTTAGTAGACCAATAGATGGATGAATAGATGGATGGATATAATGCAAGCTGTATTCATTCATTTGTCCCAGTGCTTAAAAGAATCATTGTACCTGCCATTCTTCTCTGGAAAGAAGGGGGGAGGCATGTAGAGGGAAGGAGGGTGTATTTTTGAGCATTGAGACACACCCCAGGCAAAAAAAGAAATGTAGATCTGCTCTGTGAACTGACCAACCAACAGTAGTTCACATAATCACTTAATGGTTTGTGTAGGTGAATTACCAGAGAATAAAGAACCCCGGAGTCACTGCTCCCCATGCATGTGGAAATCCACTTGAAATAACACCCCAAATCCATGACCCCTGGGGCAGAAGAGATAAGGACGAGCCATGTTGCCCGTCTCGGGAGTACTCGAGTAGTGAAGACGGGGCGTCGCCCATAAATCCACTTTTATTTTATAGACAAATAAATGCTGAGATAAAATATTCCAGGATCTGCAGAGGAAGACTTGCCACAGCAGCGCTATTGTAATAACCGAGGGTGACATTAATTTACTGAGCCACGCTCTAGGAAGAGGAGGAAGGAGGGAGCAGGTCATAAAAAGAGAGACATTACCATCCAATGGATTTATCGGCAGTGGCCCTGCTCATTTTCAGCCATCATTAGTTGATTAGGTGCTGATGACAGTGTGGACCAGACAGCCTGTGGGGGTGTGAGGAGAAACCTTGCTAAAAGTGTTTTTTTTTTTCTCGCAAGAAATTCTTACTCTCTTATTTCTGACGGATGTAACCTTGATTTCTCCAGATAAACTCTCACAACATTTGACTGCAGGGGACGAACAAACTGTATTCGAATGAATAAAGGTGTGGTAACAATGGACAAATAACTATTACTTTTTTTTTCTTTACTATCAAAGGATGAATATTACAGGTGGCGAGTATTACAGGTGGCACAGGTATTCCAAAATTATCGGTGATTTGCTTTAATTTCGTGGTCTCTACACATCTGTTACCATTTAACAGAAATGATTGCTTGTGTGTCGAGGCCCGTATTTTCAGGTGAAAAAATATTATTGCATTGGATAAAATGTGAATCAAATCAATGCAATCTAAAATTTGGCTGCATAGCCCTTTAGGGCAATGAATAGTCCATGACACATTGACAAATTATCAAAGATTTAGTAGCATTGTCTTCACTCCAGCTGTTTTCAGCTGTTTTGTCTTTAGAGTTCTGCATGCAAGTGAACTGCATGCTTGGTTGAACTTGAATGGGGTGGATGACTGGGCCAGTGGAGAACTTTCCACCGTTTTCCATTGATGAATGCGATGGTGGCAGACAGCATGTTTTAGACTTGGGGTCTTTCCGCAAGATGAAGCCCTGCTCGATGAGCTTGGAAGAGTCTTTACCTACAAAGCCTGGCAAAATGTGTCTCTACATTTCTCTCGAGTTCATCCTTCCCCGGCGATCCTCGATCACATCATCACTTAGGATGATTGAGCAGACACACATGCCAATGCTATGACAGCACACCTCCGTATTTCACAGATGAAGCAGTACGCTTCAGATCATGGACTCCTCCTGTCTCCCGCCAACCCTTCCAGACAGTAATGGAACAATCAATTTTCCGAGTTTATATTATACAACTTCAGAACAAATCTAAGACCATCCCTTACAGCTTGTATCACTTCAAAAGAAATGCTGAGGGGAAATGACTGAGGCGTATCACCGGAGTTGTTGTTTCGTGTTTAGATGCGGCCGGACTGCAGACAGGATGCACACAGGAGTGCATTTGTCGTAAATAATGCTCTCAAACCTGCAGACTCAGGTTTGCGCAGACAAGCTAAACCCTCAGGTCGATCCCCAAGAAACCAGCCTCTTGTTTCTGGGATGCAAATTACAGAGGCTGATTTAATGCCCGACTCCTTCCTCCTTTCAAATGGGAAGTGGTGAGCCGAGGCCAGAGGCAGACAGGAAGTGCTTGTTGGGGAGCGAGGGATGAGGGATGAGCGATGGAGAAGAGCTGAAGCACGGAAAAACCAGGCCTCTGGAGGGGAACTGGTGGCGGAGGAAGAGATACTAACGGCGTTAAGGATGTAAAATGTGGGGCTTAAAAGCCCTCCTTTAAAATAAGCTTTAAGTAGCAGGTGCAGTTATCCTTCAGATGTCTTCTTTGCATTTCTACAGGGAGCCGAGAAAAGTGGACGTGTAACTAAAAGATCCCGATCATGGCGAACGCACAGCTTGCGTGTCTCTCAGCAAAATGCCCAGTCTGAACCCTCTCAGTATCCAGCTGCACATGTGAAAATTAATGCAAACAGCGTTTGTTCCCTAAATAGGCTCTCATCTAAAGAAAATAATAATAATATCAATTCAACGATAAAATACATGAATATGAGGCAGAAGTACAAATAATTGGCTTTAATGTCACATTTGGAAGTCTACCTTTTTTTTTTTTTTGCGTGGAGTCCAGCAAAGTTTACATATTAAATTACTTTTTAATATTTAAAATATTTAAATATTTGTGTTTAACCCTCTAATAGCCAGCGTAGCATATCTTCTACATGAAGCAAAAGGGTTAACAGCCTGGACACCCTGCTGGTTTTGTTTCTTATTGCCAAATAAACATTTGAGAATAACTTGAATGGTCCGTTACTTAAATTTTTTCGTCAGCATTATTACCAAATGAAGCAGATTTGCTACAATTTGGAAAGGTGGGCCAAATGTGTCAAAAATTTTTTGTCTACTGTTTTTCAAATAATTGCCCAAAATAAACATTTTTGCATAGGGAAATACAAAAGTAATTTTAACACAATTGGAAATGGGTATGGTTAATAGGGGTTAATATTTAGTCGTTTAGCCCTTAAATCCAGTAATCACATCAAGTCTATGACGCATTGACTAGTCATCAAGGATTTTGCATTTTTGTGTCTAGTCAGGCCTTCAAGTGATCTTCCTCAGAGGAGTTTGGACTGCAGTGTCCTCCTCAGACAGAGAGATTCAGACTATGGAACAGAAATCTGCAGAAGAGGCAGTGGTGGAGAGATAAGTGGAACAGTGTGATAGAAGCGGTTCACATCACTGCCATCAAATCGGTGTCAGTATAATCTGATAACGGATGGAGGCATCCTTTACATTTGTTGAGAGGGCAAAATCACCATAGGCCTGACAGTGAAGGTACGGTGGGGCAGTGTGCAGAATTTTAAAAAGAAGGAAGCAGTAAAAAGTAATCTCAAGAGATTCAGAGTCAGTGTTAGTATAAATGGGGTGCAGCTTGCAGAGCTAGTTCTGGCAGACAACTTGAGACATGCCCACATTCCCATAGGTACTCCAAAGCATATCACATACTGCTATAGTAGATGGTCTAAATAAGCTCCTTTCCTGCTCTGCCTTTGCAGCATAACATGCCCCCCCCTGCTACTGTGCTGCATCAAACTTGACTGCTGCTAGTAAATGCTAGCAGCTGCTAGATAACTCTGCTCACTACTAAATAAAGTTGACCACTGCTAGATAACATTGCCTGCTGCTAAATACCATTGCTAGCTGTTTGATAACATGCACTTCCCACACGTAAGAATGTGGCCAGTCTAACCTGGTCTGGTCTCGTATGCATGTTTTCTGCGGCTATTCTAAAATGTAGCCAGAGACTTCAAGTTATTGGAAAAAATTAGCATTTTATTTTGTTGCGCTTACCTGAGCTCTCTTTAACTCGCCTAGCAAGTGATCTTACTTGCACTTGTCAGCCAAAAAAGCCTGCTCAATTTATTGCACCGTTCCCAAACTGGGGAGTGATCACACTCCGCCAGAGTACTTTGCTGCGGAGTGCTGCATGGCTTTACTGAGGAAGGATGCCGTGTTTCATCCCAGATTTTTTGGCATTACTGCTACACCTCTCATAGGCACTTACTATTTTGCATTGACTTGCAAAAAAAATGATGTATATATGCATGACTGGGGTAACTTGGAGATTGGAGGAAGACATAAGAGGATGCTCCTCTTCGGTTTCCGTTTTTTTTTTTAATGTTAAGTGTGCACACCTGCAAATCTCACCAACCAACGCCATCTTGTTGAAATGCAACCAAGCTATGAGTCTGATTTTAGGGCGTCTGCATTGCTGGCATATACTGTAATAATACCGATGATTGTCGATAGGCAACTGCTTTGGATGATTACAGGCACAATTGGTTATAGCCTATAGCTTAGTTTGCAGCATCTGCAATCTATCGATTGGACTTATTAGTTGAATTTACTCATTAAAATCTATGTAGGTCAGCAACTAATTAGGTCAGCATACTTATCAGGCATATTCATCAGCTGCTATGCTTTTAGAACTAAGTGATACACATTGAAACATTTGTCTTAATACCACATTAAAAACAATTTGGCAGTTGTAACCCAGATATTTCCGACGCTCGCCATCACTGTTTTAACACTGCAGACACAGAGGAAGACATAAATGCAACTGCACTGCAAGACACAATGTGGTCCTACTAGCGTCTAGCTAGTCACTATAGGGCTAGTAAAAAAAACCCATGACAGACAGTAAAATAGTTGTTAAATTCCACCTGTTGCTATAATGAGAGCAAAATAGAAACATATTTCATAAATTACCAAAGTACACATCAAATTATGCATCAAAATGTCAAAAAATACTTTCATGACAATTCCAATCTTTCCATTAAGGGGCAACGATAAGATTCGTCATGCTCGATGTCACAAGTCGGATACAAGTGTGCAAGTTCTGGCCCCAAAAGAAAAATCAGGAGGGCTGATAGCCGGCCTGGAAACAAAATGCGGTGGTGGGATGGACAGATGAACAGGATGGACAGAAGTAGGAAAAGGCACATCTACACAGTAAGATTTATCCACATGTAGAATTACATTCAGAAATATTGCATGGTTTAGAAGTTCTGGATCGGAGAAAGTGGAAGGATGGATAGACGAAGAGAAGGATGGACAGAACCACGAAAAGGCAGATCTAAAGAATAAGATGTATCCATATACTACATTTCATTGAGGAATATCGAACAGTTTCGAAGTTCCGGCCTGAAAAAGAAGCGTGACGGATGGACGTACAGACGGACAACACTCATTTTTATATCACCATCCACTTTGTGGTGGAGGACAATAATAATTTGATGTGGAGTCGCTAGATCGGTTTTGTCAAAAACGTTGGTCATTTTTTAACTGTTAGATGCTCCCTGTCCAAAGGTATTTATTTTTTGAATGTAAATGTTGCCAATGTTGCTTAGAAACCAACCAGCTGTCACTGTTTATCAATTCTATCCATCTATCAATGCAACATTACTTTTCTCAACCATGGACAGTTGTCTGCTTTGAGGTTCATGAGTTCCTGTAAGATATAAACCTGCAAATATCGCATTAAATTCACTTGCCGCATTTTAGATTTGTCAGTTACTGCTCCACGTGGATTGCAGGGTAGGTTAGATGCCCCTACGGATTATGGTCAGGTAGTATGCTCCATGAAGGCTGGAGGTGCTTCCTGTTGGAGAGGCCTCATGGTGGCTGGTGCCTTAGTCACACACTGGTGGCTTCACTAGACATTACATTCCTGCACCGAATGGCTTTGCAGCAGCTGGTGCCATAGCCACACATTAACAGCTTTACTAGGTAGTAGGTTGAATATTCCTTCATGGAATAGCCTCACTGCAGGTAGTGCTATGGCCACACATTGATAGCTTCACTAGGTTGCAACTTACTGCATTGAATGGCCTCATGGGGGCTGGTGCCTTGGCTTTTCATTAATAGGTTAACTGAGATTAGCATACGGAAACTGGCCCTGTTGTCAGGCTGTCCTGTGTGGGAGAGTGTAGTCATTCTGTTTTGGGGGACATCCTGACACTCCTGGCTCTCGTTTCGTCAAGCTCAATTGGCTGCAGGGTACTTAGGGTCAGAGCCTAGACGTCAACCAATCATTGGATCAATTTGTTATGGCTGGTATCGAAGGTTTTCAGGTGAGTTATCTGACAGACATGGGATGCAGCTTCTAGTGCCCACAATCCCAGACACTCCCATGTACTGTATATCACACACTGCTCCGCCCCTTTAGTAGGTGGACCAAAGAGTATTGGTATACGGCGGAGTCAGAAGTAAAAATGGCTGGTCGTTTTAATTCAAATTCAAAAGATTTATTTCAAACCAAAATACCATATATACAATGAACACCACAAGACACCACTGATAATATACACTACAACAACAGCAATCAAACAACAAGAGTTTGAAAAGGGGATGGAAGAAGCAAAGCTTATCTATTTCCAACCCCCAGACACCACAATACAGAATCAATACAACTGAAACAAACACTAGTCCCTCAGTCCCCCCTTCCCCATGATCATCATCTCATCCGTTTACATCCATTTTTCTCCTCCTCCCTGTTATACATTTAAAACTCTTCTTTTCTAAACTTCCTTTCAAAATAATTGACATTATTACTGAGTTTAATATCTTCATTTAATCCATTCCATAAGATTACATCGAAAACAGAAATACACACACTTTTGAGGGTGGTTCTAACACTTAATTTGAGCTTTCCTCTTTGGATATACTTTGTAATATCCTCCCTCTCTTGAAACAGAAGAAGATTTTCTTTTGCTTTGTAAATGATTTGTGCAATTTTCAATTTTACCAGGTCTGAAAATTTCAGCGCAATTGACTTCAAAAACAGTGGATTTGTGTGACCATTATACCTAACATTGTAAACTAATCTTATGGCTCTTTTACGTTTGGGCTGTAAGTTGGTCTTAAAACTATTGCCCCAGACTTCCACACAGTAACTCAAATATGGTTGAACATTTAAATAAGTAAAGATTGTTGATTAAGTAAATACCTTGCTCTCCTCATGACACCTGCACTCTTTGCCATCTTGGAAGATACATGACTCATTTGAGGTTTCCAGCAGATTTTTTCATCTATTATCACACCTAAAAAAGTAGTTTGGTCCACTCTTTCGATAACTACTTTTTCTATTATTATTTGGATTGGAAGGTCAATTTTATGTCCTCCAACTAACATTAGTTTAGTTTTGTCCAAATTTAGTGACAGTTGGTTTATATCAAACCAGTTCAATTCAATTTGAATTGAATTCAATTTGTACATTTCTTGTGTGATCTCTTGTAAAAGCTGCTGCAAATCCTCACCAGAACAGAAAATATTAGTACCATCAGCAAAAAGTACAAGTTTCATATTTTTGGATACTTTACAGATGTAATTGATGTACAAACTGAAGATAACTGGCCCTAATATTGACCCTTGAGGTACACCGCACGTGATAAACCTATCGATAGAAATATAATTGTCAATTTGGACAAACTGTCGCCTGCTTCCTAAATAACTTTTCAGCCATTTCAATAGTTTCCCCGAATGCCATATCTCTCAATCTTTTTTAACAAAACATCATGGTCTATTGTATCAAAGGCCTTTTTTAAGTCAATGAAGATTCTAATGGAAAACTTATTTTTATCTATACAATTTGTTATTTCTTCTATTGCATCAATTAATGCAAATGAAGTTGATTTATTTCTTCTAAAACCATATTGACAGTCTGTTAACAATTTATACTTCTCAATAAAACTGTCAAGTCTGGCAGCAAAGAGCTTCTCCAATATCTTCGAAGTTTGAGGGAGTAAAGAAACTGGCCCAGGCCCGGAGTGGCTAATCGGGAGGACCGGGACAATTCCCGGTGGGCCGGTCTGATGTTTGGGCCGTGAGGGCCGGTATTCACTTTTTTTTGGGGGGGGGCTGGTGTTCAGTCATGGCACTGGGTTGATCATGAATGATGCTACCGCTGTGCCTGGGCCGTCTCTGCCTCCACTGGCAGCTCTTTTTTTTTTTCTTTGAAGACGCACCCTGGCGTAACACGTCCGCGCACTCAGTCAATGGTGTTTGAAAGATGGAAAATAGAAAGAGCAAGGGTGGCGCAGAGAAGGCCAGAATTAAAAAGAGAAAAGCTCTGGAAACAGACGCAGCCAAATGAGCAAATATTGGCTACTTTTTCACTAAAATGAGCTTGCGGTTTGAAAGGACAAATGAGGACGATGAAATGGGTAAGGCACGATGTTGAACTTTGCCTGCAAACCACCGTTCACGTTTATTAATTATCAAGTCAATGAAATGTGTGGTGTTGTAGCATATAACATAACGTCATATAATTTTAACTAGAAAAGCACTCGGAGAGCGCAGACCTCTGCCAAGCACAACATTTCCCTCCATATTGCGACTTCCACCATAGATATTAGTCTTACATTTATTTTATCTTCATTTTACTTTTATCTTCACGAAAACATTGCAATTTGATTCATAATGCTATATCAATATTAGTTCCACAGCGTCTTGGCTGTTTAAAGATGTCTGTTGCATGTTTCTAGCTTCATTTGGTTTTTTTTTTTTCTAATGATGCAAGTTTCAAAGATCTATTTTGGAACGAAGCTTGCTGCCGAATTCGGGTGTTTGGGAATGGCGCTACTCTTAAAGCTTTTTAATCATGCAGTTCAATAAAGACCTTAATTAGTAAAATCAGGTGCAGCACTATTAAGCTGCTTACTGGACGTGAAACAAATTTTTCACACGAAAGATTACATTCAAAGTCAATGCAAAGACGCAAATACACGCGAAATGTCTGTACTCGCGTCTTTACATTGACCTTGAACGTAATCTTTAGTGCGGAAAATTCGTTTCACGTCCAGTAAGCAGCTTAATAGTGCTCTTAACTCTTAATAGAGTTCTGGTGCATAATACTACCATTTTCAAAGTTGCATAGGACGATGTACACGCACTTCGTGACAGTATACAGTATACGCCTATACGTTAGAAGTAAACTTTCACTTTCACTTTGTCATTGGCAACTTAGTTACTCGTTTCAAATGAAAATATTAATTTAATTAATCATTTACGCATTGTCTGGATTTGGCGTGTTCAAGAAGAACAACGCTGTATCTTTGTGCAGATGTGTCCGCCAGTGGATGCGGAGCTGCCATTTATGCACGCAGTTACAACATTCCATCACTAGATGACACACCAGGATCAGTTATTGAATATTCACCAGTATCAGTTATTGAATATTCACACAACTGCCAGTAAACTGAAATAAGAAGTGACTCTTCATTCCTCCAATATCTGTGCTTTTTTAAGGGTTGGATATCTGTGAACAGTTATTTGAACAGAATATAGATTCTGATATTGTTGAAAAGGATGTGTTGTAAAGCATAATGTTGGAGACATGCTCTCATGTTGAAATAAATCTACATTGTGAAAGCAACCCTTACTTGCACTGAATTGGAAATATTTTAGAAAAATACACTGAATTGCAAGGCTTTACAGAACAGTGCGCTATTGTAGACTAAACATGTAAGGTTTTAATTACATGATTTTAGTAATAATTGGTCGTGATCTAAAGTGGGCCGGTCTGAGGCATGAAACTCCAGGGCTGAAAATGAGTCCCACTCCGGCCGTGAACTGGTCTATAATTTGTTAAAAGATTTGATCCCCTGATTTATATAATGGTATTACTTTAGCAGTTTTAATTTTGTTTTGGAAATTTTCCAGATTGAAAAGACATATTACAGATGTATGTAAATGGTTTCAAAATGCCTTCAATTACCTTTTTAAATACTGCCGTATCAATACCATAGATGTCTATTGATGTTTTTTTTTAACAATTCTTAACAATATCAAAGATTTCATTCATCTACTGGATTAGGAAACATACTAGAATAATTTCATTCAATTAAATCATCCAGTGACCCCTTTTCCATTATTTCCCACTCAGTTATTTTTTGTGCCAATTTAGGTGCAACCCCAACAAAGAATTTATTAAAACCATCAACTACATCCTCCATGTTACTGATCGTATTATCATTATTAATAAAATAATCTGGAAATTTCACACCCTTTGATCCAGTTCTAATAGTTGTGTTGAACACCTTCCACATACCCTTGATATTGCTCTTATTATTTTTGAGTAATTTGGTGCAGTAATCCTCTTTACAATTCCTCATAATGCTAATTAATTAATTTTTATATTTCTTATATTTTGCTTCAGCATCAATAGTTCCTATATTTAATAAATTGTCTATATGGATTTTTCTTTTTGAAAGCATTTATTAGCCCTTTTGTTAACCATTAATGTAATTTTTTCTTATTAATAATATTATCTTATTAAATTAATGAATCATAAGATTTATTACTGTCTTTTTCTTGATATATTGATTCCCAATTTTGAGTAATTAGGTCAGATTTGAGAGCATTTATTGAATCTTTTGTTCTAAATCTCAGATATTTGATGTTGTTCATGTTCATTTCCCTTCTATAATTGATATCATACCCTGAAAAAACAGGAGGATGATCGCTGGTATCAGTAAGAAATAGCCCACTCACTATACGGTTCTCCAAAATGTTGGTGAATATTTTGTCTATCAATGAAGCACTGTGAGAGGTTATTCTGCTGGGCCTGGTTATTTTTGGAAACAGACTCATGATGAACATTACTTCAATGAAATCTTCTGTCAATTTATGTTTTTTAGCATTTGTAAGGTCAATATTATAATCCCCACATACAACCCCAATTCCGAAATTGTTGGGACAAAGGGTAAATTGTGAATGAAATCAAAAAGGCAGCCAGTATTTTATTCACAATAGAACAGAGATAACATAGCAAATGTTGAAACTGAGAAATTTTATAATTTTATCTACAAAATGAGCTCATTTCAAATTTGATGGCTGCTACAGGTCTCAAAAAAGTTGGGACAGGGGCCTGTTTACCATGGTGTAGCATCCCCTCTTCTTTTTAACACGTCTGGGCATTGAGGAGACAAGTTTCTTGAGTTTAGCCATTGGAATTTGATCCCACTCTTGTTTAATACAGGCTTCCAGCTGCTGGAGAGTTTTGGGTCTCCTTCGACAGACTTTTCGTTTAATTATGCGCAAAATGTTCTCAATCAGTGAAAGATCAGGACTGCAGTCAGGCCAGTTCAGCACACGGACTTTTCCACTACGAAGCCATTCTGTTGTAATAGCTGCAGTATGTGGTTTTGCATTGTCCTGCTGAAATATACAAGACCTTCCCTGTAATAGATGTCTGGAGGGGAGCATATGTTGCTCTAAAACCTTTATATACCTTTCAGCATTCAGGGTGCTTTTTAAAACATGCAAGTGTCCCACACCATATGCACTAATGTATGGCCATACCATCAGAGATGCTGGCTTTTGAACTGAACGCTGATAACAGAAGGGGTGGTCTTTCTCCTCTTTAGCCCTGAGGACACAACACCCATGATTTCCAAAAAGAATGTCAAATTTGGACTTGTCTGACCACAGGAAACTTTGCTAAAGTTCATTTTAAATGAGCCTTGGCCCACAGAACATGGCAGTGCTTCTGGATCATGCTCAACAATGGCTTCCTTTTTGCACGATAGTTTTAGGTGGATGGGACGGCGGACTCTGTTTACAGACTGTAGTTTCTTGAAGTATTCCTGGGCCCATTTAGTAATGTCAATGACAGAATCATGCCGGTGAGTGATGCAGTGGCATCTGAGGGCCCGAAGATCACGGGCATCCAGTAAAGGTCTTCGACCTTGTCCCTTACGCACAGAGATTTTTCCAGTTTCTCTGAATCTTTTGATATTGTTATGCACTGTCGATGATGAGACCTTCAAAGCCTTTGCAATTTGATGTTGAGGAACATTGTTTTTAAAATATTCTCCAATTTTTTTACGCGAGCCTTCACAGGTTGGAGAGCCTCTGGCCATCTTTACTTCTGAGAGACTCAGCCTCTCTAAGACATCCCTTTTATACCCAATCATGTTACACACCTGATGTCAGTTAACTTAATTACTTGCTAAATGTTCTTTCAGCTGATTCTCTTATATATGAATTGCTTTTTCAGCCCTTTTTTGCCTGTATCCCAACTTTTTGGACACCCGTTGCAGCCAGACAATTTGAAATAAGTTAATTTTGTGTATAAAAATGTAAAATATCTCAGTTTCAACGTTTGAAATGTTATCTATGCTCTATAGTAAATAACATATTGGCTCATGTGATCTGAAAGACATTGCATTTTGATTTTATTCACAATTTACACTTTGTCCCAACTATTTCGGAATTGGGGTTGTATAAACAGGCCCTTCTGGTTATTTATAGAAAACTATTTTTCCATCCACTCATTAAATACTTAAAAATTTGATCCCGGAGCCCTATAGATACAACTTAGAATAATATTTTTCTTTTTTTAATATGGATTTCGACTGCTACACATTCAAATACATCTTCCACTGCCATTGACATGTTTTCTATCATTTTACAATCAAAGTTTTTGTCAATGTAAACTGCGACACCACCTCCCCTTTCGTTTTGTCTATTTGTGTAAAACATTTCATAACCATACATATTAAAGTCTGTACCATTTTCAGTATTCAACCAGGTCTCAGACTTGGCTATTATATTGAATGGTGAATTAAATTGGTCCAGATATTCTTTAATGGAGTCGTAATTTGAATTCAGACTTCTGCTGTTAAAGTGGATAAGTGAAATTTTATTTTCTGTTCTAAGCATTCCATTAAATGTCATTTCTGTATGGTAACTACAATCTTTATTAGTATTTGCAAAGAAGTTATTATCAGGATCAATTTAATTCACCATGCTTTGTGATGTATAGCCAGTGTACACAAAAGTGTCCAATTCCAAGCTCTCACAATCAACATTCATGGAGGTTACCCTTTCTACATTGTCCTCAGTCGAGGACAAGTGGTCCCCATCAACCCTAGGCATGTAAAGCAATTTCGGGAGGTTGGTAATAGGAGAAGCAGTCAATGATGTTGGGGATAAGCGAGAGCAACACACACCAAACAGACAGACAGCGAAGCAGACAGACAAACAGAACGCATAAACACACGCATAACGCACACACCCACCCACATAAAGATGAGTGGCAGAGTTGCTGAAATTGATCCGACAACCACAGATTCAAACTGCTTCATGGACCGTTGGGTATTAAAGACAGGGCCCTTTCTTATAACTAATAAAATTGGTTTAAACAAAAGGAAGTTATCAAAAGTCATTAGCTGTAGTTAAAAGGAGAAAAAAATAGACCAAAAGTCATCCCTCGAGCGAAAAAAAAGTGGCGAAGCGAAGATGGATTACTCCCGGCTTTATCCAGGGGCAGAAGAGGATGAGGACAGAGAGGAGATGTGTTTGAAGAAGGACTCTACTTCTCCAGGAGAGCTGAATACTTTTGGCTTTTTTTACCCATGAACTTCTTTAAAAAAATCATATTTGTGCTTGCCATTATTTTTAAGTCTCCATCAATTCAAAAATTTTGTATCATTTTACCAAGTAGGTATACAGGCTGTTTTTCTAAACCTGTCAACGATAATTTATGAGGTTTTACTTTTTCACTGGCATGGTAACACCCTTATTGGTCTGAAAACTACACATCCCATGATCCACCTGGTTCCCAAAGCAAAAAAAGAAGGCTTAAAAAGCAAGGCAGCCTGGTGATTGCATATTATATTTCGACTGTATGTTGTGACACTGCTTGCTTTCCTCTTCTCAATTTAAGTAGGCCGCAGGGTGCGTCAGGGTCCAATCTTAGATGCCAAACTATCTTCGTTTCAATTTTTTTTACTGCTACTATTGACGGTTTACATGAAAGTAGGCTAACGGCATTAGCTTCATCCATCACGGAATGCGATTTGTTTCTTCCTTCAATGTTCAACATAAACACCCAGTGAGCACTCTGTAATGTGACATAGGGTCTGACAATAAAATGTCCTTAAAAAGTATCTGAATTAGAAAAAGAACCATCTGTTCTGCACTTAACCGTTTGAGTGCTGAATAAATTGTCAAGGAATTAAAAATGTAGTTATGCTGAGCTGTTGAAAAAAATCTCTCACAGGGGAGTACTTTTATACAAGTTGCCGCGTGATAGGTTTTCAACAGCGTTTTGATATCTTACATCATTGGGCAACTATTGTTGCCCACGGCGCTGAAAGGGTTAAGCACCTGCAGTTACACTGAATTACTTTAATTTATACATATCACATAGAGCACCTTCATATGAGTTTAGCACGTTCACACAGGGAGAGTTTTAGCCCTGAGCTTGTGAATGCACCGTGATCGAGGACTGAAGTTTGCTTCCACCTCGTCTCTCAACAAATTAAAACTACATCCAGTCTCAAGCGCCAGCATTCTGACAAGATATCTGTGACCAGGAGTTTATCTTTAATCTCAAAATAAATATCCTATAGTTAAAAAATAAATAAATAAATAAATATTCAAATTCAAAGCTTAAATTTCCGAAAAAATAAGTGAAAAGGCCATCAATGCCTCTCATATGTTCTGTCTTCTGTGTATTATCTGCTTTGTTGAACTCTGGCGTTCAGTTGTGCGCCCCATTTACATAAATAGAGGAGTCTATATATTAAAAAGCAGCAAATGACTCATGACTGGATGGCACCGGTGGCCTCCCTGGTGAGTTTGCAGCTCTGCATAGCAAACTCTTACATTAAATGGTGATAGATGAGGAGCGGAGGCCATTCATACAAATCAATGACTTTAGTGTATGTGTCATTAGCCTGAGAGATGCCGGCACCGGTCAGTGCTATAAATCATGTGATGATCGGCTGTCTGCGAACCGCGGAGAGCAGACGCATTAGGGAGGGCTAAAAAAAATGAAATTAATCTGCGTGTTTCTACCGTGTTTCAGTACTCGCCCACTGGCTACGGAAAGAGCCGGAAGTCTCCTCCCGGACAAGATGGGCTGTTCCTAGCGAACTCCCGAGGCTGGATTTTTTTAACCGGCCTAGAACTTCGGCTCTGATAACAGCAATGAGAGACCGTGGCAGACTTGAGGCCCGAGGTTGCGGTAGTTGATTTGACCGAGGTCCTGATTTTTCCTCCCACCATCTATGGTGCTGTCGGGGAAATGACACTATGTGCAGATGGCCAGGTCATGTGACACAGAGTATGTTACTGGCGTGCAAAAGTAAAATTAAGAGGTGGTGAAACAGTCAATATTCGTCATCTCTGATTCCTCTTATCTGGTCAGACTGAATTATAGATGGAACAGTCCTTTCTGTAGTTCATTTTTTGTTATCTATTATGAAGATGTAGCTGCGCAGTGCGGCCTTCAGTGTGAAATTATGGAATGTGAATTCCTTTAGTATTTTTCACGGCCTTGCAATAAACTTAAAAATACATGTTAAGTCAAGAAACTTGCCATTTTTCTTGCTTTGTCAAGTCATCATTCAGTAGCCAAACAAATGTAATGCCGCACAAGTGGAGCAATCCTGATATGAAACGTGTAAGATACCAACGAATAAATCTGATGGAGGACCTTTCTAAGCTTCGCACTTCTATATGTAGGTTGCCCTGTGGCAGTTGTCCTTAAGGACATGGCCAGCGTGCTGAAACTATTTGCATGGGGTTTACATATTCTCAGACCTCATGGAAAAACGTTAAAATAATATTAACTACTTTTTCAACACAACAGAACTGTTCAACTATATAAACCCCCTCCCTGTCAACGTATTTTCAAATGTAGGACTAGAAGCAGCTAAAAACGTACAGTCCACAATGCTTGTGGTCCCTCCTTTAGAACTGTTTGGGACAGAAGCACAGTCACCCAGATCACAGTGTAATGTCATTCTTACGAGACTTATACCGCTCAGCAAAACCCTGTTCGGCTCAATCAATCCCTCTGATCGTATTTAAATATAGTGGATTTCTTTGAATGTGGTGACTTGGTGGAATATCAACTGCAACTACTAAACTGTAGATCTAAGGTAGGAATTGCATTGTTGTGAAAACAAAAGCATTAGTGTAATTTAGCTACTTTGAAGTAGCGGACAAAGTGATATTTTTTAAGTCTTATGAAAGTATTTATAAAAATGCGAGAAGCAGTTTTACATATCAAACCCCATATTTTGCATTCTTTTAAGTGTTCAAAAGAACCATTGTTTACTTCTGTGGGTATGTAAAGTATGTAATAGAGTGAGCTTATTTTGCCAAGGACATCTCCTGAGACAAAGTCTACATTTGATCTAAAGAAATAAAAACTAATTATGTACGTATTAATAAATTCTCATTATTTTCCTTGGCTTAACAAGCGATTTTGATTGAATGCACAAATAAAGTGGGAATCATATTTCTTGCAATCCCCTTTTCAAAAATAACAGTTTTATAACATCCATTTATTATGTAACCCGGCTGATGCAGATGAGGGTTTCAGGCGAGCTGGTGTCTCTCCCACCACATGCCCCGGACAGGTGACCAATTCAACACACACCACACACTCACACACTCATAACTATGGGCGATTTAGGGCCTTCAGTTAGCCTTTGGACTGAGGGACGGAACTAAAGTACGCAGAGGAAACCCAGGCAAACGCCGGGAGAGCGTGTTGACTCCACACAGAAAGGCTCCAGGCCGGATTCAAACCCACAACCTTCTTGCTGAGAGGCAATAACACTATCAACTGTGCCACTGTACAGCCTTAGAGTAGAATAGCAGAGGGAAAAAAATCTAATTTGAAATTTAGTGATTGTATTATTTTAGTGTACAATAAATTTAATGGTACTCTGCCATGCATGCGAGAAGAGAATGAGAGAGAGAGTATGTGTGTGTGTGTGTGTGTGTGTGTGTAAACCAGAGTGTGTGACTCTAAGCTGAGAGCGCTCTAATTATCACTTTTAACACTTTTGACTGAAGGACGGCCACCGGCGTCCCTCCTGTGTTTGACTGAGATCCCAGAAACCACTCCTGGCAGCCAATGCAATGATTCTCCCGCCTCGTTCCCCCCGAGCACACCCTGCAATACTGGGACATATTAGCACTGTGGGGATATAATAACAGACTCAACACTACCGCAGTGTTGTAGGAGCGTGTACGCCGCACGTTTCCATCGAAGGACCTGGTGTTTGGAGTAAAGCCCTCACAGGACACACGATGCGCAGGCATCGACACTGCAAAACACTGGCATTATTAGCAAGCGCGGCCTCAGCATGCCAGGGCATTTCCTAAAGCCTGCTCCATAAACCATGGGACACACTGAAACCCTGAATTACAGCGCAGCTGTGTAGCACCCCGTGGGTCAGAAATGAAAGTGAATAAATGCTTTCAAATAATGTTGGTGCTAAAGCGCTTCCTCTGCAGACACGGAGGGAGAGAGTCTGAGAGAGAGAGAGAGAGACGGCTCGGGTGCGGGGGGTGGGGGGTCTGGGGATTGTCTGTTTTATGAAGCTCCTCTGACTACCTGCCTGCTTCTCCTTTTACTTGTTTTGCTTTTATCCCTTTTAGTCTTGAAGGAGCCTAATTAGTCACTGCAGTGGGGCTCTCTCGGCTTGGCCTTAAATCAGTAATTGGTTTCAGTGCTGAGACTGTCAGAAAATTAACACATCACACCATGACAGCTGTTAATTTTTCCTTATTATTTGTCAAGTGAATCGTTGCTGATTTGCCACAGCACATAGCAAATGACTGGTCTGTAATCACTGGCCTCTCCTGCTGTGACGCTACACCTACTCCAATTTCACCTCTCTCTCTCTCCCCTGTCCCTTGTGTGTGTGTGTGTGTGTGTGTGTGTGTGGATGAGTTGGTGTGTGCGCGTGTATGTGCCTGCGCGTGTTCTATGTGTTTGTGCGTGCATGTGTGTGTATATATATGTGTGTCCTTGTCTGTCTGTGTGTATGTGTGTGTGTGCGTGTGTGTATGTGGGTGCAAGCATGCATGGCTTAACCCTATTATGCTGGCGGTTCAAAGGTTCAGACGTCTGTTGCTAGGCGTGTTTCTGTCAATGAATCATTGTGATCAGACCTCAGTGCTGAAAGCAGGAATTTTTCATGCTCGTGTTACCGAGTGAATCAGCCTTATACTCTATTGCCGTGTAAAGATACGCACTCTTATTGATGTACTCATTTCGTTGCAAATTTATTCATTCATGTAAGGAATGAAGGTAGCCTCTCATTAAGAAAGTAATTATTCAACAATTAGAATTCAATTACATGACCTTTGATGAGATAACCATGAAATGATAAAATCACCTGATAAATCCCTGACTGCACAGTCATAAGAAGGGTAAAATGAAAATTTTCAAAGCTGTTACTAACCTGACAGGCCCTGGTCCAGCTGTAAAAGTTTCCCAGTATTTCAAAATCATAATTAAGATCCAGTTCCTAAAGTGGGCAAATTCAAACCTGGCCTCAAAATAAATCATACAAACAAAAAGAAATGAAGTTCAACTCCAAGGCTCTTAAATGTCATGGGAATCTGTAGTTAGATAATGTTTTTTTGAATGGAAGACGCTGAAAAGATGTGCCTGGAACATCTATAAATCTTTCAAAAACTACCGACCAATAATGGTCCAATTAACCTTTTCAGACTTGCTTGTCAGTGGAATTTACTGCAATTTACTGAAATGAACTTCAGTTATCTGGGTTCTGAACCGCTTGCAAAACCACTGGGAGGGATTCCAGTCCTGCAAAACACACAGGGTTTAAACCGCAGAACAAAGACAGAAATTTATTCCAATTCAGTGACTTTTCTGGCCAAATCGCTTTCTTCTTGTATGGGGTTATTTATAATCCAGGAATAAAGGACATCTGCTAGCATTAACGTAACTCTGCGGGGTCTACGGCTGGGTATGGGTTCAGGGTCATCCCCAAATGAGGGGGGACTTCAGGGGTCATTTCTACACACCGCACTTACACCCCGGAAAAAATTGGCCTCACTGCACCTGAACCACGGGCTTTTCTCGGCTTGTCGGAGTGAAAGGTCGAGTGGTCTCTCATTAAATCTGCACTGTTCAAAGGAGCACCCTCCTCGCTCAAGGACTTTTACTCTGCCATCCAGTCAAAATCCTGCAGCGAGCATTACACGGCGAGCCCAGCTCATCGTCCGCACGTGCGAAGAAGGTGTGAGGGAAAATAATAGCTTGTTAGACCAGTATTTGTCGTGAAATATATTACAAGCATTGTCTTTCAGTTCCAGATTAGACTTTTTCCCCTCCTTTCTTGTATTAATACACACTCCACGCAAAGAAAAAAGTTTTAGTCCTCTGCAGTTTTCCTCCATTTCTCCTCAATGTTGGATTTTGTATTCAGTAAAGTTTCCAATTCGCACCTAATCATGGTGAAGTGCCGTTCTTTTGTGAAAGATGGAATAAACAATGCAGCTGGGGCTGCAGATGTGCTTTTTCTGAGAGAACATCATCGCAAATGCTTTCCCTGTGCAGAACACCCCCAGGTCCTGAATACAATTTCCTCAGCTGATCTCCAATGTAAAGCCAGCGGAGGCCTGACATGAAGCCCTGCAGGTCCTGCTGCACTCGCTCGTTCCGTACTGGAAGGGTCAAGACTGATAGCTTAATTTGCCTCATCCTTACTATTTTTTTTCCACACAGAAATGGCTGAAGAGGAAGTCTTTGCCATTTTGAATGACTGAATTCCACTTCGCTATAAACACCTGCACTTGTAAATTCTAAAACAACTCATTTCTGTGTCGTGACATGGCACTCATTTCGGCGCCGTGGTTTCATCCGAGCTCGATGCAATTTCACCCAGGCCCTGCCTTTTGAATGGAGAAAAAAAATAGGCAAACTGATGGATTGGAGCAGATAGATGGCTGCAGCGCTTATCTGCATTTAGAATAAGGAGCAGATACAAGTGCAAACTATCCTTGAAAGGGGAACTGCCACAGATAATATGTGAATCTGTAAAGTGCTGTTTAGCTGGTTGCATGTAACTCATTCTTTTCGGTGAAGACTGTCAGCCCTTATGAAGAGTCTATTTTGGCCTTGCGTGTGACTGACACCCTCGGGGTACAAATATAGCTGCACAAAAAAGCCTCTGTGATATTTCTTGATTTTGACAAGTGCTCTGCCAAGGTGAAATTGTATCTGATGTGCATCTGAGCTGCTAGTCTCGTGTTCCCTTATACATGAAGTTATTGTTGTTTCGCCCCTCATTTCTTTTCAATGCGGTAGAAAGCTGGGAAATGTAGCTCTGCACCTCCATGTTTGCGAAATTGGACTGCCTCTCTCCATTATTGTAAACATCATCCCATGGACATGTCTGCTGGTTACCTTGCCGTTCAGGGAGCTGCCTGGATATTTCTGCTAAAGCAGATCTATTAAGGGCAAACTATTTTTGATTTACATGTTGAGACTTTTAAAACTGCCACATCGACTGAAGTCGAGTAGACAGGAGGGCCGTGTCACCGAGAAAAACACTTTTGTTTCATCCTGTCGTGGACACTTTCCTTTGTGTACATTTTAGGGCTGCCGCGCTGCATCCAAATACCTCAGTCTCTCACTAAATAACCTGCACCTGAAAAGACACATTTTACACAGCTTATTACTATATATGCACTGTACTGTACCTCTTATTGACCTTAATATCTGGGTAACTACATTCTGTTTGTCATGTATGAAGTACTGTTGTATTGCTTACATTTTTTAATTAATTGAGTTCTTTTTTATGTTATATTAATTCTGTGTTGTCATCAGGTATACATAAAGTATATAAATGTGTGTGTGTGTGTGCGCGCGCGTGTGTGTGTGTGTGTACAGTACTTAGTCTTGGGCACATTGAAAGCAATTTCTTAGAGGAAATATGCTTTCAAAAACGATGAAATTAAATGTTTCTAATGACTGAGAAATGTACTTAACAGAGCTGTACATTGTTAAAGACTAAATCAAATCAATATTCGGTGTGAACACCCTTTGCCAAAAAATTTGGGACACCGCCCTGTTGTGCTAGAGTTTTATAAGATGATCAGCTTTTTGACTGACTGCAACTTTTTGTTACCACCTCCTGCTGCTGCCGCCTGATCTCCCCACTTCCAAGAGGAGGCGCTGTTTATTTCAAAGGAGCCTAATGTCTGGCAGCTCTGCAGAACTGGAAACACGCTGCTTACATGGTGATGGTGTAGCTGCTACCAGATATTAACTTAAAGTTGCTGACAAATCCAGATATCCACAATAACCATTTCACATGAAAATTTTGTTCACAAAGCATTTCTTCTCTTCATTTTAATGGCATCACTTGACAAATAGCTGAATAGTTTGCTAGTTATGTAGCTGTATGCTATATGCTGATATCCAGTTGTGTGATGATTAAAACATCCTCAGACAACTGGCCGAATAGCTAGCTAACCTGAGCCATTGTCGCTACGCGACAAAGCTACCAATGCAGATACCCACAATAACTGTCTATTTCACATGTAAATTTTGTTAGCTATGTATTTGTTTACTTATCACCATAAAACTAGCCTAAGTACTCATTTATTCAAATGTTACAGTGTCAAATTATGGCACTGGTCCATCCACATAACCCCCTCCGCATGATCACCAAATGATCCAATGGGCTGTCAGAGGCATGGTCAGAAGATGCCAATTGTGCATTGATAGGGAGGGGGGGTCATGTGGAGAGATCAGTGCCATAATTCGACACTGTGTAACATTTGAATAAATGAGTCTCCTCATCAATCTTTTCGTTTGATTTCCCTTTCCCACAGTTACGAAGACCAGTACATTTGTCACAGCGAGGATCTGGGTGCCATTCAAAAAATGCATTGTAACTGATTCACCCATGAAAATAAATGCATGTTTAGGGTATTATTTAAAAGAGTAAATCCGTCCCTTTCTTATGATATATTACACTTAGAATAAATTTTGTAGTTTTCATATAATCGATGATTCAATTTGGGAATACTTTTTTCGGAGACACCCTGTATTTCTCATACGATTTTTATTAACTGATTCACTTTATTTAAAAAATGTCAGAGAACTAGCCGAATAGCAAGTTTCGTAGTTAGCTATGAAGCTATTGTGTTGGAAAACCATTTTCATTGGCTAGTGGCTTGCAATGCTTGTCATTTGAATGAGATTGAAATTTTGACCAATTTTGTCGTTGACTCTGTGCTGCTTTGCTCGGCTACCGGTCCCATAGTGCAGTGCGCAACAGCAAAGGAGAAAGTTAATGGGAATGTGACTCAGCCAAGCAAAATTTCTGCTGCTGAGTGCGTATTGTTCGTGTAAGAGCACTTAATGAAGGTGTGTTTCATGAAAACAGAAGAGGTTAGCAAATGAGTGCTTAATACAGGAGTACTGAAAAAAGGAATGCTGAGTAAAGGAGTGCACAACGAATCTTAGTGAAAGAGTGAGAGAGTGCTGTGTGACAAAGTGGTGATTGAAGGAAGTATTAGTGAAAGAGTTCTTAATTCAGCAATGCTAAGCAATGAAAGGCTTAATCAAGGAGTACTTGGTGAAACAGAGCTCAGTAAGAGACTACAACTGAAGGAGTGTTTAACGAAGGAGTGCTTAGAGGAAGTGCGCTTACCGAAGGAGAGTTTAAAGAAGGAGTGCTTAGAGGAAGAATGCTTACTGAAGGAGAGTTTAATGAATGAGTGCTTAGAATAAGAGTGCTTAATGAAGGAGAGTTTAATGAAGGAGTGCTTAAAGGAAAAGTGCTTACTGAAGAGGAGTTTAATGAAGGAGTGCATAGAGGAAGAGTGGACACTGAAGGAGAGTTTAATGGAGTGCTAAGAGGAAGAGTGCTTACTGAAGGAGAGTTTAATGAATGAGTGCTTAGAATAAGAGTGCTTACTGAAAGAGAGTTTAAAGAAGGAGTGCTTAGAGGAAGAGCGCTAGCTGAAGGAGAGTTTAATGAAGGAGTGCTTAGAGGAAGTGCGCTTACTGAGGGAGAGTTTAAAGAAGGAGTGCTTAGAGGAAGAGTGCTTACTGAAGGAGAGTTTAATGAATGACTGCTTAGAAGAAGAGTGCTTACTGAAGGAGAGTTTAATGAAGGAGTGCTTAAAGGAAAAGTGCTTACTGAAGAGGAGTTTAATGAAGGAGTGCATAGAGGAAGAGTGGACACTGAAGGAGAGTTTAATGAAGGAGTGCTAAGAGGAAGAGTGCTTACTGAAGAAGAGTTTAATGAAGGAGTGCTTAGAGGAAGAGTGCTTACTGAAGGAGAGTTTAATGAAGGAGTGCTTAGAGGAAGAGTGGTCACTGAAGGAGAGTTTAATGAAGGAGTGCTTAAAGGAAGTGCGCTTACTGAAGGAGAGTTTAATGAAGGAGTGCTTAGAGGAAGAGTGGTCACTGAAGGAGAGTTTAATGAAGGAGTGCTTAGAGGGAGAGTGCTTACTGAAGGAGAGTTTAATGAAGGAGTGCTTAGAGGAAGAGTGCTTACTGAAGGAGAGTTTAATGAAGGAGTGCTTAAAGGAAGAGTGCTTACTGAAGAGGAGTTTAATGAAAGAGTGCATAGAGGAAGAGTGCTTACTGAAGGAGAGTTTAATGAAGGAGTGCTTAGAGGAAGAGTGCTTACTGAAGGAGAGTTTAATGAATGACTGCTTAGAAGAAGAGTGCTTACTGAAGGAGAGTTTAATGAAGGAGTGCTTAAAGGAAAAGTGCTTACTGAAGAGGAGTTTAGTGAAGGAGTGCATAGAGGAAGAGTGGACACTGAAGGAGAGTTTAATGAAGGATTGCTTAGAGGAAGAGCGCTCACTGATGGAGAGTTTAATGAAGGATTGCTTAGAGGAAGAGCGCTTACTGAAGGAGAGTTTAATGAAGGAGTGCTTAGAGGAAGAGCGCTCACTGAAGGAGAGTTTAATGAAGGAGTGCTTAGAGGAAGAGCGCTTACTGAAGGAGAGTTTTATGAAGGAGTGCCTAGAGGAAGAGTTCTCACTGAAGGAGAGTTTAATGAAGGAGTGCTTAGAGGAAGAGCACTCACAAAAGGAGGGTTTAATGAAGGAGTGCTTAGAGGAAGAGCGCTTACTGAAGGAGAGTTTAATGAAGGAGTGCTTAGAGGAAGAACGCTCTCTGATGGAGAGTTTAATGAAGGAGTGCTTAGAGGAAGAGCGCTCTTTGATGGAGAGTTTAATAAAGGAGTGCTTCGAGGAAGAGCGCTCACTGAAGGAGAGTTTAATGAAGGAGTGCTTAGAGGAAGAGCGCTTACTGAAGGAGAGTTTAATGAAGGAGTGCTTAGAGGAAGAGCGCTTACTGAAGGAGAGTTTAATGAAGGAGTGCTTAGAGGAAGAGCGCTTACTGAAGAAGAGTTTGATGAAGGAGTGCTTAGAGGAAGAGCGCTCACTAAAGCAGAATTTAATGAAGGAGTGCTTAGAGGAAGAGCGCTAGCTGAGAGGAGAGTTTAACGAAGGAGTGCTTAGAGGAAGAGCGCTTACTGAAGGAGAGTTTAATGAAGGAGTGCTTAGAGGAAGAGCACTTACTGAAGGAGAGTTTACTGAAGGAGTGCTTAGCGGAGGAGTGCTCACTGAAGGAGAATTTAATGAATCGGTGCTTAGAGAAGGAGTGCTTACTGAAGGAGAGTGTAATTAAGGAGTGCTTAGAGGAAGAGCGCTCACTGATGGAGAGTTTAATGAAGTAGTGCTTAGAGGAAGAGTGCTCACTGAAGGAGAGTTTTCAGTCAATTTTGCAGAAGTGGACAGGTAAAGTCATTCCAACAGCCAGCTTCATCAAATCTTATATCCACGCTCCAGAACAGTTTATTTCTGACCATCACTTTCTGATCTGCAAGGGCGGTGTGACACACCTCAACAAATATGTGCTCAAGGATCCAAGCAATGTGATTTCAAATCCAGATAATCTCTCTCCTGTTAGGTTCGTGTTCACTGAATAGGGTGACTGTTCCATTAGTTGCATGCCATCCATAACATGTCCTTTTTTATTTTAAGGGACGTCAGTTGTGGTATATCAGGTGAGAAAATTGTCCAGATCGTATAACTTTGATTTGGGTCCATCACTGAACACTGATGTCCAGTGCAGTAGCCCATATCTCAGCCTACAAATTCGCCAACTTTTCAAATGTTATAGTACACCTCTACGCATCAACGGTGAGCTCTGCATTTCACTGTACTGTATTAGATGTAAGAAGACTCTGCCGCTTTAATTCCCCTTGGTTGGCGCTAGGAGTGCTCTGAAATTACAGGAACAGAATTCAGAACCAGGCCCCTCTTAGTCTTCCCATTCAGCGCCTAAACAAAAGTCCGCTTCACGGAAGTCTCGTTTACTCTTTTCTTCACTCCTCGCTCTGGTGTCGCCTGCTTCCTTTTCTTTCTCTAAACAAACTTTATAAAATGGACTTCAAATGTTATCAGTAATATTAATTGTCTTGACATTAAAAATTTGTCATGTTTGGAGGGGCAGCTGCTGATATTTTACCATGCAAAATTTCTAAGCATTGGCTTAATATAAACTAGAATGTGTTTTCACACGTAAAAACATACGTCTCCCCCCCCCCCCTGCATAACCCAGCGGACGGACAGACAGACTGACAGACAGGCACATACCAAAAAATAAACCAAATGAATGCCAAAAATAATAAGAGCTGAGTAGTAAGTATGCAAAGTTTCGTTAAGATCATGCGAACGGTTTTGGAGTTACGCTCCAAAAACGAAGTGGGAACACTGACGCAAATGCAAATCGAGCCTAAAACAATATGTCTCCCCTCTTCCTCGGGAGGGAGGGATGGGGGCGGAGACACGATAAGCTGTACTCAAACCATACAGATTGTCCCACAGCTGCTGGAGGTATTTGCATAGTTATCATTCCAATGGCTTCTCTGTTAATTTGCTGTAAAGGTAATAGCTGCCACACTGCATTGCCTCAGCTCTCTACTCCAGCTACGTCATCAACCTCAAGTGGATCTGTGACATTCAGGGTAAACACAGCCATCAAAGCACTGTATGGAGCACCATTAGAGTGGCTCACAACAAGGTGTATAAGTAAAGGTTTTCTTAATTTGCCAGATCGCATTTTGCCTTGTTTCTATTGACAATGTAAACATCTGTACCAATAATTGAGCCAATAGAACACCAGTAAGGGGTGGCACACTTTTTCACATTTTTTTATGTTCTACATAAGAATCCGTAACTTTCGCAGAAACAAAAACTTGAACAATACAAAGGTAAGTCTGTTCATTCATAATGTCTCCCAATCTCCCTGTACTTATGCTACATAGCAGAACATATATTAGAACATTAGAGCAGTTCAAACACTATATTCCATGTATGATGACTTTGTTCTCTTTGATACTTTATCTCTGTGTCCTTGCACAACGCAGAGGAAAAATTGCTTTTGGTCTTCATTTTGCACAGATTGTTGACAGCGTTTAATAAGGGCAGCGCCTCTCTCTGCGCTGTCACTGATGACTTTCAAGGAATGAACTTTTTGTCGCAGGTTCTCATCTGTGAGAACGGACCTCACGTCATCAGAGTTACTTGTGCTGTTAATTTTGCCTTCAGTGAGAACTTCAAAGAAGTGAATTGAGCGGCGACTGACGAGGCTAGAGATGGTAGTTGTTCTGTTCTTGCGTAGAAAGACTCGGCATCAAGTCTTTTGAGAATCTTCCCAGGACGTCTTACAAGATTTCTCAGCATTGCCTCCTTTTCTTCAGCATCAGTGCCAGCATCAAAAAATGCCAGGGCGACGAGTTCTTCTGACAGATACCATAAACGTCATCCAATACTCTTCAGTGCGGCTTCTGCAATGCTTTTATCTGGATATACATGCAAACTCTGGATTAAGTCCAAATCATTTTTTGGAGCCTGTGTTGCCAAGGACGCCTCATGCCAATACATTACGTGGATGAAACAGACAAAGTTGGTAACTTTCCTCACTGTTTGTTTCTGCTTCAATGTCAGACTTGTCTGGGCCTCGAATAAAGTTATTTTGATGCAGTAAATAGCATTAGCCATCCACCGTGCCTGATGGTGAGTTAGTGTGCCACCCCTAAATGTACATTAATTGACTCCATTTTTCGTACAGATGCTTGTAATGTCAATTGGAACAAGGCAAAAAGTGATCTGGCAAAATTTGGTGAAAGTTAATTTTATGAACCACCCTAAACACCATTCACTTTATTTTGAAGAAGGCTGGCGATGATAATGATTAATAATGCCAGCAACTTATTCTGTGCAGGAGTGCTTGGGCAACAAAAATGCCAAAGCTGGGGGTGTAATTCTGCCATCTTCACCTGCAAATACAATATAAACTGTAGACAGGCAATGGGTGACTACAAACCCAACATTTGAAGTAAACAAACAAGTAAATAAGTCTACAAATTTGATATTTTGCAGTGAGAATTTTCATACTCAGAACTACGCCAGAGATCGCCGACAGAACTAATTAGGTTGTCCTCCGAAACAAATTCTGAACAATCCTTATGCCTTCTATTTTCCATTTTCTTACTTAAGAGAATAAAGCTAATCAAGATTCACTGTCCCCATCAAAACCCCCGATGGAGAAGAGAGGACGACAGAGGGAGTTGCAGGTGAGTAAGCCCCCCGGTAGCTGTTTTCCTACATTAATTCAAGAATCACTAAACAAGTGCTACCAAACTCATAATAGGCAACATTTCCCACTTCCAAGCTAGCTCGACCAACTCCCTTTACAAACATAAGCAAACTTTTGTGTTACTTGACAGATATGAAGCCGACAGTGCAAAATAGTACAAGTATTCATGAACAACGTGTGAAAACCTTAGCGAGGTGATTGACAGGTACTGTTGTAGAAGCCCTGATGTCTTGCTTTATTTTTTTAAAATGTATTCTTGTCCATAACATCTCCTGAACTCATCCTTGGAGTGCCATTTACACTATTAGAAACTTTGCTTGTATTGTAAACTAGCTAAGACAGCAAGGAAGTTTTTTTTTTTTTTTTGAGCAGCGTCAAGAACAAGCGCTGGGGCTACTAAGAGGCACTGGCTAGAAATCCACGTTGAAATAGCTTGTAGTTCCTCAGTAACTCCAACTACATCACTGTACACATCAAATGACTGCACTGGAGGGGGAAGAGCAACAGGATTCAGCTGATTCCCAGAAATGCAGAAATTTTTTTCACACTATATGCACAGTTTGGATCAAAGGAGATAAGGTTGAAAGGTAGCGAGGTGTCCTTTAAAGAACAGCATACTCAGTGATATGTGGCTGATTTAAATATCATTTGAAATGAACTTAGCTTAAGTGTAGTATGACACTGCAAACCCTGTGTTAAGATAATACAACTCCAAACTGGGGATATTTTCCATCTCAATATACAAAAATGTGCATGCAAATTAAATGATAAAGCTCCACGTAACATTTTCATGGGTTTTCAGCAGCAAGCTATATGTTTTTGAATGCACAGGTAACTCAATTTCAATTTGTTGAAGCCTGTAGCCGGACACATATCCAGTTGCGATAATATGGAATCCAGACAGAGCTCAGTTCCACACACGGCTTGGTCAGATATATTAATCTCATGTGCTGTTATGGTCATTACAGTCGAAAATTTTAAGCCCCTGTTTACCACTCATGCAAATGTAGGCGGACCGCAATATTTCATTCAGAATTCACATTCACTTGCAATATATGCTAAAAAATGTGGTGTCCTGGAATTACACAGGTAATTACTCATCCCTCATTCCCATAAAATGCACATAGCTGTGTGTCTAGCTCAATCATCTCTTGGTGTTAATGTCACACTTCACCACAAAATCATAGCTATTTTAAGGAGAAATCGTCTGCTCAAACGCGTTTACATTTTGAGAAAAGGCATAGCATGAATGGAATATGATGGGTACATGGATGTCAATTAATCAAAATAAAATTACAGTAGTATTGACATTTAATGTTTTGCATGAAAGCTCTTGCAGATACAGCTGGTCTACGTGGTATTTTTTATCACCCCCTACTGATAAAAGCACTTATGGCAAACTGCTAAAGTCGTTGAAAAAACTGAAAGTTGAAATTCAGTCCTTTCAGACCATGCTGATCAATTCAATTCTTAATTCAATTAAAATGTCAGATATTTAGAATTCAAAAATGTCCATTTTCTATGGATGCAAAAAAGGTTTCAGTACATAAAGTATCCACACACGCTGACTCGCTGCTCTGAAAAAACTACATCTAGAAAAAAATGTACTTGGGTTATTTGCTCAGCACTACAATTACCCCTCTCCCCTCAGGTTTCAGTGCATTTACAGGTGCCCTTCTGTTCAATACTCGGGTAAAAACCTGTTATTTCAGCAGCTGTGGCCTTTCCATTCGCTTGAATGAGTCAGCACATTCCTCCCTGACCTCTCTCATGAAAGGTCAGACTTGGTTAGGAGGCCGGCTTCCTCTGAGATTCTGGTAACACCATTACTTCAACCAAATGGACTTAGGTCATGAATCTCGTCGATTTTCATATATATTCCACAGCAACTAAATGTCCTCATTATGTGTGCATGCCTGATATTACACAGGAGGAGGAGTAGGCTGTTTCTGCTAATAAACACCAGTACCTAATAAAATGGCCACCAAGTAAATACATATTAATACCCAATTACACACACACACACATATACACTCACACCCACGCACGCGCACGCGCACACACACACACGCGTACACATGTAATTGCCCTGCTCGTGTGGATGTGTGATAGCTGCGAAATGCATCAAGTCATAAAGAGAAACGCAGAGAAGTCTCCCAATTAAATCTTCTTCAATTAAAAATGAAAACATTTGAAATGAAGTACATTGTACTCCAAAAAAAAACCCATAGGTTCTGTTTTTAAGAATTAATATGCATTTTAATTGGGAGATGGCTCTCAAATTGAAAACTGCCGTACATTCACAATGAAGTGAAGTGACCAAACTGATCAAAAGTTAAAAATGAATGTAGAAAGTAGGTTGGGTCAAAGCTTTAAACCCAAGGAATTGTATCATTATAGAATGGTGCAAACAGAATTGTAAACATTTATTTTTAATGTGTCTAGTGGCTTGCGGTTCCCTTGTAACACAAAGTGCTTGGTGGTTGTGTGTATGTGTGTGTGTGTATCTGCGTGCACGGGCGTGTGTGTGTGTGTGCGCTCGCTCATGTCTTCGGGTGCATGTGTCTGTATGTGCGCACACGCACGCATAATGAACACCCTCTTCTGTCTGCAAGCTGTTTCGGATCCTGGAAGGTGCTTTTTCATACTCAGTCACTTGTTTCAAAGATTTTATAAATCCAACTGATTTCATAAAAGTCCCATTACGTTTGAATTTACTGATGTTATGGCTTATGCTACAAATATCTCAAATAGGTCCGAATGTCGCCACTGGCAAAAGCCATAAAGCACTGCTCTAATGTGAATCGCACTGGGGACAAATGCGCTGACTGACGATGTGGGCTTTTGCATCGGTTTTTTCTGGGTGTCACTGCTGAATTTGTAAGGTTACTTAGCATTATTAGCACATTACTTGCCTATTTAAATATATACTTTTCATTACTCTCATGTAATCACTGCATTGTATAATATGCACCTGCACGCCAGTGTCAGAGGTGATTTCCTCTTCACCACCTTCTTCTTCTCCAACTTTGTGCGATTCGAACCCCTCAAAATTATGCTGGAGAGATGCCTTGTTCAGGCTAGTAATTATTACTAGTAAAAAGGCGGTGATTTGTGAAAATATAAAGGACTCCATTTTATGACTTGTTACGAAGTGTCTGCAAAGGTTTGAACGAGTGTATATCAGAACGCTACTCAACACTGCGTTTATTTCATTGCTAAATACCTTGACCTTAATATTAACTGCCTTTATGTACTGTAATAAAATTCATTTTTTACACATAATATGTGCATCCTGGAAAACCTGTTCCTGCTTTCGCAATTAAATTAACTAGAAGCTGTTCCCATTTATAAGTGTAAAATATTGAACAAGCTGGCATTATAATGATCCAGAAACAAATCTGAAGTTTCTGCAGGCCTATTTATGAACTGCAGACTGTTTTAGTGCTCAGGCTGTTCGTGGACACGCAGGAAAAATGCCTGATACAGACGAGCAAACTTGTTTTCTCAATTAGCTGTTAATTTACCAATGTGCTCAATCAACAGTATTGAAGATATGATGCATATACTTAGCATATATTATATAGTACAGCATACAGTATATTTGCAAGTCAGTCATTTTTGTTTTTTTTTTCAAAAATTATAGCAGAAACATGAAAACTTGAATTGAACAGATAGACAATCCCACCATGTTAAGCAGCCATAGCATTCTAGAAAGGGTGAGGATAATGAATGGTCAAAATGAATTACAAAAGTGCCAAAATCTGAATCATCCCCTTTAATCTATAGAAAAAATAAATCCATAACTGTGGACGTCCAATGTTTTGAGCAATATAAAATGCGAGTTTCAAGCACAATTTAACACTATTTGAGTAAAACTGTTTAGGTTTTATTCAAAGATAAACTGCGGAACAAGGGTAGCTAATGAGCCTTGTAATATCGCACAGGGCAGGTCAATGAGTAAAGAGTAAATATTAAACGCAAGACGGGGTTGTTGTCGTCCGTCACAATTACGCTTCCTCTGAGTCAGACCTCAGCCGGTGTGTTGGCTCAATTTTAGCTCGCGCTTCTGTGGCCTTTTCGTCAGGAAGCTGAATTCCGCTAATTTTGACAGCTCTCATTTACACCTTTACCTGGAAAAGCAGGGGTGCTTCAGAAGTATTTGTAGCGTGCTTATAGCCAGTGTCATCCGTAGAGATTTTGGGTACGGCCCATTTTAATTTGTCAAATCACTATTTGTTAGCTTCTGTGCGGGCACATGCATGTATGTGTGTGTGCGTGTGTGTGTGTGCGTGCACACGCGTGTGTGAATCTGTTAGTGAACACATGCAAAACAAAATACTTCGCATAAATCATCATTGGGGGGTGAATGAGTCCAATTATATGGGTGTAATGCACAAAAATTGGACCATACTTGACATTATTTTTAGCTGTCTCGAGGTAATACTTAAGAGTAGTCTTTCAGAAGTAAAAAGTAGAGGACTAAGATACCAATATAAACTCCAAATTAAATCACGATTTTAGGATGCAAGACCTCGCCTCAAAGTTGATGCAATTTTGCATTGCTTAACAGGAACGAAAGCTCTCGGATGATCAAATGAATACAGCATACATTCCATTTATTCCTAGAATCTGTTACTAAAATAAGACGATTATTTTTTCCCTGTGCCGTGGTGACTTTCTTATTCACAGAAAAATAGACCCTGCTGTTTCCAAAAACCCTTTGTGTTTAATCGGTTAGTTTGGCTGCGTTGAGGCTACGTTTAAATTGCATCATTTTTAAATAAGATTGCCTGGTGTAATGTGGGTTGCTCTTATCCCCCCTCCGACCGATGGCAGATTTGCCCGCTGCTAATTAGAAGGATATCTTTGCAGTGCGGTATCTGTGATAATTTAGCGTTGGGTCTGCTTTCTGCAATGTCCAGCATCTGCCATTACTCCTTGTGCTCTCAAATAAAAAAAAGCCCAAAGCATCTTTTCTTCTGTCTTTCTTTAGCTAATTACATCCTCGTTTACAGATTGTCCCCTCCTCTCATTGCCCCCCCCCCCCCCAACACTTAACACCAGTTGCTGTAACTTCATTAGCAGTGTCACATGACCTGTTATTCCCCTCCGCTACTCACGTTACTCCACACCCTGCTCTCATATACGCACGCACCTTACATGTGTGCACCCCCACGCAAACTCTCCAGCAGTTACAGCTCAATATGTTTTCCCAAATGCAATGCTAAATCCATTCTATAACTCCTGTCTGAAGCAATACATTCTGAAGACGTAAAGGCAAAATGTCTATTACGAGCCGCAGACTTTATAAAGTAGAATAGGTAAGGTTGTACAAATGCTATGCTTTACATAATATTATTGTTTATTGTTAACAACATGTCTAAAGAAATTAAGCGAAGTTGGTACATATCACATTTTGAAATTATTTTGATGATTCAATACAGAAATATGTTATTTTTATTGGAATACTGCAAAAACATACTGTATTTAAAAAAGCTCTTAATTAATTATTTGATCAATGATCAATGAAAGTGTCTCAATTTTGCTTTTAATTCGCAGTTTTCCACATATCACTATTTCCAACACTCTGGAATAACAGGAATCATGTTAATGAAAAAATTCTGGCATCAAAAAGGCTGTACATTAGAAATAAAGTATACTCCCTCGTACTCTAAATGCGGTTCATATAAAAGACTGGACTTGGGTATTCTCAGCTTATCAGCAGTATCACATTTCTGTTTCACGTGTAGCCAGCTGGGGGTGGGATTTTGGAAAATAAGAGTTCAAACCCTGCATGTCATTCAATTACATTCCCTTGTTTTTCCGCTGCTCTGTTCTTAAATGCAGCACATTATGGCACCGAGAAATTAATGGTGCTCTGCGTGACAGAGCATACAGTCACAAAGAGGCAGGAAGTTGCGTGTGCGTGCGTGTGTGTGCGTGTGTGCGTGTGTGAGAGACAGAAAGACAGGGAGAGATGAAGCAAGGGAAAGAAATTGATGCTTTTCTGACTGTTTGGCAAAAATGACTTTTTTTGATTAAAAGGCAGCTGGGGTCTCTGCCTGTAAAGGGGGTTTTAAATTGTCTTTTGCTGATTGTGATTGCTATGCAGAAAAAAGGCATCGCCAAGCACACCATTATATCACTGAATCTTTGTTAAGCAGGCCTCGAAAGTGCCTGACAGCATAATTAATCTTGTGATATGAACAAAGAAACCAACTCAATAGTATTGAAGATGCTTATTAAAATACTAAATACCTCTTTTTATTTAAGAAGAAAACCCTTTGAAATAGTGTGAGAAGTGTCATTACCTTTTTGTTTTGATTTTTTTCTCCTTTTTTGAGTGAAATTGATACAGAGGGGGATGGAACTCAGCACGGCAAAATCATGAAAAATAATGTGTGACAGCAACAAATGAGGTTGAAAAATAATGGTGCTCAGTGGAAAAGCTAAGACAGATGACTTTAAATTGCAAATTATAACAGACTTAAGCCATTCAGAGGTATTCAAAGTTAAGTTATTTGCTTATGATCTGCATGTGTACATGCTGACATGCACACACACACATGCACGCAGCACACACACACACACACACATGGGTATGGATACACAGTAATCAATAGAAGAGAGTCATGACTAATTACACAACGCATTCCGTATCTCACACGAATATCTAATGTAACCTAATAACATAAACAATAAGACATGCAGTGCTTTCATTGATGGACAACTTACTGCTGTGTTATTCTCAACCTCTTTATTGGCTGATTTAGACTAATTTATGCAGCACTTTATTGTATGTACCATGATGGTCCTAAGAGATTAAAATGTCAATCGAGTTATTGCTGAGCATATTTTTGTATTCACCCATTTTACTCCTGAAGTCCTTTGGCCATACACAGTAAAGTCACACAAGCAGTATTATCTACAACAATAATAATAATAATAATAATAACTAGATAGTGACTTTTTCTCACAAAAAGACATTACTGTAGCCTCGGACAGACTGTCCGGAGATACTATGGATTTGGGGTCATTGCGCATCCCCGTCCTGACCCAGAGCTACCGGTGCCTGAGGCAAACGATAGAAGATAGATGATAATAATATAAGAAGAACAGTATCAATATTATGCCAAATTTTTGCTTCAGAAAATCGATCTTTCTGAAGTACAAATTTGAATACCATTGGCATTATATAGATGAAGTGGTTGCTACAGAGGACAACAGATTTTTCAGTCACAAGACAACATTTTTGGAATTGCTGGATAGATAGTACGGGCAAGTATATTGAGCAGTTTGCACGGGAGGTTTAGCTGAGAAGTTTAATTTATGCTACTGTTGAAAAACTGGGTTGACACTGAACTCACCAATATTCTGCACTGTGTTTGAGGTCAGCTTGCTGGTGAATATTCAATAACTGATCTGGGTGTGCCATCTAGTGAGAGAATAGTGTAACTGCATGTATAAATAAAGCAGCTCCATATCCGCACAGGTCGGTTATGGGTCGGACCGGAACATAAAAACTCGCCAGTACGAAGTGAAGACATAAAAACCACCGTTGAAACTAGTGACCACAAAAATTGCGAAACAGTACAAATCTTATTTCGATTGTATTTGATTGTGATTCCACATTAGTTACCTCTGCCAAGGAGGTTATGTTTTTGCCTGGCTTTGTTTGTGTGTCTGTTGGTTTCCAAAATAACTTAAAAAGTTATGGACAGATTTTGATGAAATTTTCAGAGAAGGTGGGTATTACGTGAATAAACAGGTGATTAAATTTTGGCATATCTAGGCCAAAGCGCAGCTGAGATACGTCAAACTTCAAGATTTCAAGTCTTTCCAATGGGCTGGAGTTCCAATCGCTGTGCTTTTCGGTTTTGCTGCCCCCTGGCGGAGATCTGCGCTCTCTGAGTGCTTTTCTAGTTCTTTATAAATTTTCTTGATGCAATACTTCAGTTAATGTATTCATGCGCTCATTATTGTTTCTAAATTATGTACGGCACGACAGGCTGAGCCACAAAGTTATGTACGCGAATATTCCACGAAGGTTTAGCGTTTCTTAATGGTAACTCTGGCAAACAGATGCTGATGACCTAGTGAGGCTGAAGGCCTATTGTAATTAGTGAAGGCATAATATTTGCTAATGAACCTTGCATTTGGCAAACACTAGCTTTGCTAAGCAGTAATTCCATTCAACATAGACTGCAAACAGTGGCATATCGCATTCACAAACATACGTTTGTCTTTTTAACATTACATTTCTATCAAACGCTTCTTTGTGTGATTGTTTCACACAGAGAGCAACATTGTATAAATAAAATAGCATAAAATAGTGCTGAATTAGCTAAGACCTGCCAGTAAAAATGAACAGCCTGGAAAATTAACAAGGTTACCTTGTTAAGATTGGAAATTCGTACCATCAGGCGAATTCCAATAACCGCAAAATCACTGGCTAGTTGAACTTCATTCTGATGATGACACACAGAATGCACACTTGTCCACTCGCTCACTCACTATCTTTATGTTGTTTTCAATGTAGAACATTCACAACATAATGCCATACATAGTGAGTGAACATTTGGAACACGACCGTATTGTAAACATATCATCTCCATGGGAACTCAGCTGAGCTGTTAGATATGAAATCAGCCAATCACTGACTGGTTCTCCATGCACAGGGAATCGCTGAGTCACTTTGTCAAAAAAATCCTTCCTCGCGCACACCTCAAACTCCTGCTTCTCACGCAAAAAATGTTCATCCTGCCACCAATGTAACCGCATCATGCAAGGCACGAGACTTTGCTAAGTGTGCAGATGTCTTTTTTATTTCTGAGTGATATAATGTTGGATTTACAGCGATCTAAAAACTGTCTGTTCGCTGTTGTCCCAAGAATGTTTGGGTGATTTTTGAATGGAAAAGATAGAGAAATTCAACGTGCTTCATGTCCTTTGACTATTTGTTGTAGCAAAACTACACCGAACAAAAATATAAATGCCCTATGTCAAATTTTTGAGTTTTTATTGACAAAAAATTGGAACCGGGATTTGTCTGTGAATAGCACTCTTCTCCAGCGTGCTTGGGGCCATCAAATGTGTGTGTTTGCCCATGCGAGTCGGTTCCGAACAGCGGTGAGATCCAGACCATGGTGAGGATGCCAAGAGTGCAAGTTAGCTTCTCGCAGGCGGTTAAGGACTGTCTGTGGTGTGATGCGTCTGTTGTTCAGACCAACGGTCTCATCTGCTGTGCATGTCACCGATCTGAGCCGATCCCGCAGGGTGGACGTGCCGGATGTAGTGATCTTGTGCTGGTGTGGTCACACGAGGCTGACGTGGATGAGGTCGATTTGCAGTACTGCCCGCCTGTCGGAAACAAACTCTCGAACGGCCTATCGTCCGATATTTAACATTCAGCTGCACACTGACCGCTCTGGTGGACATCCCTGCATCCAGCATGCCAATGGCACGTTCCTGCATGACCTGAGACATCTGAGGCATGATGACTTTTGACAAAATTTGGCATTTTGGAGTGGTCTTTTATTGTCCCCAGTATAAGGAGTGTCTGGGTACTGCTCATTCTGTCTGATCACCGTCTGGAAATGCCACACCCATGTACTGAGTGAAATCACTGCATCACTGAGCAAATGCTCACTGACAGAGAGATGGATTAAAGAATGGTACAAAAATCGAGAGAAATATCCCTATTGTACAAGTAAAAATCAGCATATGCTTACTTAGAGTTGTTAACTCTATGTGGCATCAGTATTTGACATGGGGCGCTTATATTTTTGTTCAGTGTATGTACTTCTGTGTGACAAAAACAATAATACTGTGACAACAACAAATTTTCCTACGTTTTTGTGAAATTTCATGAAGAGGGATTCAAATTTATGGAAGTTAGAGCGATTTAAAAAGCATTTTTTCATTCTGTCTGCTCCCAGCTCCCACTCAGCTGTCTCAGCTGTGACATCACGCACTTGCCATTCACGCATTTGCCATTCATTCCAATGGGAAAATTATTGTCACTTTTTTGGGAATTATCTGGACACTGCACAACAAAACTCAACCAAAATCGACAGGCTTCATCCTCTGACCACTGTCAACGTGCATGTGAAATATGAAAAGGATGGGATAAGAATTGCGATCTGTAGAGCGTTCACAAGAAAATTTCCACGGACACGGACTCGCGACGACCGCAAATCCATAGTGCCCCCGGACACTCCATCTGGGGCTACAATAATAATAGCTGGAGTTATTTGCAGTATTATTATTGCAGCACTGTGGCGCAGTGGGTAGCACTGTTGCTTCACAGCAAGAAAGTTGCAGGTTTAAATGCAGCCTGAGGCCTTTCGGTGCGGAGTTAGCATGTTCTCCCCGTGTTTGCGTGGGTCTCCTCCAAGTGCTCAGGTTTCCTCCCACAGTCCAAAAACATGCATGCTAGGCTGATTAGAGACTCTAAACTGCCTATTGGTGTAAGTGTGTGAGTGAAGGGAGTGTGATCACTGCCTCTCAGTTCCTGCCCCCAGACCTCCCCCACCTCCACACCCACAGCCCTGCATAGGAATAAGGGGATATGATTATGGATGGATGGATAGTTTCTTTTAAGAGGCAGGGTCAAATGTATTTACTTAGCACTGTCTGTATAAAAAATGCCTGTATTTTACATTGTATCTTATGGCATTATGGCCTGTATGGTACCCCTCAAAAAACACAGACGTAAACAATTATCTGCTGAAGGTTGAAATAAATGAGTCTATATAAATGACAAAATAGCTTAGCTGCTGGATAAGGTCGACCTTAGTTGATTTACAATTTTAATCTTTATGAAGATGTGATTTTTTGACTAGGTTAAAGGAGAATTCCTGTGTGAAATTGACTTGGGGTGTATTGAAACATGATAACGAGTAATAACTTTTGTCGGATACCCCACCTCCGTACGCACGCAACATTTCGAAATACGTGGCTTTTCAGGCGAAGCTCCCAACAGGCTTACAATGGCAGTGAATTGGGCATACCTTTGCCATGCAAAGAAATCGCTATTTTTTCATCATTAACAAGGCTCAAAGTAGCTCCACGCTTCATTGGTAGAATTCCGACGGCCCTGACATTTAAAACGAGGCACTGAGAACTTTAAATGCACAGGTTGTTTACTAAAGAAGAGTGTTTATGCAGACAGTACCTTTAGGTAGTTTCCAGTCGCCTCCATCTTGAAAGTCACGATAAGTCGATTGACAAGCTCGAACGAATAGATTGTAATCTGTTCCCCAAGCCTTCCTATTCGTTCGTGCTCGTCAATCAACTTATCGTGACTTTCAAGATGGAGGCGACTATGCGTTGATGTCGATGAGCAGGCAAAATAACGCTTCAAACATACGCTAAATTTCCGCTAGCAAAAAGCTAACATTAGCTAGCCAAGTTAATTTATGCCAGCAATAACCTTGCACATTCTGTTAATTTGTTGATGGATGGTTGTATATTATTGTCTTTTTATACTGTCCAAACGCAGCGTGTTACTCTTGAGTATATGATCATGGAACTTAGATGTACTAATGTTAGCTTGCATGTGACATTTATATTCCCCCTGTTTTTAAGCTTTCGCTAGTACATCTCACGCAGGGCTCAGTGCATCACACTCAGATGCCAGAAGCACATCGGAGCCACCCGGAATGGTCGATAGATTCAGCCATGGCGAGGTCACACATTGTGTTACTATGCACGCGTTGCTATGGCTACGCTTTCAAGCCACTCCTCCTCCCTCCCACCCTCCTCCCTCACACCACCCTCTCCACCCAGCCACGCCCCTATCTTCCGGCCCAGTCAAAATCTCTAAATTTTCTTGCGAGAGCAATATTGGCTTGATTAAAAGGGCAAAATAAATATAAATGTTGCGTAGTTTTTGCAAATTACCGCCAATCATTATGTTCAATACCAGGTAATGGATCCTTTAAGGAGCAGACACAGTAGACATGCATATTTAACGGGACAGGAGGGATGCTCTCAGACCAACCAAAGCACAAAAGCCTGAAAATCAAGTGTCCACTGATCAAGTGCCTGCACCATGAGGCCAAAGCATTGGCTCCCTCCAAGTGAATTTTGAAACATGACAATGGCTGCATTTCATGCAAACATTTTGAAAAAAAAAAATTAATTAATTAAGTTACAGGAATGCTATGAGTGGCTGTGCAGATTTGTCATGAACATGCATTCACACAAACCAATCAAGAGAACTGGTTGCAGCTGATTATAAATACAATTATTTATGTGTTTGCGTCATTTTTCACTGCATTCCTGGTTGTGACAGAGCGGCCAGAGATGGGAAGCCAGCTGATGGCTGTGTTCTCTGTACGCAATTTACAACTTGAAATAGGGAAGGTTAAAATTAGAATATTGGAAGAAAATGTAAAGAAATGTTATTTAGAAGTAATTGTCAATAAACTGTTTAACTTACCCTTCTACATTGTAACTGGCCGGCCAAAGCAAGCAATGGGTAGCAGTTAAAAGGGACCTGCTACACTGCTTTTTTTTTTTTCATTTATCATCTTCACGGATGTCCTAAGCCTCTGATAAACAAAAGGCAATTTATTTATATGAAAAAAAATTTATTAAACAGGTAGATAGGTCCTCATCGTAAATTTAATTAGTCCGTTACTATTAATTAAGAATAATCAATTAATCAATTCAATTAAGAATAATTGAATGCTAGAGTCTCTTACCAAACCTGTTTTGGCTACACATGACATACAGAGATGCACATGCGGGAAGTCGTCTGCGATCTTCCCTGAGTGGGTTGTCACATTTCACTTTAAAGGGATAGTTCACTTTTTTTGAAGTGGGGTTTTATGAGCTACAAATTGCCACTACTTACATTAGATGCAGTATAAAGCTCTCTGATCTCCTCCAGGTAGCTGCACCAGGGCATAGCGCTGGGTGGGAATTTAGGTGGTACACTATTGTGAACGGAAACACAGAAACGGCATATTTTTGGGGCCTAAAAGAGTTCCTACCTGAAAATAATACACCATTTCAATTGTACGCTATATTTTAAAAAAATACAGCACTTTAGCTGCTCAGAAATAAACACCATTGATCTTCAACTAACCAACTGACATTACTGCGCGAGGCGCATCGTTGTTCACTGCGCGCTGTAGCGATCAGCTGTTTGGGTCACAGTAAAGCTGCTGTACAAACGCGTGTATTCACGTCTTCGCAATGACTTTGAATGTAATCTGTGTGCGAAAAATTTGTATCGCGTCCAGTGTGCAAGCGGCTTAACTGCGGTTGCGAGGTCAGACGGCCGTTCAACTTGTGCAAATCTTTCGAAAATGGTCCGTGTCTGTTGCTTTATTGGACGTGAAAGCAAAGCTGTATCCTGGTGCACTTACAGCTTCCACCGCATTCCTCTGTGGGATATTGGACTTGTAGCTGTGGCTAGTTACCTCAACAAGGATGTTAATACGACAGCCATAACCCTAAAAGAACTCCGTATTTGCAGTATTCATTTTTCCAAATAGGATTTTTTTAGGCTACACTCAGGGAAATCAAGCATCAGGTAAGAGAGTGAAACACTTGTGAAAAAGTCTAATGTAACATTGCCGCACAAATTGACATCACATAGGGTCTACGCAGCCACATACTGTGTATCTGCTGTGCTGGTTATTATAGAGATTTTTTATTATTATTTGAGACGTACTTCTATGCTATTGAAATGCTGTCTCTGCCGCAAACCGCTCTGAGTCTGACCCAAACAGCTGATCGCTACTGTGCGCAGTGAACTACAATGGAATACGGCAGTTGGTTAGTTCAAGAGTGACTGTGTTTTTTCGGAGCAGCTGAAGCGCTGTAATATAGCGTACAATTAAAGTGGTGTATCATTTTCAGGTAGGACCTCATTAAGGCCGCAAAAATTCGCTGTTACTTTGGGACCTTTCACAACAGCGTATCGCGTAAATCTCCATCCAGCAGTATGCACTGGTGGGGCTGACTGGGGGGGAGCAGGGAGCTTTATACTGCATCTGATGTACGTAGAGACTGTTTGTAGCTCATACATCCCCACTTCAAAAAAATATAACTATCCCTTTAAATGGTTTGTTTTTAGTATTTTTGCTTTAATTAACCATTAAATATTCAACAGTCATTTTCAAAGTCATTTTCTGACTGAGCATCCTTGTGCCATTATGCACTAGTACTAAGCGAAGCTATACAAGCCCTAAATCGGGATGCGCTTCATATCAGCCATGAGATGCAGAATGAGCCACCAGTTGAGCTGGTGTAGTGGCTAAGGTGAAGCGCTAGAGCAATGGAATCATAGTTTTTGCGTAAATAATTGCGGGGATGTTTGTCCTTTTTACTTTTTTTTTTTTAACTATTTTTTACCTTATCTTTGTATTTATGATATTGTTGTCCTTTTGAAAATAAATCTGCGTCAGTGGAGTCAAATTTCATTTCCTTTATATGTATTTTCTTTGAATGGGAAAATGTATACAGGACTGGCAGAAATAAAATAATAATAATCATAATAATAATAATAATAATAAATGGTGGTTTTTAGATGCAATATATGCCTGTAGAGACATAAGTGAAAATTTAATGAGTTTTACAGTTTGGTACCTTAGAAATCTGAAATGAAACACAGTGTCCAAAATGGTGCCCAAATCTCCACTTTGGAGATGCCACCTGGTCATAAACTGAGTACAAGAATAGGAAGGGGCCAGCCCAACGAGAGTTTTATTTTTAAAAACCCAACCAGGGCAAACATCTGTGTCTTTCCAAAAAGGGCCAATCAGATTCTCCATAAAAGATACAATGATGGGTGAGGCGTTTACATCCAGAGACAAATCTCAAGGTACAATGATACACAGAATCCAATGACCGTAAACACTGGGCAGATGCACCCTTATGCGACGTGTCCCCATCGTCTATTGGGCGCAAGAAGGTTGACGATACAAGATGTGTCCTTGCACTAAATGAAAAGCAGGATCTGTGTTCACAGGGGAAGGGGAAAAATTCACAACATATATTTAAAAAACAGGACCATAGCTTTGACTGACCTCTGGTGACCTTTATTTGTTGACGATAGAAAAAAATACTGATAAAATGCAATCAGCAGTGTCAAAGAAATAAGGAACATACAGTTTCAAATAGAATAAACATCATCAGAGGAGTTCAAAAAAAGAAAGCATACTCTTTATGCATCGGTTGTCTAACACTGTTTGACCTTTGCAAGCTGTATTAATAAAGCGTCCCCATTGGGGTAACTGCTCCATCAAGTACTTTTAGCCTCAGGGCCTTGCAACCCATTTCTGTACCAACTGGATCAACTATTTAAGAGATGTAACTGCTTCTTACTGAGCTAGCAGTTAATGCGCAAACTTCTCTGCATGTGACGGCCATATAGTTTGGAATTTCAGATCTTTTCAATAAACAGCACCCAATTATCATTACGAAGCAGACAGATTGAATTGTATTGGGAGAGATAGAAAAAATAAGTCTTCCATTTCATGTTATATGTTGGACTTGCAACATGGCCGACATCATCGACTTATGGGACAGTTGTTTGGTCGTAGACTGAGAAATCATTACAATAATCCAGACCAGGAACTGAATGCGGATTCAGAGTGCGGTCCAATGGTCGGGGTTATTGATATTATGATACGACAGAGGGACTGATCCCAGAGCAGAATGACACAGTACAGTTCAGATAGCGCAGGCTATGATGCGAAGGTGTATCTGTGACTAGCAAGTGGTTTTTCAGGACAGCTGTGCTCACTTCGCCCAAGCCGAACTGTTGGAAAGCAGGACCCTGGAGTTTAGCAGGAATAGTGTCCCAATCTTGATGCCTATAGCCGTAGAGGAACGGACTGAGGTTTGATTTATAGGAACGCGGTCCCCATCCTGAAGCTTTGGAGCTTGTTTTTATTCATAGAATTAGGAGGAGAACTTGGTGTTTTACTATCATTAATAGTCAGGAATAATTTCAGAAGATTACAGGCTTTACTAGGAAATACTGACTGGTCGCTAAAGGGTAAATAGCAAGTGAAAATCCAGCAACTCGCACGTTCAAAGTAAGGGGTATAAATTCTTACACACATTAGGCATTCATTAATGAATTCACTTTTGAGTTATGATAAATTGTAAGAAATTTATCATTACAATTTGTAAAAATCTTTGTATCTTGGGACTGTATGTATTTGAATTTTCTGTGTGCACTATAATCTTTATCTTTTCAGTTGCAAAATTTGAGTATTTGCTGTTGTGCTGATTGACTGTTTTCTCTTGTAAATTTTTTATCCTGACCTCATTGTCCTTAATAATTAGGAGTTGGATCAAAACCTACACATATGTGTGAACTGCCTATTTTTGTTTCACCCTGATGAAGATTGTTGTGATAAAAAAGTTGATAACTCGGCAATGAACTTTTGGAAAACAGGTTCTACTGTGTATGGACTTTATTATATCATTTTGTTGGAAGTTGATCCTCTGTTAGTTCTGCACTAAAGTGCGATGTACATGACCTGTCTTTGTATGTTTAAAAAAAATGCCTCCCTAAATCTAAATCTAATAACTGGTTGTGCTGCCCTTTGTGGAAACAACTGTGAAAGGTTTGTGGTCACTGGCAATGAGTCTTTTACATTGCTGTGGAGGAATTTTGGCTCACTCTTAACATAACATGACATTACATGAATGGCGAGAACAGGCCATTCAGCCCAACTACGCTCGCCAGTTTCTTCATACTATTGTGAACATATCCCTTCAGATACTCAATGACTCAATGGTATCTAGCTTTAAGTCAAGCCAGCTCTTGAAAACCCCCAAGGTCTCTGCCTCAACAGTATGGTCAGGCAAGCTATTCCACATCGAAATTACTCTTTGGTTCAAGAAATATTTCCAAAATATCAGTGCTAAATTCACCTTTGGTAAACTTCCATTTGTGACCCCGAGTTCTACTCACAACACTTGGTCGAAGGAATCCTACATAATTCACTTTGTTAATCCCTTTAACATATTTAAAGACCTCAATCAGATCACCCCTTAGTCTCCTTTTCCTAAGACTAAAGAGATTAAGGATCTTCAGCCTCTTCTCATAGCTTTCATCTTTTATACCTGAAATTAGCTTAGTGGCTCTTCTCTGAACTTTCTCAAAGTATGGTCCCCAGAACTGTACACTATACTCCAGATGTGGTATGACGAATGTGTTGTACAAAAGAAGCATCACCTCCTAAGATTTGTACTCAATACTTTTGGAAATGCATCCCAGCATCCGATTGGCTTTTTTTTAACTGCTACAGCACAATGGCTAGAGCCTGTGAGGGTTTGGTCAACAACCACTCCCAGATCTTTCTCGTGCGGAGCACATTCCAGTTTTAAACCTCCCATGAAGTGATCCCGTCTAATGTTTTTATTACCTACATGTACAACTTTATATTTCGCTACAATAAATTTAATTTGCCACATTTCTGCCCAATTCTGGATTCTATCCAAATCATCCTGAATCACTTGACTGGGCTCTAAACTATTTGTCAAACCCCCCAATTTAGTATCATCTACAAATTTAGCTAATCTGCTCTCAATATTCATATCAAGGTCATTCATGTAGATGAGGTAACAGCAGCGGTCCCAACACCGATCCCTGGGGGACGCCACTCCCCACCATACCTAGCTCAGATGAGATACCACTGACCACCAGTCTTTGTGTTCTGTCCTGCAACCAGTTTTGAAACCACCCCAGAATACCTCCTGTAACTCCAATGGAGCTCTTTTTAAAAATTAGTCTCTTGTGCGGTACTGTATCAAATGCTTTCTGGAAATCCAAGTATATGATGTCATAAGCCCTGCTGAGGTCATAAGTCTTGGTGGCCTCTTCAAAAAATTCCAGAAGGTTTGTCAGGCATGTCCTTCCCTTACGGAAACCATGTTGGCTATCCCTCAAGATACTGTTACGTTCAAGTAAAAAGTCCAGCTCATCTTTTATGATAGATTCCAATATTTTGCACGCAATGCAAGTTAAACTGACTGGGCTGTCATTTCCTGGCTCGGTACAGTCGCCTTTCTTATATATTGGTATTATATTGCCCTGTTTCCAATCATTTGGTATTTCTCCAATTTCTAAAGACCGTCCAAAGATGACGGATAGAGGCTTAAAGATGATCTCACCAACTTCCCTGAGCACTCTTGGATATAAGCCATCAGGACCTGCCGCCTTATCTGCCTTTAGTTTATGCAACTTGTCTAATACTTCGTTATCCCTAACCTCAATTTCCGCTATATAATTTTGAGCATTTAACATGCCCTCTGGCTGAGTAGACCCACTCTGAGGTAAAATTCTCAACAGAGTAACTGTTTAAGGCATCCGCAATATCCTTGTTATCATATAGCAGCGATCCATTTTTATTCTTTATGCACTTAACCTGCTCTTTCACTTTCCTTTTTCTGCTACAGTACTGAAAGAGGTGCTGAGGGTTAGTTTTTTTCCCCCTCTGCAATTTGTTTTTCATACAGTCTTCAAGCATTCCTCAGCTCTCTTTTGACCACAGCCCTTTAGGTCACAAATTCATGGCCGGGCATTTTCCTTCAGGATTTTCTGGTATAGAACCGAAATGAATAGTTCCATCACTTATGGCAAGATAGACCATCACTTTCCCACCACCGTCTTTGACTGTTGGTATATTGCTCTTATTGTAGAATTCTGTCTTAGCTTTACACTGGAGGTAGTAGAACCCATATCCTCTCAAAGAAAAGAAAGATTACTTTTGACTTATCAGTCCTGAGAATATTATCCCGAAAGTGTTGGGGTCATCAAGATGTCAAATACGTTTTCTCAAAGGGCTTGATGGGCTTTGATAGCTTTTTTTCTTTTAATGAATGTAATCATTATTTATAAACCACACTTTGTGTTTACATGGTTCATCGATGCCTTAAAATAAGATTAGTTTGATGATCTGAAACATTTACGTGTGATAAATATTCAAAAACAGAAGATACATGGAAGGTTGCCAGTACTTTTTCTCAGCACGATACATGTTTGAGCCCTGGGCAGAGGAAAATGACGAAGCAGGTGATGATGGCAGCGGCGGGTCCAGAAGGGAGCCTGAGGGGCTTACGGCCTCCCGTTTGTCCCCAAAAACAGAGGGGACTTGTGGTAGTTCTCCACTGAATATGCTGACCACGCTTTCCACATAGACTGTTTAAAACATAAACGTAGCCTCCATGACGTCACCCATAGATTACTGAATATCCACTCTGAAGCTCATTTGGTTGCTCCGCCTACTTCCCGACTAATCCAAAAATGGGCAAAAAGGCAGAGGGTTGTTGGAGCTGAGGCGGGCCAAATGGAGCCTGGCTGCAGAACCACGGGCTCTAAACTCAAAGCTTCCAAGCTAGCTATGGCTTACATGAGGCCAAGAAATCAGGTCAGCTCTATGCCATAGTTTGGTATGACCGAGATGCTGGATCATATCTGTCCTAGTAAAGGAATGGAGCTGACAAGTTGCTTGCGGTGGCGGGTCAAAAGCTGTTAATATCCATGAAGCAGTTGCAAGACAAATGCTGTATACTGCTGGGAAGTTGAGGTAGTTGTCTCAGTGTGTATCAATATCCCCCTGGGAGTGCGAGCATATGCTCAGCTCAGCTCATTCACACACCTTAGCCAGGTCTCATTAATGGTAGTATGGTCAGTCAAACGGTAAGATTGCATTATGTGCGCTTACTGACAAACCTGGTTGACCTGTCATTCATACTCACAGCTTTTGATACGATGCATTATCACCCTACATTTTGACTTCGGTGATGCTGAATTAATTGGGTACTGTGGCCAGCATACGCATGGGTTATCAATGCTAACACAGATGGGCATCTTGTCCTAAGCTAAACCATGGTTATTTCATCAGCTGTCCAGCTAATCTATGACTTTGAGCTATATCAGCAAAAAATACCACTACGACTCGCAACTTTTCTATTGCATCCTATAATTAAAGGTGCTAATGGACCTCAACGAGGAGGCCTAGCTAGTTTCACCATTTTTTCTCATGTAAATGGAGTGTCACTGGACACGGAATATATCCAACCGTACCTAGTTAGTGACACTGTTTTCTGTTGCTATTAGGCTTATTGATTAGGTTAATGTAGCTGGCTAGCTTGTGGATGATGGACTTTATGAAGAAACACATTTAGCGACCAGTAGCTAGCTTGCTAGATAACGTAGGATAGGTTTAATTGGCAATTTAGCTATCTAGTCTCTCTATACACAATAATATTGTATAATATTGCCCTGAAAATAGTGCAAATCCATCTGTGGCAGTCGTCGCACCATTAGCTTTCGATTTACATATCTATTGACTGTATAATTACAATAATCTCCGGAGGGTTTTCTATTGTTCCGGGGAATCAGCTGAAGGACCCCGTCATCTGGTAGTATGCTTTGGTAGTTAGAATGCTGCAGCTAATAACCCAGTTAATAACTGTGGCAGGCGTACACTCCCTTTGGTACAGCTGGATATCTTGAGCAAAAGCTAACTGAGGGATTTTTGAATTCATTCTCTGGCTAGTTGGCTAGTTGACGAGCTTATTCTGAGACTTTCTACTATGTGTCAACAAATGGTAAAAATGCCATTCAAAAAGTTCTTTCCATTTAAACATTTGATAAAAGCATTTAATTTAAGCTTTTCATTTCTTATTCTGAGTATCATACTTGATTTTTCCCATCTCCTATTGCCATTTTATCCTTACAATTTAAGCTTTCAGTTTGGGCATTTCCATTTAAAGGACAAGAAAGCAGCTAAGCAAAGTATATTTCAGTGGGAAGTAGAGTTCTTCGAGTGTCCTAAACGCATAGTTTTATAAATTTTAATTTGGTAATGATTCAGTGTGACGCATTTTTAAACTGGAAAGTCTTCAAATTGGCATCAATACCAGGGGGCTGACATTTTTACTTGGGGAATCTAAGGCTGCATTTGGAATGCACACTTGTCCACTCGCTCACTCACTCACTCTCTATATTGTTTTCAGAGTAGAACAATTCACAACATAGTGCCCTATATAGTGGGTGAGAGTGCATTTCAAACGCATCATCCAATCAAACACCAGTGCTGCGGTGCTTGTGGCGTCAGTTATTCTCTTTCGTGACATCAGTTGTTCTCTTTCCTTTCATCCGGGCCATGGAGGAGTTCAGAGGGCTTTCAATAAGCTCACCCTTTTCGGCTTTGCTGCCTGCAAGCTGTTTTTATTTAAGCTGGCCTGATTAACCAACAAACAATTCATCGACTGAGCGACTAAGACCCCAAAGTTCAGTCCAAAAATCTCACTTTAATGGCAGACCATGACACGACCCCCAACAAACCGACTTCTCTCCAGAACACATCCTGATAACTTTCATATTGCCTCCAATACACCCGTTGTCAGCCATCAGCAAATAAGACGCAGAACCTCGATTCGTCTGAGAAAACCCAACGATGGAAGACTCGTGGCAGCTGAAGATGATGACGTCGAGCAAATTGCAGTCTGTTGTCTCTATGATGTTGTGTCATGATGTTGCCTTGATACGGCCTCCAGCACCTTAACCCAGCTCGCAGTCGCCAAATCACAGTCATGGCATGGATGGGGCATCTGCGGCGTCATGTTCTGAGCCGTGTCTGGCGCTGTTTGGAACTGGTTCCTCAGATGGATCCGCCGAATGTGTCAGTCCTGGCGTGCTTTCGTAACCGGAAGCTGTCTTGGTCGGGGGCGGTGGTGAATGCTTCCAGTCTGTTGGTAGCAATGCTCCAGTATGTTGATGGTGGATGGACTGACCCTGAACCAGCTGGCAACCTCTCTTTGAGATGTTCCTCGAAGCAGCATCCCCAAAGCTCACTTCCTCTGCTGTTCTGTAAGCTGTGGAATTCTGACATTGATGCTGATGCACATGAAACACTGAGCCTTTCATGCGTCCGATGTCTTGATTTGCTGTTGCATGTCATTCAAGTGATGCTTTCAACCTGCTGCTAATGACATGGCAAAGTCACGTTTTGGAGAAGTGATCCCCTGACAGATCCACAAACTGGGTTTGAACCTCGACTTGCCGAAATTCCAGTTTTTAACCGTCTCACCACTACATTTCTTCTGTGTTAATTTTGATGGCTGCAAAAACTCAGCCACAATTTTAAAAATTAGGTGATGCAATTTCACTGTGTTTCAGTATATTTTAATCATGACCAAAAATATCCTCCATAAAGTTGAGCCAGTGGTGCTCACCTACTAGTATTGCTTCTATTTCACAAATATCCTACCTGTAGCTACCATCTAATGCATGTGTGTCAACGATTTCTTTTGCTCCCTCTAAGTCCGTAATACCTGTGATTGTACAAAAAAAAAATTTCTCCAAAGTATTGAGATACTATCTGGTAGTGCGATGCTTTGGCTGGTATCGTATCACAAGGGAAAATATTGGTATTGTGACAACCCTACATGACGGGGGAATATTCAAAATAGAAAACAATATTTGCTTCCATGATATTCCAAAGTTGTACATGTACTTTCCCCAACTTTGAATCATTAAAGAATAAATTCTGTACGATAAAGTATAAAGTTCCGGTGGTGCAGTTGCTGCTCTGTTGCCTCACTGCAAGAATATTCTGGGCTGACCCAGCCTGGGGCCCTCCTGTGCAGAGTTTGCATTTACTTCCTGTGTCCGGGTGTTTCCTTCCATAATCCGGGTCATGCATGTCAGGCTAATCACAAACTCTAACTTTCCCTTTGGTGTGTGTGTGTGTGCGCGCGCGCGTTTGCGTGTGTTTGTGTGAATAGTGTCTGCACACTGCGATGGATTGGAAAGTTGTCCACTTTGTGTCCCTGCCTTTTGCCCGCAGTCAGCTGAAAGAGGCTCTGGTTCCCCACAGCCCGAATGAAGAAGAACCCGTTTAGATAATGGATGGTAGTTATAAACTTTTGCCACTGTGTTAAGTGCCATTGATTTTACTGCCCACCTAGGTGCGCTATGCCTCTCTGTTACTGTGTCTCAAATGATGTACTATTTTCTAGGCACTTACAGTACTTACACTACATACATTATACTCTGGAGCAGGGATCCCCAAATCTGGCCCTTGAATCCAAACACAGCAATGTTTTTCTTTCCATCTAGGTAAACTTGAACATCTACCGCTCTTAGTTGACTAGATTGTCATCATACCTGACTCCCTGATAAAGGGAAGATGGAAGATTTGCAGTTCTTGGCCCTCAAGGGCCATGATATGGGGTACAGAGTGCTGGTGCATTTCGTGTGCGCATTTTAATGGTAAGCTTTGTCTCTTTGTCGCAACTGGTGCTCTTTTATTTCATACTACACAGTACTGAGAGAAGCAGGAATATTATTGTTCATTCTCAGCGCAATGACTTCCTCTAAACATAGCTGGCTATCCAAAAATCAAAGCTAGCTGGCAAGCTAAAGTAAGTTAGCTTCATAAACTCAACCATAAATTGTTTCTAACCTTCATCAGACCTACCTGCAACATAAAACTAGTTCAGCAGTGGACATATTGTGGGTTGAACTCATATCTGTAGTTTTGCTTCGGTGTTTAGTGTTTCGGTGTGGAGACTGAAGACAATTGAGTATTTTTCATACCTTAACTTAACAATTAAATATTTTATAAAGGTTACTTTGAAGGTTCAAAGATTTTATTAAGAGGAGATTTGAAGGTTTTATTAAAAAACTGAACATCTTTAATGTTTTTTTGAAGACCATGAGCAAATCTTCCTCGCTTTAAGAGCAAACTGAAAGCAAAGTTGTTTTATTCATTTTGCCGATCCAAAAAATGATTCGATTCAGGACTCCAGTGATATGATTCGAGCCATTTTTATGATTCATTGCACCATTACTGCCAGCGTCCGACATTAGCGATCGACATCTTGGCTTAAAGCTAAAAGTGTTCTGGGAATGCTGCTCTCATGTAACCTCGTTCCTGGCTCTTCGGAACTCCCTCCTCGCTCCTCGATTCTCGCTACTCGCTCCCTGCAGCAGAGATAAGAGCTTTGAGACACCCAGCAAAATGGCGGCTTCAGAATCACCTCCAGTAGAATTGAGGATCGAGGACTGAAGACATATCAAAGAAGCGATTTGGGATACACCCGATGTGTTATCTGGTGCTTCTGATTGGCTTATTGAAACCACCTGCCAGTGGCCTACATATAGCCCAGCCAATGTGTGATGCTTCATTTTCGACAAGAGGCTTTGCTGGAAATGTCCTTTTATGAGCTCTGGTTTTTTTTTTAAAGTTTTGTTTGCCTTTATTGGGTATATTATTTATTAAGTTTTAGGCCAGAGAAAAACTGTTTACTGTTTTTTTTTTTTTAAATCTGAAAGAACATTAGATTACAGTAGATTATTATGTGAATTAGGTTAGATTACGCTGTTACATTTGATTATGATGTCTATTTGAGTATTCTATGCTTATGCTATGTTAGATTAGATTATGATGTGTATTACGTTAAATTATGATGTTAATTAGATTACATTGTATATCATGATGTGAATATGATGTATTAGATTGGATTATGATGTGAATTAGATTATAATGTGTATTATATTGGATTATTACGTGAATTAGATATTTTATGATATATATCAGATTAGATTATGAGTACAATTATGATATGCATTACATTAGATTTTGATGTATGTTTGCCATGGCTGTGGTCTGCAGTGGGCCCTAGTTTGACATGGTTTGTCCTGTCAAACACCAAAAACCTTTGCATTTTCATCTCAATTCTAGATGTAAATTTTGAAGTGTCAATTCTTTTTCACTGTACTGTTGGGGATCATTTCTTTTGGCTTTTGTTCTGATTTTGGACAATAAGTGTTTAGTTCAAATTTTTTTGCCACAGTTTAGACACATGGTTTGGGCCAGTTACACCCTTATTTGGCTGCTTAAACTGCATCAATCTAACTAGACCAGGCCAGTGCTTGGTCTTCTGTTCTTACATAAAAAAACTCCCACAGATTAGCTGTGAATGCCTATAGGTGTGGGGTACAAAAGGTGAATCTCATCTACCTACAGTGTGTGTAAAAATTCACTCCTGGTGCAGTAATTATTGTTATCTGGCCAGGCTTTTTCAGCCATTTCATTGGCCCAGAAGGACTTCATACATGCAGATTTTTTCTGCACTCAGCCATAAGGGGCCTGTTGCATTTTTGCAATCAATATAAAATTTTAAAAAAGAAAGTATATATAAATAAATAAAAATTTAAATATATGAAAAATTAACTGAAAGAACTGGAGTAGAATTCCCTTTATAGTCATTCAAATGGTATATGTTCCATATAATGAATATAGTTCACCAATTTGCAGCAAATCACACTTGTTACTTCAATATCAGAGGAGGTTCTTGGAAAAAAGAGGGGAAAAAACACATAAAAGACAAAGGAAGTGATAAATCATATCTCCAACTTATAAATACTTAAATAGCTCTCAAAACATCCATTTGGCTGTTTTATGTAACGTGATATGCTTGACTTCTGGTTATTTTTGCCGCAAACTGGCCACATTCTTCAGTATTTACCTCGTGTGGCTTATTCAGCAGCATGTCCTTAGCCTTGCTTGGACAGTGAAAATGCTTTCAGGAATGTAATTTGTATGTTGTTATAGTTTCAAGCATTTGGTTAAGACCAGGCACTTGCCGACTGCAACAGCATGTACTGTTTCACTTCATCAATGAAAAGCTTTGCTGTGGAAATGAATCCGGTGACTTTTACAGGTGAAAGAAACAGAGAGAACGGCAGGTCAGTGATGTGCTTCGCTCCCATCCTTCATGGTTCAGAGGAGAACATCAGTAGCTGGTCTGATGAAGACCTTTTAAATGGCACATTTCCTCATATGGGCCCAGTGTTAGGACAGAGGTTTCATTTAGCTGAAACACAACCGCTGCAAAAATATACAGGCAAGCAGGATCATAGTCACCATAGCGAAATCATTTTAATATATTCCCCATCCTACTTGTGAATATTAATACGCAAATTAATAATTAATTTTGCCTTTGGCATAGCAAGATATACTAGTTTTAATTAGTGTACTGTACTCTTATACAATTAAAAAATAATTGATGTCCATATTTATTGGCATTTCCTGTGATCTTCTTTCTTGTTGTCAAGACGGCCCATCTGTGTTGCGCTCACTTATGTTTTCTTGTTTGCTGCGCGCATAGATTACCACAGATAAAACACGCACTCCTCGATATAAGGAAAGTGCAACTGAAATAAACACATTTCATCCATGAATTATTACGCCGAAGACATTGTGATGCCGAGTGATACCTCATTACCATAAAACAATCTCATTAAAAAAGGCCGTCTTCAATATTTTAACGGACTTGTTTTCAAGCCACTAATACCATAAAAAATTACTGCAGAAGTTTCTTTTTTGTGATAAGAAGGGCTGGAAATGTAAAGTAGCTAGTCGAGGATACTTTCTCCCACAAATAAATGAAGAGAATGTTTACGGCGAGGATTGTGGAAACGGTAACCAAACAAAGGGAGTGGGGGCATCGCCGCGGATCCGAGAGTGGCAGTTAGACGTGTGAACGGCGGGAGATCCTCTGCTGTTCATGTCAGTTCCAGTCCACAGAGCTGTGATATCTGAATAATAACTCAGGTACTCAGCTCAATCTCTGTCTCTCTCTCCTTCTCAACTTCAGGGAAGCTCACTCACTCGCTCAATTCACAGCAGCTCGAATCATGTACACAAAGTGCAACCAAAATGCATCAGTATTCCTGCACCTTTTCTTTGATAATCGAGCTCATCATCTTGGCTATTTGGACCAAACATTGATAAGCTCATTTTGATTGCGTTGTAATTCATGATGTTTTGCAAACGGAAAATGCCCTTTATCAGGACATTCTAAGCCTTTTTTTCTATAGTGCCATCAGAGGGGAGAAACACTTAGCCTCTATTGCACTTACAGGCCAATGCTCACTCGTAAGAAATGGAGTTTTTATGCGGTAATTATGTTGAAGTTGTTATTACGCATCTTTGACTGCAAATACCGCTTTTGTCTTTTTTCTAATCATTGGACTTGGTCACCAGCACACAGCTGTATCCGTATTATAACTCAAGGCTGAAAACCAAGACAGTAGATTAACAAGAATGGACTGTCCATTTGCATTTTCCATATATGCCTACTCTATGTCTAGTTACTTTAGTCACTTGGAAATGACCAGGACACCTTAAAAAAAAGTATCTAGATACAGTACAGGCCAAAAGTTTGGACACACCTTCTCATTCAATGCGTTTCCTTTATTTTCATGACTATTTACATTTTAGATTCTCACTGAAGGCATCAAAACTATGAATGAACATGTGTGGAATTATGCACTTAGCAAAAAAGTGTGAAATAAAAAAAAAGTTTGAATGAGAAGGTGTGTCCAAACTTTTGGCCTGTATTGTATGTGCAGTTGTGTTAAATTTCATAAATGTACATCTCAGCAGTGTTCTCTACTTTTTAGAACAACCCTCCTTTATAAGAGCAAGAAAATATAAAACACTGCCCTCCTCTCGTTAGCATTCCCCGAGTTTGGGATGGTGATATTAGAGCGCTGCTCCAGTCTGTGGATTAAGCCCCAGGAAGCCACTCGAGCCGCGTGTGACTGACTGCCGTCAGCACCTCAGAATGTAAATTCAAGTTCAGTATATTTCCCTGAGAAAGTGGCGAGGATTTACGATATGGCATGTCAAGAAAAAACCTGAAAAATCCCAGCTAATGGAGTTGGCATGGGATTTGAGGGTTTAATATTGCATGTGGTTGGGTTTTTGTGCAATTGACCAACATGACATGCCTAACTGTATAAATGGGGGCTTTATGATGATAAGATCACTGGCTAATAAGATATTTATGTGACATGCTGGCAAATCCATCTCCCCCTGCCATCTTTACGCCTCGCCAAGCCGATGAGGATCAAAAGAGTTTTCTCTAAATGGGGTCGTTAATAGATGAGAGGAGGTTTAATAAATTAATATTTGAGTGAAGTTAAAGATGGAACTTCAGGCCTTACATTTACTCTCTCTGAAAGGAGGAGAACATCTTGACATTGGCTTATTTTTATTTATTCACTTATTTATTTATATATTTATCGACAACATTTTCAGCTGAAAGGGCCGTGGTTTGAATCTGCAATCACACAGAGCAATGAGCGATTTTATGATCTTTCGAACTTTTCCTGACATTACTATGAGTCTGCGCCAATGAAGTTCACCAGATAAAGCCATAAGGGAGGATGCAATTTGAAATAAATGGTGTGTTAAATATCTGTTTGACTGATACAGAAAAGAAATTGGGAACCTTCTACACACCTCGAATGAGACACCCGAAATGTGAAGGTTAGGTGCGTATGGAGCAGTATCACCATCATCATCTGTTTGACCCACAAAATTATTTTGTTCATCTATCCATCTATAGCATTGTTGTAAAATTATCTGACAAATCAACATTATTACTTCATTATTTTCCTTTTCCTTTTAAAGGAGAACAACTGAAACAACACACATCAGTACAAGTAGTTTAAGATATATCCAGATGTATAAAGTCCAGGTTCAGATCGTTCAAGTCCCCATGTAAGTTTGTTCTGACCACCTGGAGTTGCTCATAAACACAATTGTTCAGCTTTGTTTATCTGACACTTACAGTCATAACAGATGGGAGGAGGTGAATCCAAGGCTCGTTCATTTATACATCAGATAATCCGAAAGAATACAGAGTATCTGAAAAAGAAGAGCTCATGTTTTCTTGCTAAAAGAAATCCTCTGGGGACCTTGTAGCTCCATTAAAGAACATTAAACTGACATAAAGTCTTATTATTATTGAGACGGTTCACTACGATTGACTTCCATGTCAATCAAGGATCTAGGACACACAGATAGACAAAATAAAGTGAATGAGGCCACTGCAAATCTTAGAAAAAAAAATCTAAATTAAAAAGAAATCATTCCCCCAAGTCTTTTTTGAGATACCATGAATGAATGCACATTGCAAGCCACAGCTGGCATACAAACTGAAAGGTGTTTAGCTAAAACAGGAGAGAATTTATCCAAAGAATCTTGGCTTGAGTTTTCTGTGGGAATGGATTTGATGGGCGGCATAGTGGTGCAGTGGGAAACATGTTTTCCTCATCGCAAGAAGGCTGTGGGTTTGAATCAGTCATGTGACATCAGTCAGTGTGGACTCTCATCCATCTGCTGCTTTCCATGCTTATCCCATACACAGGCATGTCAGGCTAATTTGGGACCATCTAATTTGCCCATAGGTATGAGTGCACCTTGGTGCAGACTGGCAAAATGAAACGTATTCCCACCTCACAGACACTGGATGCTCATTGGATGGTGGACGGATGGATGAATATGATGTTGCACTGTGTCTTCATGTATCGCTGCAACTCATCTTTGAAATTTCCAGCACCCTGACACATTTCCACAGATTTTGCTGCGATCAAGAGATACTGTTTTGTTTTCCTCGTGAAGAATTCAGATATGGTCCATGTTGTATAAATATAATAAAAATATATTTTCAAACCAATTGTTTCATTTAATGTCACAGAAAATAAAGGATTCGTGAGATAGGAAACGGCAATAGGTAGCCAACAGGCATCATTTTGGCATGAAAGCAATAACTGGATGAGGTGGCCAAGGCAGGACTGTGTATTAGTAATGTGCAAAAATAACACACGATTCATTACAAACTTGCAGGTCCTTTGCCAATTTTCCAAATGCTGTGAATTGAAAAAGTCTATAAGGACCTACCATTTGCGCTGATGTCATCGGAGTTAACAGTACTGAGGGACACCCCTGCGCCATGACAGGGTAATTCTTGTGTAATGATGTGTTATTTTGACAAACAAAATTAAGTTACTGTATCATTTGGCTAGAGAGATTATATTACAGGAGATAAAATGTTCACTGTGTGTCAAAGATAGCCTGTGAAATCGTCACACAGTAGTGAGTGACAGATGTGTTTGCCTATAAATTGAGCAGCATAAAGCAATTTTGATGTTAAGTATGAATAATATTTCCAAGCCAACGTTGTTCTGGACGTGAAAAAAATAAATAAAAAAATAAAGTCTGCTTCAAAATCTGTGAGAAGAGCCTTCTGGTTTATCTCAGAACATGAAACGAAAGTTGATTTGTTTGAATTGATCAAACGCTATTACACTTTGAGACCCTGTTTACCCAACAGTTTCCATCTCTGAAAAGAAGTAAGCGGAGGCAAGTAAATATAAAATGCATTTCCATGTCAATCTGTCCAATTCTTATGCTTTAAAAGACTCATGTTTAAAAACCAACACTGACATGGTATTACAAGAACTTCTTGCCTGTGCTGGTTAAACTTGCTACATTCATCACAGAAATCGTCTGCTTTTAGTCTTAGGAAGCTGCACTAGGCTCAACATCCATTTTGTCCTGCGGAGACCCTGTTAGTGTTGTGACGCCGGAATTTGAGACTGGTGCTGTCAGAGGATTCGCTCCATCACACTGATTCTCGAACCATCGCTATCACCCTGATTGCATCTTCCTGGACAATCTTTTCTAGAGAAATATGTAGCAGGGCTTTTAAGTGGTATGAGTAGTTTGAGATTTATAACGCAGCCCATTTAAAAAGCTTTGAACTGTGTCTCCCTCACTCTAAATGTTTTGATTACAGCATATGCTCTCACCATAGGAAGTCAGCTTCTTTCATTTTCAGTCTTTGGCGATGAGTGCGTTTTAGCGCTCAGCCCCCAGCCCTCGAAGGGGCACTTGGATGATCTGTATTTATCGTCCTGTGTGCCATTGGTGATATATGAGAATTCTGCACAATTGCAAGAGAACAACTGTGTCTTTTCAAACTGATTGGACAAAAAAAACCCAATGTTTATACCAAAAGAGTAAAATTGTTTTGTAAACATATGCATAGCAACAGCAATGCTAATGCTATACCGTATAGCCTCACAGCACAACAACAATATTATTATTATTTTTATTATTATTATTATTAATAATAATAATAATAATAATAATAAGACAAAAAAAAACATTTACTCTGAAACCAGCACTTTATAAAATTAAAATAAGGTGAAAGACAAAGACAATCTGTTACTCTTTCAGCCTTATTCCACTGTTGTACAGAAAGGCCTGGAAAATCACATATTTGTGAGATGATTTATGAAAACAAGGTCCTACAAATCTGGGAGAAGTTTTGCATTTAGGCCTTATTCAGGTCAGATCAGATCAGATCATATCACAAAAGGAGATACAATATATTTTAACGTTCGCCAGTTGAAGACAAATGTGAAATCTATGCTTTATGTCTCTTCGCCTGTAGGCATCACGGCGACTCTATAAAGGCATCCTTTAGTCCTGAAATATGGTTAACTCTTTACAGTTTGTAGACTAATAATAAAGCAGCACATTGCATTTATTCTGTATCCTGAGTGCTCAGAAATACTGTACATGTTCATACATTATTACACTTGTTAAATACAATTTATCCAATTAAAATAGTGTTATCTCTAAATCTGTTTTGTGAAACGGTGCTTTAGCCTCATGTAGTTGGTGACACCGAGTTTTCACGGGCGGACATCTTGAGGCGTGATGTTGAGCTATGTTCCTGGTCAGGCAGGGGAGGCATCGACATATAAAATGGTTGTAAATTTGCATTAGGACCAATCCATCATAGGCCAGGAAGAATGCAGGGACAATGTGTAGGCTGTACATGGCAGAGCCGGCAGCCTCTGACAGATTCCTATTTAAGCGACTGTGAATGCAACAATTCCACAAATAATTTGTCAAGTGGTGCAGCTGAACTGGCTTTGAACCCTTACACACCCCTCCTCCCTCTCTCTCTCTCTCTCTCCCTCTCTCTCTCTCTCCCCCCTCCATGGCACAGATGACAGCATCTCTCTGCTGACTGCGATGGTGCCATTGACTGTATTCCAGACCGTGTGAAATCAATACCGCTCTCCAGGTTTTTGTAAATCTTTTTTATTTGCATTCATTCCTTCATTATAATACAAGGCAGTCCGCAATTAAAAAATCCCTGCATTCCTCTTAATGATTCATCCTCCTATAGCAAGCGATATACAGTGTGCATGCGGTATAAATCTCCTGTGTGACCAGCCTCTTGGATCCGGTTGCCAATGGGCATGGAGCCGGATTGTGCCAACAACCAATCATCACGGCTGAAGGAGGCTGGCCCATTTGAGGCTGTTATCATAAGGGCAAAAAGATAATCTCACTCTTCCTGTTGGGCTGGTCATGTGATGTCATTAACAGAAATCAACGATGCAAATCATGGGTTGGACAGCTTAGGTATTCAGCCACTGTTGGATAATGAAAAGAACATGCTTCGCCCTTCATCTTCGATTGTGCTTCTGCTATGCAGAATTTTTTAAAGTCCGTCGTGACGGAAAGGGACAACGATCGAAAAGCAAACAAGTTCTTTTGGCTGTTGCTCAGCAGTTCTGTCACAGTGTGTAATTGCTCTTTTTATTTATTAGGTAATTTTGATTGGCCAAACAGGGTCTCCATATACTTACGCATTTACGGATTTTATGGACTCCAACATAAATTACATTACAGGAATTCTGCCAGGTGTTTATCTTCATATGTTAAACAGAAGTTATACCTCAATCTGCTTCGTCTTCAGGCATTTCACACCCTTAAGTATTTGTCTTTCTTTTGGAAAAAACATTTTTTACTGACCTTTCGACACATCTCTGCTTAAAATGCCTAAGTGAAGGTTTGTCATCATATCTTTGGGATTTTTTTTTTCCTGTCAAATAACTGCTAGATCTTGAACAAACACTGACAATTAACACCAGACTGCCTTAAGTAGAGTAGAAAATATCATAATATTTCTCTTATGCTTCAATATTGAACAAAAGCAATGGCGTTTTGAACAGATAATCAGAGCACCTCAGAAATCGGTGATGACCGCTGCTCTCAGTCATGTGAAACCTCACCAGGGATGGATTTTACACGAAATGATCTCCAGTCTTGACCTCAACTTGTATTGTATCTCATGTATGTGTTTCACCTGAAAATGCTTTCTTCTCCAAAACTATGCCATCTACACTGGATTGAGACCAGACTACATGGTCGTGAAGAACAACTCTCAGTTCCTGCTGAGGGGAGCTAAAGGGGACTTTTGTCCTCAGCCGCTCCACTATAAACGTTTCCCATAGGCAGTTATACACTTCCTGTCCAAAAAAACAAGTCGCTGTTTGGATATAATAAAAAAAAAAATACTATGACTGGATCATTATTGTAGCGATAAATATCTTTAAGCTGACTATAATTATTTTAACCCTAACCGATGAAGCACGTAGCTTATCATTTCTGAAAAAAAAAAAGAAACACGCCAGAAGATGTATCCCTTTCAACAGTATTTTTGATGGGGCAAATTATTGGCCGACATCTAGCGAAGGAAAAAACAAATGAAGTAAACAATCGCGAGGAATCATTCTCACACACGGATTGGCCACCGCATTGTCCTGACCTTAACCACAGTCAAAGTTATGAGGAGATGCTGGTGAAGTGGTTCAACTATGTCATTTTCAGGACATGATCTTGACCCAAAACTGAATGTAAGTCTGATTGAAAATTAAATGTTCTGATGTCGAATACGGTTGTGAAAACAAAGACATGACAAATTCGCACTGTGATAAAAGTCACAGGGGTTCAAACTAAGTATTTGAGTGTGTCACTTTTTTTTTTTGGCCCGGCAGTGTATTTTGCATAACAAGTTTTGTGGGGACATAACATGACTGGCATGACTGTGCTCTAAAATGAACAGCACTAGGTTTTTGATTCAATACCTTTTGTCAGAGACTGCGAACAAAAGCTGGCGATAGCAGGACTGGATTCACGATAACTAGCAATCTTTGCAATGTTGGGCAGGCTGGCCGTCGCCGAAAGACGGGCAGCTGTCTGCTGAGGGCGAACAGTGGTAACAGGGGCAGGCAGATCTGAGTCATTGTGCAGGTCTGATGTCAGGACGGAAAAGTCTTTCGAGAGGGAGCGGGAGACACTAGGGAGAGAGATGGGACAATAACGAAAAGGACGAAATTCATGCCAAGTGCTGGAGCAGGAACTGGAAACTAGGAAGAAGACAATAGAGAAAAAAAACAGCGAGAGAGTGAGAACTTAAAGGCTAGTCGACAATCTGGAGATGGGGAAGACAGAGGACTGGAACTTAAATACACACAGACTGCAATGAGGGTCCGGTGTGAGAGAAGGGAACTGGAAATAAGCGGAGGGGCTAATCCAGGAGACAATAATTGAACAATGAGAAACAATGAGCAAAATGAATCCATAACTGATGTAGGCAGCCAGATTGCCAGGAAAAACAATAAAAAACGATAAGGATGGGACACATTTAGGTATAAATACTTTGTAATGGTGATTCATGTCATTTACCCCAAAAGATAGTAGTTTCTAAAAAATTGTAATGATTTGTACTTCCTCACTGTGCATCCGAGTTTAAATCACTGGAAGTGTAAGCGTACATTACCTTGAATGAACAAATGAATGAATAGCCTCAAAAAACCTTGAAAGAAACAAAATAAAATGTGACTACCATGACCTTTTGTATGCTCGCCCATCACAAATTTAAAAACAAAATTTATACATTGGCCTCAAAAAAAGATTGATTAAAGAATGATTTGATTAAAAAGGTGGCCATCCCATTATTAGCTATCTAGTTAATTATTCCAGGCGCTATTATGTTATATTACAGCTAGCAAAACAAGTTCCGTAATAACGAGATGAAAGGAAATGGTAACAGGAAAATAGAACAGAGAAAAGGTATTGTATTATGCGCACAATAATTACCTTAAACACTTCATTATGCACCTTATTTATCAAAACAACCCTGCTACCGGGTGAAGGATGTACCTTATCTTCTCCTGTCAGGCAAAACATTACTCATTGAAAGTTTCCCTCATATCTGTTTGGGGGATTCATTGTCATTTTAAATTGCAAATCAATCATAGATCACATGGCCAAGCCGCAGTTCTGGAGCGAAGATTACCGACTGGGGCTGTTTACACACGCATCCATTTGTAAAGGCTCAGGCCACATGCAGATGAGGCAAGTTTACCAGTTTAACATTGTTGATCCCGCAGAGACAGCCTTAAGCAATGACTTCAGAGAGGGCGCAGAGAAAAAAATGTTCATTCATCATTATTGTCATGGGCTTTCGCAAATGATAACAATTTGTCTTCATCCTATTTTTAGACAATGAGGCACAAAAGAAGTCCAAAAAGCCATTTTGCCAGATGGGAGAGTGAGCTTTTTTTTTTTTTTTTGGTATTTTTTTATTTTTGGCGATATTATTAGATATTTTCTGTTGGTAAAGCAAAAAGCAAAAGCCAGGGATTTTTTGAAAACTGCAATAAAAAAAGGACCAGATAGGAGGTGTTTCTTACTAATGAAGCACAAATCACCTTTCAAAGACCTAAATACACCATTATTAAGCAAGCAGCATCCTGAAATGAGATATATCAATGCCTGCAAAATATCTTTTTATGATTTTCACACAGTTGATCTCCTGAAGTACTGATTCAACCCCTGCAGGCCCTGGCTTTGCATCCGTTTTTTTTCTTCTTCTGCCATGAAGGGTAGATCGTCCTGAATTGTATTTTGTCAAAAAAAAAAAGAAAAAAGTACGACCATATTTGACTCCAGGGCATCAAATGTGGGATCAAAATATTTTCTCCAGTAACTGAGCTATATGGATTTGTGCACCTTTAAAAAATGCACCAAATGAGTTCTGATAACTCAAAATGGATGAAAACAAATTTAAAGTGTCTCGGCAGGTCCTGTAAAAAGTATATGTGTTGCAGTCTGATTGCGAAACCAGTCATTTTGTGAAATGACTAAATATTTTTTGTCATTTCATGAAATGACTGAAGTTTAGCTCAAGGCATTTCATGAAATGACAGGTTTCACAATCTGAATCTAACATTAGAAAGTTTGCACACATTCATTTATCAGCAGTTTCAAATAAAATAAAAAAACATCAATGAGGGCAGCAGGGTATTTAAAAAGAGGAAAATGTTGACGTGAAGATCAGAGCAGAGGTTGAGGGGAAGGTCAAAGTTGGGACTGCGATGGATGAAGACAAATGGAGGCGGAGGAGTCTGCATGGGACCGTCTAACTGACATCGAGCACGTATGCTGACCTGACGACTCCAAGGTTGTGATAGGTCATTGCATTAAAAGAAAGCATTATCTTAGCCAACTGAATGAGTGGGGTTATTGCATCACCCCTTCTTAGCACTGCCAGGGTTGAACGTTCACCATTTTGTTTGTTGTATGGGATATTTGAAACTATTGTATGAAAAAACTAATTCCTCAAAGTCTACCCCAGTTAGCCTAACTTATTGACATCTTACATGAGGCCTTTTTACCAGAACACTGTCCATTCCTTATAATCAATGCCCCGCCCCAATTACCCCCCCTCCTCCCAAAATAACATAAACAATTAAACAAAAATAAACAATTAAATCATACATGAGGTATGGGGTTTCAACATATTCCACTCAGTTAATTATATAATTAGCATCACAAGCTCCCTTTTGATCACATTTCTTTCTGCAACACAAGGACCTTTGGTGGTACTGCTCCGGCCTCCATTAACTGCCTTGATGAAATGCAGTTTTTATTTGCCGTCCAGCGTAATCTGGGAGAACAAGACTGCCTGGAGTTTCGGCACGAGGGGGTCAGGACTTTGATGCAAAAGATGCAATTAAATGCACTCACATGCATACACATGCTCACAGTGTTCAGAATGAAACAGCAATGCTCTTTGAACCTCAGTTATAAAAGACTGGCAGTTTAGAGCACAACATTAACCTCCTGGTTCGGAAGCTGATTTTTGAATACGCTTATGCAGAGGTAATGCATTCAAATTAAACTATTTCTGACTCGAATCTCTGAACTATCAAGAGGAGAATACTAATAAGTACAATATGCTCAATAAGTAAAGTCGATGATTTAGGAGTAATATCGAACAAAAGATGCAAACCTAAAAAGTGAAAAATTAAAAATAATATATTGGCTATTGTATCACCTAATACCAGGCTTAGACCAGTTGATCATAACTGGGAAAAGCACTGTGTTCTTGACTTCTTTGCCATGTGAAGTGTGCATGCTGTTTTGCTTCAATGCCAAAAAGTGGAGGGGAAAAAAGCTAATTAGAGTCACAGCATATGATAAGTTGTCTGATGTAGAACAATTAGCACGACAGCTATTTCTTCTAGAACCAAGTCGGTAGTGTGTAGGTTCCTTAAGACAGCGGTTCTCCCAGACTACACCCACGCCAGCAGGAGTGAAAATTTAGTGGTGAATGCACATCCATCCATATAAACCTCACTCAGCAAAAAATATACAGAAAAAATGATGTGGCACAGCTGGCCAGCGACTCCTCCCAGTTTAAGTGCTAAGTTCAGAGTTACGGACTTTTAAAAAAATTCTTTTAACACAAGTGTGCAGGCAGCATCACCAGAGTAAGTACACTAAAAGGAACAGGCTTACCAAACCTCTGGACATGTAAAACTCACCTGTTTCACTTCCACCAAAGGTTAGAGCCGCACTCTGCAGACTGTGGCTCCTCAGGACTCAATGCCCTGCTGCTGTGGACTGGCGTAGCAGGCCACACGGGCTCAGTGGCAAGAGCCGGGGGTGTACACAGAGGCAGAGGTGGGGCCAACAGACCACCCTATCAGGGCTGGTTTTTTTTTTTTTTGCTCACTGAATGACCAAATAGACTTAAACTGAGACTAAAGGCTCTCTCTCGAAACCAGCACAAACTAGCACCAAGCGTGACGCAAGTGTCTACTAGTTCATGACCGGAAAGTTACCGTTTTTTTTCCCTTCCAGTGCTAAGGCTGTGCTGCACCATGTGCTGGCACCAAACTGAGCGCCCATGGGGATGTTGTCATAAAAAGAGGTGTGGTCAGGCAAATTGTTGGCATATTGCTATCTTGAGGCAGCAAAAAGTGATCGCGCGATTGGCCTGGTCGAAAGACAATTGACAGAGTTTAACTGCTATTTTAAGGGCGTATTGTTCTGATAGTATTACGTACCTTTGTAGGAGAGTGCACAATGCATGTAAACTCTGCTGGTCACACACACATGGACAAGCAGTAGCACACTGACATGCAAATTAATACAGATAAAAAGATTACAATGGAAAGATTATTATTGTGTAAATGAAGATTTTGACTGCATGGCCCAGCAACTGTGAGCCACATCCCAGAATGCTCTGATGTATTTCAATCATATTCAACAATCATTAAACGTAGTCCATCAACATCCAGGTGATTTGCGATTCAACATGCAAAATTAGACACTTAGGTATTTGCGAATTATTGAGGATAAAGTGATGACTTCTTCATTCTAGCGCACTCTGTCATTCCTGCAGTCTTCCAGGTGATCCCCTGGAGAGGCTGCAGTCAGGACACCATTAAAGACGTGGCATATCATGTCTAAATCTGTGTGAATTTCCATGCAGTCGGAAGTATGTACTGTTAATATACCGAGCAACAGAAGAAATGTCAGCAAGTGAATGTACTTGCATGGTCACCCAGTTGAATTGACTGCAAGACAAAAAAATGTTACGAGTAATAAGCATAAATGTGCATGTGCAAATTAAAAAATAATATTTTTATCAAAAATGCATGCATTCCTAGTCAGTCATTGTGGTCAGTCTTGTATTAACTTACGTTCCTTTTCTTGCCCGCAACAGAAGGAGTTTGGAGTGTTTCAGGCATTTGGATAAGTCCGGCATGGATCGACTCGTCATTCTCAATTATCTCAAAATCGATTTTGAATCCAACGTGATCCATGAATACAATACTTACTACCCATCTGTCCTGTTTCTGTTAACAAACACACAACTGCAGATTTCATTTGAAATGTGCTTACTATAATTTGGCTGACAGATCAAGCAACCTTAAAAGATGGAACTTCAACTGAGCATTAAAGCGATGGATCAAAATGTGTGGTCTAAAATAACTGTAATCCAAATTTCTTGTGTAGCTGTTCACGTCCCTCTCAGTATTAATGCTAAGGATGCGCTCAGGGGGCTTCATAATCACATCTGCTTACTTAAAAACAAGCACTCAGAGGCACAATCCATGGTTGTAGGTGACTTTAACATGTCAGTCTGACAGATATTTTACCCAAGTTTCACCAGCATGTCAGAAATAGTACCCGGGGAATGAACTAGCTTTATTGAGTGTAAGCGGGTGACATACTGAGCTATCCTCTGCCCTAGTGGCCTCACGGACCACATTTTTATCTTTATTAAAATGATTAGCAGATCATTGGAGAGGCAGCAACAAGCGCTGGAGAGATGAACCTGGAGAAGGATGCACCATCTGTCATCAGCAAGTGTGGCTGATGTCAGCACCATTAGAACAACTACCATCCACCTAAACCAGAGGCTAAGTGCAGAGATGGTCGGATCTTTCACAATAACAAGAAGAACCCTCACTGTGGGTATAAACAGAGCCAAGACTTCCTACACTTAAAATCCAGAGTTACTTCACCACCAATGAATTCCAGTGCATGTGGAGGGTCTTGAAGATCAACGCAGACCCCACAAAGAGAAACACAAAATGCTCCAGGTACCTCTCTCTTCCTAATGCCTGTCACTTCTTCTGAATGCTCCAGGTATCTCTCTCTTCCTAATGTCGTCAACTTCTTCTGAATGCTCCAGGTAACTCTCTCTTCCTAATGTCTTCAAGTTCTTCTGAATGCTCCAGGCACCTCTCTGTTCCTAATGTCTTCAACTTCTTCTGAATGCTCCAAGCACCTCTCTCTTCCTAACGTCTTTCACTTCTTCTGAATGCTCCAGGTAACTCTCTCTTCCTAATGTCTTCAACTTCTTCTGAATGCTCCAGGCACCTCTCTCTTCCTAATGTCTTTCACTTCTTCTGAAAGCTCCTGGTACCTCTCTCTTTCTAATGTCTTCAACTTCTTCTGAATGCTCCAAGCACCTCTCTCTTCCTAATGTCTTCAACTTCTTCTGAATGCTCCAGGTACCTCTCTCTTCCTAATGTCTTTTGTTTCTTCTGAATGCTCCAGGCACCTCTCTCTTCCTAATGCCTTTCACTTCTTCTGAATGCTCCAGGTACCTCTCTCTTCCTAATGCCTTTCACTTCTTCTGAATGCTCCAGGTACCTCTCTCTTCCTAATGCCTTTCACCTCTTCTGAATGCTCCAGGCACCTCTCTCTTCCTAATGTCTTCAACTTCTTCTGAATGCTCCAGGCACCTCTCTCTTCCTAATGTCTTCAAGTTCTTCTGAATGCTCCAGGTACCTCTCTCTTCTAATGTCTTTCACTTCTTCTGAATGGTCTAGGCACTTCTCTCTTCCTAATGTCTTCAACTTCTTCTGAATGCTCCAGGTATCTCTCTCTTCCTAATGTCTTCAACGTCTTCTGAATGCTCCAGGCACCTCTCTCTTCCTAATGCCTTTCACTTCTTCTGAATGTTCCAGGTACCTCTCTCTTCGTAATGTCTTTCACTTTGTTCAGACATAGTTTGAAGATTCTGACCCCAGCTCCTCGGGATCCAGACTTACCCTATCACCCGGTTAGCTGCCCTTCAGTGTGACTACAATCAATGTGAGAAGGTTCCTGCGTAAAGTCTGCAGGCCCGGACAACATCCCACACAGACTCCTTAGGGACTGCGCACACCAGGTCTCAGAAGTGCTGACAAACATCTCTCGCACCTCTCCTTCCCATGTCAAATAATGCATGCAACTGTTCTGAACTGTCCACAGGAACCAAGGCATGGATAATATTTGCATCTTCCTGCTGGAATAAGTCTCCACAGAACTGAAACAGTGGTGCAGATTGTGGAATTGACAGAACAGAAAGGGGCTGATTTCCCTACCCTGCTACACGAACTCTATGTAGGTGAAGGGTCGGGCTCTGGGCTTATTCATGCAAATGGGAAATCTCTTTTACCCCCCTTTTTAAAGGAGCTCCTTAGTAGCGAGTTTCATGTAGTTTGCTAACTTCTCATTTAGAGAGTCAAATTTGGGTTCTAAAACCACCTGACTTTGTACCTCAGCATGCTCTCATTGATCCTGGCTTTCCTGCCCATGCTGGTTCGTTGATGTGTCCAGTCATCAAGAACCTTGCTGGAAAGAATTGCCTTTGAGGCCTCTACCTCAGCAGCTGAATAAAAGCATACTGAACAAAAATATAAACGTAACAGTTTGTCATTTCAATATTACACATAATTATTTCTGAGGTTGACTTAGTTGGGTTTATTTATGTGACTAAGGGTGTGTGCCCCTGGTCTCTGTGCATTTCAGTCACCTTCTCCATATCATTGTCAAGTTCATGACCTTTGTAAAAATTGGCCTGTCAGACAGGTGGGGCATGATCCAGAGCTATTGAAATTAGGTTCAGTCAGCCCAGGCTCATCCTGTACTCTGGCTAATAAAAGGCCACCCCAAAAGTCCCAGTTCTGCCATGGCTCAAAATGTCATAAATGACTCGAGCCATCAGGGAACGTGTCATTGGCATGCTCAATACAGGAATTTTTCTCAGGGATGTTAAAAGGGCTTTTAGTGTCCATATTTCAACAATAAGTCGCATAAAACACCTTTTTGAGGAATGAGACAAGACAGCAGACCGCCCGCATGCATAACGACCAGGGGTGACAACCCCCACCCAAGACTGCCATATCTGAACTCTTCATTTCTGTGATCGTCTGAGACCAGTAACTGCCACTGCAGATGAGACAGCTGGTCCCCATCATCACCCCATTTTTGCTGAAACCGTGAAAAAATTGGTTTGACTGAGTGAATAGACATGTTTGATGGCCAATGGCACAATGGAGGACTGTTTTTTTTACAGACAAGTCACGTTTCCAACTTCACAGAGCGGATGGACAGAGGGTTGTTATGCTGACATTATTGTGGTTCGCAAGGTGGCACATGGTGGTGGAGTGCTGGTTTGGGTGGGAATATTCCAAGGACATTGCACCCAACTGCAGTTGATGAACAACAACTTGAATGCGGTGTGATTTCACGATGAGATGCTGCTGCCTATCGCCCTACCATTCATCCATCAAAACAATGACCATTCAGCATGACCATGCCAGTCCCAAGTCACCTTTGTATGCACAGTATTCCTTGAGCCTGAAAACATAAGTGTGCTTGAATGGCTGGCTTATTCCTCGAATTCGTCCCCCTTCCAGAATCTTTGGGATGTCCACAAGCAACGAGTTCATCACGTTCCCATTTTAGCCAATAGCCGCCAACTCCACACAGCTCTTGGAGAGAAGTGGGAACATGTCCTCCAAATCAGTATCGACCATTTGTTACAGTCCACACAGCAGAGATGTGTAGCTATGCAGCAGGCCAAAGGCGGACATACCCAATATCGATTTGTGAAATTTGGACAACAGACACCATCCTCTTTATCATCACACCATCGCAAGTGTTACGGATACGAGGGAGGGAAAAACACACGGGAACTCGGAAACTCGGAATCTCGGAATACCTTACTGGAAACAGGAGGGAGACACAAAAGGGGAGTGAGACGCCAGATGCGGGGATCCAAAAAGATTTATTAAAATAAACACAGAAATAAACCGGGGGAAGAAATGGGCACTCAGGCTAACAAAAACACCGTGCCTCGCACTGAAAAAGGAAAACTCAGAAATCCAAAACTTTAACAAACACCAGGGGGCAGACTCGGAACAAAACTTCAGGGGGGGCAGACTAGAACGAGGGACAGACGCGGAACTGGGACTCGGGAAGCTAGGGAGGACTCACGAGACAAGACAGTCGGCACAGCTGGCAGATGGCTAACTCGGGTTGCACAGCTGGCCAGGAAAAGGGTAAGGGAGAACATCAGGAGGGGGACAGACAGGACACAGGGCTAAGGGCAGGCAGGAACGCTGGGGCTCGGGACAATGGCAGGAACGCTGGGGCTCGGGACAATGGCAGGAACGCTGGGGCTCGGGACAATGGCAGGAACGCTGGGGCTCGGGACAATGGCAGGAACGCTGGGGCTCGGGACAATGGCAGGAACGCTGGTGCTCAGGACAGGCAGGGCAGCTGGTGCTCAGGACAGGGAGTGGGGGTGAGGTTGGAAGTGGGGATGAGTGTGTGTGAAGTCAGATCTGCTCGCGTGCAGAAAGAGCTGGGATATATAGGGCAGGGGCACTCACAGACACAGGTGTAGAAACTTCATCTAATTAACAAAGGGTGGAACATGAGGGAAACCAATTACATGAAAACAGATTAACATTAACACACAGACAAGGATCACAAGACAATCCCAAAGATGGGATAAATAAACTGGATAAAAAGACTCCTAAGTGTACAGAAAGAGCCAGAATAGATTAAAAGAATGCAGAGATTCTGCAGGAAACTTTAGCAAAGCCAGTGAACAGTAAAGCGAGGGGCGGAGACTAGAACAGAGCGACTGCTGAGAGATAATTAGTCAATTAGTAAGTGCAGCTATACAATCCCGGGTGCTCGTTAGTAGATTAGTATTATATACAAGGTTAGTTTGGTTGGTAATTTTAGAAAACAATAAACTGTTAGTAATGTTAGTATGTATAGAAAAGCAAGGGGAAACTAGTAAACGAGAACAGAAGGAAGGATGAAACCCAGAATCCATTAAATCACCCGAAATAGTGTCACAATCAATTGAGACAGAAACTGCTACAAACAATGACGTGACCAGGGAGAAAGCAAGGACAGTACATGGGTAAAACGTGGACTGGACTACACGGGAGAGGAATGAAATGTGAACACCAAGACATGGACTAAAAAACTGACATACCAAAATAGAAACCTAAAATTGACTAACCAGACACTCAGACCACGGAACACAACAGCAAGATTCTTGTTTGTCTTTTTAAATTATTGATCAAAATATACAGCAATATGGTCATACAATCTGTCAACACGCGATGAAAGTACAATGAGCTTCTGAACATGGTCTTATTTCTCACAATGAGTGTTGCGTTTATATTTTTGTTCAGTGAATGTTATCTGCCCATGGGATTCAGGCCTTGTGTGCTGAACCATGAGTTCCCTTCTATGGTCAGGTAAAGACAGGAAGTGAAACGATTATCTTTTCCTTAGTACAAAGACTGTATCTCGGTCACAGACAGACGTGAGGCAGTCACAGCTGATTGCCACTGGTGGACCTCGGTCTGGGTTGTGGCGATGTCCACAAAATGGATACTGTTGGAATTATAGCCTAAAAAGACCACGTGATCAAGGAGCTTAAAGCAGGTTTTTTGTTTTGGCACAGATTGTGAGCTGGGTCATGTGACATTCAGAAAAAGCCTAAAGAAGCCATTGATAATGCTAGGGTTGTTTCTGCCCGGCAGGAACCATTACCTACACCTCAAAAAGTAAAAACCGTTTTTTTGTTATGAATATATACCAAATAAATCTACAAATTCAAAGAAACTTAAAGCCTCTTAGGTTACCAAAAGTAAATTTCTAACTTGCAGAGTAAAACAAAATTGTGTCACAGTGCTAATACTTGAATCCATTCTGACTTCCTTCACTGGAAGAAAAACCAGATTGACCCTATAAAACAGTGACCTGTCAACTTCACTTCTCGTGCATTCCCAGGCTGTCATCAAATTGATAGCAGAATTGCTTCACGACTACCACAAATCTGCCACTGCCATGGGACAATAGGAGTCAAATATCACTGAAAATACTTTTATATAAACTATATACAATATCTACTTCAATATCTAATATACACACAAATTGTGATGATTACAATTGTCTAGAATTGTAAACAAGTTCAGAAAGCTTTCCCTTAAATAGATATCTTGTTAAGATGAAAGGTCGCGCACCGAGTGATGACGCAAGCCACAATGTGTCACTGCGTTGGTATCCGATTCAACGAAGCCCACTTCTGATTTAATCTGAGGCCAAGAAGAAAATAAGATACAGTCTCCTCCGAATGTCCTCAAATCCCCAGAACTTTCCTGTCTCCCTCCCCAAAATCTTTTAGCCCATCAGTCATTTTCATTGACCATCTGGAAGACAGGCTTCTTTCACACATGAAACATTGCCTCTGATGAAATATCTCAGACGCACCAAACACAAGCCTTCAGTTTCAGTGGAACCAGTGTTAAGAGTATGTTGTTGTTGTTATAGTTGGGATATGGTTGATATTGCTTGAGTTACTGTCTACATGTGTATGTTAAAGGACTGCATGGTAGTGCAGAAGATAGTGCTTTTGCTTTGCAGCAAGACATTTGTGTGTTTGATTCCAGCCTGAGGCCTTTCTGTGTAGAATTATTTACGTGCGATCCCGGTGTTTACATGGGTTTCCTCTGGCTTCTCCAGTTACCTTCCACAGTCCAAATCATGCAAGTGTGGCTAACTGGAGACTTCAAATTGCCCATAGGTATGGATATTCGTGTGCTGCGTGATCTGAACAATGCAATGGCAATGGAACTATATTCTAGAATAGGGTCCATCCCTCCATGACCCTGAGTAGGAATAATGGATATATGGATGTCTTTGTGATGGAGTGAAAAGACATGTCGTCTGAAAATATTCTTTCATCCTAAAGAATCTCATAAAGTTTGGTGCATTTTCATGCAGTTCTGCTTTGAATATGTCCAGCGCACTCAAAGGTTTCTCGCTACATCTTGAGGGTTTCACCAGCTAGCAGAGCCATTTTTGCTCAGTGACACCTTAAGGCTAGCCTGAGGGGGAGCAAGAATATCAATGCCCGCCGTAAAGGTCAATGTGAGCTGAACACCTTTACAAGTCCCTCTGACTCCAACCCGCACTGGAAAAGTAGAAACCCAGTCCGATATCCTACTGTGTCTCATATTTTCCTGTCAATCATCCATTTCTGCCAATCAAGAGAGGCGGAGGAGTGCTGGCAGACTTCAGCTTGAATACTCATGATCATTCTGTATGTTCAACCAAGATGAATAAACCAAATAGATCCTATTCATTTCATTTAGCATAGTTATATAAAAAGCTTTGCTAAATAGTATGCTGTAAAGGCCTTCTTTAGGACAAGGACCGCTGACGTAGACTCTTTTGCTACCCTTACTATTACTCGCATTCTTTATCCTGTGTATAAGTCCCATCTATGCCCATCCTCTGCCGTGTCAGACTAACAGCACATAGTTACTTTTTCTCGGAATAGTAAACACAATTTGTCTTAATCCCTGCAGTTTTAACAATGGCTGTCTCCAAATAATGAAAGCTCAATGTAATTAATTAAAGCTGAGCAGTCGGTACTCTCCCCTCCAAATGGAAATGGAAACTATTGATATCATAATCGACAGCTTTCATAATATTTTGTAATTTGAATTCCAGCTTAGCCGTGTTTTGTAATTACATCATTATTATGACAGATTTTTATTCATGTATCACATTTGTTGTTTGACAATATCCTTAATATTTGTACACAAATGCAATTCATGTTTTTTTTTTTTTTTTTAATGGCAGTTGCTTGCTTTGCATTGACCATCCTTTTTTGCTATCTAATAGACCTCTCGTGTGGCTGTCAGTCACCCTGAATGCCTGATGCTCAGGCATAAATTGTTAAAAGCAGTTTTAGGTAAAGGGGGAGAGAGGATGAGTGAAGTGGATTTTTTTTTCCACATAAGTCAACCTCAATTTACGTCAAAGAGGGTTAAAAGACCTTGGGATTAAAGCAATAAACTGGCTGCTGTCAAAGCTAAAACCCTGCTAACAATTTAGTGCCAAACTCATGTTGTTCAATATCATTTCATATTATATCATGTCAGTGCAAGGTGACAGCTGCACATCAGCCTGACAGAGCTGGTTCACTCTGAAGAATTCAGTGACGTCTGGCGAAATCGAAGCTGACTTCGCTTCACTGTGATCCAGAATGGTAAATCCATCTCGACGATTCAGAGGAAACCAGCACTGCTTCTCAGGGAACAAAGATATTTGGGAAATGGAGACAGCCAAGCTTCAATAGGAGTTCCACCAGGCTTTTTTGGAGCCGTAATAACTGCTGAAGACCAGTATAACAAGAGTGGTCCTACAGTATAGCATGTGCACGGGACACAGTAATTTATTTGACGGTCATTGTCAAACTATTTATTGAATTGTCATGCATTAAAAAATTTTTTTTTATGATTTTGAGGGCATTTTACCTTTTTCCTATCCCCACTCCCCCACACACACATACATACTTTCATACTTTCTCCATACTGGGAATAGAATGTAACAACTGACATCCTGAGTATAAGCACAGTACATTGTGTTAAATTAAAATTTGTGACTGCATTGAGCAGTATATCTAGCAGTATATATAGACCGCTGTGGAAAAGTATTTGCCTCCTTCCCTGTATCTTCAATTTTGCTTATTTGTCATATCAAAATATTGCAGACCATCCAACTAATTTTAATATAAGATTAAAATAACATGAAGAAACAAAGCTTTTAAATGACTATTTCATTAATTGAACGTGAAGCGTTATTCAAAATCTGTATCCACCCAGTGATAAAATAAATGCTCCTAAACCTAATTGTCACCCTTGGCGGAAACAGCTCCAGTACAATGTTTGCAATAACTGGCAATGAGTGTTTTAAATTGCTGTGGAGAAATGATGGCCCACACTCCTTTGCAGAATTGTTTTAATTCAGCCACATTGTCAGGTTTTCAAGCATGAACTGGTTCTTTAAAGTCATGATGCAGCATCTCAATCAGATTCAAGTCAGGACTTTGTTTAAGTCACTTCAAAACCTTCACTTTATTTCTTTTGGGCCCCTCAGAGCTGGACTTGCTCGAATGCCTAAAAGCATTGTGCTGCTGGAGAATCCAACTGTGTTTGAGCTTAAGGTCACAACCGGAGGGCTACCCATTCTCCTTAAGACTTTAAAGTGAGAGCAGAATTCATGGTTCCATCTATTATGACAAACCGCCCAGGTCCTGAATCAGCAATGCAGCCTAGACCAGGGGTGTCAAACTGACCCGTAAACGGGCCAAGAGGCTGCAGGTCTTCAATCCTACCAAGCAGAAGCTCACCTGAAAGCACTGATTTAATCAACTGATCTAGGCCTGCACAACAGATTAGTTGTATCAGGTGCGCTTCTGCACTGTTGGAGTGAAAACCTGCAGCCTCTTGGCCCGTTTACGGGTCAGTTTGACACCCCTGGCCTAGACCATCTCAGGACCGCTGCTGTATTTGACTGATGTTTGATGTTCTTACTGTGGAATGCTTTGTTAGCGTACGCCAGATGTAACAGGACTAACATCTCTCAAAAAGTTCTACTCTTGTCTCAGTCTGTCTGTAATATTTCATCCAAAAAGCCTTCTTCGAGGTCATCAAGATGCTCTGAGAGGAGTCTTTGCATTCTTTTTGGTCAGAAGTGGATTTTGCCTTGCAGCTCACTCATGGATGCCATTTTTGCTCAGTCTCTTTCTTATTGTGGCATTGTGACTGCTGATTTTAACTGAGGTGAATGAGGTCTGAGTTTTTGGATGTTGGTATGGATTATTTAGTGACCTCTTAGATGAATCATCAATGCACTTCTGTTCAAAGTTTCCATGAATCATGGATCAATGAAGTCCCAGAACCTTAGAAATGGCTTTGTAGCATGATTGTGGCATGATGTGCTGCTTTATGCGTACTTCACATTACCAGACTGGTTCTATGTAAGTGATGTTTATTCGCGACTGGCAGGCAATAATCATGCCTGGACAAGTCGACTGAAATAGATCCCAATTATCCATTAAACTTCAGTTTAATAATGATGTCGAGTTTACTCTGATTATCGTTGTCTAATATTTAGACTAGTTTGATGAACTGAAGCATTTAAGTGTTTTCATACAACTGTTGAAAAATAGAGGATATTGCGGAGGGGCAAATAATTTTTCATAGCGCTATGTGTACATAGATACACTGTAAAACAGAATAGCCCCATTGAGTTTTGTGAAAATATTTCTTCTCATTAACTCCACTCGTAGTGACAAGCTTTAGATTTTGAATTATATGTTTTCAAAAGTTGAACTTACAGTCATTTGTTGTCTTCAATAATATGAGTTGAAACAAAGAGTTGAATCTTCAGGTTGAGATTATTCACATTTAGTTAACTCACATTTTTTAAGGCAACTGGTGATTCCACATTTTTTTGTTGTACCTGTTTTGTCTAATTTATATAGATTTTTAGAATATAGTATTCAAGTGTTTTACGTCAACCCAGCTTCGCTAACATGGAGGGAATTTTCTGCTCAGAACCAAAGAAACATTTTCTTTATTTTCATCAAGTTAGAAGAAATGTGCCCGCTCTTCATTTTGATTGAGATACATGTTCCAATCTGCCCATGACATCTAAAAAAAACAAAACAAAACAACACAGATAATTGTGACTAACTTCAAAACAACAGCACCAAGTGAGCTAGCCTTTACCTCAGATAGGTACTCGGTTGGCCGTCCGCTGTCACCGGACACAGGTGTGTATAATGTCCAACCAAAGCTCGGGATGGTATTTGAAGGGTAAACCTTACCACACATGGCAGAATATCCATATATGGAAGTTCTTTCTTTTAATGGTTGCGGTTAGTCAGTGTAATGTTTCTGCCGGAGATTCCTGCCGCTTGGGCTCTAAGGGTTAATCAAGGAAAAGGACTGAAAACTGCTCATGACTTTTTAGTTTAAACAGGTCCCCTCTGATTTCAGCTGAGCAGCAGTCACTAATACACTCATATAAAATATTATTATAGTAAGATTGTTAGGTGTTTAAACACCTGTGAAACTGACCTCGGTAACAATGTGCGACCCAAACGAGCTGACAATTATGCCCTGAAGAAATAAACAGAGAGGAGAAGAGAGCGTAAGACTGTAGTGAGAAGTCTGAGAATAAAATAGGCGAGCAGCTCACTGAATGTGTTTAGCCTTCATTCATCCTGGCCTCTCCCCGTACACACACTCTCAAGCTGCATAACGGAAACACTCACAGACAGTCCCCTTCTGTCAGAGACCCAGAGGACAATCGCTGAGCTGAAGCATAAATAAAGACTGCCACTTGCCAGCAGGAGTGACTGACAGCCAACAAACCTCCAGTCGGCCAACTGTCACCGCCTCTCGTTCCGCAGGGCTAGTGGGGCTTTATCGCAGAGGGCCCAGCTAATTCACCGGCAGAGGATGGACTGATAAGTCTGGCTCCCCCCCTTTCCCTCCATTTCACAATCAGAGGGATGAACGGGTCCTCAGGACAGCAACACTTGTCCCCTCTCCAACATATGTCTGTCTGCTTGACGGGAGCTGCCAGGTTACGACGCGCTTGCCCTTTAAATTAAGAATGTTAGCGATACACTGATAAAGTGACACTCTAAACACCAGAGCAAAAGAGGTAGGGAGAGTTAGAGTGGGTGCAGGAACAGGAAGAATGAAAAATAAATCAGCCAAAAGACCTGTGATCTCCCGGCATGTCAATTACCTGCGTTCAAGATCCATCGCTGGGCGCTTTTTCTCATCTCCCCCGCCCACCCCTCCCGTTTATTCAGACCATGAATATTTAACTGCCCGCTTGTACATGAGATGGCATGATTGTGTGGTCTGTTGTTTTTGCGCCGGTGTATTGCCTCCCTGGATTTGAGGCCCAGCGTTAATGTAAATGTATCAAACTGTCACTTAAAAAAAAAAGGGCAAAGCTTCTAAATGAGAGCCCATATGAGGAAATATTAAATATTTATTTTATGTTTTTTAAACGCTCCAATTCCAAACTCTCATCCCAAAGAGCACAGAATCGCACTGCGCCAATTACCATGAGATATGCTACACGGGCTCGAGAGTGCGACGCGTGGATTTTGGGATCGTATCCCAGCTGGGATACTGCTCTCGCACTGTTAGCTGAAAAATGAGTGTGTGCACCAGTGTGCTGAGAATAACTGCATTTGCGAAAGGAAATGAACATAAAATAGGTAATGTAAGTATATGCAATTGCGAAATTACGTGCTCGTCTGCAATGGGCATGTTTGTAATGATTTGAGAATGCAGTGTGGGCAGAAATGTGCTGGCTTTCTAATGAGCACATTGTTACCGAGGATCCTTTGCGGTCATTTGTAAAAGTTATAGTCAATATTCCCACGATGATAAAGGCCAGCACCGTCACAATAAAGCATAATTTGATTTATAAGCAACACAGGTCACCACAGGTTTCCTAACTCTGGGAAACCTCTCTTGGAAGCAACAAATTCTGAAATTACAAAAAAATATAATCATGGAGATTCATAAATAGAGAACATGTTCAAATACCACCTCATAGGTCTACAGTTTAATTAGTCCTAACATTTAATTATCAGCTAGCTATTTTACTAGCGGATGACTAGCTAGAGTAATTTTGACCAACTTTTAATATTTGCTATAACTTACGTTTGATATTTTTCTCATCCTGCCATCGCTTCTGGCAACCAATAACAGTGTGTTTTACTGCTGACATCACATTTTCATTAAATGCTATTGACTCCCATATTTCTCCTTTACTGCCGCCATATTATTCCCAAGTAGTTTCACAGAGTTTACCTCTTCCTGCGCAGTCTTACATTTGGCACTGGAGAATTTTGGCTCAACTCCTCAGTCATGATTTGTTTCCTACAGAATCCTTGAATCAGCAGGGTTGATGACAGAAAATGTGCCATATGTGTGCAATACTCTCATCTGCATGCAATGTTTCCTTCGGTTTTTATCACCTGCTCAGTTTTGCACTATTTTAAATGGATGCAAGCTATGAAAACCCACACCATCACTGTGATTATTTGACCCCTACCTCCACGAATCAGTAAATATGAGTTTTATACGAGTTTTTGGGAATAAAACGATAGCTGACCTTGTTTACATGGAGCCCCTTCTTGCTTTAATTAAAGACATAGCTTAATTGAGAGCTTGTTAGAAAAGACGTACCCGGGAATATCACTTAAATGCCACCTCAAATCGTTTGGTTTTCTTATTCAGAAAAGACACATTTTCCACTGAATTCTATTCTATAGACATGCTTGGACACTAGTTGTATTTCCGGCAGCATTGCTGTGAAAGCAGGACTTTTGTGTGATTGTTATATGTGCGCAGGTCAAGCCATGCTCCACTTCTGTCTGCTTTCGTGTGAAATATACCATCGCCTATTAGTCTTCCTGAAGATGTGTATTACCACCCAACAACTATTAATATTAAAAATATCAAGCAATTCATATTTTTGACAGTCCAGTGGCATTTACCAAACTTCCACTCACCCCCACAGTTCTTACCGTGAGATGCTCAGATTCCTCTTAATTACAGACAAGATGCACGAGTATCAGGCAGCCTGACGAAGCGAGGTGTGGGAAATTCGAGCAAAGCGTGAGCGTAAATGGCAAAGCCTTCGTGGGGAATTTTCACATCATCCATCAGTCAAAGAAAAATGTGCATCTCCTTGAGGGAAAAGTACCGGATCCTGGACAAGTTTTTCTGATAAAGGGCAGTGTCATGCACTCAGATAGAGGCTCGTCGCTGGTGCGAACAGGCACTCGAGAGGGAAATTCTCATACATTTGGAAACCGTGGGCATCAATATTGAAGTCCTGAGCTTCAAAGAACTTTCCGAAAGCCACTCAAAGGAGCACGTAATCCCAGAGATAGGGAGTCCATTAGAGATTTTAGGCCAGTACGTTTTAATTGTTGATCTTCCCCTTTGAAATACCAGTCATCCTGACATCTAACCCATTTTATGTATCTGCCTTCTAGTTTCCTCTCCTCTCCCCCTCTTTCCCAGCTCTTCTCTCTTTTTTGACATTGAAATTCAATTGTCCTGGGAGTCATTTCGGGTTGTTACTAAAAAGCCACTCAACCGATATGACTCCACTTTTCATAGACACGTGAAGGCAGCAGACAGCTCAATCTTTTTAAAAAGGAAGAGAGAGAGAAAAAAAAAACTTATAAAATAGGGATCAATTACCGTTACAAAGAGTTTGCTAATTCTTCCCGCTATGAGACGAGATATCTGTGACAATAGCTCCAGGCAGTATGAGTGTATTGTTTAAAAAGGCCGTCTCTGGAGCTGTGGGTGAGGCTCTGCTACAGTTCACTTTCTCTCATTTAGTAAAGAAACAACATCCTCTCAAGGTTTCCTTCACCTCTCTTTGAAGAAAGGAAACAGAAAGAAAGAACTGAAACACAAACCACCGCCGGCCTTGATAAGAGCCGCAACAAAGCAATATCTGATTAATTCATGCAAATTTATCAACATACTAATGAGCTCGTTCAACTTTGTTTTTACCATAATGGGTTCGCTTCCAAGTGCAGTATAACCCAGCCGTGCAAACTGAGGCTTTAACCTGAGACAGGTGATCCTACACAGAAATGTCCAGCAGTCTCCTCTGCAGCAGGGCAGCCAAACGATCCACGACCCATTCATTCTCTCTCGGTTTTTGAGGAGTGGGCTGGTTAGGTATTTTGAAAGTGCTTATTGCTACAGTATTGACAGCATACTGTATAATTGCATATCAGAATTGATTATGCATTTGTATCATTTGGATTCAAAAACATATGAAATAGAGAAACCAAAGAAATACAAATTGAAACAGCAAGTTAATTTTTACAACGCTAGCTTCAGCCCATTTCTGAAAACCATATGAAACACCAGTTCAATTTTTGGGTGAAAGCTGCAAATTATGGTGAGTGATAGCTGTAAGGTGCTTGATTGCTTGTTGTAGCAACCTAAAACATAACTTTTGTGTAGGCGGCACTGAAAACTGGCATCCACACTGAATCTGTCAGCCTCCACTGTGCGCTACGCTTGAGTATTACACTATGATCCTGAAAATCCAGAACTCAGGAACTTGTAGAAAATACAGTCCGGGAAAAGAATGAACAGACACAAGTATCACCTCTCTTTTTCTGATGTGAGGTTTACATTGAGGAGCGCAGCCTATATAATTTTCCTCTCGCAGTATTCTGCAGGGTACCACAATACTTCACTCCCTGATGTACGGATATCATTAGCAGGCACTTGAGCTGACAATTTATGGCTCTAATAGTCTTTTTGTCACCATTGTCAGATTCCAGGGACAGCCTGATTGCTGGTTCCTACCTCTTTAGGATATTCCATAATACTCACTTTGGGATAGAATTGCGCAGATTCACTTTGACCACACTTTATAAAATATTTCAATTACACTAATCTGTAAAAGTATACTGATGTTTGATGTAAACTACAGGCTGTTGGCCCACTCCTTAGTTCTCGAAGCAAAAGAATGTGTTTCAAATAAGTAAACACGACAGCGATCATGTCAAACAAAAATAAATTTTACTGTTGTCCCTAGGTTGTACAGTTCACTGAAAGGTTAACTATTCTGCTGAACTGGCATTACTGCTTGAATATTTTATAACTATATCAATATTTTAAAATATATTCAACGTTAAGATAAGTCATACTTTGTTGATTCACAGCATAGCATCTTATTCATCAGGAATGATGAAAGATTTATTTTTAAAATGGCACTCGATTCAGTGTTGAGCATTAAAAAAGCATACATCGAATAGTAGCATCATATGCAACTATTCAGAGTGGGATGCATCCTGATGAAACTGCTTTATTTACTGTAAGCCTGGCAAACAAATGCATGCATGTTTTTCATTGGCACTGAAAGTTCGAAATTCAGTGACACCACCAAAACATAAATTAGCCAGTCATCCCACCAAATCCTTTTGGCAATTGAGAGAACCTATTTTGATAACTGGTTAACCAAGGTAAACAAGAACAAGTCCAGAATAATCAGGGGTTAAAAAGCAAGGATTTGGCCAACTCATGTTTATGTTAGTGCTGATGACTGATGGGGGGAATATAGGCTGCTGTGTATACAATAATGTTATCTACTAGATTTGGAACCTACCACACTTTAAGAGAGTGAGTAAAGAATTTCAACTTTTGCCTGCAAATGAGGTATATCCAGCAAACAATGATCGAACAGTGACATAGTGAGGCAGATGACCAAATGATGACGTTGTTTTTATGTCCAATAATCATCCAGTCTGACCTTACAACCAGGAAATATTGATCATATTATTTCTATGAAAAAAGCGAATGCATAAGCCTTTGTTTCATATTTGTTTAACAGTTTATGTAGTTGTGAAACGGCTGTGATCATGCAGTGGCCACCATACAGTAGAAGACTGCCTTGTGGGCAAATAACGGTGGCGTTTTGCGCTGAGGTCACTACAATAGCTGTGTAAGCCCACCAGGACATCTGACCAAGACGGCAAATGTGACTCTGGCGAAGGGCCTCATAAAATGGGTGGTCTTCGTTTATTAATATCGTCTTTGGCATTTCCTACAGCTGACCCCGTGCCAGAGTGTATGAGCATTCGCCCTTCCATGTGCATGACCCTGGTGAAGCCGTGAGGACTTCCTGACCTCCACCTATTGACGGGGGCTCAATCTTATTTTTACAAGTCTTGTTCCTCCTGAAATTCTTTGGTGAAAGAGGGGTCCTCAAAGATACCGGGCTTGACAGGCTGGTCTTTTGTTGGTTGACTTCCTGCCCGTGGGCAGCTCTTGTGTGATGGCCGAGTCTGGCCGAACTTCGAATGGCTGTTGAATGAGGTCCTGTTTTGGCGACCCTGTTGAGGGATAGTCTGCTTACCTCCTGATGGAGGAGGCCCTAGTAAATGGAGGGGTAAAGAGTACATTCAGTTTTTGTTTTTCTGACAAAGCTACTGCAACTTGCGAGTCCTCCACCTTATCAGAAAACATAAAGATGTTTCTTAGATTTCAAATATGGTTCCCTCATGCTGGAATGTGGGAACTTTGCTGGACTGATAAGACTTATTTTGCCCAGAACATAAGGCAACTAATGTAAATAAAAACCTAGGATGTTACACTGTTGACATTGCGGCGCTCTTTGAGACCGAATTCTTTGGACCAGGCAAATTGAAAGTGCAGAGTAGACTGATCTATCAGCAGCAGTTAGGCCCCGCCCACCTTGACCGTTATGTAGCAACACCAGGATGTTGGACAAGCATTGTATGAGGATGGCATCCAGACAGCTTGACATTTTACCAGGCAATTTTTCTTTGGCATGTTTTTCATGAGATAATTTTTGTTTATGGAGGGTTATATTAATGGTCTCAAACAGTAAGGAGGTGGACGTTCATAGCAAATACTTTGATGAGAAAGTGATGTGTGTCATCTCCATGTGATGGATGCAAAATCATTAGCAGCTACTGTGGTCGTGTTGCTAGATTGTTAGTAAAACAATTGGCATGAAACAGAATGATTTCCACAAGCTTATGGTCTGATGCATGCTTGCACGGACTCAGGCAAGGTTTGTTTTCCCGAGAATATGACGGTCACTTTTGGCAACTTGTAGCATAACTGGGCTGGGCTACCTCGTTGGCTGTAGTCCAGGATTTGATTGACAGGCTGGATGGGTGGGTCACACATTCCTCTGCTCTGGAGGTGATGGTCGGCGAGCAGGAGTGGGCAACAGTCCCAATCTGCATCTGTGACCATCATGAAATCCTAATATGTTTCCTGACTATTTTGTGTCTATACCCCGGCAATGATGGTTGATGCAAAAACAAAAAAATGATTTTTATACGAAAATCGGACAAATTTTGAAAGTCCTGTCTGCACAGAAAATATTGATCTTAGGTAATTTGGGAACACTTTAAAATCAGGGTACATTAATCAACATTAGTTAATGCAATTATAAGCATTAACTGACAATTCATTAACAGTTAAATAATTTGTAAAGTTATAATTTACTAACAGTGCTCATTTTAATATCATATTAATTTACACATAATTGAATTGTTTAATAGTCTGAAGTTTTATTTATGGGGTACTTAACTGGAACAATGGAAATAACAAACAGTTCCTGAACAAGCCTGCCAACATGACAGGTTATATTAGTACTGAACTAAACCAGCACCCTGTGCATTTGTTCAGGACCTTTGACGCACTAACCAACTTATAGTAGCTGTTAAACACTGATTCCCAGCATTGGATATAACCCTTAAAATTTAACTTCTATTCATCAAAATTACAAATTAAAACATTTTTTTCCATGAAAATAAAATTGCTTTTATGCCTTAAAATGGCTAAGATGTGTGTCTGTCCGCGCGACAGCTCGGTACCCAAGATGATCTTTGGGTACCCTGTCCAAATTTGCATTTTGAGGTCAAAAGGTCAAAGGTCAAGGTCAACAAGAGGCGTGGGTTAGCATCTCTATAGAGTGCGCATCATCAAGTTTTCATTGAGTACACACAGACCTATGAATTAGAAAATAGCTGACCTGTATTCAAATTTTCCCCAGCCCTCAGCAGCCTGCTGCTCATCTTTGGCTCTGCGCACAAACATTTACTTGTTCTTCGTTTTGCTACTGCAGGCCACACTATACAATGCTAAAAGGTGACAGGTGTAATTCAGTCATAAGTGTTCCGGGGAGCGTTTCCCGAAATCACAGATGGTAACTTGCATAGTTGGGCCCATTGACTGTGAGTGGACAAACTGTGTAAGTTGCTAACTTAGTTAGCAGCTACGCTTTTGGGAAACGCACTCCAGACTGATCTCACTAGATCTGGAGAGATGAAGTTGGGACGGACTCTCCATTGGGCCCTTTACTGTGGTCCAGGGGCTTTACCCCCGATTCTATCTGTCCTGCCTCAATTCAAACTGTTCTGTTTGTAATGACTTCCAGGGTTTCCTTGAAAAAGAGAAACATCTTCTCATTTAAGAAAAATACAGAGACCGATTTTGAAGGAGAGCAAACTGTCCAGTGGACGTATAAGAATGGACATAAGAATGGACATATATGGACGCAAACATCAAAATGCTCTGCAGAGCAAATATCAAGACAACTCTGATACAGTCAAAACCTCTCTGTGAAGGCCTGATATTTGAATGGACGGCGAACGCAGCCCCAGAGCTCCTCCACAGCGAACCCCCTTCTACAGTGCAATAAACTGCTGAGGCACCATCAAATAACTGTGGGCATTCGCCATGGCTATCGTAAGTCAATTTCAAGCATTCCTCAAATAATTTTTCATCATTCGCTTGCACATTTCCCCTCATTTCTGCGCGAAATATCTTTTTCTTTCCTTTCCAATTTTTTTGCTCCCCCCTGCCATCACCTCTCAGATGTGGCCACCAATGAGCAATAGGGTGACTATTTATCTAGTTCTTCTCTTTAGAGGTAAATGGCTGGTCACCTGATCAAGGAGGCTTGTGGTTGAGAATAAAACATGCATTAACCCTTTCAGCGCTGTGGGAAACGATAGTTGCCCAATGATGGAACATATCAAAGTCAGATGCTGTTGAAAAGCTATCATGTGGCAACTTGTTTAAAAGAGCTCCCGCAGGGGAGTTGCCGCACGATAGGTTTTTAACAGCTCAGGATAACTGTGTTTTCAATTCCTTGGAAATATATTCAGCAGTCAAAGGGTTAACCCATATAAGGTTGCAAAAAGGTCGATGGACAAATGATAAAACCTGAATCTTTTATTTTGATTTAGAATTTTTACCTTTGGTCGGGAGGCGGACCGCTTTTCTGAAACTTTGATTTTGGCGCCCCCCTTACTGCGGCGTTCCCATGCGCTGCACATCTCGTATACACCGCGCATTGCGCCCCTGACAGTATGTCGCGGAGGATTTATCAGTCACAGAGCAATTGCTTTTGCTATTTCTCAGCGCTTAAAGGGCGGGTAGAGACATTATCTCAGGTATAGCATCCACAGGTTTAAAGCTTAACAATATGATAATCCACTGATTAAGGCACGAAGGCACACTGCGACAGTGTCGGCGATGGCAGATGACGCTCTCGATGTGCCAGTCCCCTTGTTTGACGGGTCATTATGTAAATGGCTCTAGCTGTTCAGTCTGTCTGCGAGAGTGCTGTGCGTGTCACACGTTTGCCTCTGGGCCTACATTGTTTACTCGGCTACTGTTTTCCCTTCATACTGATCTTGCAGCTATTTTTCAGAGCGATTCTCCCGCCCTGTTGTAGACTCTCGCTCTCTCACATACACGCGTGCATACACACACACACTCATTCGCACCAGCACCATGCCGTGTACCCACTGTTTGTGTATTGTGTTGAACTTATTACAGACTGGCCATGGAATGACAAATGCTTCAGCCTTTATCTCTTCAAAGTATAGATCTGCCTGTTCCGGGTGCAAAGCTGCACGTCCAACCTCGATTAACGCTGCATTTTAAGAGCAGTGGAAGAACGGATCTAAAGCCTACCCACCTTGTTTCCATAAAATGCGTTCTGTTGCTCTGACAACAACGGCAATTGAAAATAGAAAAGATATTATGTACGTGCATTTATAGCGGTGAGTTTGGACGAAGAAAAATGCGAGCATTCTGCAGCATATATTTCAAGTAAATACAATCCGAAAATTGTGAGAAATTTGAGTAACTTTGCTTGGATTACCCAAAGAAGAAAAAATGTCATTCAAACATTAGTTATTAATAACAATTTTTTCCGTCTTTGCCTGCCGCTGCAGTTATTGGTGAAGAGTTACAAGACCCATATTGCAGTTATTTTGACGATTTTGTGGTCCCGTGAATATGCCACAACCCCTCACTGCTAGTCAAACGAGCTTAAATCTACTAAAAATATATATGCAGAGAGGATTTCACCCTTTCTGTAACAAGAATAACCATAGAGTAATAATTCACACCGGCCCGAGTCCAATGGACTTCCATTTCCATGCAAAGGTAACATTTGGTTTTAGAATGGAATGGAATAAAGGTCTTTTGATCTTATTAGAAAACGGTGTCTCTGGATCTCATCATCCAGATATATAGGTTAATGTCTTTGTGGCATTTTACTGAAAGGCCACATTGAATGGTCCTCGTGAGCATATAAATAATTGAAACCAACTTCCAAGTTATTAAAAAATTCCTTCCATGAGCCACCTTGGGGAGAGAAAAGAGATGAACAACGGTGTAAAACATACACCTAAAGGACTGTCCATTACAGTGCTGGATTATCTCCACTCGGGGTGGTCAGAGCGACTTGCCGCGTCCCGTTACGCCGTGCTCCAGGGAATCTTCCGGAAAGCGCTCAGAGAAAGTCCCCACATTTGTCGACTCTGCTCCAGTGGGCAAACAGACGGACGGGAGCTATCCGGCCTTCCGCTCGTCCTACATTAAGACTCACCCACCCTCAGCATATTCAAAAGAGCTGCCGAGAATATTTTATAAGTGACCTTTTAGTAAAACATAAGGCTGAGATTGTGAGTACATTTGGTTATTCAAAGGCGGCGGCCTGTTGATGCAGTGTGACATCTGTGGCTGGCAGGCCGAGGCAGTCTGGAGACGATCAGTGCATTAGCAGCTCACCCCACCGCAGGCTCCGAACTGTCTTTGGTCAGTCTGTTCCGATATGGTAACCGCTCGTCTCTCCCATGCCTAACAAACCCAACACAACATCCACTTTGTGTCTCTTCTAATCTGTATGCATGCTAAGCATAATTTGCAGTGATGGGCTCTCATATATGCATATTTTTCGCAGCTGCATCAAGAATTTGGTTTCCGATGTCCAGGTTTGTCTATATGTTTTCAACAGACGCAAGTCTCCAAGCAAGTGTTTACACTGTGTCTTTTGAAATTTAGGCTTTTATAAAGCAAATACACTGAGTCCTACATCACGTATTAATCCTTGATAGTTTTCTGACGTCCTTCATAAGTTGAGTCATATTTAAGGCTTATAGTTTGTCATTGTGTTATAAGCTGTCATCTTATCCCTCCAGCTGGATATAAGTCTGTTTTCTGCCTCCCTCTTAGTGAGAGTGTTTGTAAATTCCATCCCGACACAACTGAGTGGCACTTTGAATTATCCCCTGGTGCACACAGACTTCACGTCACATTTAGCCGACCCATATCATTTGTGACGAGCCGCTTCAGTCAGGGCCAGCGATGGGTGTTCTGCGCGTACACTCGACTCCCGACGCCAATCCCGCACATTAGGGCAAATCTTTTCAGAGTCGAGCTCATTTCATATCCCTTTCACACAACCGAGACCCCGATAGCTACTCATGACCTGGGAGCTCACAGTGAGCCAGCGCTTTGAACTGACGCATGAGAGTGTGCGCAACTTCTGCTAAATGTGAATGACGCGCACCTTGCTAGGTAGATGGGGGTTTGTGTCAGTCGTGAAAATAAATTGTTGGAGAAAGAAAGACAGTCCTTATGTTCACAGTTCTCACTTCTTATAACCTTCAACAATCTGAAGAAACAAATTGTCGCTATGCTGGTAGAATCTGTGATAGCTTTCGTCCAACAAGTAATATTACGTTAAATCCATTGGATAACACTTTTGCACTACAGGTTACTGATTTTATTGTTGAGTCGTAGCTCAAAACCTCGATACAAAGGCTGAAGCCTTAGGGACTGCAGGTTACAAGGGCAGAAGTGATTGGTTATAACAAGGCAGAGAAAATTTCACTGATACCCAATATATGCAGTAGCTCGACATCATCCGTGACTGAAACTGCTAAGTATAGTAAGACTTGGCTTACTGTCACCTAAGCACTTCCCGTGGGCACACCTCATGGAGAGCGCAGCGCTAGAAAAAAATAAAAAATAAAAATCAGCATGGAATTGACCTGTCGTTCTGTGAACAGTGATGCCAGCACTGTGCGCGCTGTCACTGTCACCTACCTTTTCAAAAACATCTCAGGAAAAGTACTTGGCATCAGCCCACACAAAACAGATTTCACTAGATGTCATCTATCTTTCTTCTGTCTGAATGCAGATTTATAATTTGTCCATTTACAGGAAAATGATACAGAAAAAGCTAAATTAACAGTCAATTAATGCCATGTTTTGATTACTAACCAGGTTCAGGACGATCACTTCCTCCCGAGAACTTTTTGAAAACTTTTTTAATGATTTGATCTACATCTTTTTGGACTTAGGAATTTCAAGTTTGCAGCCTATGCTTACAGTTATCCTGACATACTGTCTACAGCTGCGAACAGACTGAGAGCGGAGAGTGAACTAAGAGAATGACATCTGTGTGGGACAGTACTCGAGCTGTTTTCTTCTCAAACATTTGAAATACCTCATTCAAAAGGGTATGCTGTCCCCATTGTCATAAAAATGAGTGAAAAAGAACATTTTAAAAACGGAGTCTGACATGCGGATCAGTTATCTGGGAGATGCATACATACGCTTTTCGTCAATAGTGTGCTGACTTTTGATGGATTATTAATGCCCCCGAACCTAATGAATATTTGACGCGCGTGACAAAGTTCACAAGCATTGTTGACAAAACAAAAGGTTGCCTTTTGTCATGCGTGGTTGTTTATTTTGTGCTGAGTCAGATCCCCCCCCCCAGTCAGTGCTGCTATAGGGAAGGTTCGTTTAAAGAACAGAATTGTTGTGAGGAAGTGCAGTGGTTTCTGTCCCACAGCAATCAAGAGCTCTGTCATGTAGCCAAACTGGTGCCTTTCATTTTTGGTGGCATTTGTATGGGAAAGCTGGAGTAAACCTGCGCTTTCCTGTGAAAAAATTTGATATTTAGTATCAGAATCCACATAAAGCAGTAGCATACATTATTAACCACAGCAGAAGTCAAGGAAATAAACAAAACAAAGGCAAAATTAATTTCAAAATGCGAACTAATCACATTACATTAAACGCAAGATTGAAGAGGTTGAAATATATATTTCTTGCCCCCCGGCAAGAAAAAAAGTTGAGCCGACCATGTTTACAAAAATCAAAAGTGCCTGATACTTTATATTACAATTTTTGAAAAGAGATTAGGGTTTCACTGAGTCATATATGAATGTGACCATGGATTTGTTAACTTTTTTGAAGGCAAAGCATTGCCAATAGGATCAACTACATGCATCCACAGCACAGTTAGATTAAGAAGGCCTCTCGCCTGCTGCCTCCAGTGTAATACAGTATGCTTGCATACTTAGAACGATGCGGAGAAGATACGGACAGAGCGTCAGCTCATGAGCATGCCAAGCACAGGCTGTTCTCACTGCTGGGGCATTATATATCGATGTTTGGGCCGGGCATCAGTATAGAGACAGAAGAGAAGACTTTTCACGTCAGTTTTGAGCCCCGTGGTGTCCCTGGAGACTTCATTACAAAACCGCTAGCGTCAGTATTTGACGACAGTGATAAAAACGAGGAAAAGATGTAACAGGTGGGGCTTGACCCCGATACATCACACGTGCAGGATGGTTGTACTGTCCAGTTGCGATCACACTGAGTGGTGAATTCTTTTTCTAAGACCTCTCTAACTATATCTCCAACTTTAACCCTTACCAAGTTGAATTGGTGCCTAAACTTAACTATTTAGCACTACCAAAAAAAAAAAAAAAACACCAACAGGCTGTATATCAACATTTGGGCAAGAGCTGGGATGACATGTTGGTGAAATAGCATCATGTACATAAACATCTTTATAAAATGAAAAAATCTCCCTCTGCTATAAAAAGCCAAGTAATTCTTGACTTGCTTGTCTGCCATGTGATCCCTATTAGCGCCTGCTGACAGGACAGGCAGCCATTTTACACCAACACTGGAAAAACAGGTGCAGCAGCGGGTGAACTACGCTGCTGAGGAACTAATCACAAAACAGATTAAATCACATCAGAGCACTATTTCTTTCCCCATATTTATATATTTTATTAATTTATTTTCTTCAAAAGATGACCTGTCAGGATAGTAGCCCAGCAGTGAGGTTCTGAAGAAGCGGAGAGTGGAGATGCACACTTGTCATGGCAGCCTACAATTAAACTGGGGCGAGGAGAAAGCAGTTATGTATTTCAAAAAGCCGCATAACTATGTAAATAACACGTGCGGACACCTCTATGCATTTCAGGCGCAGCGATGTGTCACTTTTAAATTTGAATTTGACTTCTTTGTTTATTTTACTATTATTTGGTGTCCGGGGAAGGCCACGGCGTGTCTTTCAATCCATTTGCAACTTTCTACATTCCATCAAAGGTCACGATCATTTCTGATGTTAAGTTGAAATGAAAACAAAATGTTCTGTGAAAAAAAAGACCTGCCACCTGAAAATAGCTGTGGAGGGATATAAATTAAACACTTTACACTTCGACTGAGTTGCCCTACCTAGTCAGTTCAGGTGGATGGGTTTATCAGAAGTCAGAGGATAAGCGCCATCCCTCATTCGAGACTGGTTTAAAAGTGTCACTCATAACAAACAAAATCACAAAATATTATGATACGTTCAGATTTAATCAAACTTCTGTGGTACATAAATTTTCACCTTCCAGCGGCTCAGCCTTTCATGGTGGCTTCAGAGCAGGATAATACGAGTCCTCTCACCCCCTGTGATGGAGGTAACAGAGGATATGGTACAGAGAGAACATCCTGCCCCTACCAATACTGCAGTGGCCCTGTTACAGTATTCTTTTAATATAGTATAAAGTGCACATGAAAATGGGACCCTGATGCACTGACTTTTCCTATTTTTCATTTCCTGTCATTGATATTGATGGAAATAACCCAAAAAATAACTAATATAAGCAGACTGTGAATACACAGTGTGCATTACTGCGGATTGTCATTAAGGCCACTGATCTATTAATTCACAAGACTATTTGATGATGACCGTTTGGCATTTGTATAAAATATATAATTTTCCATGCAAAACGGAATAAGCAATGTGAAATGCGTGAGGAAATATTCAAAACAGTGCGCTAAAGGCATGCACATGACAGACAGAACACGTTGCGCCTACATATGAATGAAAGGGTTATGGACCGTGTTGCTTTATCGGTAACGACAGTTAAAGACAGATCTCTGTCTGCTTCACGATACGCACGTTCGTCCGGACCGCAAAATCACCGTAGCGATTAAATAACCTTAATTCCATTTGCGGAAATGTTTTTACTTCATTTATCCGCTATCGAGGCTACATGGCATTCCATCAATATTTGTACACAGGATACAAAAGCATTTGTAAAAAAGGAAAAATAGTGTAGGCAGTTTCACTGGATGAAAAGTGTAGAATTTGTCACAGTCTGTTTGGGGAATTTGAATAAGAGGCAACTACAATGAGCAGTGTGACACATCAATAGAGGCAAGACGGCTTCATCCTTGGCCACGTGCCCGCAACAGGAAGGATAGCTCCATCTCCCGCATACACTGCCCTGTTGAGCGAGGCGTTTCTCCCCCCCCCCAAACGTAAGCGGTTTTGACAAGTAAGTCGTCTATAGCCATTCCACAGCACTATTCTTTCATTTGCATTCTCATTAGTATAATGTGATTTTACAAAGTGGAAAGTGGAAGTGCTCGTCCAATTGTAGTGGCACTGAACTCAATTCTGGGTTGACAACCCAATGCGCTTCGACAGTGGATGCGGAGCGAGATCCGTGATTGGCGTTTTCGCCGAGTGTAAGTGAGTCGTGAATACCAACATAATTTTTCAAATCAAAGCAATAATGGTTCCGCCTGCCTCGCCTACGACTAAAGCGAGGCGAGGAGAGCTGAATGAGTGCTGTTTTATGTGATTAGAAGACAGAAAATAAGCGCACACTCATACTGAAAAGGATTCTTTGGTGAGTGGTGAGCTAAAAACATTTGCTTAACCTTTGCATAGTCCATTCAGTTGCAAGTCTTCAAGTCTTTTTTTTTTCCAGTATGGCAAATCTGCCTCCTACCAAATAAAAACAATAAGCTGTAGCCCTGAGCGATGTCAGGCCTCTATTTGCTCTATTGCGACATATTCTCACTGCAGTAGTGATGGAGCAACAAAGGCCATTCCGCCACTGGCACCGGGGTTTGTTAGCGACGTGTCTGAGGAGCCTCTGCAACCCCAACGCCTCCCCCTCACATCGCTGGGTTAACCGATGGTCCCAACCCAGCACACACCCCACCCCCCATCCCCCCGCTCTGACATCTGACCTCACAGCCCAGCCCTCGCCACACGCAGGAAGAGAACGCACTTGTTTCCGAGGAAGACTGACGGCAGAACAGTGTGACAACATGAGACCTGACAAGCACAGCAGATGCTGAGAAAACATATAGGACACACAAAACGTATGTTCTCTGGATAAACAGGAAGCATTTGCAGTTATCATAAAACTGAAAATACCGGAAAATGAATGCTTGTGTTACATTTTGCGCGCAATTAGGAACTTGAGCGATGTTATCAGCACAGGTAGTTGTTATTTAATGCAAATTGACTTGTTGTTGGAGCACAAAGTACTTTCTATTGCATTTCTACTCTCAAATTTAGACATATTGTTCACGCTTTATATTTTCACGTATTGATTCCATACGTGAAAAATAACCTCCACTGCCTGAATTCATTCAGCATTCAGAAGTCCTCTGTTTTACCACTCCTTGCAATATTTCAGCTGCTCCATGAACAAGCAAAAGTTTTTTTTTATTCCGAAGAAAAAGGTGAAAAATATTGCAATTAATTTACATCAGCACACTATATGCATCATGTCAGATATTACATTTAAAGCCAAGGAAAAAAACTAAAGATCCGATACAAAAAAATCACAGGCTAACAAGTAACAGAGACAATACACCATTGAAATAATGCATTAAAACAACTCACAGATTCTGCAAATAGCGTCAATCATCTCATAGCAGCAGCGCGTGTCAAGGTTAGCAGGTAGACCTTAGACAGCAAGCGAACAGTCAGTTCTCACAGTCGATGTGTTGGAGAAATGACACTTGAGTTACTTCGACTAGCACAAAATTGTTATGGCTAAACGAGTGGGTCAGAGCATCAATGAAGACACAAGACTTCTGCGGTGTTCGGAGTCAGCAGTGGCGAGTGTCTACTGATGATGGTCAAGGGAGGGACGTATCATGAACGTGCAAAAGAGCGTCGAGCCCCTGGGAAGAAAACCCTCAAACAGTAGTAAGAGAAAAAAACTCCCCAATTGGGGGAAAAAAAAAGAAAAAATGAGCTTGAATATGTACTTGATGATGAGTGATGTGTGATATTTGAAAGCACCTGACAGAACACTACGTATTAATAGTATCCTGGTGTTTATTATTGGCTGTCAGACTGTAAGCGCTTGATCATCTGATGTCTCTAGACTTGACCGTTCATTTTACTTCGCAGCTGTGGCTGATGTGAGCAGGTTACCCTTTGCACACTGAGGTAGAAAGTTGGTAACACATTGCCAGTTTACATTCAAGCTGTTAACTGCTGTAGCTGATTATGATTTTCATTGGGAAGATTAAAAAAAAACCAGAACAAAGCTTATATATTGCTAGTAGTTTTGCTGGTCCATGGCAGAAGATTATAAGTCACAGAGAAATTCAGGATTTGCCTCTTTAAAAAAGTAGGTTTATGTGAATGACTTCAACAACTTGTAGTTGGCATTCACAGCAGCTTAGTAGTTGTCCACTTATAAACTTGGGTCAGTTCTAAATGTTGAGCTTGATCATTTTTTTTCCCCTAATCTCAGAGTATTGATAGTATATTTCTTGGGCAGCTTTAAATAAAATACTCTGTTAACCCTCGATAGTGCAGACCTTTATTGATCAAATTTCCTTTTGGAACCACTTTGACTGCAGGCATAATCAAGGTCTCATTTGAAAAGTGACACACTGTAGATATACACAAATATACTACTCAAGAAAATTAAAGGAATGCTTGGTGATCATTGTCACTCGGCAAACCGCGGAAAATTTGTTGCTTCTTTGTGTGAGAAGGAATAGGAGGAGGAATGGCAGAGCCCCACAGAATGACCCCTAGCAGGCTACTGGCAAGGTCGATGGGGGGGGGTTTGGGGGTGCTGGGGTTGCAGCCTCTCTGCCTTTGCAGCCCCTCCTGGTGGCGGCTGCTGGCTATAGCGTCTTCCAAGTGGCTATAGCTTAAAACAGAGAAATTAAAACGGAAAAATAAAAACATGAATTGAGTCAAGCCCGTTCTCTATAGTCTATGGCTAAAACTTGTATTTATAAAATTTTGTTGAAATATGTTAAATCATTGATTACTTATTGAGGAAACGCTTCGAGAATGAACTAGCCCATTGCATGATGACGTACGCCCTAGACATTAGGGGATTGAAGTAGGGTCTCGTTGTGGCAGATGAGATGAGCACTAGCTAGCGCGTTAAAATTATTCGAGTAGTCATTTATTCCAGTACTCGTTTGCACCCTTAGTTTGCTATCAAAGATTATAAAGTACTGCGATACGCTGCCGGGTTAGCTCACTTGGTTAAGGCGCCGCAATTGCGATGCGGTAGTGACTAGTACAGCGTGGGTTCGATCCGCAGTCGTGCCATCCAGCAGTGATTGATGGGGGGGGGGGGGGTTGCTGAGGTTGCAGCCTCCCTGCCTTTGCAGCCCCTCCTGGTGCCGGCTGCTGCCTATAGCTTCTTCCAAGTGGCTGTAGCTTAAAGCAGAGAAATTAAAAAACGGAAAAGTAAAAACATGAATTGAGTCAAGCCCGTTCTCTATAGTCTATGGCTAAAACTTGTATTTATAAAATTTTGTTGAAATATGTTAAATCATTGATTACTTATTGAGGAAACGCTTCGAGAACGAACTAGCCCATTGTATGATGACGTACGCCCTAGACATTAGGGGATTGAAATAGGGGCTCATTGTGGCAGATGAGATGAGCACTAGCAAGCGCGTTAAAATTATTCAAGATTCAGCAAAAGCCTCATAAAGGCTCAATTTCCCCAATAACTATGCCAGCAATGTTACTTTTTTTGTTTCTGGCTCAGTTGAAGTGTACTCAACCAATGTAATTTGCGCATTTCACGTCTGCTTTAGCCAGCTAGCTAGCTACGGAGCTTCATGAAAACCACGGCGTTATAAGGCTTTGACTGAGTTTCAAACAATTTTATTGCACTAAATAGTTATTGGCAAGTTAGATGAAAGTATCAGCATGTATTCCCACTGGATCGTTTAAATCCATATTTAATATTTTGGATTAATTCATTCCAGGCATAATTGTCATCCCTACAATACTAGATGTATTATATGTTTCGTATGCAATGTAACCCATCAGAGCTTTCTTGGTAATTTCCTATTTCGCGATTTCGTATAATAATCATTATACGATTATGTATTAGTCTTAGTAATTCAAATAATAAATGGTTTGACTGTGAATCAAGCAATCTCAAATAGGGACGGGTTGTGTTCCATCACTTGTCAAGGGTGAGAGGCTAATCCCGTAACGCCAGCATCTCCAGGAGTCAGGGTTGAAGAGACTAAAACAAATAAAGCAAAAAGCATGATAGCTTTTTAAATGATATATATAGGCCGCTTAACAAAGGAACTTCCTGGGATAAAATGTAGCAAAATATCAGACAACAAAACGATTATCAATTACCTTTTTTTGTATTCATGATTTATACGGCGAGTAGTCATTTATTCCAGTACTCGTTTGCACCCTTAGTTGCTATCAAAGATTATAAAGTACTGCGATACGCTGCCGGGTTAGCTCATTTGGTTAAGGCGCCGCAATTGCGATGCAGTAGTGACTAGTACAGCTTGGGTTCGATCCGCAGTCGTGCCATCCAGCTGTGATTGGCAGCTTTTTCAGAACGGCGCTTGATTGGCTAAAGCGCTGTGGGAATGCAAATTGGGAAGGGACTGCTGGGAAGGGATATTAAAAATGATTGCCTTGTTTGTTCCTCAAGCGCCTCCTGTTGGCCAGCTGGGTGCGCGTCAGTGAGATTCTGAGCTTGCTCATTTTAAGGCATCCTGCTCCCTCATTCTGAACTTGCGATAGTTTCGACCAATGAGTGTAAAGATGCAGGGGCAGTCAGGCGCGTGCCTCAAAGGAAAGCCGCGAACCGTCTCTCTCTCTCCTGAGCTGGCAATAGGGGGTTGTACACAAGCAAGCCTTGTACATAGTTCTTGGATTGCGCATTCAAAATTCGGGTGGGATTGGAGATGCTACATTTTTTCAAAAAATAAAAAATAAATAAAGTACCGCGATATGATACTGTTTTCAAGAACAACACTGCCATAGCGCCCTCATGCTGCGCTACCAAAAAAACAAAAAATGACTTTGCACTTTTACATACGGTTTAGTTGGCTGCCCCTCCAATCAAAAAATCCTCCTGCGCTCATGGCAACTGGTGTGCATATTTCTGACCAAACTGTAAAGCTGCGTTTCCACCAAATTCGAAACAAATTTTTTTGTGCGACCTGATTATATTCAAAGTCAAGGCAAAGACACAAATGTACGCGAAAAGACGCTAAATCACACCAGGCAACGCCAATCATGCGGGAAGTGCGACGCGATGTGGATGGCGTGCGCGAATGCACAAAATTTGCATTTCACCCCACATGTAAATATTCTTTTGCTAAAAATGTGCACAAGTAGAGCAGTATTCTGAGTACCATCATTGCTACTAGCCACAACATAGGCGAGCTAGGCTACCTAGCTTCATATTCAAACCCCAGTTAGCTGCACTGCTTGAGATAATGGGAACGCTGGCTATCTAGCTCGCAAGCCAGGAAGCTAGCGAGTTAGCTGTGTCAACTAACCTATGGATCACTGTTTCACAAAGAAACAGTGGTCTAGTTTAACATTGGATATGACAACATCATCAGTTTTGTGAATATTTTTATTCTCAAGTAGGCACAATGTTCTCAAAGTTAAATGTTTGTGACATTAGCATAGTAACATTAGCGTTGCCATCTTGTTGATGTTTGGAGACTGCAGGAAGTACCGTCCCTTGTGTGTTAACAAGGCTCAACTGGCATTGCTAGTGGTCAGCAGTGTAAATTCACGTGTCAATTCTCTACTAAGTTGTTTTTACATAGAAGTGATTTTGAGCTTGGCACGACCAGGGTGGCAAATCTACAAAGCAAAATAATAAAATTGATCCCGCAATCCAACTCCTGCAAATAAAGTGAGGAGAAATTTTGTTTTACATCCGGTGGGAACACTGCGTCAGAAACAGTTAACTAATTCTGGTCCCCCTACGTCACTTTCGTCCCATAATCGCGTCAATTTGCGTCTTGATTATGCTGACAAAATAAGGCTACAGTTTACATACTGTCTTACTCGCTAGCGAGCTGGTTGGCTATCTAGCTAGCAAGCTAAAGTGATGTCGAACTGTATAATGTATATAAAATTGTTTTTTAACCTTAATATATCTACTGCATTGCCAAAAACCAATGAATCTCACCAAAATTTACTTCACAAGTAGTCAAGACCATGCATTCTTCATATGAAGCACAAGTCTAAATTATCATGTTGGAAAACCAATTTATTTATCCACATTACTGGGAAAATTTTTATTTTACCATTTTTCGTGCCTGCGCTCATATGGAAGTGGGAAAAAGTTTTTTTTTTAAGTCGACTGCATAGTATTAATGCATTCATGTACGCAAAAGCATTAAAACGAACCAAGGTACATTGAAAGTAAGCGTTGAGGGGTACGTTTCCGAAAACCTTGGTTTGAAGCGGAATAAGGAAGTTGTTGAAAGTTAGGTAATAGCAACGCTTTTGGGAAACATAACCCCAGCTCAGTAAATCACAGTACAGTTGCCCACATTCTGTTACAATCCTCCTGATTTGCTTGGCTACAACAGCACCTTAAGACGATGTGTTATTCACTATTAGATTTTTTTAGAGTAGGCCATGGCAACGAATCAAGGCCACACATTTTCTGGACATGAATATTAATTCCAATATGGATTCAGCTTCTAAACCTGCAACTGCAATTGTAGACGGCTTGCATTAGCCTTATTCATTTTTATTACGATATTATTATTTTTTTTAAAAGGTCCCGCATTACCTTAATCAGTAGCTAGACTGAACGGGGCAGACGAACTACGAAAACTTGCGGTTTTGATATTGCCGGGTTTTTGCACCTCCAACCTTAACTTTGGAGGTGCAGGAGACCCAATACCCCCCCCCAACAATGGCGCCCATGGCAGAGCCCATATTTTGAATCTCTTTCCAAATTCAAGTTGCAGATGGTTTATGAGAGTAGTGATTGAAGCAGCTCTTCACATTGCATTACGGTATGAACACAAGCATGTTGCTAAAGCTCAAATGCTCTGTCATACTGAGTAATTCCAAAATTAACGAAGAGGGGCATTCCACAAATAAAGTTCATTTACATTGTCTGAAAAGTTGATGTTTAAGCATTCACTGTCCTCTGCCTCCCAATGTTTATATACAGTATATTTATTTAAAAAAAAAACTACATCCCTTATCAAGCTAATGTTTTTGTCACACCCGCATTTAACACAGTTAGAGTGGAATTTCGCAATGGTGACTTAGTTAATCAGAAGGTGAAAGAAGTGACTTCACTTCATCCATATATTGTCTACAGTATCCCAGATGCACAGTTCTGTAAATTAGGAATTGGAAAACGTTAAACTCTTTTTTGGTTGTCTCAGTTCAATTTTCAAATTTATCTGGAAGATATTGATAACACTTTAAAATATGAAGTATGGACAGCAATGTTTTAATGATGCGCCCATAATTTAAGTACGCACAAAAATGACTGATAATTCATTATTGTGCTTGTTAAGTAATATTCAATGATTACTCATACATTCACTAAGGAGATGATAAATGCATTAGTATTGATCTATGATCGCCCACAATTTGCTGATTTAAGGCCTATATTAATTGTCATTAATTGATGGACCATTCATTTATGATGAACAAGCTATCGCTTCAGTCATTAACGATTAACAAATATTTCAATCACAAGGACTTCGGATTTAAGGAAAGGAGATTTATTAACAAAGCAGTGACATGAATTAAATTCAATATTTGGCGATGACTCTGGCCTCCAGGACCCTCAAGCAAGGTGGGGCGCTGATCTGCCTGGGTAGGGGCAAAGCCATCACCAAAAAGTGGATCTGGAGGACTTAAAAATAAAATAAACGAGCGTTTGCACATGCTGAGTGGATGAGTAGTGACACTGGAGCCATGACCAAGAGCGTGAACCTTGCCACTGCGAGTGGCCTAGAGGTGGAAACGTGCAGTGCCGGTGAGGCAAAGTGCACCCATAACCGAATTGCTGGCGAAGCGCTATTGGCGTGCAGTATCCGTGATTGCTTGCCGGTGATGCAAAGAGCACCCATAACCGAAGCGCTAGTGTGCTGCGCCACTGCCAGTGGCCGTGAGTTGGATGTGCGTGCAGTATCTGTGAATGTTTGCCGGCGAAGCAAAGTGCACCCAATGCCGAAGCGCTAGCAAGCTCTGCCACTGTGAGTGGCCGTGAGGTGGATACGCGTGCACTATCCTTGAATGTTTGCCGGCATGGCAAAGTGCATTAGCATTTGTAATGATTTGACAACTTTGGAATAAACATTGCAAACATTCAACAGCATCATAATTGTATGACATATAATTTGCAAAGACCACATAACATGCACATTTATCATTTGAAAACCTTGCTATTCAGACATTAAACCCTGCAGTCCCTGTCAATCATCTCAGATCCAACCACCATTGATTTGAGTATCTGAAATGATATATTAACAATAGTATAAAGAAACTGGCGAGCCTAGTTGCGCTGAACGGCCTGTTCTCGCCATTCATGTTGTTTTGTTATGTTAACCATTTCATGACGCCAACAGGTGGGCCTGCTTTTTGTCAGCTGGATTATTGGTCAGTTTAATCTTTAACTCTTTCGATACTGAGTACAGTATTGCTTACCAGAGTTACCCATCGGATATGTGTCATTTTTGTTACTATAGTAAGGAATGGGCCCAAATGCAAGGGTTTCTGGGACTTACATGTACCAACAAGATCTTGTTGGATGCGTGTCCCATTAGTTCTGTAATGTGAAAAGAAGCCACTAGATGGCAGTATTGACTTTTTTTTTGTTAAGCCCAGACTGGAGCTAGGTTTGGGCATGTCCTGGGCATGTCTCAGACAAAGTCCCAGAGAATTTAAAAAAAAAAAAACGTTTAAAAGGTGGGAGGGGTCTGCAAAACAGTATACAACGAGGAAAATTGAGAGAGTAAAGTAGTAGGAGAAATAGCAAGGAGAAGGATACATTTGACCAGACCTGTCACTCTTTTCAAGACCTGTGAAGCTTTTTGTGGATTTTTGCTGGAGCATTGGTGTTGGAGCATTTGTGGCGAGCATTTGTGATGGAGCATTTTCCTCACCCGGAACATCACCAAGCTACCCCATCTCAAGGGACTGTAAATATTTTTTTCTTGTATATTATCAATCTTGGTCAGTAGTATAAATTGTAGGTTAGTGTTGGTCTTAGTTTAATTAAATCTGTTTGAGTTTTAAAATTTTGTCTGTCATCCCTTGCTGTCTTATATGTCGTTGCAAATTGGGGCCATAACAGTTCTGAAAAGGATTAAAGGAAGTCCCCTTATAAAAATTTACTGTAGTTAACTATGGTTCACTACAGTAAAATTGATGTAAACTATAGTAAACTACACCTTAGTACAGTAAACTATAGTTTGTTGCAAATATACTATAGTAATTGAATATCATTGCTATAGTTTACTATAGTAGGGGTTGACTCTTGTTATTTACTTTAGCATCACTATTGTAAACTACAGAGTTACTATAGTATATCTATAGTAATTCTGCAAAAATACCAGTTACTATAGAATCCTGGTCCTCAAATCACACCCTACGAGGTCCGTGAACTGCTGGTTTTCCACCCTCCCTTTACCTGGGAGTCAGGTGTGAACAGTCTGGCCGATCAGAGGCACTAACTGTTCATTTGCTTGCCTGGGATAACAGAAAACCTGGGCTGGATTTGGGTTTGAGGTCCAGATTTGAGGACCCCTGCTATATTTTCATGAGTGTCAAAGTGCACATGTTGGTTAATGGACTTGAAATTGAACTTCAAAAGAAGAGGGATCAACAATGTTTTGCTCAGTAGTTCCAGGTAAGCTTCTGGGAGATCCCAAGGCTTCATGTACAGTATTTGATGCTCGATCACGCCAATGGCAGGACAAAAAAAAGCGGACCGAGCAGCAATGTTGTCATCAAACCAGAGGAGTGGTCATGGCCCAGGGAGCACGGCACCGACTCGCCATGTCAAAGCTGGCAGCGCATGTGGGAAAGACCTTCTTCACAGAACATTGAACTTCCGAAGGGCCCCACTCATTAGCGGTCAGTGCAGCTGCAGTGATGTGGCTTTAAAGGGTGCACTGATTAATTGCTGCACTAAAGTTCCGATGATAGTGGTGCCGGCATAAGGCTTACAACAGAAATCACTAAATGAAATAATATCACCTGCCATATTTGTTGTGTGTTAGGATATGTTTCACGCTCTCCTTTGCAGTAAATTGTTGGTGTATCTTCATAAACCCTATCCTATTCAGTAGATAAACTGTATGGAGAGTAGTTCCTTCAGAAACTACACCTGTATTCAAAAAAAGAAACAAATTTATTTTTCATTAGTCTTCCATTTACGATTAAGCTGTAGCGTAAGAGATCAGAGATTATTATTAACATTATTATTATTATTATTATTATTAGTAGTAGTAGTAGTAAGAGTAGCAGTTGTGTTAATAATTATGTAATGGAAGGTACATCCTTCTGGCTGTTGGCAAAGGCGCAAGATGCAAGACCTGTATAAGGTCGACCAGGCAAAAATGCCATGGTTTAAAAATACACTACAAGCATTTGTGCTGCCCTGACTAGTTGAAAAAGTGTACCCCAACCCGCTACTGAAAAAAGTAAGAAGTTTCCCGGCTTAATCAAATGGTGATAGATGGCTCTGAGGAGGGCAAGGCCTCATGTGCCAGAAGTCAGGAGTTACCAGTGGCCCTCGGTCAGAAACGACAGGACAACTCTAAAGTGCATGAGAAAGTCACCCAGAACTGAAGAGGAGCTAAAAGCAGTGAAAGAGGCTCATGATGTGGAGCCCTGAGGCTAACAGTCGGGTCATGTGGTGCTCAGCTGCGACTGAGCCCTCCCGTAAACGAGCTGCACCCTACAAACACAGGATGTTCGCTTTGACAGCTGCACTGCACGCAGCAAAAAGACTCCTCCCATGAACGAGACGACCAATAAAAATTGAATCACTGAGGCCCCAACTCCAATGAACCAGAGGTCTGCATATCTCATAACCACAAGGGAGCTTTCTTTTTATTTCAACCAAAAGTATCCCAGTGACGCTCTTTTGCAAAAAAATAAACTAAAAATTTATGGGTCATAATGTATGGGCAAAAATATAAATCAATTTTTCCATTACTTGAGGAAGAGTTTTCCTTGGAGTTGGGCCTTTTGGAAACTCAAGGATTCAATTCATGTGGGTTCAGTTCATTTTAAGCTCTGGGATCTTCCCAGAAAGTCAGTTCCACTCTGAAAATGATGTTTTGTCCAATTTTTTTCAATGTTAATGGAAAGTGCTATTACCACTGTGACTTATGTTAAACCTTGAGACCTTTGTTTGGATGTTTGGAGGAAAGAGAGTCTTACAAACATTTCTGATGGGACCACTTCGTCAAAAGAGAAAATATTTATTGCAACATACAGGCATACTATCATGTGACATGGCTCTGTTATGAGAGATCCCTGCCTGTCCGAACGAGGAACTGAAGGCAGGGGCCTGCTAGTAACCCCCCTCCAAGGAACAGAGCCAACAGCATGAATGACCTCACGGAAGAGACATCGCTATAGAACGAAAATTTAGATAAAGAGAGTTGGGTTACTGAATACGAAAGCTGGGGTGAATGAGGGTTGTTCACACTTCATATAGTATATTTCTCTTGTATCATGTGTCGTGACATCTTACAGTGGCGGGTGGGTTCACTCTGAATCCTTCGATTCGGTTCACTGTGCATCCCGGGGACAAGGGGCTAGATGATTTCACAAGTGTAATTCTGGTACCGGGGCTTATGAATCTGTGGAGAAGACCTTCACTCGTTCTGCTGCAGGCCGATGGCTCTAGCTACGGCAGTAGCACACAATCAAGTTAGTGGCTAAACCAAAATTTGATGCCCTCCCATCTTTCAGTGCTGGTTTGGTTCAAATTCAGTCTTTAAATTCAGAGAACTCGCTTCATCCGGGCAATTCACCAGTGAAGAAACGGTCACAAACTTATAGCCAGCATGTTGCTAACACTCTAGCTACGCTGGCTCCAGCAGCGTGGTTAGGACACGTCAGCGCGCTTCTGCTTCCGGGTCGCACGGAAGGGGAGCTGTCCGCCATTTTGGCTCCATGGCTCCTGAGGTGTCATACAGCATTCACTGTGCATCCCGGAGACAAGGGATGGGATGTTTACACAAGAATAATTCTGGTACTCCGACCTAGGAACCTGTGGAGGCAGCCTTCACTCGTGCTGCTCCATAGTCCGAAGGGTTTCTGGATGTTATTGTTTCTGAGAGTAAACATCAGGAAGAGCTCTCACTTGACTCAGAAATAGCTGTGCCCCCACCATCCATGGTGAGTGAGTCACCAGGTGACGTGCTTGGGGATACAGTGGAAGCATTGCGGTCATCAGCCTCTCAGCTCTTTCGGGACAGGACCTCCCAGTCGAACCTTCCCACAAGGGGCAGGGCGTCGCGGGAGGGCCTGGGCTATCAGAGACCATAGAATCAACTGCTTCGCAACTCACAAACTGCTATCAGTCGTGGGTGAGTTTGTGCGCCCCCCTCCCTGACTGGCTGGACAGAACATTGCGGAAGGGATATGCATTGCAGTTTTGCTGCCGTCCTCCCCCATTCAAAGGCATTGTGCAGACGATGCTCCCCAATTCTGCCCAAAGGGCGGTCTTGAAGGAAGAGGTGAACTCGCTTCTACGAAAAAGGGCCGTAAGACCGGTTCCCCAATCAGAAGCTCAAGCGGGATTTATTCCCCTTATTTTTTGATTCCCCAAAAAAATCAGGAGGTCTGAGGCTTATTCTGGATCTTCCAGAACTAAAACAGGTATATTGTGCGCAAACTATTCCGGATGCTGACGGTATAGGCCCTGCTGGAATGTGTCAGGCCAGGCAACTGGAAGACGTTGATAGATCTGACGGACGCTTACTCCCCTGTCGCAAGGGATGAGTAACTTGCATATCTGGGAAGACACAATTAATGCTGAACAATTAATGCACGTATTGGAGCAACATATGTTGCCATCCTTACGTGTTGTTCAAGGAAGACCTTGCTTTTTTAAGCAAGACAATGCTAAACATCACATTCTACACATATTACAACAACATCGCTCCATAGTGAAAGAGTCTGGGTGCTAAACTAGCCTGCCTGCAGTCCAGACCTAGAAAAATTTTGCGCATTATGAAACGAAGAAGATGATGAAGGAGGTCGCAATGTGTTGACCATCAGGAATTCTACTTCAAGCAAGAAATGGAAAACATTTCGGTTTTAAAACTACAACAGTAACTCCTCAGTTCCCAAACATTTACAGTGTTGTTAAAGAAAAGGATTTGCAAAACAGTGCCCCCTGTTGCTCTATTCCAGTTTTTTTTAAAGGTCTTCCAGACATCAACTTCCAAATGGGCAGATATTTTTTTCAAAAAACAATAACATTTCTCAGTTTCGACATATCTGACATATCGTCTTTGTGCTATTTTCAATTACTGTACCATAAATGATCAGCAAATTACAATGCCATGTCAAAAAAAGATGAGACGCTGAGTAAAATGTAAATAAAAACAGAATGCAATGATTTTCAAATGATTTGAACTTCATAATTATTTGAAAATAGCAAAAAGACGATATATCAGATAACAAAACTGAGATATTTAATGCTGTTTGAAAAATATGTGCTCCTTTTGAATTTGACACCAGCAACATATTTAAAAAAAGTTGGCACAGGGGCATGTTTACCACTGTGAAGAAGATGTGATGTAACAATCGACACTCTGTAAGAGTTTGGGAACTAAAGAGGCGAAATGCTGTAGTTTTGAAAGCAAAATGTTTTCCCATTCTTACTTCATGTAGGATTTCAGCTGCTCAATACTTTGCAGCCTCCTTAGTCATATTTTTCAATTCATAATGTGGCAAATATTGTCAATGGATGACAGGTCAGGACTGCCGATGGAACACTTTAGTACCCAGAGTCTTTTACAACAACAATGTATTGCTGAAATGAGCAAAGCCTTCTCTAAAAAAAGACATCTAGACCGCAGTAAATGTTGCACCGAAACTTCATGGCATCATCACGGATGCCAAAGTTACCCATGCCTTGTGCACTAGTGCACCCCCACACTATCATGGCTGCTGGCTTTTGAATTTTTTGCTGATAACAAACCGGATTGTCCCGCTTCTCTTTCGCCCAGAGGACGTGGCGCCCATGATTTGCAGAAAGATTTTCACATTTTGATTAGTTGGACAACAGGACAGTTTTCCGCTTCGCCTCAGTACATTTTAAATGAACTCAGGCCCAGAAAAGAAGGCAGTGTTTCTGGATTTTGTTTATGTATAGTTTAATCTCTACATTGCAGTCTTTTAACTTACGTTTGTGGATGCAGTGACAAACTATGTTTACTGACAGTGGTTCACAGAAGTGTCCTGGAGCCCATGCAGTGATTCCACTACAGGGTCATGTCTGTTTTTAATGCAGTGCTGCCTAAGGACTTGAAAATTACAGCCAATCAAAACTGGATTTTGGCCTTGTCGCATACATACTATAATATTCTCAGAAACCTTTAATGATATTATGTACCATAAAGGAAAAAATCTCCAAATTCTTAGCAATTTTAAGTTGAAAACTTAATTCTTAAACGGTTGAACTATTTTCCCATGCAGTCTTTCAGTGGTTAAGCCCTCCCCATATTTACTGATGAAAGACTTTTTATACCCAATCTCATCACTGTCTTGTTGCTAAATAATCTAATTAGCAGTGAGATGTTCTGCCAATTGTCTTTTTTTCACATCATGTAACCTTTCCAGTCTTTTATTGTCCAGTCCCAACTTTTTAAAGATATGTTGCTGTCATAAAATTCAAAATGAGCGAATATTAGTCAAAAAAACAATATAATTTATTAGTTTCAACATTTGATACATTGTCTTTGTCCTATTTTCCAAAAAAAATGTGGAGTTTATATTGACTTGCAAATCATTTTATTCAGTTTTATTAACATTTGACACAATGTCCCAACTTTTTTCGAAATGGGGTTGTATCATAATTATTGTTGTTGTTGTGAAATAGATTTTTATTTGATTTTTATCTTTATATTTCAGCCTAATGATGGCTTGCCTTGCTGGAAGTGACAGCTCTATGGACTTCATATTAACAGCGACAGATTCCACATGCGAATGCCACTCTTTACATCAACTGTTGACTTTTTTCCTGCTCACAGATAAATGCAATAATACATGAATAACACACGCCTGGCTACGAAAGAGCAATGGTGTCAATGGTCCAGTTGCTTATGGTCCCATTGAAATTATTGGACCTCCAATGAAAAGTCATGTAATTCTGACACTGTTCACCCAATGTGTTTGTTAAGCCTAGATGACCATACATTGAGATCATATCCAAATATTAAACTTTAACTCCACTATGCTGTACTAGCAGATAAAGTGCAAATTGATTTGTCAATGTCCAAATATGTATGGACCGCAGGACACATATGGGAGAAAATATTCAGATGGGTACACTGGCAAAGATCGTCACATGGAGATCCGGAGTACTGAAGCATGTTGTACTCCACAACACTGAGTTTACCCTGGTTAACTATAGCACTTAACATACTCAAAATGTTTTCAGCGTTTAAAAGAATATATTTCAATAGGAAACATCTTAGGTGCATACAATCCTATCGACCATTGGGGCGAAACTGCCTCACTTATAGGCCCAGCTGATAAATACATGCCATTTTATCAGCCAAATAAATTCAGAAACTGCAAAAGAAATGTTGATGTTTTTTTGTCATCATGAATGTGGATAGGGTAATGCCTGATAATTTTTTGATGCAACGACCAATAATGCCAGGTAAAAACAAATTTTCTCGCCAGCCTGCAATTAGTCTTCACAAGTGAGCAAATTAATGATTGGTTGCTAATTATCAAAAGTAAACGGGAACAGGTTTGGAGTAATCATGCATTATAAGGTGAGGCTACTGAAGGGCTTTTATACTTCTGCCAGCGCATCACTAAAAATCCCATAACGCCTGGGTTGAAAAGGTTAATTTACAGTTTACTGAGTGGATACATACTTCTGGTATCAGGCAGTATACCCGCAGGATAAAGGACCTGAGACTTGCTTAGCGTGTGAGTCATAACCCTCTCCCCAAGGAGCTGTGGTACTCCACACAGCAGGAAGAGGGCCTTGCAATCCAATGGGCTTTGGGCAGCTGATAGAGAAAGCCTTATTGTGTGGTCAGACCGCCTGGCCTTACAGCAGCCCCACTGCATGAAGGACACAAACTCCCAAATTACCTGCTGGTGGCCCCTCCAGGCTGAGGTGGTGGTGGTGGTGGTGTTGGAGGGGGGTGGGGGGCTGGGTGCACAGCAAATGCCAGAATGTCAGCGCCGATTCCATGTGTTATTATTTTGAGGAATAATATTCTTAAGCGGTGTAGTATGTACACTAATGCGCAGAATATACAGCAATAGTACAAAGCATCTTGTCTACATGTGGACCAGTATGCATTGAAGGGGGGGCTCTATGACTCTTTGTACCCAGACTTTCTGTCCCCTGACTTTTACTACCCAAATTTTTCATCCCCATGAACTTTTCGTCCCTGAATTGTTCGTCCCCAGCAATGCTTTGCCGTCTTCCTGTATTAGTACCCTGACCCTGACTCTTACATCACGGTGATTTGTCCATCGTCTGTCCGTCTGTCCATACGTCTGTCAACAATGGTGGCACATTTTGTTATCATTAGGAGATGAAAAATCTGGGGATGAAAAGTCCTCAGGGACGAAGAGTCCAGGGACAAAATCTCCTCAGGAACGAAATGTCCAGTGACAAAAAAATCTGGGGACGAAGAGTGCTGTAACCCTAATAGTTATTTCTACTTCTGTTATTCCAAGGTCGCATGGCCAAATTGGTGATGTTCTGGGAGTTGGCTCTTGAGGATGTTGTTGTTTTTCTGCATGTAGGTTTTGTCTGTCGCTTTACCTGGTATTTGAAATCTGTGGGAAGAAGAGATGCCATCACCGTCAGAGTGCAGTGTCAGAGACATTCATTTCTCAACCGACCAGGAGTGCCAAACAAACCCACGTTTCCTGGATTGTTGTACCACGGAGATTCAAGAGATCTTACTGAGCTCTACATTGTGGTCTGCATATGATATTGGGTCATTCCAGAATCTACTTGGTCTTTATATGACACTGGGGAATTCTAAAATTAACATAGCCCTTATAAGCCATTGGGTAATTCCAAAATCTACGCAGTGCTGATATGTCATTGGGTCATTCCAAAATCCACACAGTGCTCATATGTCATTGGGTCATTCCAAAATCCATTCGGTCATTTTGCTGTACTCTTGCTTGCCTCACTAGAATTAGATTTTTTAATTGATGCAGAACATATGTTGGAGGGAAAACAGAAGTGGGGAGTGATCAGAATTGCACGGCACATTGAATTAGTGATCACAGAGGTAGCAAGTAGTTTACAATGTACGACTAACATGAATTTTTGTAATATGGCAAAGATACCAGCTGATATAAACAGTGGCCAAATTTCACAGTATGTGGTTTATGCTGTCATAGAAGTGCAATGTGTCCCACAATGCAATGTAGTCAATGGAAATATCTCATCAAGATCCAGGTGTTTTTAATGACTTGGTGGCCATGTAACTGTGTGATTACACAGTTACAGTCTTGGTTATGGGTACTTTTTAGCTGCTAAGCTATTTTCAATTTTTTTTTGCAGGGGGGAGAATCAGGTAGTATTAAGTACATACTGTGCAGCATTTAGTTGTTAAGTTTGCAATTCAAAACACAGCTGTTTTTCTCTTGGTGAACACCCTGCATATCTCTGTTCTTTTTTAAAAATTGCATTAATGTGCCTAATAACTTCATTTTACACAGTTGGTGAGACAATTAATCAAATGCTTTGTTAATGCCCATGACATAAATGAAAACAAAAAAGAAAATAAAAAATTTTAAAAAGTTAATTGCATTACTCCCTAGTGTGCATGCAAACAGCCTAACTGCGGCGTGAGCTGAGGTACATGGAGCAGCTTTGGTATTAAATTAGACCAAACTTCTTTTGAACTGGCAATTCTTCCAATTATCTCACCTATGTGAGGCGACTACAGAACGCTTGCAGGCATAGAAGAAGAGCCACCCTCCTAACCCAGCACTAAGAGGTCCCAATAACGCTCACATGTATACATGATAATGACACAATTGGAAAAATCCGGTCCTCGATGCCATTCACTCCACAGGTGCAAATCTCAAATTTCATTTCCTTAAATTGTGTTCATTTTCTTCTTATTTCTGTGGTCGCATGATTGTTTAGTAGGTAAGCTACTTCCATAACATTGCACATTATATGATTGAAAACAGTATTTTGTACAGATCATGTTTTTTTTTTTCAGTGAGAACTCTAGTTTTTGCAATCTACATTGTACCCAAAATGGACGAATAGCCGTGTTCACCATCATGTTCTTCATAGATTTTGCGCTTGTCTTTGTATCTTTTTTATTGGGTGTCAGGCGACACTGCTGCTGATTGGCCAGCCTTAGCACACCCACATGACCATAAAAGGACGTTGCACTTGTGCAGGCTTTCATAAGTGACCACTGTTGTGTGGACAGGAGAGAAACTTTGCTCGATGCTGCGCTATTTATAGCTCTACTTTGTGGATGCTTTTCATTGACACAGACAACATAATTCTACTACTACATACTACTTACTCGTGTTCTTGACGGAACAGCAACATAAATTTATGCTGCACTTGTCCTGTTTAGGCCAATTTACATACAATATTAGTGCTGCGGTCACTGGAAGTGTATGAATGATTTTACAATTGTAATACATCTTTAATGAAGTCTTATTTACTTTCATGAATAGATATTTTTTACTATTACTAATGTGCTTGTAACAGCAGTGAGTGATGTATGAAAGCTGATGATAGATTTTCCAGTATTTGATTTTAATTTCAATGAGTTGCCTCTGGTAACTTCCACTTTGTTTCATCTGTACTTTAAAAATCTCAGTCAGTTTGCTCAATTGATCATTCCTGCTTCAGATTTCTCATATAAACCATCATTCATACACTGCCCGGCCAAAAATAAAGTCGCACACTCAAATTTTTAGTGTGAATCCCTGTAGCTTTGATTACAGTGCATATTCGTCTTGTCATTGTTTTGACAACTATATGCAATGGCAGAACATTTATTTTCGATCAGAAATTCCAAAATTTTTGGCCAAGATCTTAATGGTTGAACCACTCGGTGGTCTTTCTTAAGCACATCCCAATAACTTCTAATGTGTTTAAGGTCAGGACTTTGTGGTGGTAAATTTGTTTGTGAAAATGGTTCCTCATACTTGTTTTTGTCATTCATGGTTTTCTTTGCTAAATACAGGCCAATAACCTGCCTGTTCTGAAATACTGAAACATTTTTTCCACCATCAGGAGATGTGTCTTCCAACATGATTTTTTAAGAAATGAGTAGCGACGCACATCATCAGTCAGGGTTAAACTGATTATTGCCATCTGAAACATATTAATAACTGCAATAATGATCCAATTATAGAATTTTTTCATTAATTTCCAAACGGGCCGAGTGGTGTATAAAGCAGTATATGATTTCAGTGCCTTTCTAAGAACATCCCTTTTTTTTGATATATCTAATTCATTATCCGCATAAACGTTTCTGGCAAAAAAATAAAAAATAAAAATACATTTGGCCTCGATCATGTTCTACTTCTAGCATGTGGCTGCGTTTGAGTACAGGTTGCATAAGCATCAGGGAATAATGGTCTGTCCTGCTTGGCATTTGTGCTCTTCCCTTCATACTAGTTTAGATTAAATATTGACAACATCACTGAAAGAAGTTGTAAAGGTGAAAATTATGCCTGTTTGACGAAACCACCCCAAGCATATCACTTATATTGTTTTGTTTTTGTCACTGGGCGCAGATTGGCAGTGCTGCTGGGTGCTTATGTTGAATCATGGCTAGGAATTAAGAAATAAGTTACTTTGAGCAACAGAAAATCTGTTATATGTATGAAACGCTGTTCCCATATTTGTCATTGTCATTGCAGAGAAACGTGTTGTTCAGGCATTGATGAATAGACAATACTTTATATGGTGTTTCTCATTAAAAAAACAAAATGCCCCCTGCTTCCTTGAATTCTAAAAATTCATGTGCAACTCTTCAGTCAGCGATGGAACATTTCAAGCAACACTTCATAATGTGTAACGAGTTTGAATTTATTTATCTATTTATTCACTTGTTCGTTTGAACTGGCTCACTGAGTAACACTGCCAATCATTTTGAGAAATTAATGGCTTGCATGTTGTCAAACGATGAATTTTTGCGATTGGAAGTTACAGGACACAAATGGATAATCAGTCATTGCTATCATAACATTCCAATCCAGGAATATTATATTTGTTTAAAAATAATTTGACTGTGACAAAAATATTTCAAATAGTGAATTATTTTGCTCATTCACTGTCATTGCCACATCATGAGTAACTGCAAATTATTAAATTGAATTTTACTTGGCAACTCTTTTTTCAGTGAGCATTATTAGGGAGGCCCAGGCCTGTACTTGAACCATGGATGCACCAAAGTTTTTCTGTTTGAGTTTCAATGTTCTTGAAATCATTTATGATTATTTTTGTATGTGTGTGTGTTTTTTATTTTGAGTATTTTTATCATCATGGGCTCAGTGTACCCTTTGAGCTTTGTGATAGTTGCATTGTGTTGTATTGAGTGAGTGCTGTCGAAAATATTAATAAAATGATTTCAAAAAGAAAAATAAATAATTTATGAATTGAGGCTTTCCTAGTCACTCGTTTTAAATCTGCTATATTAGAGCCCTGTTGTGAATGTTACATCAGCGACCAGAGAAACTGCCTTGTGACCCCTGCCATCCACCATGGCTGGGACTGGGTCCCCTTCGCATTGCAAATTTTATTTGTAAATCTTTAAATGCCCACCTGATACTGGAAAAAGGGAAAGAGGAGGTAATTGAGTTGTGGAATAAAGTAGAACAACTATTGAAAGGCTGTAATATTTCACGCTCAGTGACAGTAGCCCCTGAACGGCACTTAAAATAAAAGTGATAGGGAAAAATAAATAATTTAGGAAAATGCATTCCGTCTGCCATTTCGGGATGGCCCACCTGACTGCAGTTTCGGTAGTAAGAGCGGCGGGGGAAGGCCAGTATCTCAAAATGATAAATAATTCACAGCATCTGTGAGCCCAGCGACTTACAAAGCCATTACTATGTTTAATAATGACTAATCCAGATTTGAAAGCAAGCGTCGCTAGAACAGATTGGTTTATCATCAGAAATCACTTCCTTTTACTTCAGCTTTGTTCCTTGCTCTGATTCGGTCATTGTCAGGCCACACTGATGTTCAACGATGATGCCATTAAGCATGCTGCGAGTTCAAAGGGCTGAGGATACTAGAAAATGGACTGTGCATATGCATTATGCACATGCATTATTTCATATATGTACATATATTTCTCTCCCCCCCACCATAAGATTTAATGCGTACTGCCAGCATACTTACACTGAACATCTTGTTGTTTCTCATCGGTGTCCAAACAAACAGTTTATGCCCCCTGATCTACAGTGTTCGTACGGTTTTCCAGACAGGAAAAGAGGGAGCACTTCTGTTGTGAATGTTCCGCGAGTGATTCCCTTTTCCGTATGTGGTCACTGGCTCATCTCACTGGCTCACAGCTAGTGTTACATTTATGATTATATTATATATGAAACTTTAAAATGGCTTTAGTTACAGCATATTCCTTTACTGAGTAGTTAAATGTTAAACCCCCCAAAAAAACAGAAAAAAAAATTTGTTGAAGTAAAGTATGGTCTCTTGCTGATGTAAAATGGCCGCAGTGGTATTACGAGGTGCAGCAAACCCTTGAGCTCTGTAAATAATGACACAAGAACACAACAAATCCAGGTCAAGTGAATAGAAAAAGAATCAATAGATTAAAAAAAAAACATTTTCTGGACAGCAGAAGCACTTTGCTATTATTCATCCATTATTAATGATGCATATATTTATTTATGTTATCAATCTGTATTGAAATTGTATATTTTGTATGAAATAATATGCAAAAGATATAATTATTTACTGTACTGTATGAGGCACTGTGCAGCAGTATGAATTAATTTTATTTTAAAATATTCAGTTGATTGTTGTTATCTTATTGATTCCTTTTTCGAAACAAACCATTCATATATTATTTTATACATGCTTAATGCTGGTGATGGTGAAAACAGATTTGGCGTTTCTTTTTTACATTTGTAATTTTATAAAGTCTGTGACTTTATATTTTACTTGTTTTTGTATTACATTTATTCATTTATTTAATCAATTGGTAATTGTCTATAAATGGAGCTATAAAATTCTCTTTTGATATTTTGATTTAGATTCATTGGCCATAAAATCAAAATATAAGTTTGACTGTGGAAAATGATCACTATGGTTAACTGTGCATCTGTGTATATTTGTGCCACGTCTGACCCTTGTACTGATTAAGAGCAGAACGTCACACCAGGCCGAAGACGACCACACGGAGATGATAGTCATTAAAATGCAATGTGATAAGAATTAATTTACTGATCCAGTTGTATTACTCAGTGATATTTTCCTCAAAAAAAAAAAATACATGTAAAAACAAACAAAAAAAAAACATACATATTTGCATACTTGAAATTTCTGGTTGATCCTTCATTTATTGATTGATTTTTTCATGCAGAATTGTACTAAGCATTGTGGTCTGTAGGCAGGACAATTCTTAAGACCATCAAAAATATATTTATTGACTAAATTATAGCATTTAAATGCAAGAGTATTTAAGTTTAATTTTTGCATAGGCAAAACCAATGACCTTTGTAATACAACAAGCTAAAGATATTGAATTAAGTTTGACAAACAAACCAAAGAGGCTAGAGGACCCCTAACCCAAACCCACAGGCACTCAGCATTAGCCGAAAAATACGTTTTTATTTTCGTTACGGATGCCTGGTGTTTCCGTCTCCAGCACGAGAGCTTCAGCAGTTATGCCTGCACAGCATCCATTTAGCATATGCAGACCAGCCCACTCAAAGTTTAGCGAGATTATTACTCTTCGCAGTGAGAGAAAGAGGGGGCAGCTATCCTTTAGCATATAAATCAACCAATTCATCACAAGGTTTTCTACAAGAATAAACACTAATTTTCCTGACCGTGACCCTGACAAATGACTGCGCTCCACGTCTGAAAGTGTGGTCATCTCAGCCGGGCCAGCCGGAGAGCTCTCCACTTTCTTGCTCCATGAGGCTAATAAACAGCTCATGTCAGAGGTGTTGTCAGTCCATTCTTTGCTTGTTTGGGTTCATCTCAGCTGTGGAAGAGGCTGAGCTCAGCGCGGTTCAGTGGCACTGTGTACGTAGCGACTTGCCCGGGCTGACGTTATTGATTTCTATCCTTAGTGCTCTTTGTCAAAAATCAAACACAGGACCCTATGGACCTCTTCACCTTTTAAAAGCACATATAGCGTTTTTTATGTATGGGGAATGGGGGGGGGCTCTGTGTTTGGGGAGGGGTGCTGGCAGCGGGAGAGGGATGAGGGGGTGCTGTAGATGTATTGTGTTGAAGCTGATTTTTATCAAGACAAATATGTTTTGTTCTCCGCTCACATCTTGCGCCTCTGTATAATTGCTCTGTATCAGAGAAACCTATGGCTGTAAATAAAACGCGCAAGTGCTCTGACGCACTCGTGTAAGCGCTCACACTGACACACACACATGCGTGTATGCGCTCATACTGACACACAAACATGCGTGTATGCGCTCACACTGACACACACACATGCGTGTATGCGCTCACACTGACACACACACATGCGTGTATGCACTCACACACACACATGCGTGTATGCGCTCATACTGACACACACACTTGCATGTATGCGCTCACACTGACACACACACATGCGTGTATGCGCTCACACTGACACACACACTTGCGTGTATTCGCTCACACTGACACACACACACACACACGTATGCGCGTACACTGACACACACATGTATGTGCTTTCATTGGCACACATGCATATGCACTCGTACCAGCATACACACATGCATGCACACGCACTAACACGCACACATATGTGCACACTGACACACATGCGTATGCGCTCACTGACACATGCGTGGGTGCTCTTGCACTGATACACAGACACACTTGCACCCACTGACACAGGCATGCGTAAGCACACACACTGACATACATGTGTGTGCGCTCAAACTGACATGCTTATGCACTCGCACTGACATGTATGCATTTGCACTGACACACGCCTGGGTGTTAGAACTGACACATGTGCGTATGCTGAGAAACAATGACGCTTGTCAAGCGTTCGTGAATGTTTTTTGTTTGTCGAGAACTATGAGCCATAATGATAATTACAAACTTGGTTGCCGCGGTGCAAAGCAAGTGGGAGTGGCCTGGGATTAACGCACCTGCCAGAATTCCATAACACGCATGTTTACACGCAGTTTACACGCATGTGGCCATTCAGACCATTTAAATTGCAAACTAAAAAATCTCTGAAAATAAATACCCAACTGTTTAATGGCTTTGTTTGTTTTTGTTAGGCTATCTTTTGAAAAATGAAATAACACAAAAATGCAAATTGGAAAAAGTTAAACTCTGGAACTGTCAATGGTTGCTGTCGGCTGTTCCCTCAAACCGTCAACGGGTAAAATTTACCACTGCGTCTCGCCTCTGCATTTTTATCATATAATCAGTCTGAAATAATACAGAAAATGGCTACAGAAGAAAATATTGGAGTGGTGTGGTGCTATTATTTACTACTGGGCTTTGCAGAATACTTAATTCTAATTGGTCAATTTTGGCATTTTACGTTCTGTGATTTTTAAAGAGCAGGCAGCTGCTATGAAGAACGAATCATTGCTATGGGCGTGACGCAGTTCAAGCCATAAAATCTAGTGGACAAGTTTTTTTGGCGGAAGTAATAAAATCAATTTGAAATCACTGAAAACATTTTTAAATCAATATTTTGCGTCAAATTATTGATTTCTTCAGTGAAGAGCCGTGTAATACGTGAGATATTGCACAGCAAGCCGGTCGTTATTGCAAAATAAACCCCTTCAGGGTGAACAAGACAAGTCAGGTGCGCAGTCTCACCGAAGCAATTATTAACATCAGCATTACAATAGCATAATTTGCAAATTAAAGAACATCACCAATAAATATGGTAACCATGTTTTTATAAATATAGAATGAGCCATGGAAACTGGGAGGACAAAGCAACAGCCAATAATGGCTAGAAAGCGCAAAAACAATGTTGACATGACAAAACTGATGTATATTCAATAAAAAGCTTTTTTTTTTTACACACTACAAAAATTTGTGTGAAGGCTAAACTCTGTACACGTGGTTATATGTACATGTCTCTCAAACATAGATAGAACAGACATTCAGCACCTTATCTGTGCATTTTCCATAGACCACTTTCTACACCTCAAGCCCTTGGCGAAGGTTTTATTTTGACTGTATTGACCATGTAGGTCAATCATGTCTGCTCTTATGTACCAGCAAGGTGCATGTGGGTAACTAATACATGTTTGGCATCCATGAATCTCCATCTATTTTCCATTACATAATACAAATGCTGAAATTAGAAACTAATTTGGTGAAATTGTGCACTTGATTTTGTTGCGTTATTGAATCGTCAGTAAGTGCGGTGGCTCATTCGGCTATTTTCGCAATTTGAATAACATGGGTTACCTTATTATGTGACGCCTTTCATTTTATAATGATATCACTCCACAAAAATATACAAAAACTTTCTTCCAAGTCATTTTCAGTGTCATTTAAGACTGATTTATACAATAAAAATGCAGCAGCCAGACGCACGGGAAAACAGCGACTCTTTTGGTGGTTTGAGTGTTAAACTTTTTCAAATTTACATTTTTGTGTTATTTTGGGTTTTTTTTTTTTGTTATTCTAGGGGAATAAGTGAATTGATATTTCAATTGAGTATTTATCATGGAAGATTTTATAGTTTGGAATTAAACAGTCAAAATGACCACTTACGATAATCCTAGTACTGAATGCTGACACTTCTACTGTTAATCCCAGGCTATTACCACTTGCTCTGTTCTGCAGCCTCAAAGTTTACTATTATCACCATTGCTCGGAGTTCTTCACAAAAAATAAAAAAAAGAAAAAAAAAAAACCCACAAGGTTTTTATGCAGATTTTTCTGTTGAAATATGATTGGAAGCTTGATACTGCTGAAATAATATTAAGGTCATTTTAAAATCATGCGTGTGTAAGTTCAGTCTCACGATGTGTGCGCAGACTTACGCACAAACACTCATACACACGTGCGTTTGTTGGACAGTTGTACTGATGACTCTCATACGTATGATTATGTGGGAGTTTTAGTAAATAATCACTAATCACACAAGTATACGTACGTGCCAGTAGAGTTCTGTGACACACTCGGAGTATGCACTCAGATTAACACACACACACGGATCACAGGGGGTGATGTAGGCAGATGGGGGCATGAGATACTTCCTGTACTTTATTTTTAAATTATTGTGTCCATTTGAACATTTCAGCATCATCAGTTTCATTTTCAATCATGGCAGACACAGAAATGGCTCTTCAATGTACTTTCCTTCTGATCACAACTTTGATCTTATGTCAAAAATTCAAAACATTGTATTGTCTCATAATTATATTAACTCTCTAAATCAGCGACAAGGACACACGATAAATTCATAGATATGTATTAAAAATACATCTAATAAAAAAATTTGGGACCTCAAAATATGTTGAATAAAATAAAAGGGAAACAATTCGACTACTTGAGTCTGCCCATGCGAGTGTGAAGGTATTAGCGTTAGCAGGTTAGCGAGGCAGAAGGCACATGTTGTGAATTTCATCAGAGAGGGTGGGGGTGGGGGTGGGGGGGTCTACTGTCCAGAGACTCAGCACCTCTCTCTTTCTCCTGACACAGAGAAAATATTATGCAGTGACTCGTTCCTATTGAATCCGCGTGATTCATTGCCCAATTTTAAACTGCCAAGCTGCTAAATTGCATCAGGTCTGCCAAAATTCATTCCAGGACTACGAAGGAGATATGAAAAATTAAATGTCATCTTGGTACAGTGGAAAACTTTTACCTTTCACAGAACAGAATATGCTACATTCAGTAATGATGGATGATCGCCCGTGGCTATACTTAACCTACTTAGTGATGTCATGTAGTGTAGAGCATGTTTACTTTTAAAAAATGGCAGGACGACATAAACTTTATCAGATGCTGACATCAATGCATTCTTCCCCAAATAAAGTGGCTTTTTATGTTGATTCACAGATATATGTAATTTTTTTCCCCCCTCATCAGAATCTTTGAAGCAGGACATTATATAGTGCCGCTCGCGGTGCAGAATACTTGATTTCAAAAGAAAAACCTTCGCTACAAAAGGCAAAGCCCCGTGCTTTGGTGGAGTGTGACTTTAGCGGCGCGAAGTCGGACACGGCTTAATCAGATACCTCTGGTACAGTGAGTCTGTGTGCGAGCTGGGGGGGGGGGGGGGGTTTCAGAAGGGGGTGAACTACTGTGGGGGTGCACTGGTGGGAGGGGGGTGGGGAAATGTGCAGTGGAAAATAATTTTGACCCTTAAATAAGCAGAGGAGCCCAAATGAGTGTGGCGGCGGTGTGTCAGGGAGGAAGAGAGGAGGCGAAGGAGAGCCCTGCTCTGCATAAGTACCCAGTCAGGCTCGGTAATTTTTCTCGAGAGCATTGTGTATCTGTGACAGCTTCATTTGTTCAAAGCCCTGGCTACGCTATTGCTTTGCTTTCCTAGATTATGATGGCACTCTTCGGCACATTATTAAACCCCCACAAGAAATAAATAAATAATTTTAGAAAAGGTAGAAATTTGGGAATACTGTTCCCACCGTCGTGAAATATATGGTCACAGGAGGGTTCTCACTCAAATCCCTATTACTTTTGAATCTTCCGGAAGCACACACCAGGTGCTTTGGCGTCGCTCTTTGCACGGCCCTGCGGATCACATCCCTTTCCCCCAGCGCTCAGCTCTGTGAGACGCTGATATTTATTATTACGAATATCATTTGTATTAATCATCACGATAAATGACTGGTTTGGCTATCTGAATGCCTCATTTAGGGAAACTTCGCTCCTGTGTCATTGTTATAAATTACTGCCAAGGGTTTATTTCACCTAAGGCAGCTTGAGTCACTCTTTCTAGTGTGTGTGTGTATGTGTGTGTGTCTGTGTATATACAGACGCAGAGGGCATCTGACATCATTTACATGATACAAACAGGGGAGCGAACATGCACAGACATACGCACTGCATGTACCCTTGTAAACACGCACACGCGCATGCATACAATATGCTCGAATACACACGCGCGCGCGCACATTTGCACCAAACTGCATCATTGTTTTCCACCGTCTCCATTTAATTAAATTATTCAGTGCTACAAAGTACAATCACGCTTTATTAAAAATTATTACAAATTCACACCAGGTCTGCAGATGTGAAAGAATTTATTGCCTGCTTGTTTTTTTCTAATTTGCATCATTGATTTTGCAGGGTAGAGCAGAGGATTGCCCCTCCTGGCTTTTTAAAGTGGGGACTGCATTGCACTGCCCCTCATGATTTATGATGTGTGGAACGCTGATTTTATTTACATATGTTTATCAGTTTTATTTCTGGTGGGATTCTTTTTTTTTAAGGTAAGAAATAATTTCTGGAGAGGAAAGCATTTCTGTTTTTATATTAAAGTGTTTTGTTATATGAAAGAAGGGGTATTGCTTAATGTTCTCATTTTTATCGCTGTTTATCATGCCTTCGCTATCAGTATCGATTACAGAACTTTACCGTCTTCTTGCTCATTGGTTGCAGACGATGAATTTCTGTTCTTCTTCAAGGTTAGCAGTATTTTTTTTTACTTATTAGCAAACTATAAAGTGAGTGCTCTCTCACAAAGTATAAATCCAAAAAGGTAATGCTTTGAATGACGATATTAATTTAAACATTCATTCAGTGTTTTACTTAAAAATATTATTTCCATACATTAAATATACATGCTGAATTTACACTTCAAAGTTTAGCCTATTACATGAGCCATTAGTTAGACTTGTAATACGAGATCCCTATGGCCGTGCTATGAATGATTTAACAGTAAGTTAGTGTAAACTAAACTCAATTTCTTTCAAAGCAGCCGTCTCCTCCGCAGTTCGGAGAGAGAGTCTGATGCTTTAGCCACTGAATCCCTCGCAATGACTGGCTACTTTAGCAATTAAAATCCAGGGCAAAGACACTGCAGCATCGTTTGGCTGAAAGACTGTGCCATTCATCATCTCAGCTGCCATAAAATAGCACGAGATGGAATCTTTGATTTTAGCTTCAGAAGAACATAAATCAAACTCTAAAGCATAGCCTGTCAGAGGCATCACTAGAATTATCCATTTGAGAGAGAGAGAGGGAGAGTGAGAGAGAGAGAGAGAGAGAGAGAGAGAGAGAGAGAGCCTAAAAGTGCAGGCCAACCAGACTTTCTCATTGTTTCTTGCTCTTGCAACCATTTCACACACAACCCCCACATGCGCACACACACACACACATATGTGCATACGCATGCACACAGGCAGACAGACAGACAGACACACACGCACGCAACCACACACACACACCCAAAGTTGCGCGCCAGAGAGAGAGGGGGTCTGAAATTAGCAGCACACTCTCAGCTGTGGTGCGTAAGAGCTTCATCCAAAGCGACCCATAAACTCCTCCTCAGAAATGGGGCTTCGCTCCTTCAGTTACTGTAATTGTGCTCCTGACCCTGCTGGAGATGAAGTTAAAGGAAGTAAGCGAGGGCCCCGCATCTCCTTCCCTCCCACCTCCTCCCAGTACCTCACAGCTCCCGCACCTCCTCATCGCCCTGTTTACCACAATCCCGGGAATATTAACCATTCCGGCTCCATTCGTCAGGGAGAAGCTTGTCACGGCCGCGGTGCGGCGGAGTCGAGTGGGCCCAAAATAATGGGATTAGGTAGCGTGAGCCGCGCTGAACTGTTTAGCCTCATTCTCACAGGCGCTTGCTGAGGTGCGCCTCTCCAATTCCCACCGGGGGATCTCCAGCTCAGAGCTGGCTGCTCTGAAAGGAGCCTCATTTGTTCGGCTGCGATAGTCCGAGACCTAATTTGAGAACGGTGAGAGGTGAGAGTTAAAGAGAGCCGTTGTTGCAGGCGATGGGTTTCTCATAGATTTCCTCTCTCGGCATAAACGTTCTATAGACCTAAAAGTTCCTTTTTTTTCTTCATCTTCTGGTTGTCGTGGCTGGAGTGAGGTGACTGTATTCGCGATAAGGGAGCTATGTTTGCCTCTAAATACGTCTCTCCAACGATGATCCTGCTTTCGTCCAAAACTTCACTCCATTTCTACATATGAGACTATGAAGAATAAACTGTGATTTACATACTTTAACCTTCATTTGATCTTCTCTGTCCCTGTGCATTAAGGTTGTGAAATTCTAAAAATTCTAAATTCTTTTTTTTTTTTTCCGCCTTCAAATGTCTTAAATGGGTGACTGGCATGAGTAATTCAGCTATCATCGCAAAACTGATAATATTGGTGTCTTGGTCACTTAGGAGTGAATTCAATCAAGCTGTGTATAAATGACCTATTTTAATTCCCTGCTCTATAGTGGCTTTCAGTTACATCTTTGGCTGGCACGTTTCTCATCTGCTCCAATTAAATTCTTATTTAATGTTTAAAGCATATTACTTTTCTATATTATAAATCCTATAACAAAGCAGATCGAGCAAAAGCCTTTCCGTTTGTGTTTGGTTTTATCGCCAAAGAAAACACCAACATGGAGTAGAGAGCGAAGTATAGATTCCATTTTGAGCAACCTCCCCGCTCCAATTAACCCAATGTTTATTTTGATTGGACAAAGAAAAAAAAATGACCCATTGCCATTATTTTCAAATAGATGACTCAGTACTGCTGGGTCATCTAAATATGCCTTCGCTCCCAAAATGTCTCTTTAAGTTATACATAACAACTATTTTTAACACCTGATTTAGTGAACATTAAAAGGCCATTATCTCATTTTACATATAAAATATAGATAATTGTTACTTCTTATTACTACCTGCATGTAGCGAGTGTCAGATACATTTAAAATAGCAATAATGATAATAAAGAAATTTAAAAAAACTAAAGTAACTATAAACTAACTGAAGACGCATTGTAAGCTCAAATAATTTACAAGAAAAAAGCAGAGGCGACCAAAAAAACAATATGCCCAGATTCTCTGAAAAAGCTGACATTTTTTGGAAATATAATTTGAGCTTTATATTATATTTCTGGTTTTTCAGTAATTTGAAAGGGCAACAGGGAAGAGTGCATATCAGATTATCTTGCGATTGCAATAAATATAGTGTTTATTCCTTAAAGCAGAGATACTTTTTCCATTTCCTCTTCATTGACTTATTGATGAAGGAACACACTGGCTGAGAGGACACCGTCACCTCGAAATAAGGGCCCGACATTAAATGCATATCAATAATTGCTACTTTCTTCCATGCCATTTTATACAGATATTGAGAAATATGTCAATGTAAAATGCAATTTTATCCAAGAACCATTGTATGTGCTGCAGTTCAGGGAAACCTAATGAAGCAGCAATACAACTGAGCAGCATCCTAAATCTCCCGAGTGCTTGAGCCTTCATATTCACGATGTTCTCATATTTTCAATGTTTTCATATTCACTATAGACTACAGAAATGTGTAAACAGATGGCTAGTTTATACTAAAACCACATGCCACAAAATAAAATAGATTATACTCTATTTATTTATTTTTATTTTAATGTGCTGGAGAAAGCTAATAAAAGACATTTTTGGGGAGGCAATTGGGCATCAGTAGGCTAACACAATTTGGAAAGCCTTATTCTGACTGTCTAGACTGGTTTTAGGTGCCCATTTTGGCGCAGACTGAGTTCATTTTGGTGCTGGGTAGATGTGGGTGCAGTGCTGGGTAGATGTGGGTGAAGTGCCAGGGAGATTGTGGTGCAGGACTGAGGCCATGAGCTGTTCTGGTATCAGTCTCACTGTGTTCATCTTTGGCCATCCCAGCTCTAGTTGGGAAGTTGTATACTGTGTTTGTCTTATTTGAAACTGAGTTTGATCAGCATAGGCAAATACAAGTAAGTTAATGAAAACCCAACTTAATGGAAAAAAAATGTATTTTAACATTTAATTGAAGATTATTTGAACATTTGCAATTGTATACATTTGTAAACATTTAGCTGTGACTCCTGCTGTTAATAGATCAATAGTAATAATCACATCTGATTGGGACAGAAACAGGGAATGTTAGAGTTTACTGAGCATAATAGATGTGCATTGTTTTTTCAACGTGAAGAACACAGGAGATGCAACTTTTTATCCATGAGTCTGGAGTCCAACTATGAAAAATTCAGATCATCATAAAAGTAGCAATAATAATAATAATAATAATAACTGCCTAGAAAAATAAATATGTTCATATCATGTACGTACATACATGTAAACACATACATGTAAGTACGATACACACACACACACACCCAATTTCTTCTTTATTTCAATGCACATCCCATGTTCCGGCGCTCAGGTCAATCACCCACACTTTGTCACGACTGCCCAACTCACAATAATGCAGCCAGCTCATTGCCCCATTGATCAAGTAGGCACATCCTGTCAGCAGATCACAGCTGGCCAGTGGACCAGCTGCCTCACCTTCCCCACCCCCATCCGGCCCCTGCCTCACTCCCGGTGGAACCCCTTATTCACTGCACGGTTCCAACAAACGCCAGGGAGGCTTCTGGTAAGTGAGGTCACAGGCCTCGTGTAGTAATCCATCTAAATAGCATGACAGCGACAGATAATAAATCATTCATTCATCGTTTAATCCATTGCGCGTCCACACAAAAGTCCAGAAAACAATGTACGCGCAGCATCGCGGCTTCCTGGTGTCTACCAATAAGGTTCAGCCGTACAGAGGCCTCAGTGTTACCCATTCAAATGGTCTACAAATGGGGTTCCGCGGCACGAAAACCTCAGCGTCAGCTTTTACAATTATCGACCAATGGGGTTCAGATGCACAGCAGCCTAAGTGGTCACAATTCAAAAAATGTATCAATGCGGTTTTGCTGTATAAAGTTCCTGTGTTAGATACTCAAATGATCTACCGACAGGGTCAGCTGTACAAAAGCTTCAGTGTTAACTATTCACATTCTCAACCAATGGGGTTCAGCTGTATGGAAACCTCAGTGTTAGCCATTCAAAGTATCGATCAATGGGGTTAAGCTTTACAGAGGCCTCAGTGTTAACAATCCAAATTATCAACCAATCATGTTCAGGCACATGGAAGCTTCAGTGTTAGCCACTGAAATTATAAACCAACGGGGTTCAGCTGCACAAAGTCTGTGTTAGATATTCAAATTTGTTTGATTGTGGGTAAATTACAGTGCCTGATGGGAAAAGGCTGGAAGCTAAATTATCCAACAGGCTTAGATATCTGGCCAGATGATGTTCCCTCCTGATCAAGTTGGTAGTCCAGATAGGACCACCTCCAGGTAGGTAACTGCGGTGGTGTGGCTGACCATGTGGGCTCACCCTCATTGGTTAGGCACTTGACCTTGGACCCTGAAAACCGAATGAAAAACAGCTTCTCAAGATCAACATTCTACAGTAAAAACCAGAGGAAGAAAAGCAATTCAAAAATTACAAGGCAGAAACGACAACAAAAAACAGGCATAGATCTAAGAAGTAGAGGGCAACAAGAACCTGAGGGCAATCCAAACCTGACAAACTCAGGAAATCAGAACACTGATCATCAAATGGAGCAAAGGGCTGAAGTGATGAAGGGATGAAAAAAACACAAAAACCCATGACAAAGAAAAGAAAATAGAGGGTAGAGGTGATCAGGGAAACTTAGAAAAGGTAGAGTGGAAGGGGCGAGAGAGCAGAGAGGGGCGTGGCAACAAATAAGGAAATGAAACAATAAGGGAAACAGGAGGGGAGGGCAGGACACACAGAAGACCGAAGGTAAACCCAGAGACAAGAGCACGAGGACAGCAACTCATTAACTGAAAGTCAGGCACAGTCAACAGAAAAGTAAAGCAAAGATAAAAGTAGAAAACAATGGCAGAGCAATGGAAGGCTGCCAACGCCGGGGTCAGCTATTCAAATATCCGATGGCGATCAACGGGACAGAAGTCTTGGTGTTACATTTTCACATTTTTGACCAAAAATGTCCGGAAACAATTCACCTTTATAAGTCAGCCATATAACAGCCACTTGCAAACGTGGTATGTCTTAGACTGACTGATCTAATACTTTTGAGTCCAATATTTTTGATTTTGAAATGATACCCCTCACCCTGAACTATTGGAAGCCCTTGAAGACAAAAGAATGGCTCCTGAGGAGCAGTAAAGATCTTTTCTTACCTCCGTTTTACTTATTGAAGCAGTTTGGTTTTTCCAATCATTACGCTTGAAACATACTCATACCTAGCCTTCATTTGATCGCATACTTTTAAATGTATATATGAATGTAGTTAAGCTTCATTTTTACTGCCTTTATCAGAAAAAAATCAGAAGTGGAGTTTGAAAGTTCGCATCTGTTTTGCTTCTCTTGAGTCACTTTTATGACAGCTGCTCTACCACTGAATATCAGACAGTAGTAAAAAAAATAATAAAAAATTGCAGTATTTTCCGAACCTGTGATATTGCTGTTAAGTGTGGACCTTTGAATGTGGCTGAACTGCCCCCACCCCCCTCCCACCCCCATCCTTAATTTGCCCTTACTGCCTTTGAGACCGCTCTCGGTCTTCGAAGCGTGGCATTGCACCTGACAGTGGCAATGGAGAGCCCAGCGGAATGATCTTACACTTTAATTACCGCACTGCCTTGTAAGTGCTCCGGCTAGGAACTACAGCCCGAGTACAGGAGACAGATACGCTATTCCAAATAATTAAATACTGACCCATTAAGTCGAGAGCATGCGGACGCACTTCCTCGTCCGCTGCCCTTCAGTCTTGGAAGCGGGGGGGAGGAGTCCGCCATTTCGTCTCTTCCCTCTTTCCCCTCCAACTTTGTTTTGCCTGACGTTTTGTCTTTTTTTTTTTTTTTTGTTTTGTCTGACGTGCACAATAATTGTTTGCAACATGAGAATTCTGCCGCTCCTGCTGATTAAAAGTCCTTAGGTTAAAAATGTGACCAGTGGGTTAAAGTAATAAAAATGGCTATTAGAAATTCCCTTGGACATGCCATTCTAGAAGAAGAAGAGGTAGTGGCACCTAATTACAACAGTTCACTTGGCTGCTTTTATCTGTAATTGGACTATATAGTCCTTCATTATAATTTACTTTCTCCTCCCAAACTGTGATAATCAAGACAAGCAGAACTGAATGGCCCGTAAATGGCCACAGAACTGACACTGGTTAATGCCTAATTATAACAACTAAATTAAAGCAGTGACTGAAGGAAACCGTAGGACAGTCCTGAGGCACTTAATTCAACAGGAAAAGCATAAAGGTTTGGGTCCGAGATAAGAGAAAGCGCTCATATGTCTCAACAGTTTGTACTCATGCGATATCAGGCCACAAATATTCATAATAAATCTATGAGACACGCCGGTCGGAGCTGCAGAAATTTAAATGAGTTGCCCATAAAGCTTGCAGTTAAAAAGGACGCTCGAAAATTTGCCGTTTCTATTATTTTCTGTCGAATTTGAGCAGGAATTTATTTATCTAGTATCACACAAAAATAAACTGCCACAAGACAAGTTATAAATGATGTATCCATCGTGCAAATGCCATGACAAATACAGTAGATCACATTTTCCTTTCAAATGAATTTAGTCTTTCCTCCATTGAGCAAGGTATGTATCTTTATTTTGGAGTAATATAACATAATTTTCTCTCATACATGGACACACTCACTGATCTTTCATACTTACTCAAACACACAAATGGGTGAATGTCAACCAGAACATACTGTACACATGGATGCTAATTTCAGCGTTATCACATTTTGTTATTTTTGCTTGTAATAAAATCATGAAAGGAATTAAGCACAGCCTGTGAAGGTTTTGACAGGAATCTAGGATGCCTGTGAGGGAACAATCATAACAAGACCAGACATATTTCATGCCAAGGGACGGAAGTTTTTAATTATTTCACAAATTGAGTTATCACATCATGTAGCTACTAGATCCTAAATCATGCAATCGCATGGTGAAGGATCGTTAGAACACATCCAGTCATCAAGGTTTCAGAATTAGACTGAGTTTCAGTGTCAGCTACATAACTTTTAATATGAATAAAATACATTCTGTTGAACCCCGTTGGGTAATTTGTCCTTGTAATTTGACCCATCCTTGTTATTCAGGAGCAGTGAACAGCCACAGTGCAGCACCCAGGATCAACTCCAGTTCTAAAGCCACGGTCTTGGTTCGGGGCGGTGTTCCTATAGAGCGTGTTTCTTCGTGTGCAGGAAACCTGAGCACCTGTAGGAATCTCACGAGAACACGGGAGAACATGCAAACTCCACCCCTCATCGTGTTAATTTTCCAAGCGTGAGGACATTCAGTGAAACAGAACAGGCCATGTTTCATCGGGTTAGGTGTGAAACTAGAAAATAACTAACGCCCTGACTGAAACATTATGTGAGAAAAAAAAAAAAGATTTGTCACAAAACTAGCTAATAAATGTATGCAGTAATCAAAAACGAAGTGATGATGGAATAGAAAACAAAGAGAGTAGGCTTCGCTTGTACCCAGCCCTGTGTGCTTAAAAACGGACACCAGGACATCAGTTTGAGAGTATGCAAAGACACAGCTGGAGTTGTAGTATTTTTTTACTTCCTCACCCAGTGCACATTTCAGGATTTGTTTGCGACTGCGATCACTGTGTGCCGCCCTATACGGGCTGGCACAGTGGCACACGGTGGCAGCTGAACGGGCTAATCCTCCGGAGTCACGGACAGTCTGCACCCCGCTGTCATGCCAACACCGACAGAGCTGTTTTCCACATGCTTAACATCGCTCTCCATCCTCTCGCTCACCGCACTAACTGTGAGAATCACCTGACAGACTGGCAGCTGGCTTTGATGGGGGGGATTTGAGCAACATTTCAACTCATGAGTCTTCTGATTACCGTTAATGAGAGGGGGCATGTTCTGATCCGGCTTAAATAGGCGGTAGGCAAACCCAAGGGCTTGCTGTGGCAAAACCGAGGGGACAGCTGAGACAGTCTCAAAATGATGCCTTTGTGTCATGTCTCTCCATGTAGAAGAGCTTCGGAGGGAGGTTTTTTAAGCAGTTTGACAGAGCTGCTGCTTGCTGTGTTCGAGCCCTAACGGTATAGTGCTGCCGTGACACGTCCCAGGAGCAATATTATTGCTATTTGAAGACCCTGTTTCAGACAGTGCTTAAGTCACAAAATGTCCATTCTGAGATAAAAGGGTCTGGGCATACAACCCAAATTCTGAAATAGTTCGGACAGTGTAAATTGTGAATAAAATCAAAACACAATGACTTTCAAATCACACCAGCCAGTATTTTAAGTATTTTATTCACAATAGAACGGAGATAACGTAACAAATGTTGAAACAGAAAAATTAAACAATTTTATCCACAAAATGAGCTGATTGCAAATTTGATGGCTGCTACAGGTCTCAAAAAAGTTGGGAGAGGGGCCTGTTTACCATGGTGTAGCATGAGTTTAGCCATTGGAATTTGATCCCACTCTTGTTTAATACAGGCTTCCAGCTGCTGGAGAGTTTTGGGTCTCCTTTGACGGACTTTTCGTTTGATTATGCGCCAAATGTTCTCAATCTGTGAAAGATCAGGACTGCAGGCAGGTCAGTTCAGCACACGAACTCTTCTGCTACGAAGCCTTGCTGTTGTAATAGCTGCAGTATGTGGTTTTGCATTGTCCTGCTGAAATACACAAGGCCTTCCCTGGAATAGATGTCGTCTGGAGGGGAGCATATGTTGGTCTGAAACCTTTTATATACCTTTCAGCATTCATGGTGCTTTTTACAACATGCAAGTGTCCCACACCATTTCACACACTGAAAATAGGAGGGGTGGTCTTTCTCCTCTTTAGCCCGGAGGACATGACGCCCATGATTTCCAACAAGAATGTCAAATTTGGAGTCGTTTGACCACAGCACACTTTTCTACAATCCATTTTAAATGAGCCTTGGCCCACAGAACACAGCGGCGCTTCTGGATAATGCTCAACAATGGCTTCCTTTTTGCATGATACAGTTTTAGGTGACATCTGTGGATGTCACGGCAGATTGTGTTTACAGACAGAGGTTTCTTGATGTATTTCTGGGCCCATTTAGTAATGTCAATGACAGAATCATGCCGGTCAGTGATGCAGTGGCATTTGAGAGCCTGAGGATCATGGGCATCCAGTTAAGGTCTTCAGTCTTGTCGCTTATGCACTGAGATTTTTCCAGTATCTCTGAATCTTTTGATGATGTGACCTTCAAGCTTTTGCAATTTGCCATTACTTGCTAAATGTTCTTTCAGCTGATTCTCTTTTGTATATTAATAGCTTTTTGCCTGTGTCCCAACTTTTTTGAGAACTGTTGCACCTAGAAAATTTAAAGTAAGCTCACTTTGTGGATAAAAATGCAAAATGTCTCAGTTTCAACATTTGAAATGTTTTCTGGGTTCTGTTGTAAATAACATATTGGCTCATGTGATCTGAAAGTCAATGCGTTTTGATTTTATTCCACAATTTACACTTCGTCCCAACTATTTAGGAATTGGGCTTCTATAATAAATCTATTAAATGTGCAGACTGAAGACCCCAATGCTAAAAGCATTTAAATCACAAAATCGTAATTTTGAGAAAATTGAGAAAATCAACTGAAGTAAAGACATGTTCCAATCCTAACCTCTCGCTGCATGGAAAAGTGACTTCAGTACTTTTAACACCAGACTCTTCATTTGCACAATAGAAATTAAATGAAATATTTGGGGTTATCACAGACAAATGTACAATTTTTTTGTTATACATGCAGCCAATCCAAGTTCAAATTATAAATTAAATTTACTTTGACTGAATTTTTTGTCTCAATGATTTTTAATGAACATACCCCGTGGACCCGCAGGACACTTCACTGTGTCCCAGTTAAAATGGCGCAGGTGAGAGTATATTTGAGGTGCTTCAGGGCTAGGGCTGGTAAGATGTTGGACAAATGAGGGTGAAATGTGGCTGACTGCACAGGAGTGTGTGGAGCTGTGCGCCGGTGACCCCCGCCGGACCCTTGCGCTTCCCTCCGCTGCTGTGCGCACAATGCCCTGACCCTCGTCCAGCGCAAGCGTGCCACGCATCGCGGACTCCATCCAGCGAGGGTTCATTTCATATGGCAGTTAAAGAGAAGCCTAATGAATGGGCCTCTTCTGATTCCCGCCCTCCCACCCTGCCACCCCTCCGAATACTTACACCACGGTAATGTACACCCACTTACTCAGCAAAGTCAAATGCCAGTGCCTTTCATCAATGCCCAGTCTTCTGGATCTTTAAGCATGCCTTCACATTCCTGCATTCACACCGGAGGTTTAGATCTTGCTTTAGAGATGGACAATTAAGGAGGGGGGGGTGGGTACCCATACATGTTTGACTCATTGAGGACGGTAGGAGGTGTGACGGCTTTTGTGTAAACGCAGTGCAAATTTTTTGGTATAAGAAAGACAAGAGCGCAGGTTCATTCCTCCTAACCATATTTGATTTACATCAATTAGGACCCTTGCAGAAGGTATCATATCACGGGTGAAGTAATAGCCCAGAAATAACCTCATTAACAAGACAGCATATCAGTCTGAGCAGAATGAACTCATTGCTGAAAAATTAGTGACCTGGAAAGCAGCGGGACGAGTTAATGGTGCCGCGGAGGAGAATGCGCCACCATTTACTCAGTCTGGGAGGAGAGCTGGAAAATTCCTCAGCACACTTGAGATTTTGATGTTTAATACAGGCGATTCTGTTCTTTTTAAATGCGTAGCTAGATCAGTGCTTTTATCAGCCAAGCAGAATGAAGTAATCACCAACTGAGATTGAAAGAGAACCTTTTCCCCCAATTTAACGCTCGCCTGTACTGTTCGCTTGTGCGATGTTCAGATTTTAAAGCTGGTAAATTTGACCAAGGATATGATTTATCAATGCGTATGCATGTTGTCTGCGCAGCCCAACACGGTTAGAGCATCCAATCACCTTCTGAGAAGCGTGTGTGTTTTCATATGACACAGCGATTCTATTTGGTGGATTTTTTGCCTTGTTTTTTTTTTTTTTTGAACAGTATTTTGTTGCTTGGGTAACCAACTGAATTTGATCATTGAAATTTTATAAGCAAAAATAACTTGCATGTATTAGTATTTATCAGTATAATAATTATATTCCCTGCCATATAACTGATAACAACACTACATCACAAACACAGTGTCTAATCAATAATCACTATTTTGTATGTTAGTGCCTGCTGACAGCCTTTCTTATTTTTCTAAACCTTCTTTCTCAGATTCAACACCAACATGAATGGGATCATTTTCATAAAATATGGCTTATATCTTTCAACAAATTATTTCCCACCAGCAAGAATGTAGAGATCCTATCAGACACAAACTTACTAATATCCAACGTTCCATTCAATATCAGCATATTATTATTTAGTAAGTGCCTGATGACTGCATACATTTAACATCCAAAACAGTTAAAACACTACTTTTGTTTGCTTGTGTTTCACAAGCACTTATCTTATGGTGTTCAAGTATATCTGCTGACTAATGCCTACAAAAATGAGTTTATATTCAATTTATAAACTGTGTTTGTAGCACTGTCGTTGATGTAGACACAGATCTTTCAGGGGTCGGAAAAGTACTAACAATGAAAAAGCAACAAACTCATTCAGCTTTCAACGTAAACACAAAACCATTTTTAAATATAAACCTTATGTTGTGGTGCATTGGCTTAAAAGGGGTTTTGAGAACATAATGTAATAGTAATAATGATAATAAAACCATTCAAGCCATTTGTCCCAGCCTAAACAAAGATTACATTGCAAATTTTTCTTTGTGCAGATTAGCATAAAAGGTCCAGATATTATTGGGATGTGACAAACTGCGACTACATACATGTTATGTCGACCTGGTATCGTAAATTTGCCATGCTTGTATTTTTTTGGTTTAAGAATTAAATGTACCATTTCAAAAATTAAGAAATACTAGCTGCAGATACAGTAAAAATACATCCTTGCAAACTGATATGTTTCAAATGCCCTTGAGAAAATAGATGAAAAAATATAAAAGAAAGAATGACTTATAATTGGTATAATTGTGCTGATGGTTGTGGTCATGGCAAAGCAAGTACACTGTTACTTATTCAGCCTTATTGTCACCTATAACATATATTATTGCATCCATTCAGCTTGAATAAATGTTATAGTACAAAAAACCTCTTGAACAACTAACATTTGATCAATGCAAGAAAAAAAATTAAATATGGGGGGGACAGTAGGGTAAGATGTGGAGTGTGTGGGGGGGACAGTAGGGTAAGATGTGGAGTGTCTGGGGGGGACAGTAGGGTAAGATGTGGAGTGTCTGGGGGGGACAGTAGGGTAAGATGTGGAGTGTCTGGGGGGGACAGTAGGGTAAGATGTGAAGTGTCTGGGGGGCACAGTAGGGTAAGATGTGAAGTGTCTGGGGGGGACAGTAGGGTAAGATGTGGAGTGTCTGGGGGGGACAGTAGGGTAAGATGTGGAGTGTCTGGGGGGGACAGTAGGGTAAGATGTGAAGTGTCTGGGGGGGACAGTAGGGTAAGATGTGGAGTGTCTGGGGGGGACAGTAGGGTAAGATGTGAAGTGTCTGGGGGGCACAGTAGGGTAAGATGTGAAGTGTCTGGGGGGCACAGTAGGGTAAGATGTGAAGTGTCTGGGGGGGACAGTAGGGTAAGATGTGGAGTGTCTGGGGGGGACAGTAGGGTAAGATGTGGAGTGTCTGGGGGGGACAGTAGGGTAAGATGTGAAGTGTCTGGGGGGGACAGTAGGGTAAGATGTGGAGTGTCTGGGGGGGACAGTAGGGTAAGATGTGAAGTGTCTGGGGGGGACAGTAGGGTAAGATGTGGAGTGTCTGGGGGGGACAGTAGGGTAAGATGTGAAGTGTCTGGGGGGGACAGTAGGGTAAGATGTGAAGTGTCTGGGGGGCACAGTAGGGTAAGATGTGAAGTGTCTGGGGGGGACAGTAGGGTAAGATGTGGAGTGTCTGGGGGGGACAGTAGGGTAAGATGTGGAGTGTCTGGGGGGGACAGTAGGGTAAGATGTGAAGTGTCTGGGGGGGACAGTAGGGTAAGATGTGGAGTGTCTGGGGGGGACAGTAGGGTAAGATGTGAAGTGTCTGGGGGGGACAGTAGGGTAAGATGTGGAGTGTCTGGGGGGGACAGTAGGGTAAGATGTGAAGTGTCTGGGGGGGACAGTAGGGTAAGATGTGGAGTGTCTGGGGGGGGACAGTAGGGTAAGATGTGGAGTGTCTGGGGGGGACAGTAGGGTAAGATGTAGAGTGTCTGGGGGGGACAGTAGGGTAAGATGTGGAGTGTCTGGGGGGGACAGTAGGGTAAGATGTGGAGTGTCTGGGGGGGACAGTAGGGTAAGATGTGGAGTGTCTGGGGGGGACAGTAGGGTAAGATGTGAAGTGTCTGGGGGGGACAGTAGGGTAAGATGTAGAGTGTCTGGGGGGGACAGTAGGGTAAGATGTGGAGTGTCTGGGGGGGACAGTAGGGTAAGATGTGGAGTGTCTGGGGGGGACAGTAGGGTAAGATGTGGAGTGTCTGGGGGGGACAGTAGGGTAAGATGTGGAGTGTCTGGGGGGGACAGTAGGGTAAGATGTGGAGTGTCTGGGGGGGACAGTAGGGTAAGATGTGGAGTGTCTGGGGGGGACAGTAGAGTAAGATGTAGAGTGTCTGGGGGGGACAGTAGGGTAAGATGTGGAGTGTCTGGGTCGCATTTCTGCTGAGTCAACATACTTTTGGTGGGATTTTACAAGGCGAAGTCGTGTGCCGTTACTACCAAAGAAATAAAGGAAGTGAAAGCTAAGAATATATGTGGTGCTGAACTATACTACATGTGAGTGTATAATTGCACTTTTGTCTCATTTTAATTAACTAACTTACACGTCAGGACTGCATGTGGGGATGTACTGATGGTGTTGGGCAGGGGTCTTCAGCAGCGTTCCTGAGGGCCCACTGCGTCTGCTGGCTTTTTTTCCCAACCACAATGGTCATCACAGGATTTTAACAAGCTGTTAATTTGTCTTAAATGCATTTAATGTTTAGAGCAGTTATTTGCCCTCTTAACTCAAAATACAGATCCAGATCAAACCTCTCATGGTTGCTGCCCTCCCTGGAGGGCTATAGTGTGTTGATGTTCAAGTGATTCATTATGTTTTTGATGGAGGTATTCAAGAAAATGTCAAAATTTGCCCCTTCTGCAAATGTTAACAAAATTTTCAAAGTGATCCTGAATCCACAGTTTGATCCGGATCTGCACCAAAAACTAACCACTTCTCACTTGGACCATTACCAACCACTCTGTGGAATATGAAAACAATCTGACCAAAACTGCAGCCTATAGGCTGTCCACAGACAAACGTGCACACAGATAAATAAATAAATGCATAAATAAACAAATGGAGGCAAACACATAACCCCTCCTGCACTTCGTTTGCAGGCAGGGCAATACGAGGAAACAATGTAACCAATCAATTTAAGGATGTAGTTGGCTCCTAATTGATGAAAAGTAATTGGCAAATCATGACGAATTTATTTGACAAGCAAACTGTAAAGAGTCAAACCAGTTTAATGTTGTGTTAATCTAATTAGGTTCACCTGAAGTTTTTTGAAAGAACTCAAAACAGTTGCGTCCAGCAGCCCAATTTGTACACTCCATCTGCAGTGGGTAACTCCCCCTACCCACTGCAAGCCTTCGTACGCTTTCATAATAATGGCCACTAGGTGGCGACCGCAAGTCGATGACAACTGCGGACCAATCAGCGTCGAGCTTACAAATGCATCGCCAGCAGCAGACAGAATGGCGGAAACCACGTGTAAACAGTAAACAATCCGAGATGATCATGGCAGAAAATACTCCGAAAAAAAAGAGTATACCGTTGTGCCGAATGGCTTTCATGCTTGTGCGTGGTGTGTCAGAGCGATATAAGATTAGGATCACGTGGGTCACCCGGAGCCAATGACAAACGATGTGTTAGATTCTCAGCTTAAAGCAGGATGAGTGCGCTGATTGGATGGTTGTGATCATGTGACCTAGTGGCCATTATTATGAAAGAGTACGAAGGCTTGCAGTGGGTAGGGGGAGTTACCCACTGCAGATGGAGTGCACCCAAATTGGGGTTTACTGATTTCCTCATTGTCAAATTTGAGCTGTTTAAAGTGTTTTATTACTTGAAATTCTTGCAGTACAAAAATAAACACACCATCTTTTGGATCAGTGTTCCCCAACCCTCTCCTGCAGGCCCACCTGTCCTGCTTGTGTTAGATCTCCCTGCTCCAGCACAGGAGATTCAAACGATCAGGTTTTCATCAATCAGCTTTAGGGGGTGATTAACGAGCTGATCATGTGAATCACCTGTGCTGGAGCAGGGAGAGATCTAAAGCCTGCAGGACAGGTGGGGCTCCAGGAGAGGGTTGGGAAACACTGTTCTTGGGTATTTTATCCTTCATAGCATGTATGGATGATTCTTTGTAACATTTGGCTAAGAGTCGTTAACAACTCTAAACATGAAAAGCACCTGATAACGACATTAACAGTTTGTTAAAATTCTGTGATTACAGTTGTGGTTAGAACAAAAACCAGCACACAGTGGGTCCCCAGGAACGACGTTGAAGACAATTTGTGTAGTGTAATGTTCTTCCTAGAAGTACAAGTTAGGAATATTTGTGGGGCTGTGCTAAATGTGTTGGGTAATGCACTTCTTAAACATGTAAATTGGGAATACATGCAGAGCTGTAAGTTAACTAAAAGTGTTGGGTAATGCTATTCTTAGTTGTCCAAGTTAGGACTAAATATGAGGTTTTACAAAATGTGTCAGTAAATGTTATTTGTACGGCACCTTTCACAGAATAACATCACAAAGTGCAAACAACAGTTAAAATGAGATACAACAAATAAACAACAGCAAAGCATTAAAATATGAAATGCCATTGAAAAACTGCACATATCCAAATCGATGTCCAAAAGCCACATGAAAAGATGTGTCTTAAGCTCTTTTGTCATGGTAAAAATTGGCACGATGTGAGCTGTTCTAGTGGACCCAGTCAGTAGTCTTGCAGCAGCATTTTGAACCATTTGTAACCAATTAAGGGAAGATTTATTCAAGCAGGTGAAAAGGGAATTTAAAAGCATGAATGAAGCATTTCTAACTCCACTTGAGACACAACAGATTTCAATTTTCAAAGTGAAAGAAACAAGAATGGGTCAGTGACTTAACATGTCCATCAAAAAACATTAAATTATCAAGTGTTACCCTGAGATTTTTAAATTTTTTTCTTAAAAAGGAAGAGAGGGATCCAAAACATTTCTCAACTTGAGAAGAGATGCTTTCTGAGGTGATGATGAGAATCTCAGTTTTATCAGTATTTAACTGATGAAAGTTGTCACTCATCCAATCCTTAATGGCCATCAAACACTCCAGCAAAATAATTTTATCTGTTTCAGTAGGTCTGAAAGACATATACAATTGAATGTCATCAGCGCACAAGTGATATGAAGCTCCTTTGAATTTAGTGATGACGGTGCTCAGAGGAAGCATATAAATGTAAAACAAAATGGGTCCCAAGACGGATCCTTGGGGCACACCACAGGACACAGTAGAACATTTGGAAACATCTGGACTAACTGACACAGAGAAACTCCTTTTAGACAGGTAACTAAAAAAACAGACAAGGGCAGTCCCTGTGACACCAACCCTCTGTCTGAGTCTACCTGATAAAATGCTATGGTCCATGGTATCAAATACAGAGTTCAGGTCGAGGAGAACCAACAACGAGCATTCACCTACATCAAAAGACATCATAATATCGTTGGGAACTCTGAAAGGAGCTGTCTCAGTTGAGTGTTTTGGTCTAAAACCTGACTGGAATGTATCCAAAATACTATGGGCAGTAGTTTTGGTAAACGGGTCCAGGCTGCTCTTTTTAAGAAGCGGCTCCACAACAGCAGATTTCAAATAATATGGGACATGGCCTGATTGCAGGGAGCTGTTGATTATGGAGACTAGACTGGGACCAGTTGTTGGAGGTACAGATTTAAATAAAGATGTTGGCAAGATGTCCACCATGCTAGAGGATGACTTCATACTGTAGGGCAGTACTCTTCTGAGAAATGCAAGTTAGGAGTATTTGTGGGACTGTACTAAATATGTGGGGTAATGCTCTCTTAAATAAGTAAGTTCAGAATGTATGCAGAGCTATAAGCTGTACTAAATGTGTAGGGTAATGTTCTTCTTAGTTATGCAAGCTATGACTGTATACGGGGTTGTACTAAATATGTTGGGTAATCTTCGAAGTCCCAGAATTCATCTGGAGAAGGTTTACAAATCATTAGTGAGTCTGTACAAGATGAAAATTTGTAATATTTGCATAGATTTATTAGCTATAACATGAAAAATGACTTAAATATGAAAACAAGCTGCTCTAAATATCAGCCCCTCCCCCAAACAAGAAAATAAAAATAATTAAATATTTAAAACTAGACTTAAATCAGTGTTTTTATTTTCCTGTCCTATTTATTTGAATCTCCAAACACTTTCTTTGTCAGGCATTAAATCTTTTGGACAGTGAGCACTGCAATTAAGAGCTAAAACCATGAATGTGAACATGTAATCATCACTTTGATTTTTAACATCAATACAAGTTTGGGCACTTTGATATGTGAGCTCGCCTTGAAGAGTCTTATAAATATATTAACATAACCTCAATTAGCAATTCAAATGACCCAACTAAAAAGAATATACAATAAGAGCACAATATATGGGAGACTTAGGATGAATTAAGCTGCTTTCACACCGGACACAAAAAAATATTTACGCGACTTTGAATGTAATCTGTCCTGCGAAAAATTTGTTTCGCGTCCGGTGTGAAAGCAGCTTCACTGTGATGCTTGATTCACAAAGGGAGAACTTTCTATGGCACAGGTTTAGCCTTGCGGCTGGTACCTTTCAACTGATTTTAGGGAGAGTAAAATCAAATCCATCCTTTTGATTTCTTCATTTTTCACAAAGAGGGTTTTGCCTAATGACTCAGTCACCATGAATATTTAATTCTGGCAGATCATACTTTGAAAATAAGTGCAGTGCTAAAGCTCACTTGTCATTTTTTCCACCGTGTGTGGGTGTGTGTGTGTGTGTGTGTGGGCGTGCATGTGCGCATGTGACGGTGTGTGTGTGTTTGTGGTCAGTGTATGCCTACCCTTGTGGGGGCATAATATCCCCACAAGTGATGTAATACCAGATTTCCTCAGCCATATGGGGACATTTTCAGGTCCCTGTAAGGAACTTCATCTATTTCAGGGTCAGGAGTTAAGGTTAGGGTTTGGTTTAGGTCAGTTTTACATTAAGGTTAGGAATAAAGGTAAGGCACGTACTGGTTATGGTTAAGGTCATAGTAAGGGGTTCAGGAATGAATGTCTATGGGATGTGCCAACCGAAAATGAAAACACACCGTGTGTGGGTGTGTGTGTCTGTCTGTGTCCGTGTGTCCGTGTGCACTACTCTAAAAGAGGGCTGCAGATAGACCTTCTCATCCCACAGAATCAGAAGTGTCACGGTGTCAACCCGTCGCCACAGAAGATTGCAGCAGGTACTGCTCCTGCCACTAAGGGCAGGAAGATGAGGGCAGAGTAATGAGTTCACCAAAGCAATTTGTCCAAAAAAAAAAAAAGTTTTTCAAATATATATCCTTTGACTTTTAGAGGCACGCACCTCAAAGACATTGCTCGCAGATGAGTACCCTGTATGGTGATGAGAGAGGCCTGCCAAACACGGCAGTAACATCCAGTTCGGTGACGAGTAGGGAGGTGTCATGTAAGAGGGAAGCCGGGGTGCCCACTTGTAGTTTAAAAGTGTCAATTTTAATGAGATCATTTTAATTAGGGGTTCAAGCCCGTAGGGCTGAAACCATATTGTTTTTGTGCTGGTTTATTAATAGTGTGAATGCTGTCAGCATTCACACTATTGTTTTTCATGTTGGCCATTTTCTTTATACTTATTATTATTATTCTTAATTCTTATGCCGTTCTACTCTGTTTCTGCCTGATTCAACTGTACTCCTACATACTTTGTGCTATTTCAACTATTCATATCTGAAAATATGCTCCTTTTTCAGACATTATGGGTATTATTTTATCTCTTTCATACTATTTATACTTTTTAAAATATTTCACTTTTTCTTATTTTTTGTCCCATAGGAAACAATGACACAGATTTCTAAAAATGTAGCTATTTTCAGCTATTTTTTACTCTGTCATACCTTTAGCTAGAAACGTCATTCAAACTGTAAAATGTTAAACTACGCTTGGATAATTTCTTTACCGTTCAACCTTTTTGTAACTTCCATAATTTTCTAACTATAATTTTTCACATTTTTTTTAACAATTAATTCTGGGAACTTAGAGTGTGGAGACATCACGGCTACAGTGATGAACATCAGCAAAACAGTCCAGAAAAGACTTCTTAAACTTGCTCTAACTCCAGCAGTTTTCACTCCGCATAAATATTTTTATAACGAAGTTGCAACCAGCTATGTTGGTCAAGAAAATGCAACTATGGAAGCAATTGGACAAACAGTTTTGGCTGAATGAGACGAAAAGCGACGGGACCGCATGTTGAAGCTCCGTAAACTCTAATATTAAATGCGAAAAGAAAATGCTGCTTGCAAAGGCTGAACAAACAGTTTTCTAACTTGCTCGTGTTTCCGTATTTTTGCCACTACGAACAAAATTTTGACACATATCACCAAGCTTACTCTCTCCTTTTGTATGGTACATCCATTTCCTACATTGGACTTCGCATTTTTGAGTTACAAGTTGCAATCTGTGAGAAACGCCTGCGCCAAAATCTCAATTCAATTTAATTCAATTCAATTCAATTCAATTCAGTTCAATTCAATTTTATTTGTATAGCGATTTTCACAGGCATGCTGTCACAAAGCCGCTTTACAGAAGAGGGCAAAGCCCAGACAAATCCCTAATCCCCAAATAGCAGGCAAAAAAAAAAATCTCCATTGCATGGAATGACTCGGCCAAACTCAAATACCGTATATGACCAAATAATCGCCCGCGTGCAAATACGCGCCTGTGTGCAAAGAGCCACCAGGGGTCAGACCTCATTTATATGTATGCTTTTTTTATTAAGATCAGAACAACTTCATTCTGAAGTGTTCATACCTACATGTTGTCTTCATTTAGTCCATCTTTACCCTGAGACGATGTATAACAGGATGATACTGCGTGTTGCCCCAACTGGGATCAATGTAGACGTTTCAAAACTAAAGTATGTAAATGAAACCAAAACACAATACAAGAACAAAGAATGATCCGACATAAGCAGTGGTCAAGGAATACGTGGGTCAATCCAAACATGGCACAAGGCCAGGCACAAAACTTAAGCACGGCATGGGGCAGAAACATGGGACAAGGCTTAGAATAGGCAGAAAAGCAGAATCACAACACATCCATGGTTTCATCAGCGTTGACAAGGCTTTTTGATACACGGTGGCTGCCGTAGTTGCAATACGTGTTTACGCACTAGAGAACATTATTCGTGTGGATGTAATACATGATTCCAACGCTGGATGGGCGTAATTCCTACACAATGTCCCTTTAAATGCTGTGAATGATCATTAAGTTGGCATACTCAAGTTTTTGAGGTAATCTATTTCCACAAAACATTTGAGTTCACCATACTTGTCAGGGTTTACATTGTAGATGAAGAATTTTTAAATAGTCATTAATGACATTAAATTGGTTAATAACTAGACGGCACAGAAATTGTATCATTTCCCAAATATTTCTGTACCCTATATATATATATATATATATATAGCCAATCAAAATTTATTATTCAGCCAAACCAATTATGCAGAATCTATGTAAAAATGCGCTGGCATTAATGAGATATTTATCAAAATTAAATCCAAATTTTAAATGGACTGAGAAGTCATGCTGTAAAGAATACATAAAAAAGACAAGACTAGTTTAGCAACAACCTTTTCAAAGAAAGCGAGTCTGCCTTCAGTCTCATTAAATTCCCAATAATTAAACTTATTTCCACCGTATCTTCATGCATTTAATTGCCTGTTACAAAGCACCATATTTGTGGCAGTCGGTCGGCCGTTTCAGCATTTTTTTTTTCACTTTTCTCAGAATGTTGCAAGCGTGAATAATCTTCAGTTTTATCAGCAATTATTTATCACAGCAACTTCATGTGTGTATATAATGTGTGTAATGCATTTTGCCATGAACAAAGAAATTCAAGTTCTCAGACACAAAAAAGAGCTGAGATGAAGTGGTCACTGAACGCCCAGCACCATTACACTGTTTAGATTTGCGGTATCAGTATGATAGCATGGTTGAGCAGTACAGAGATCATGAAGCTACTATTACCTGACCTCACCAAAAGAGCTTTTGTGCTGGGATGCAGTAATAAATGCATAAAAATTCCACTGAATTTGATGGCAAACCCGATACCACCAACACACACCCCTCTCCCTGATCTAATATTATCCTATTCCTTTGGCCAATGCAGTACCATGCGGAGATGGTTATCTCAGACAACGAGACTCCAAAGAATTATGATCTAATCCAGGAGGGCCTTATGTATAAGGAGAGCTTTTGTCGCTGACTTATGTTTCTGACTGTAAATCCAATAAAATGAAATAAAGAAAATCCAATAAATTTTAAGATAAAAAAGGGACAGGTTCTTTTTGGCTTTTCCTTTAAGCTGGTCCTTAAATAGTGGGAGAAATGCACCTGGCTTGGTTGTACCTTACCTTAATAACTGCAGAAACATGCAATGCAAATTGCGAATGGCCAAAATGTAATAAAGAAAGTTCCATCAGAGACTGGCAGTGCTGTGAGGTAAATGTGCAGTTTCTCACGTCTGTGATGAAGAACTAACTGTTAAAAAGCACAGACTGTAACAGTAATCAGCAATTAAACAGACAGCAGTGATCTACTGAGTCTGATGGAGACATGTTGTGTATAAGCCTTTCATATTTAATTGACCAAAATGGGTATCTTAGGAAGAGGGGAAAAAAAAAACAATAACTGTGAACGGCAAGCTACTATTAATCTGAGAGCAGGCTGTTGTTCTGAAAGGGAGCTGTAGGAGGTTCCGCAAATTGATAGCATTCTCTGTTTGCCCGGCGCTTTTTGGCTGCCAGTTCTGTCAGACAAGGGCAGAGGTTAAATGGGTTAATGTGGCTTGTGTGGGAGGTGGGCTGAGCATCTGTCTGTCTCTCAGGAGAGAGGGATAGAGAGACAGGGCTCATGCCAGGGTGCAAGCCCCACATTCTCTGAGCCAGGCACGACGAGCCACCAAAATAGACTGTAACCTGTTTCGTGACTGACCTTAGCTGTACCTCTACACACTGTCTTATGGGACCTTTCTAAACTGTTTTCTTAGATGCCGGTATGTAAACAGTCTCTGACGACAAGTGACTGTTAACAAGCCTGACACACCTTTACTTTTGGCATAGTTCAAGTCTGTCTTGTTAAGGTTTCTCACATTTCAGTTGGTCCAAAATTGAGCCTAATGGTGTTTTGCATGGACCAAAAGACAAAAGTAGCCGACCAGATGAGCGCTCACTGTAAAATGGCCACCTGTTGGCGCACTTCACAGATCCTATTCATCTCTTACGCAGTGTTGTAACTATGCAGACACATAAACACTTATGAATAAAAGACAATATTCATATAAATTTCTTCACTGCTGTTGTACCCTCATTTAGAGGTTGTCTACAAGAAGCAGCTCCGGTGAAGAACAGCTACCAAGCTTGTTAAAGATACAGCCTCATTGCATACATTTGTGTTGATGCGCAAAGACAGGAATGGAATGAAATAAATGCTTTGTTCATTAGTCCGTAGGCCACTTATCGGTCGAAAAACCTTTTCATTGAGGCTGAATTCACCCTTCACCCTTCACCATCAGGGTCATGTTCGAGATGTTTCTGCAAGCAATGAAGGTGGTTAATGGAAGAAATGTAAGACGAAAAGAGCATTCAGAAGCTCGGTAGATTTAATAAATTGAATTTTCAAAAGCCAACTCAACTTGCAACATTCTCAAATACCTCAGGCCGGCACACGAAAAAATGATGCTCAGCTCCGACAATGCAGTTCCCGTAAATTATTATCTAATCAAAAGGCCGGTTGAAGGTTATATCTGTTGATCTGTTATGCTTCTCCAGAGGACACCTTAGCATGGACAGTGAATCCGAGAGCTCCACTACTCACTGGCTCTGGGATTTTTAGTCCAGTTTTGGTAAATGACTTGAATGATGTAGAGGCCCTAGGGGACACTGGCGCACTGGGGAAGTGGTAATCCTGGCTGTACCCTTGTGGTAGCAACTACAGTCAACCGCGGAAGAGGGGAGGGTAAAAACTTTTATACAAGTTTAATTTAGCTTTTACAGCAACAATGCAAAAGGCTCAGTGCATAGTGGATTTCTCATCAAGAGAAATCATTTACTTAAGAGACAGTGATGGTGATCGATTACAGCCATTTGTAGTTATGACACCAACAAAGTTGCAATGTCATTATCTGATGGAGGGACAGAAATCCATTATGGAGACACAATCAAATATTCAAAAACATCAGGCGTACTCATTATTTATTCATGCTAATACAAGTATATTAAGAAAGCTTAACAGGGTTAGTGCTCAATCACTCACATAGGGAATGATCCTTCACATTTATCAGGCCCAGCGCGACCATTCTGTCTGCTCTGAACATAAAGTAGGGACTCGTATTGAAGAGACTGTGTCTTTACAGTGGCTGATACATGCAGGATGCAATCAGTTTCTCTCTTCTGGTGCTGTTGGTTTTGCACACATTCATCCTTGAGTGGATGCGGCTGCATGGTTAACACCAGCATGTAACCTTGTGTACAAGAGCAAACATCTTAACATGAACAGAGGCGTCCACCCGCACAATTATATGCACACATGCACGCACACGCACACACACACACACACACACACACACGCACGCACACACACACACACACACATCCTTGTAATTACACTACGGGCCAAAAGTTTGTAAAAAAAAAAAAAAATGTACAAAAAAAAAATCATAGTTTCATTGGTATACTTTATATAATAATCATATTTATTTAGTTGCAAAGTGCCACTTATCAGAATAAATTTTTACTCAAATTATCAGGCCCATATTACTAGGCCCATGGTCCTAGTGCCTGCTGGATTGCTGTTGGCATCCGGTGGGCTGTAAACCATAACATAAAGTGAATAATGAAAACTGTGATTCGTTTTTTTTTATTTTTCACTGAAGTTGTGACTCTTGCAAATCTTCTCAACCCAAAAACTCCCTCCTTTCTTTTGTTAACATTTATTCAGCAATGGTCTGGTAACATCAATGTACACAGTACCTAAAGTTAAATAGAGGAAAATGGTGTATATCGATGAAACAAAAGTCTAATCATGCAGTAAATACATCACAAAATCCATAGATTTCATACTGGTTTTTAAGAAAGGTGTTGTGAACAGAAACTTGAAGTTGCTTTCAAATTTTTGACCTGTATTGACCTTGCTGGCCTGTAGTGTATGTCCTGAGGACATTACATTGATATCCGTTTATTCTTTCTGTGTTTCTACAGCGTTTCCCTAATCTTAAAAATAAGCAATGTATGCATAACCCAAACCCTTACCCTAACCTTAACCTATCCCTAATTCTAACCTTACCCCTAACCTTAACTAATATGTCACAACTTGCCTGTACTAAGAAATGTGGACATTTTCAGATGTCCTCACAAGTACAATGTTCCCTCTTTGTAGGACAAAAAAAAACCTTTTTATCGTGCGGCGGGGGATATAGCATTGGGCTCCATCCATTCGTCCATACGTATCCTTACATCCTTACATCCGTACGTACACATAAAATTGAGGCGGCGAGGGATATTGCCATGTTAGTGGCAAACACTTGCTTGGCTGTCACTTTGTAGCATGTACGAGAACACACAAGCACGCACACACACACACACACACACACACTCAGGCGCACATCCATGCGCACACTGACACACAAGCACGCACACACACACACACACACACACTCAGGCGCACATCCATGCGCACACTGACACTCAAGCACGCACACACACACATGCACATACACGCACACGCACAGGTATATGTATCTAATGGATTTAGCTGATGAGTCCATGAGCACGTCTTCATAATTGTGCATCGGAAATGCGATGAGCAATGATGGATATTTGTACATAATAAGGAAAGATGAAGAAGCGCTTGAGTCATTTTTCAAAGGGTTCATACCATTAATACCATCTCCTTTCCAACTGTCAAGCAATAAAAAGCTTCAGATATATTGTGTTTTAATGCCCTGTTATAAAGGAAACATAAAACTGTAATATACTGGGTCCCATCACCCTGATAAACAAAGCAGAATATTGATCTCACTCCAAATTGGAGGGAGGAAAAAAAACAATAATGTTGTATTTGTTGTAACATCAAATTACAAGAAGCAACAGTATAAATTCTCCTTTATTCTGTCGACCCGGTATAATTTTGCAGTTCTTCTACATGCGCAGGAATGGCATCGGAGCTCATCTCTATCAGCCGCGCATTGACCGAAGGAGCCGGAGATTACGGAGTTGGGAGTGTGCTTTATAGCCGAGCCGTGCTGAAGATCAGCACCTCTGCACCCAGAATGCATCACAGGCCCATGATTAACCTTGCCTCTCTGTGTTGTCATAGTCAATAAACCACATGATAATAGTCTTGTCTTCTCACTTGCGCCTATAAATGCTCTGCATCCGTCGTTCTCAGCTCCCTCACCCCCCATTTATAAGAAAACAAGGGCAGCAGGTATGCAAACAAATGCTTTTAACATGCATGACACCCGAACAATTCCCCCAACATTTTTTTGTTTTTGCTCTCTCTACCCTCTCCCTCTCTGTCTCTCTCTCACACACACACACACGCACGCACACACACACACAAACACCTTCTCACAGCCCTCTAAAGCAATAAGTTAGACGTCTATAATAAACTGACCCATCAAAGCGCATCAGTCATGCAGGCCACACATTGCCTGGCTGATAGGCACATGCAGCTCAAGAGTGATTCATTTCTCGTCAAAACAGACGCTCAATCTCCACATCGAGCAGGTCTGCTCTGAGTGAGATGGAATTGCACGATGTGCGATGCGAGTTTAACCCTCATTAAAAGAAGTAAAATACACTGTAAACTGACTTGTTCAGTTATCGCACAGGCTGCATCAGCGCAAATCACCGACATTGACAGCATTTTATCCCCCTCCTGCCGTCCCTCGCCCCAACCCTAACCCTCACACAAATGCAGAACCCTAACCTTCGAGCCCGGTCTCATACCCACACATCTTACAGTGATGCTTCCTGGCCAAGTGTCGATATGTGATGTAACAGGAGACTTTTGGTGTCCTTATTTGACGCCAGTTTAAAATGGACCCCACCCTGCAACCCCTGACCTTTAACCTGAACCCTAAACCTAACCGTCAAATAAGGATGCTAAAAGCCTCCTTTTGCATCGCATATCGACGGTTGGTCAGGTCACTATATGATGAGTAGGATTGAGAATGTGTTGAACTTTCACCTTAACCCAAACCTTCTGCTTTCCCTGAGAGCACGTTTAACAAAGATAACGATTTAGAATAGTGTTTCACATACATATAGCATGATAATGTTAATAACATAATATTAAAATTATAAAAACTACATTTTTAATACGGTATGAAGATCAAAACTTTAGAATCACAAATGTTTTTTATGTATTTCACAGAAATAGCTATTTTCATTCACTACGGTAACATTCTTCTGATGGAAAATTCAAGCAAAGAGATAGTAATGTTGTAAATTGCCATCACAGTTTGAAATGATTGTTTTGTAATTGCAGCTTCAGGTATGATCAAGTAGTCCCATTCTCAGCAGCCATTACTCCAGTGTACTAACAACTCCCCATGTCACCTCAGGCTTAATGAATCGTGCTAATGTGCTGATATGTACTAGAGAAACCGCTCCCATCATATTAAGTGCCCGAGACTTTAAATCTAAAAAACATCTATATTTGCTCCTGACTCCGAAGTCAGTGTCTTGTGTGTATTTTTCATGCTCTCGCTGAGAAGAAAAGTATGAATTTTTTCAACGTATTATCACTCCTCAGTGATTCCAAACCTTTGACCAGAGATGTACATGAACTGAGCTGGTGTTGTCTGGCCGGTGTTACCATGGAGTATTGAAACCTGTATGACTACAGATTTGTGCATGCAACAAGAAGTCCACCCGAGAGAAACAAATACTTTGGAGCAATTTAGCTGCGCATTTTCCTGGTGTAACAGCATATTAAATCTATCATTCATTGCAAATCATTTCGAGCACTGTTATGACGACCTGAAATGGCCACAGCATGCTGAGAAATGTATGGCTGAAACCAGACAAATACAGTACATCGTCTCTACATCATGGCTCCACTGAGCGCTAACAGGTAGCCGTATTAATGAAGGAGTGCCAGTACACGAGAGGCACTCAATAGGAATGGGCTGGAAACTGTCCCAGAGGATGTGGGCAGTGACTTAGCCAAAGGTCAGAGACAAGCCAGGATGTCCTTGAATTATTACCTGCGGGTTTCTGTAATGCATTAGACAGTCTGGCCTAATCAACACAACATCAGTCACTAGCGATTCACTCATTCATACACTACAGGCCAAAAGTTTGGAAGCAAGATCAAATTTGTACAAAAGAAGATTACAGTTTCATTGGCATACTTTGCCAAAGTAAACCTGATTATCATATAAAGAGTCACTTCTCAATACATTTTTACTCAAATTATCACGCCCATATTTCTAGGCCCATAGCAGTGCCTGCCGGATTGCCATTGGCATCCGGTGGACTGTAAACCATGACATAAAGTGAATGATGCAAACTGTTCAGTTTGCGATAGTCTGGTAACATCAATGTTTACAGCACCTAAAGGCAAATAGAAAAAAATGGTACAAATCAATGACAGAAAGGTCTAATCATGCAGTAAATACATCCCAAAATCCATAGATTTCATACTGGTTTTTAAGAAAGGCAGTGTGAACATAAACTTGAAGTTGCTACCAAATTTTTGACCTGTATTGGCCTTGCTGGCCTGTAGTGTATATCCTGAGGACATTACATTGATGTCCGTTTATTCTTTCTGTGTTTCTACAGCTTTTCCCTAATCTTAACAATAAGCAATGCATGCCCAACCCAAACCCTTACCCTAACTTTAACCTACCCCTAATTCTAACCTTACCCCTAACCTTCACTAATATGTCACAATTTGCCTTTACTAAGAAATGAAGACATTTTCAGATGTCCTCACAAGTACAATATCCCCTCTTTGTAGGACAAAAAAAATAAACCTTTTAATCCCCCGCCGGAAACTTGAAGTTGTTTCCAAATTTTTGACCTGTATTGTCCTTGCTTCCAAACCTCTGGCCTGTAGTGTATTTACAAGCCTCTGTATCCCTCAAGCGATTGCAAATCCACCATGGAAAACAAACACCTTTACATTTCAGTCTGAGTTTTGCTCTTTCTTTGCGTGCGTTTATTTAGATTTCTGCCACTTTGCATATTTATTCAGTTTCACCATGGTGCTCTTTACAACAAAACCACTCGACCATTTTGCCATATTTTGCATTTTATGAAGAATAAACAAATTCTAACAAAGTTTTCTCTAATATCTCCATTATATTTTCCCTTGAAAAAAAACAGCATGATGTTCAAATATTGGTCTGAATGTTTTATATAGTACACTTTCTGTCCAACACATTCTCATCCGGACTCATCTTATAGTGACCAAGTGTCAATATGCTGCAAAAGGAGACTTTTGACATCCTTATTTGATACTTAGGGTTAGGGTTTAGATCAAGAGTTATGGGATGGGGTTCCTTTAAAACCAGCGTCAAATAAAGACGCCAAAAGCCTCCTTCTGCACCAAATATCGACATTTGGTCAGTTAGCATCATTTTGTGATACTTCAGGGTCAGACAATCTTCAGTTGTTTTGTTGTCTCAATTTATACCTAAATGTTACATGAAGTTACTTTAGCTTCATCAATGAGCACTGCATTAAATTGCACTATGGTGTTGAGTTCATTTTTGTGCAGATTTAATTTTTACCAACTGTGTTGCAACGCCCTATTTGTACACACTTATATTTTGACACATTGTTGAAAGAAAGTTACAGGCAATTTTCTGAAAGAAATACAAAACAGTTCCATTGTAGACATACAGTTGAACATATGCTCTTTATAAAGCATGGGAAAAAACATTTGTAAAGCTAATGTGACATTGGAAAGCATGTCTTAAGTAAGGGCAGCAAAAGTGGTCCATTAAAAAAATGGAATTAATTGCCAATTAACACTGAAGCTCGTGAGCACAGAGGACTGAACTGAGGCTGGTAATGGGTCAAGGTCAAAGTGACACTTTTCTAGCAATTAATTAACAATTGAAGCATTTGAGAGTTTATTTAGCTTATTATAAGTTAATATAATGAAGCTTGCTCCTTAACAAAACAACATGTGTGATGGTCAAGTGATAACACTGTGAAAGGTGCTTTTGGTGACACTCTTTATGCTATCAGTTGCTTGTATGGCTATAGCTGGTCAAGTAGGTGACCTGATACAAGGGTGATAAGGTCACTGTCAGAGGTGGGAGTTATCCACAGGTAAATTTCACAATGAAGGGTGTATGTTTCCATACGCAGGAAACCATCGGCATGAGCAACAACTTGCATGTTGTGGACCTATACAGTGCCCTCCACTTATGGTGGAACCGAGGTGAATATTAACAAAATAATTCCTTTATTGTTTATCCTCTTGATAGTAAATTTAGTATATTATTACAAATTAAATCTTTAACTGGAATAAATTGGTTGAAAAAAAAAGTCATTGTTATCATAAAAAAAAATTTAATAAAAATTTTTTTTTTCTCAAAAACACACGTCACAATAGAAATGAGTGTAAGGAAAATGTAATTATAGGATATTTCCGATAGATATTTTATTTTCTAAGTTCACCATAATGACTGAGGAAAAATATTCCCCCATGACTCCCTGTTCCCCTGGGGTATAAATATGGGGGTGACTCGTTTGTTAATTTCTTTTAACCCCTTTGCACAGATATAGACACCGGGATCCATAAATTCTGAAAATTAATTCCTAAATAATTTTGTAATTGAATTTACAAAAGTCTTGCTTCACTGGAATTATTTTCCACAGTCTCTGTGACACAAATACTGAGTTATAAAGCCTAAATAGGATCAGGCATCACAGGAACAAATTGGTATTATTTGTATTCTGCACAAAGGGGTCAATCATCCTTCACCATGTTGAAGATAAAAGATGAAAGCAATGTTGTTGGACAGGAATTTGCAGAGCTTCCGGATATGACTGGAAAAAAATAGCCAGAAAGTTTAAAATACCTATTCGACTCTCAGGGCAATAATAAAGGTGTTTAAGCCATGTGGCAGTGCTGAAAATCCTGCTGTGAAAGCAGACATGTGCCGATGTTTTGGTTCAAATGGTAAAAGAAAGTCTAAGGATAATGGTAAGAAAAGGTCTGATATTAATTGTTGCAGGATCAGAAGAACTATGACATGATGACATTTCCACAACTATAAAATGTTTGAGAGTACTGCAAGAAAAATTTGCTGTATTAAAATAGAAATACACCTGCAGTTTGCGGAAGGTACTGGAATATCCAGTGGGACTGAGCTCTATGGCCACATGAGACCAAAATAGAGCTATTTAGCCCAAAAAATCAAACGCGTGTTTGACATAAAAATGAAGATAGACATCCGTAAGTGGCCCTGTCCGCACTGTGAAGAACGCTTATGGTGCTGATGCTGCGGTGCTGTTATCTTCGAAAGTAACTCGTCAACTGAGGATTCATGGTGTCGTGGATCCCATCAAGCATCAGCAGATATTAAATGAGAACCTGACCATCTCCCCCAGCAAGCTTAAACTGGGCCGTGACTGGATCTTCCAACAGGTCAATGATCAAAAGCATGAATTAGCATTAACACAAAATGGCTAAACAGCTACAGAATCAATGTTTTACCATCACCATCCCAGTCCTCTGTTCTGAGTCTAATAGAAAACCGTGGCATGAGCTGCAGCATAGGGTCCGTAAAAGTAGATGGAGGAATTTGAGATCTAAAGAGATTTGCTGGGAGGAATGATGTCAGAGCCCCGGCCACATCTTCCCCAACCTCTTTACTCAAGATTGGGGAAGACTCAGAGCCTGTGCAGTAAGGGAGGCTGCACAGTATTAATAAGTATTAATTGTATTTATTGAAGGAAAACCAATAACTTTGATGTTTTTTTGAGGAAAAGTGCATTTTTTCTTTCTTTCTTTCTTTCTTTCTTTCTTGTATTTCAAATTTTATGCTTTATTTTGAATTGAAGGCCAAGAGGATAAACAATGTGAATAATTCATAAAATCTTTGGTTCAAATTTCCAAAGGGTGTCATTATTACAGGAAGGCAGAGAAAACCGGCGAGACAGGATGTTAGACGAGCTAATCCTGATGAATAAATATCATTCAGTTCTTTGAGAAATTAGGGTTTTGATCACACTGGTATGACAACCAACAATGTTTACAGTTGTGTCATGGAATCATTATCATCTCTTTTAGATGATATCAGCAAAACCAAATGAGGAGTCATAAACCGACTCACATTCACCCTGGTGTGCTACTCACGCAGAATACCCACGCTACACTTCTCTACGCTCATAAGCAGATAAAGTTTTCGATTGTTTTCTAAATCTGGGGACACATGCTGACAGTATGCACAATGAAAGAATGAGAGCGCGCTCACAGCAGCGCAGAAATGTCCGAGGCAGAGCAGGTCTAGCTGTCGGGGAAATGGCTTTTGGCCCCTTTAGGATGCAGCGCAGACATTAGCTGCAGATGCCAGAGAGAGGGGAGCAGTGATGGACAGACGGACGCAGTGAGTGATGAGATCCAGGCAGGTGCTTTGTCAGCCAGCAGGCAATTTCAGCCTTGGCAGAGAAACCATTTAGAGTTTGTAAAGTTGCAATGTAAAGAGGGAAAATTTTCTGTCCTCACAACCAAGCCGAGATTAAGCTGTGCTGGTCCTCTTAAACCAGCCTGATTATTAACACGCTTCAGTTAATGGTATACCTTTTCATCGCTTATTACTGCGGTCTAATTTTTGTGGCGTGTTCATATAAAGGCCCATCCCTTTTACACATTGTGACTGATAGATCCAATACCTTTGGAATCAGATAAAACTTTGACAAATGGCTTTGTGTTGAGGCGCTCGCTATAGCTCCCTCAGTCCACAGGCCGCTGTCCCTCTCTCATCACCTTCCCCTGCGTTTGATCAATGGTTCACACCAAAACACATCTGAAAGCCATCACATGATTAAAAGTGCTGGAGGATATTGCTTTCCCTCCATTTGCTTTCAGACGGAAAACTTCATAAAACTAAAAAGACAGAATCCTCACTCTCGCTGTTGGGTCCTGGGCAATTGTGAATACCCAGGGAGGCTGGGGAAAGCTGGACATCTTTGTTATCCATAGGGCCAGTGAGATAGCTGCTTTGTATCACTGCTGGCCACTGGATGAGCAACGAGGCTAAAGAGGTTCCACCATGTGTCTGTGTGTAGTGAGGACTGCTCTATAAACTGCACATACAAAAGTATTTAAAGTAGCTGTGACACCTGTCAACCCTTCGGTGATAAGTGTAATCTCTGAAACATAAGTAAACTTGTGTACATTGATATTTTGATGTACTATTAATAGATTTATCACTGTTTGAAATTCCCCCTCAAAATTTCCATCCCTCGAAAACTCGCAGCTCTTGCCGCCCGGAAGAGAACAGTCGTCTGACATCACATCAGTGTATTTGCATGTGTGCGGCGGCTGTTGATCTTGTGGGTTCTCGTTTCAGTTTGCTGGAGTAGCAGTTGCGGAAAATGTAAACACTCCATCTTGCTCGGTATCTTCGACTGAAATAACGGCACCCAGATCGGATTCTCCTGTTACCAAAAGGAAGGGAATAATCGGTGTCGCTTTTGGTTGCTCCATCACGACTGATCAGGGTGTGAAATTGCACAAATTCCTAAGGCCTTGGCTTTGGTGACTAATACTGCAGATCAGAGAGCAACTTGTGTGATGTCAGAAAGTGAGGGCAATGTTCGACGTTGTAAGCCCAAAAACACAGTCTGCTTAGTGACCGTAGTCTGTTTGTGACAGGTTGAGGCATTGAGCTGATAAGCTTATGCTCTCCACTGGAGCACATTGGTTAGACCAGGGGTCCCATATCTTTCCCAGAAAGGGCCGGTGTGGGTCCAGACTTTCATTGCAACCAAGCAATTACAGACCTGATACTACTTATCAACCCCCGGACTCTTTGCTAATAAGCTTGATTAGTAGCATCAGATGTGTAGCTGCTTGGTTGCAATGAAAGCCTGCACCCACACCGGCCCTTACTAGGAAAGATTGGGGACCCCTGGGTTAGACGTTAGCAGTTAGTTTCTGAACCAGAATTTTGAACATCTGCTGCAATTGACATTATACTATTCAACTGACTGCTGGCTAATTATCAGAACGCCGAAGAAAATAGACTATAAATCTATTGGCGCACCATTTAAGGACATTTTAAAATGCTTAACGTGAAAATGCTTAACGTGGCTCAATACTCCAAAAAAGTGACCACTAATCATCACATACCTCTCGGTTATCTCTTGTCAGGAGCACCTTCTCCAATCAAAAAAATAAAACCGAAGAGTTAGGAATATGTCAAGTTATGTCAAGTTAAGCGTTTTCACCTCTATTCGCAGACATTATGACGAAAAAAGCGTAACATAGTTTAATATACCTAAACAGCAACCATAAATCGCCAAATTTCTCTCTGACATTTCTTGTCCGGAGCACTTTCTCCTATTAAATATTTTACTATTACTATTAAATAATTAAAACCGAAGTCCTAAGAAAACAGACGTCTTATCACATTTGTCATTTTCCCCTACATTGGCGCACATTAATAAGGAAAAGCTTAAAGTGGCTTAATGCTTGATTAAAATAAAGGTAAATACAACCCCAATTTCAAAATAGTTGGGACAAAGTGGAAATTGTGAATAAAATTAAAACGCAATGACTTTCAAATCACACCAGTCAGTATTTTATTCACAATAGAACAGAGATAAAATAGCAAATGTAGAAACTGAAAAATTTTAAAAATTTTCCTACAAAATGCGGTCATTTCAAATTTGATGCCTGCTACCGGTCTCAAAAAAGTTGGGACAGGGGCCTGTTTACCATGGTGTAGCATCCCCTCTTCTTTTCAACACAGAATGGAGGCGTCTGGACATTGAAGAGACAAGTTTCTTGAGATTAGCCATTGGAATTTGATCCTGTTCTTGTTTAATATAGGCCTCCCGCTTCTGGAGAGTTTTGGGTCTCCTTTGACAGACTTTTCATTTAATTATGCGCTAAATGTTCTCAATCGGTGAAAGATCAGGACTGCAGGCAGGCCAGTTCAGCACACGGACTCTTCTACTACAAAGCCATGCTGTTGTTACAGCAGCAGTATGTGGTTTTGCATTGTCCTGCTGGAATACTCAAGGCCTTCCCTGGAATAGATGTCGTCTGTGTTATGTATGACAGTACTGTATTATTATGTTAGTTTACAACAGTACGGCTTATGGGAGGAGAGCGCGTGTTACCATGACGACGGAATAAGCGTTTAAAAAAGTTGTATCAAGACCTGAGGAGTGTGTGTGTTGTGAGTAAGCGTGGCAGACGTTATTAAAGTGAGAACGAAGTTTGAAGCCATAGTCAGCCTACTGATTTCCGATATAACAGTCTGGAGGGGAGCATATGTTGCACTAAAACCTTTATATACCTTTCAGCATTTATGGTGTTTTTTAAAACATGCAAGTGTCCCACACTATATGCACTAATGCATCCCCATACCATCAGAGATGCTGGATTTTGAACTGAACGCTGATAACAGGAGGGGTGGTCTTTCTCCTCTTTAGCCTGGAGGACACGACGCCCATTTGATTTGATTTCCGACAAGAATGTTAAATTTGGACTCGTCCGACAACAGGACACTTTGCCACCTTGCTACAATCCATTATAAATGAGCCTTGGCCGACAGAACATGGCGGCACTTCTGGATCATGCTCAACAATGGCTTCCTTTTTGCATGATAGAGTTTTAGGTGGCATCTGTGGATGACACGGCAGACTGTTTACAGACAGTGGTTTCTTGAAGTATTCCTGGACCCATTTAGTAATGTCAATGACAGAATCATGTCGGTGAGTGATGCAGTGGTGTCTGAGGGCCCAAAGATCACGGGCATCCAGTAAAGGTCTTCGGCCTTGTCCCTTACGCACAGAGATTTTTCCAGTTTCTCTGAATCTTTTGATGATGTTATGCACTTTGGATGATGAGACTTTCAAAGCCTTTGCAATTTGACGTTGAGGAACATTGTTTGTAAAGTATTGCAAATTTTTTTTACGTAAGCTGTAAAACCCCACAAAACAATACCAAATACGGACATTGCAGAGGGCAAAGGTTTTTACTTGTTCTTTTTCGCTGGCGTTGAGTCGCGCGATTTCCTGCCAGGTGTGAGTCACAATAGAATGGATATTTTTCTCCGTCCAAAAAACAGGGCTCAAAAGCACAACGGTTACAAGTTATCCGACTCCATAATGCATTTAGAATACCAAATTTAGTTATATCCTCATTAAATATCTGACTCCAAATTAGAATTAGTCGTACCTCGGTTGGGATTAAACCCCTAGGTATCCGCCGCAACGGGGCTAGAAAGAATGTACATGTGTTAAGAGTCACTGAAACCACGCAAGCTTAAAGGAATAACAATAATTTAATCACCAGGTAGCCACAAACTTAGATCAAAACAACGTTTAGCCAATTACAAATTACACACAATTTAGAAAGAGAGAATGAAGTCATAATTCGAAGAAAGGATACACACGCACGCGGAGCGAGACCGCACCACGTGCGTGGGGAGCTCGAAGGCGATTCTCCATAATCAAAAGACTACTCATGCCCTTGCGGGCGTAGGGAGGGATTGAAGACGATTCCGCTCGAACGGAAAGTCTCTCCTTGCTTTAAGCCAAACCACGTCTTTGAGCCAGGCAGCATGGCCATAAACACCCTGGAAGGGGGTTGAATATGATTTTTGGTGATTACCCGAGTGAATTCTAACCAATTTCCAGGATTTTTTTTATTGCCATTTGGCCTGGCTCTGGACTGAGCTTATCAGCCATTTGTCCAGAATTGATCTCAAACTGCTTGTATGAGTGTTATAAGAGAACTTGCCGCATTCACCAGTTTGCTCATATTTATATTTTTTTTCTGAGGAATGAACCAAATTGATGGACAGCAGATCTCCATTTCCTCCCACTTTACAAAAGTGATTCCAAAATATTGTGGATACAGGTACTGCCATCATACACTGGTGAAGTCAGAGCCAGAGTCTGCAGTAGTGATTGGGGGGATGAGCTGCAGTAATGAAGCCCCACCCATACACCCACCTGATGTGGTCACTGCCGCACCCCTAAGCTTTTGATGGAGCCTAACTGGCTGCTTCAGTGTTAATGTTCAACACAGTTTATTGTGTACAGACCCCTTACGATCATGTGTTTTAACATTTTGTGTTTCAGAATTGAGAAATGTAATGTAAATTCAAAATGCCTGTTCAAGGTAGAAAAAAAAATTCTAATATAGATATCGGCATGGAAGGGAGTATTTAATCTTCTCGCTGGTAATAAAAGCACTCGTCACTGATCATTTTTGTCATTAGAGACATGAATCAGTCTTCAGAGGGAGATAAATAGCCACCTTTACCATGTGGCCACCTGAACCAGGAATCAAGTGCAGAGGCAGAAAACAATCCAATAGTCAATATACATTGACTGTATTACGGTAAGATCAGGGACAGAATCCCAGAAGAAGAGGTGGGGGCGGAGCCACAGAGAACAAGCGTACGGTTCAATACAGAAGTGACGGGTGAAGCTGAGCTGTCAATCAGTGGCCACTGGCTGAGGGATTACAGCCAGGTGAACTTGCCCACATCGCCAGAGCCAAACAGTCCCACTGGAGAGTGGAGAAACTTGATTGGAGGCAGATCCCAGTCCGATGATCACAGAAACATGGTGAGTTTGCTGCTAACAAACTGGACAAAGGAAAAGATTTGGAAGGGTAAAGAAAAGAGCAGTCCCTACTTTAGACCCTGGTTTGGCTGGGGAGCATATTTCTATTAAACTGCACAGCTGAAATGACTTCAACTAAGTTAACTTGAACCAAATTAAGCACTCTGTGTGGTCTAGGAAGCTCGGTTGGGTTAACTGAGTAAAGAAAAAATCTTCTACAAATAGTTGTCATTAAGGATTACATTTCAGTTAAAAAGATGCAGAGTTTTTATTGTTAATGATTACATAAGAGTAAATAAAGATGAAGAATTTCTGCTACGAATACTGTCTGGATAAAGATTATGCGGCACAAGAAGGATTACAACTAAGAATGCTGACTGGTTCAAACCACTAATAGCACATTTCAATCCAAAACCTCGCGACTCAAAAAAGGGGCTTGAATACACATTATATAATCATTAGAAATGAACCGTGAAATGACACTCGGCCGAAGAGGACCAAGTACGCAAGATGTAAATCAATCAAAGGTCGTTGATTTCTGAAGTTACTGTATAGGAAGGATAACAAAAGGCATTCACACGAGAGTTGTGACAGTTGGAGGCTTCAAGTAAAACTGCTTTGAAGGCATTTGTAATTTTTTGCATTTCTTGGCTTTAGAAGTCATTTATTTCCACAGTTTATGGTTTCATTTATTGATCTTAAAATGGTGGACTCACATCTCAAAACATATGTTGCATATTTTTGTCTTCAATGCAATGTGTGATTTTCCACTTTTTTATGAATGGCTCTTCCAGAAGAAGAGAGTGCTTTGTCATACCGCATATGACATTCTTGGGGTGTCATTGAGGACAAAAAAACGGCCCTGGCATTTTCGTCCGTGGCGGCCCAACCTGATTGTGACATGACGGCCCACCATACGCGCGCACTGTACTGTTACCCAAAGTTAAAATGAAGCTCTATCGTAGACTACATGCCTTGAAACTCCACCCAGAAAGGCCCTAGGCCGGAATGAAACCCACAACCTTCTTGCTGTGTGGTGGCAATGCTAATCACTGCACCACCATGACAAAGAAGAAGTTTTTATTATTATTAATTATCATTATTAATAATATATTTACATGAATGAATGTGAAAAATAAATGTGACTTTGGGGCCATTTATAACTTTTCAAGAAGACCATTGCACTATTAGGATTGATTCATACATAACCTTTTTAAAAAACGTTACATGTCTTACTCAACAGGGCATAGATTAGCTCACTAGCTTCAGAACTGCAGTACTTGCTGGTTGCAAGTTTACTGGCAGGTGATTCTGAACATCAGGACAGGGTTTTAAATAAAGTCTTCCTTGCTGTATTCCAATACAAATTTTATTTGCCACCGTAAAATAAGGAATCAGTATTCATCAAATTGTAGGTTGTTAACTGCTGGTCCATCATCGGGGGCCTTTTGTAAGCTCAAGCAAATTTTAACCGAATACATGCTTGCGATAGTCTATTTATCATCAGTTTTACTGCATTCCATGTCCCCCTCCAAATGAAAACTGCTTGCTACATGAGGATCATCGTGGCCAAACAGCTGGACAATTTTTTTTAGCATTTGAAAGCCCGAGGCTTTAATGTCTTTTACTTTATTCTTGAAGCTTTTCCACCTCTCCACTGCTTTCTGACATTTTTGTCAGATCTTGTAGTCGTTGAAACGTTGTGTATATAAGAACTATATATTGATTTTTTCTGTAAGAAATTCCACTTCGAATTAGCAAAAATCATCCTGCTGTTAGCTCACCTTAATGTGGACCACTGGCTACCAACGGCCGTACGCAATTGCATTTTTTTTCCCCTGAGGAGTGAGAGCTCAGACATTTCATTGGGCCAGTCCTGTGTCAGAGCAGAAAATGAACCAATGGGCTGCTTTCCGTGTTTTAAAGGATAATGCGGACGTTCAAAATTATCAATGTTATTACAATTTTATAAACTATAATTGCATTGGCCCAAAATGTGCGTCGGCCCACAGGGCATTGCCTGGTACGTCAGATTACCAGTCCAGCCTTGCCCCAGATTCCATTTTGGTGTCACTTTTTGTCATATTCATTGATTTTTTTTTTTTGAGTAAAGATCAACGAAAATAAAACAGTTTGCAATGTATACACGCCGTTCACCGCATACAAGCAATCATAAACAAAGGAGCCAGGTCATGTGATAACGGAGTAACAAAGATTGTGTAATTTGTATCATAGCTCCTGAACTAAGATAGTGTTACAATTTAAATGGCTTTGCGTAGGTCTTCCCTAATTTCGTTAATTTGATTTATTTTGGGTGAAAACGGCAAAAAACTGCTCGGTAACAGAGTTACAAATTTGTAACTAGGGAAGACCAACACAAAGCCATTTGAATTGTAACTTTATCTTACTTAGTTTTGCAGCTATGATACAAAATACACCAATTTTATTACTCCGTTACTACGTGACCAGGCCCAAATGATTTTTTGGAAAATTACATCATGTGCATTGAGGAGCAGAACGTTTTTTGACTATGTAGAAAATTTTGATATTTGGGTTTCATTGGAAAGAGCTGATTTCTTTTTTATTTTCTTTTTATGTGTAACATGAAGTAATCCAATGTTTTAAGAAACACAGTAGTGAGGAGGTTTGATGGTCTTCCTCCCCGGTCAAATCCGTCTGGGATTTGGCAGTGCTGTTGGGAAAGACTTAAAATAAAAAGAATAAATCATTTACGCCAGTTTTCAGAAGTTAAGATCCTTTTGTTGAATTTGAAATGGCTGATTCATATGAAAACGTCATACGGATGAAGGCTAGAAGGATATTAAAGCCGGACATATTCTTACATGAGGTCCATTGTTCCTTTGCTCGTCATCACCGGCTGAACAAATGCATAAAGAGAACTGGAAAATCTAACAGACGGTTGCAGTAAAATAACTGCAGTGTCTCATGAATGGTGCACGATGTATATTTTTTGTTTGTTGAGGTAGTTTATGTAGTTATTGTTATTGTTATGAAAGCTTCCCAGTTATCTACTAACAGCCTGGGTAATAGACCTGCAGGGTTAAAAGCCTACATAGTAAAACAACTTACAGGTAATTACCTGTCTGCTATTGTTAGTTCATCTTTTTTCTCTCTAACAGTAATATGGACAAGCCTCTGTGCATTGTCAAACAGGAAGCAGCATTTGTCATCCTCTCTCAAAATGGAAAAGTATCGTGCACGGCCAGATTTGGTTGCTGTAATAAAGGCTCGCCGACCACAAACGACTCCAGGTCCCCACCTCTTCCATTTACTTCTTCCCAAGAAATCTCTACAGCATCAGAATAAATCAAGGTGACGATACAACAGTAGGGGTGATAAATCGCCCAAACGATTGTAGTGATATATAGCACAAAATGTAAATAATAACAAGTGCTGCTAATTGGTCTGCTACTTGGCAACAAATCAGCAATGCTGCTGTTTTGCACAGGAGGGTAATACAACACCGAAATAATTATGCAGTGACATCACATCCCCCATCTTTGGTTTTTCCTGTCTGCAATCTGTAAGAAATTAACTCCCAAGGGAGCCACTTTCCAACATTTGAACAAAATATATCTGTCCTTGCTGCCGTATCTATGGAAGCACTTCAGTTGACACAGATTATCACATCGGGCAAAAGTATGATTATATATAGTTAATTAATTTCTGCAATATTTTAGATGAATTGTTGCTACTACTCTCCTGACTGAAACAATAATATATTAGCAAAACATACTTTCAATATGTTCGCAGGAAGAAAACACATTAAACATGTTTCAGGGTTTTTTTTTTTTTTTTAATGAGCGTGTACAAGTAATTTAATGCAACACCTGCAATGAAATCCCCTGAAACACCCACTTTACTTGAGCAGGTATAGACTGAATGACCTCAGAGACTCATAAATGTGATGACTCTGTGCTTCACTGCTGACCTGTCAGTGGTTTCCACCAGTAAGCATGAATGGATGGGGGGCCGCCATTATGTGCACGAATGTTGAGTCTTCAAAGACGAGGCCAGAGAAACCACAGAAACGCCCCCCACCACCCCCTCCCCTGCCCACATACAGCTTCTACCCGTATCGTTTCAATCACATTTCATGGACGGCGTTGATATAATTTGTGGTCCTCTGTTAAGTGGCTGGGATATTGAAACCCAAATGCAGTTCCAGTTTAATTAAGTCCTAATGACATTAACGGTAACGATATGTCATAGGCCACTCTACAGTAAGCCCACTCTCGTGCCGTGATGCAGGCGTGGTTTTATCGTAGCTTCCTTTTGTTTCACCACGGACTTCATATCCACCGCATATACTCTCCTGTTCCAGTGTTCTCTCTTACACCAGTATACTCTCCTGTTCCAGTGTTCTCTCTTACACCAGTATACTCTCCTGTTCTAGTGTTCTCTCTCACACTAGTATACTCTCCTGTTCCAGTGTTCTCTCTTACACCAGTATACTCTCCTGTTCCAGTGTTCTCTCTTACACCAGTATACTCTCCTGTTCCAGTGTTCTCTCTTACACCAGTATACTCTCCTGTTCCAGTGTTCTCTCTTACTCCAGGATACTCTCCTGTTCTAGTGTTCTCTCTCACACCAGTATACTCTCCTGTTCCAGTGTTCTCTCTTACACCACTATACTCTCCTGTTCCAGTGTTCTCTCTTACACCAGTATACTCTCCTGTTCCAGTGTTCTCTCTTACACCAGTATACTCTCCTGTTCCAGTGGTCTCTCTTACACCAGTATACTCTCCTGTTCCAGTGTTCTCTCTTACACCAGTATACTCTCCTGTTCCAGTGTTCTCTCTTACACCAGTATACTCTCCTGTTCCAGTGTTCTCTCTTACACCAGTATACTCTCCTGTTCCAGTGTTCTCTCTTACACCAGTATACTCTCCTGTTCCAGTGTTCTCTCTTCCACCAGTATACTCTCCTGTTCCAGTGTTCTCTCTTACACCAGTATACTCTCCTGTTCCAGTGTTCTCTCTTACACCAGTATACTCTCCTGTTCCAGTGTTCTCTCTTACACCAGTATACTCTCCTGTTCCAGTGTTCTCTCTTACACCAGTATACTCTCCTGTTCTAGTGTTCTCTCTCACACCAGTATACTCTCCTGTTCTAGTGTTCTCTCTTACACCAGTATACTCTCCTGTTCCAGTGTTCTCTCTTACACCAGTATACTCTCCTGTTCCAGTGTTCTCTCTTACACCAGTATACTCTCCTGTTCCAGTGTTCTCTCTTACACCAGTATACTCTCCTGTTCCAGTGTTCTCTCTTACACCAGTATACTCTCCTGTTCTAGTGTTCTCTCTCACACCAGTATACTCTCCTGTTCCAGTGTTCTCTCTTACACCAGTATACTCTCCTGTTCCAGTGTTCTCTCTCACACCAGTATACTCTCCTGTTCTAGTGTTCTCTCTTACACCAGTATACTCTCCTGTTCCAGTGTTCTCTCTTACACCAGTATACTCTCCTGTTCTAGTGTTCTCTCTTACACCAGTATACTCTCCTGTTCCAGTGTTCTCTCTTACACCAGTATACTCTCCTGTTCCAGTGTTCTCTCTTACACCAGTATACTCTCCTGTTCTAGTGTTCTCTCTTACACCAGTATACTCTCCTGTTCCAGTGTTCTCTCTTACACCAGTATACTCTCCTGTTCTAGTGTTCTCTCTCACACCAGTATACTCTCCTGTTCCAGTGTTCTCTCTTACACCAGTATACTCTCCTGTTCCAGTGTTCTCTCTTACACCAGTATACTCTCCTGTTCCAGTGTTCTCTCTTACACCAGTATACTCTCCTGTTCTAGTGTTCTCTCTCACACCAGTATACTCTCCTGTTCCAGTGTTCTCTCTTACACCAGTATACTCTCCTGTTCCAGTGTTCTCTCTTACACCAGTATACTCTCCTGTTCCAGTGTTCTCTCTTACATCAGTATACTCTCCTGTTCTAGTGTTCTCTCTCACACCAGTATACTCTCCTGTTCTAGTGTTCTCTCTTACACCAGTATACTCTCCTGTTCCAGTGTTCTCTCTTACACCAGTATACTCTCCTGTTCCAGTGTTCTCTCTTACACCAGTATACTCTCCTGTTCCAGTGTTCTCTCTTACACCAGTATACTCTCCTGTTCCAGTGTTCTCTCTTACACCAGTATACTCTCCTGTTCCAGTGTTCTCTCTTACACCAGTATACTCTCCTGTTCCAGTGGTCTCTCTTACACCAGTATACTCTCCTGTTCCAGTGTTCTCTCTTACACCAGTATACTCTCCTGTTCCAGTGCGTTTTCTTACACCAGTATACTCTCCTGTTCCAGTGTTCTCTCTTACACCAGTATACTCTCCTGTTCCAGTGTTCTCTCTTACACCAGTATACTCTCCTGTTCCAGTGGTCTCTCTTACACCAGTATACTCTCCTGTTCCAGTGTTCTCTCTTACACCAGTATACTCTCCTGTTCCAGTGCGTTTTCTTACACCAGTATACTCTCCTGTTCCAGTGTTCTCTCTTACACCAGTATACTCTCCTGTTCCAGTGTTCTCTCTTACACCAGTATACTCTCCTGTTCCAGTGTTCTCTCTCACACCAGTATACTCTCCTGTTCCAGTGCGTTTTCTTACACCAGTGTGCCCTCCAATGCCATGGTGCTCTCATATGCCAGTGTGTCCTCTAATATCACTGTGTTCCCCTACCCCAGTGTGCCTTCTTACTAAGTACATAAGTCCATCTCATCACTTTTGTTGTAAAATAAAGATTTTTATCTGACAGACATTGTAAACCTCCCTAATTTCTCCTTTCTCGTCATGAATTGGTGCTGGTGCGCTGAACAAAATATCAGATTGACAACTAGAGGGCCCCCAGTAGAGCGCGTAGCTCTGCCAGGCCATATATCTGTTCTTTTGGAAACAAAATATGTTCTAGATCACTTCCAAAATTATATCAACTGTTCCTTGGACCACCATCTATCATCCTGCCAAATTTCTTGCCAAACTGTTTGTAAATTTTTGAGCTATCTGGTCAGAAATATCACCGACCCGTGTCAGACAGACATATTCTAATTTTTTCGAATCTAGAATCCAGAATATTTTCCAGATCACTTCCAAGATTAAATCAACTCATCCCTGGACAACCCCGTGTCATCCTACCAAATTACGTGCCAAACATGTGCTTTTTATCTGTGTACCTGTTAACAGACAGATAGATGGACAGGCAAACAAACAGGGGTGAAAACATAAGGTTGATTTTTATCTCCACCGAGGTTAACGGAAAAAATGTTAATTGCCAAATTTTGATTGATTAGTCTGCAAATCCCAGTAAGTCCAACTGTGGTTTGCTTGCAAAACTGATTCATTCCATCTCTTGAAACTATCACCTACAACTGTTGCAGAATCAATGAGAACACAATGACGCCGCAATCCAAGTACAATCCTTGATAGAATCATGAGAATATTATAAACAAAAATATTAAATCAAATCAAATGCTTCTGGCAAAAAATCTATGCAGAAACTGCCAAAATGAAAACCATGTGAGCCTAATTTTCGGAAGTTTTAAGTGACCCAATTATCATGGCATTGGAGAAAGACTGAGCATTAAATGGGGAAGGTTAGCGTACCATGTGAAAATGTTTTTTCTGACATCAGACGCACAACTTCGAGTATACTTAGGGCATATTTAGAGAGCAACTTTCTGATTTCAATCTGGTTTTCCTCAAATTTTGCATTCGCCTCTGTCATGTAAACAAAACCAAAAACCACAACTGTAAACAAAACCAGCATAAGAATTTATTAATTTCCAAAAATTGCATGATTATTGGGTTAATATTGCAATTACAAAAAGAGAGAGAGAGAGAGAGAAAGAACACCATCACAATTTTTGGATATATCTTTAACAAAAACCTGCTCTGTAAGGTGAACTTGATTTGGATTTGATACATGGTGTCATTCAATGGGAATATAGCTTCAAATTTGCAGGAAAATGTGTTTTTTCTTATTTTTGATATTTCAGATGCTATTTACTTCACATGGGTAATTTTTCAGAAAATCATGTACCAAGTCCAAAAGACATCCCCCACAAAATATCAGAGTTTACAGGCCTCTAAAAATGCTGCCACAGTTCGCAAATAGAAATTTGACAGAATCTAGGGGCTTATAACTGCATGTTACACATAAGCCAGACTGCTGAAATTTAAGTCATGTACAGATGTAGCACCAGATATTTGTCATACAAACTTTGGAGGTCCTAGTTCAAGTACCTTTTAAAATATTCAAGCTCAAAATTTGAACTTCAGAAGGTGATGCTATAAAAAAGGCTAAAAATCGTCCAATTCTTTTTGGAATTATTCAATTATGAAGTGAATCCACCGACATGAATTTTTGTGGGAAGATTTTCTGAAATTTGGTGAATTGACACGGAATGACCCTGCTTCATTTTCAACAGTCACCTCTGCCTACTTTGAAATATACAGCATCTTCAACTGTCTGCCAGTAACATCAATCACCTTACTTGAGCTACTTCTGGCTCCAAAGGGTCACAAATGTTAGCCTAATGTTGAGCCCAGCTGGCATGAATTTGTTCACGGGTTTTTGCTGCTCTTTTAGTTCAGTTGCATGCAATCTCACTCAGTTAAGGGAAACTTGTTAAGAGGTCAGGGGAACACCAGATGCAGGATCCTGAAGTGTTTATTGAACACCAAACACTAAAGGAAAAAATGGGCCTCGCTGAAGCGGGCGATACCCCTCAGCCCCGAAGGTCACTGCTGCAAAGTCAAAGGTCAAACTGGGACGAAACCTCAAAAGGCACACCTACCTCCCATGGGGAGTCCACATATGCAATATGAACTTCCTAACCCAAGTGGTTACAGAGAAAAAGCCCGGACAAAATTGGCCTCCGCCCGCCCGCAGAAGGGACAACAATACTCCTCCTGCCCTTGTCGGGCTGAGGGGTAAAAATGGGCACACAGGCCAGAAACAAAACAACGTGCACATGCACTGAACAAATGAGAAAAACTAAGGTACACTGCCCAAGGCAGGGGGAAACAGAAATACACACTCCAAGAGTGGATAAACTAGAAAAACAAAAACTGGACCAAACTAGACTGACGGACACACTGGGAAACTTAGACAAAGGGCAGACAAGACGAGGGCGCAGCAAAACACAAGACTAGGGAATCATACAAAGGGAATACTCGGAAAGCACAAGGAGCTGAGATTTCACCATGCAGAGCAGAGTCTAACAAAGTTCCGACTGTTGCTCTTCTCACTTTGCCCACAGAAATAGCCACGAGAGGAGGCGGGGACTCGGAAAGCAATCTGGAAAGGAAACAGAAACACATGGGATTAATAAAACAATTACACAAGAACCGGGTTAACAATAATGACTCAAGACAATCAATCAAGCTAGACAGTTTAGATTGAGGTAATCTAAACGTGACGAGTAAAAAGCACCCCGAGAGAAGCAAAGGAAAGCACAGCTTAAAACGCAGTTAATCAGGAAAAGCTTAGGCAGGACTAACAAAAGCTAGAAACACTCACACTCGCTAATGAGTTAATAAAGATCAACACTACGTGACAAAATATTTATCACCCTCAAATAAGCGCTGGTTACTACCAGTTAGTAATTGAAGCACCTATTACAAAAACCCCATAAGTCACACTTGACTTGACACGACTTGTGGGGTTTTAGTAATCAGTGCTTCAATTAATCTATCAGAGAACGCATTCACTCAGAGTTTAGCGAGACCCAGAATCAATCACAGGAAAGTAATGAATGAAATACAGCAGCCGATTCCAAATGAGGAAACCTGATTAGACAACAAGACGCAGGCATGCTGAAGGCTGTCACGCGACATCACTGGAGTAGCGCAAAGAGAGAATCGAACATCAGACGGCGGGAATGCAAGCTGAAAAATAAAACGAAAGTAAAGCACAAGCACAAATAAGCACAAAGACAACACACATGAGGCAGAACCAAAGCAAAACTTGCTTGCACACATAGAATATTCCCTTTTTATTAAGTCACTCTAATGGTGTCTTGCCTGATGTTCCTAAGTTCGCATTCAGCATTCCTGCTGATTTACTTGTAAAGAGAGGAGAAGGTCACACAATTCAAAGGAAATGCTTGTTGCCACACAGTCTCATATCTTCTTTTGTATCAAGCTACTTTAGGAGTGTCTTGCCAGATGTTCCTTTGCCGGTATTCAGCCGGCCGCTTAGCTCCCTGCACACAGAGGAGAAGGTCACATATGCTTGTATGAATTCAGAGGAAATGTGACACGCTTGTCTCTACACATAGTCTCATCTCATACAGTGTATTTCCTTTGTATCAAGTGACTTAAGGAGTGTCTTGCCAGATGTTCCCCTGTCTGTATTCGGCGGGCCACTGAGCTCCCTGCACCCTGAGGAGAAGGTCATGTAGGCTTGCATGAATTCAAAGGAAATGTGACACGCTTGTCGCTACACATCTCATATAGTATATTTCTTTGAATCAAGCCACTTCAGGAGTGTCTTTCTGAATGTTCCTCTCTCTGTATACAGTAAGCAATACATATTTCCGGACACTCAAAGGAATGAAACTTGCTGGCTGCTGCAAATTTATCCATTTCATTCTATTCCATCCATACTTAGATTTTATTGGAAGGTGACTGCTCCTCTGCTCCCATCGGGAGTGCGGGTTTGGGGGTTATGATCTCAGGGACTGCCTGCTCTGACTGTTCCAGAGCAACACTCCAGCAGTCATCGCCAAACTGAAATGCAGGTCGTCCTGCAATAAATGGTTAAACCTGATGTAGGTGAAATGCAGCTTTATAGCATTAGTTCAAGTCAGGCACAGCAGTCTGGCTGCTCACAAGCCTGTTTCTGTCCAATCATTCTTAACTTTAGCTCCTCACACCTAATTGGTGAGCTTTTATGACCAAGGCAGTGTTCCTTCATTTCTCTGGCGCCGTGCCCTCTACACCTCACCAACTTGGCTAACTAAGAAATCTGTTTCTCATCTCCTTCCACCCTCCCAGCCTCCTCCTTTGTAATTATCATTGTTCATCGTAAGCAGCATTTGTTCATATTATGTTCAATACCTTAAACTTTCACAAGATTCAAAAGAATCTCAAGCTCTGCTGGGGGGTTGTGATCTCAGGGACTACCTGTGTCATGCTTGAATTGTTCCAGAGCATCACTCAAGCAGAGTCGCCGCCAAACTCAAATGCAGGTCGTTCTGCAATAAATGGTTAAATCTGACGGAAGTGTCCTGATTGAACTACATTTTAACTTGGGTTAACAGTTGGACTAACAGGGTTTTGCAGAAAAATTTATCAGATACTAGCCACTGTGAACTTTCACATTCAATGGTATGGTATTTCATGGATGTGGCATTATGGGGTTTTGTGCCTGAACTCTTGAACTATGGACCAATCATTTTTGTAAAGGGATGTTCTCAGTTCTGGCAACGCCACCATTGAGTGTCTAAAACTAGGTCATATGACGTGTGTGCTGCACAGCCAACTACCAGGCCCTATGTGAAAAAGTAATTGCCCCTTAGTTACAAAGTCAAGCAATTCAACAACTTTTACAGGTAAAAGGTAACAGGGTTACTTTATTTGTACCCGTTGGTAGATTTGCTTGCAGCCAGTGAGAACATCCAATCCACACACAGGAAACACACAGCTACAACACAATTGTGAAATTATTTTGTTGCAGTCTGAAACCTATAAAAGAATTACAGCACAGAATCTTACAATTATCTGTACCAAATTTTATTCTAATTGAATAAAACAGAGCAAAATTAGGAAGGTTTTAGTTTGGGAACGTCTCAGCAGCGTCTCCAAATTAGCACTGTGTGCCACTTCTGATTTTTCAGGTACCAAACTGAGAAACTCATTAAATTTTGCTTATATGTCACTACAGGTATACATTCAATCTAATCACAACAATTTTATTTATATATTTATTTATTTTATTGAGGAAGGAAATGAAATTTGACTCCACTGGAGCAGATTTATTTTCAATAAAACAAGCAAGTAAGCAAAATAATTAAGACAAAGATAAGGTAAAAATGGTAAAAAGTAAAAACAACAAACACCCAGCAATTATTTGCACAAGAACTGTACCCCTGCTGCTCCAAAAAAAAATTTAAATAAATAAAACCCTTTGCAAACCAAGATTTGGACCTCAGACCTCTCACATTTGAATGCTACGCCTTAGCCATTAGGCTAACTGATTAGACAGCTGAATGTTTAGTGGATAATTATGGTGAAAATGCCAAAAACAAATCAGTTAAATGTTTATATTGTAGCGCTCCATAAGGACATGTGTGTAATGGTGCATGGACTCTGAATTTCACGCACTGGGAATGCAAGGCTTGATCTCAGGCTAAGTTTGTGCGATTCCGGTCATTGAGGGCTCATTGGAAACTTCAGAGCCAATAAAATCAAATGGCCACCCCCAAAATCAAAGTGACCTTCTCACAAGCCAATCACAGAGGAGAAAATACATTGATCCAATGGGGATGCTCAGGGGTTGTCCTCTTCGGAAGTAGTGCCCTGAAAAAAAAAAAAAACATGCATGGAAACTGGAAGATGTTGTTCCGATATAATGCGAATGCATTGCCCTAACAAAAGACAGCACAGATTTACCCTCAAACGCAGTGTTTTGTAACAAAATAGCAGTGTTAAGGAAAAATGTTTGTTCATCACAGTAGACTGTAAAGTGTATGTCTGCTGTTCTTTGAGTGTGGTGTTGGTTTAAAATGACAAGGCTTATATCAATGGATTATGTGAACTTTCCTCTTCCATTTGATGTGTTGTTAATATGCATAGCACAAATTCAGTAGGATGCTAGTAATGGAGCACTGATATGATTTTATCCTATGTTTTGCCACAAGCTTATTTACTTGCTTGCTGCTTGAATTGTGTTCGGTTTAGGTAAAAAATTGTCATCATGGACTTTTCGCTGAGTTTCTTCCCTTTATGCTGCATGACGATGATACCATTAGGAAACATGCAGCATTTATTATGCGTGGTGATTGGCCCTGGTACGGGATGCATTCAGGTTTAAGAGGGTAAGTAACAAGAGCACTTTGAGAGCACAACATCCCCGCACAGAGTCGTTTCAGAGATGTCCTATGAAAACTGTAGGAAGAGTTGATTTTACCAGCTAAGTACCCTCCAATACAGACCGACGAATGGAGGGACAGACTGAATGCACCAAGACATAATCCCCCTTTTAGGCTGGCACCTGGAGGGGGGAAAAAACTTTGAAGATCAGCAATTGTAAGCTGTAACAGATTCCTTTCTGAAGTTAGGAGCATTAATCAATAAAAAAGGCTATTCTTCCATATTTTAATGTCTGAATTTTACATTTCAGAAGGTGAACATTGTTTAATATATTTTCAGCTCTAAATACTGAGAATGGTGGTTGGCAAATGACACATAGTTCTGTCAAAAAATCACTTTTGAAAACTATGGGCATCAATGTCCTTTAGCTAATACTCTATTTCATGCATGCATGTTTGAAAGCTTTGAAATATTTACCAAAAGCAAATATTCATGAAATACTGTTTGCGCCGTACACAAACAAACAAGTTCATTGTGAGTAATTTGATTTTTCCAAAGGTGGAATATACACATGTGTTTGTGTAAGGTCACGTCTCCAGCGCTCCAACTCACCAGTCTATTAAGACCTGGACCACATTCCTCAGTCCGTAATCATTACCTGCATCTGTTACCTATTTCCACTGTTTCCTATTTAAGTCTGAGCTTTGCACTCATTTACTGCAAAGTCCTATAAGCTTCACAAGCCTGTGTTTCCTCTCTAGCCTTGTGTAGACTTTTCTCCTGGATTTGTGTGTTCTAATATTATCACTCTTGAACTTAGTGCTGCTAAATGTTTTACTCAGCACTTTAATATTATTATCCAGGAACTTTGATTCTTAGTTATTTTGTATTTTATCCTACGTCGCCTTCCTGCCGTGCCGAAGGCATAATAATTTCAACCAAGTCCATCTTCGCACCTGAGTCCAGTCGTACATTTCCTGTCCTTCCAGCATATCACCAGTGCTCAGAGCACAACCCGTACTATTCGTTTTCCATTTACTTCACGTTGTTTCCAAAAGTACTATATCACTTATACAATTGTAAGCTGGCTTATCATCTCCTTTTGGAGACAGAATTTTCTAGAGTTTACTTTCCCAAGAGTGACCTTGCCAGTCATTTCGAGGTAGCTATCAGCTTCACAAAGATTTATGGGATATTCCCCCGCACTTAAGTGTGTCTTTTGTAGACTGCGCTGAAGGATGCACAGGCGAAGCCAGAGAGCCCACACAGCGCTCCCAACACTTGTGTTATATGGATTTTAATGAAACTCGGGATTGCAACATACATAAATCCCCGTCTCAAAGGGATTCCCCCAGCTGAATAAGGGCAAGTGAAAGAAGTGAGGCAATGTCTTCCCTAAACAGGAAGGACGTCTGGGTAAACCGCTTAATCCTGAGCTCATCCAAAGGCCCCACACAATCAGCATTTAATTCCCACCTTTTAAAGTGTAAAAGCCCGATCCTTAAACAATGACTTCAGGTGTGTTTAAAGGGCTCAACTGAGGACCTATCTGAATTTAAACCACAGTCCTCCTTTATGAAGATGATGCGGCCCTTTCTTTAGAGAAAAATAAAAAATGACTTCAACTAATCAATACAATTGATACAACATGCATGAAAAACAAATTCATTTCTAGTTTTTCTCTTGGCTTCCTGTTTTCTTTTAAGGAGACAAAAAAATTTGTAAAAACATAATACTGTATCTGTTGATGGCATGAGGTCAGAGCCACTATCTGCTTTAAAAGCTGAATTCATTAATGTCTTGCATCTCTTTGTACCTTGACCCCTTGTGCAAATGAGACAAGGTCTTAGAATGTTCCTGGAGCACAGAAATGCCCACTTTATTTTTGAATTAAGTGAGTTTAAAAATGAAAAACTCTCCTTACGTTTGGAGATTATACCCAACTTACATCGCCTGCAACAAACGTTTGTATGTAGCCACCAGTTTTCGTTGCTCGGAGAACACACCATCAGCCAAACCGGACAAGTCTGTACGTATAATTTATAAAAAGAAGAATTTGGGTAGAAGTGGTGCTAAGGAATTTTTGGTGCATGTATATCCACTCCTACCATTGGTCTTGTCCTTGTTATGAGCTCGTTTAATGATTACACTTTTCTGTCACACTATTGTTTTTACACTCGTGGGCAGAACTGATTTCCTGCCAAATTGTCCAGTCAGCGACTATAAATTCAACACTGATGTCTTGTTTTTCAGGAATAATTACACTGTAGCTTAAATGTTAGCTCATTTACTACCGGTGTTGGAAAGTGACAATAAAATCAATGCAAAACAATTCCCAAAAGTGTGTAAAATGTTCTGTGGTGCAAGAGGATTAAGCAAGTCCACAGTCCTCTCTCAATACATTCGCTCAGCAAACCGAAAGTCTGAAACGTCGGTGTGATGTACTCCTTCACAGGAAAGAGAAAGAGAGAGAGAAACACGAAGAAAGAATGACCCCTTTTTCCCTCTCAATCCAAGCCTTCAAGGAGCCGATTCCCCACCCTCCTCATCAGTGACATCATGATGCAGGCTGTCTTCTCTCTCTTCCCTAGTCACTACCTCCCTCTTCCTGATCTCTCTTTCATTCTTTCACTTCCTGTCTTTTCCTCTCACCCCAACCCCCCCGTTCACCGCTGTTTCCGTCGGAGTCAAAAACTCAACAAAGCGAATCGCAGGAGCACCGGCACGGCGGCTCAGAGCCGGGCCGAGCTGAGCTGAGCATGCTGCTCGTGTCTGTGACCACTGTATGCAAAGCTTGGCATTAGTCACAGGCCGGCCGCTCCTGACAGTCGCGGCGCTGTGAGGGAGATTAATGTGAGCTGGGCCCACTTTATTATTGTCACTCTGTTCTTTCACTCTCTGCCTCTGACTTTCAATTCAGCCCCAGGATTAATTGTCTGCTCCCTCCCTCCCTTATGACGGATGTGGAGGGATGGGAGAATTGCAGGCACCTGCCTCTGGCCTTCACACCCCCAGCCTCGCCCGAGGCCAGCCAGGAAATATGGTGCCTGCTCGCTTTCTTGGGCCGCTCTCGCACAACCTAAGGAAGAAAAGCAGTATTTTTTCCACTGACCACTGTGCTGTTCCACCCGGAAGGAAAAGGATTTATGCTCCTGAAGGAAAAATAAATAAAAAATAAAATCTGTATGTGAACATGACATGGTTTCGTGTTTGTGTTCGCATGTATACATGACTGCATAAAACGTTTTTTGTTTTTTTTGGAGAGCTAGTTGGTTTTAATATTTACTGATATGAATGAATTACTTGGAAATCCTGGAGCATCATGCACTTGGACAGTATCTATAGCTTGGAGCCTGTCCTGTAGACAGGACTGTGCACTGCTGTCAGAATAAGCGTATTAAAATTGCCCCAACTCCATACATCCAACTATATAACCATAAATCAGAACATGAATGAGCACTAAGGACACATAGAATATGTGAGTAACAGGAGGACAGAAGAGCGCTGCAGACAACCCTGCTAGATTAATATTTGCCCACCAGTCACTCCGGTCTACTGGCCCGGATTTCCTCTAATGTGAAGCTTCACTGTTTTCCATAATAACGGTTCTGGTATCACCCTATTTAATTAATGCTTTCTTTAAATCTTTTTTGATTTACTTCTGTGGCCTGACACCGGAGGCCAAAACCAGAACACATTCATACCCCGGGAGAAACTTGCGACAAACGACAAACAACTGGACCCGCCTCCTGCCCGTGGCCTGTACGCTCCCACAGATTACAATACAACAATACAACAGCCCTCATCCAAACTATCCTCATTTACCAGCTCTCTGCCTGCACCTGTCCTCTCTGTAGAGCCAGAATTTTAGTCTGCCTCTGAAGGAAATCATGATCTCAAAAAAGCTTCACCTGATTATTGCCTGGCGAGGGCTGGGACCACAGTCTTTTCAGCATTTTTCATTTTCCTACTGTCTGAATGTGTAATAGATGCACTTTTAAAAGATTCCTTGACAAATACCTGCAAATATGTACACAGGAAACAAAGGGAATAAAATAAAATTAATACATGAACCAAAATTTTTTATGTATTAAGATAAAGCATATATCTGTCCTGCCGCTGTTAAACTCTTTCCAGTTGAGGGGTCAAAAAAGAGAGATTAATGACTTTGCTGAGCATATATTGCACAATATGGAAGTCTTCCTCCAATGATGTTCATTTACAAAACATTCTCACCGGCACACACACACACACACACACACACACACAAAAGGGAAATACAGCAAGTATTAAGACTGCACATTTATGATGGAAGCCGAAACAGCACAATCAGGTGTGTGCAGCTGTAAACTCTACAGAAATATTCCGTTTTTGGACGTACCTGAAGGAAAATGGGCCTGAAAGCGAAGAGCTGCCTCTTTAAGGAAGCCAAAGGAAAGCGAGAGAGTGGCGAAACATCTTTCAAACCTGACATTAAGTATTCAGATGTTACTAAAGCAAAGTGTTGGCAATTAAAATAATCAATCTTCCCGGCGATGCACCTAACAGCTGTTCAATAAGTCCTCCCCTTTTTTTTCCCGGCGAGGGAGGGAGAGGAGGTCCACTTTTAGCTGTCCTTCAGCGATGACATCGCCCGGCTCCCTCCTGTCCTCTCGGCACCGGCCCTCCTGGGCCCGGTGTCAGCTGGGTTCTGCTGCGCTGTTTCTTTGTTATAAATAACAACAGGCCACCTGGACTAGCAGCGGTACCTGGGCGCCGGAGCCTTAATGATCCCGCAGGCTAGCAGCGCGGCTCGCTCCTGATCCCAGATAATGGGACTGATGGGAGCTGCAGAGGAGTGACTGATGGCAAAGATGGATGGCTCCAGACAAACATGTGCTGACAACCAGTGAATACGGGGCAGCCTTGCAGAAAGGTCAACACTGAAAAGTACCTCGCGTGACTTTCAAAGTTTCACCCTGTGGAAAAAAAAAAAGGGGGGAAAAAACACCCTGCCCCCACAATCAGGAGGATGGTAGTGTGTGTGTGTGTGTGTGTGTGTGTGTGTGTAAACGGCACACAAAGTTGTTTGTTTTGATTACTTTTCCCGAGTCTCCCACCGCCCCGTACCAGGAACGGATTAAATAATTTCTGTCCGCTAGAGAGGCGTTATTTATTGTGAAATAAAAATGTGCATTTCTTTGGGGTGTGCTTGAGTGCTCCTCTCTGTAAACATATGCAGGGAGGCCTTGTGCACCCAACACACTGGAGCTAAAAAAAATTACAGAGATCCCACACAAGTGGACTAAAGTATGGATCAAGCTATTGAGCGAGCACTAATTTCGATTATCGTACCTTCTGAAGTGTATAAATCGGGCATAGCTTGGTCCACTTTAAGGGGGCTTTAGCCAACCCATATAATTGACATTTTTAGTTTAAATCATCAATAGCTGGGGTAGAACAGTCCAGACCAACCCCTAGAGTAAATACTTAGCACCTCGATCCGTTAATTTATAGTGACGTCCCTGATATATATAAATAAACAGCACTCTTGCCGTGTTCACAATGCAATAGCTTTGCTGATTTTGAATGTTTTTACATTGGTGTGAGCAGGGTTCAGTTTGCCTCGGCCCCAAAGAGTTCTCCGCGCTGAAGCGCTGCTCGTGTTGGAGTCCTGAGCACAAACAGTGGTAAATTATGACGCGTCTGCATGCGCAGGAACACTAAGGCATGTACAATCAGACCAGGGCTCTCTCTCTCTCTCTCTCTCTCTCTCTCTCCTGCAGGATAAAAAATGGCAGGTTCTGTAGAGGAGAGGGAAGCGGAGGAGGAGGAGGCGGCAGCGTGTTTTCAGCTCACACTTGGGACAGTGGTACATCTTCATGCCCTGGGCCCACGGCCCCCATTTATGGCGGAATAAGGCTGGTGCCTCTGCTCTTGTTCAGGCTGCTGTTTTTAATCCAAAACAAATGATTGCAGAGAAAAAGGGGCGAGGGGTAGAAACAAAAAAGGAGCATTATCACCTTGGCCAAGCATCAGGAGTATAAAAAAAAGAAGAAAGGGTCTGTGGGCAAATTCATCTTCCTCCTGCTACAATCAATCTCTCGCCAAAAGAAATACACAATAACTAGGCAGGAAGGGGCCAAGATTTATGAGGCAGAGCCATCTTCACTGACCAGCATCCACCTTACCCGCTCAGAGCCTAACTCTCCCCGCTGGACCGCTCTCTCTCTCTCTCTCTCTCGCTCTCACGCACACACAGTCACTCTCTTTCTCTCACTCTCATCCTGACACTGCTCACCATTTTGAGTGCATTTGCTTTGTTTTATTAAACCAGCGAGAGTAATTTAACAATTGCATGTTTTACCAGTATATGTATGTTAAAATGGTCGTACTAACTCAAATATTTTGAGACCAATGCATAACTTTATTTGCTATCTTGTAGAACAGAAAAACACAGGAGATTTTTTGTTTTGCTTTAATGTTCACTCTGTCTGTTGACCTTCGTCTTGACTCAGTACATTCATAATTTGATGGCTGAATGGTAGGTCATTTTAATTGAGAAATAGCTTGCATCATTTCTACTCCTTTTCAATTCAGTTCATGAATAAAATAAGGCCACTTTCCATAAAGTAAGCACTTAAAATTGACAAAATTCTTTGTCGGTGTACTAGATACCAAGAGTCCACTCCTCTGGTATTTGAACATGCAGCTAACAAAATGCAGAAAAAAAAACTTTGCCATGCTTTGAAGTTTCTCAAACAATAAACAATCCACAATGAAAACAAAAAACACAAAAATGGAATTCAAATAGCATTGAAAATGCATGACAAAAGAAGCGATTATATTATTATTTTGAACAAATGTGAGTGGATGACTGAGGCGCAGCACTTAAAAAGTGTAAGTAGCATGGAAAAGATACTGTGAAACAGCCCTGACTTATTGACTTAACTTTCTGGCTCAGTCCGCCAGCCTATACCCACAACTAATTTGAGTATAATCGATCCTGCAAATAATTAGGTTTTCATGAAATTAGCAAATCCAGCAAATTAGCAAAACTTCTCTTTACTGCAAGTCTTGAGATGTTTCTATTAAAATATAAATTGATTGAAGAAAATTAAATTATAAGTTTAATTTGGCTTTCTGCATATAAAGGCATTCAATAATTACAGCAAATGGTTCCTAATGCATTTTTAAAAAAATCACGTTTCTATGAGCTTTACCTACAAAATTGGAGGAATAATTATTCTAAATATGACTGCAAGCGTTAATCAATGGGGTCCATGCAATTTGAGGCAATTCTGAATTTTGAGGCAATAAAAACATGAATTGTATGAAAAAAGTTCATAGCACATAATTACTTTTGGTCTTCCTTGCCCTGCAGGTTTCACGATGATCTGCCATTTTTCAGCCAATCAAATAGTTGCTGATAGCTAATTGGCTCCTCACGGCGATATTCTTTAAGGTATATTTTGTACACAGCCAGGATTGCTAGTTGCTTTGACAAAGATGCAACATAGAGACAATCATCCACATTAATCGGTTGACGAGATGTGAACATTAAGACCTTTTTGGGGCTCATAGCGCCACCTATTGTCAAAGAGACACCAAAATTGACATGCTCGCATTGAATCTCATGCAGAAGAAGTGGGTAGTTTGTCAAATTTGTACTAAGAGTTGCCAAATTATAGCATTTTATAAGAAATTGGCAACGTGCACATCATTTAACTGAATTTTGACAGCCAATTACAGTAAAACAGGAATATCAAGATTTCAAAAGAGCCCAGCTGGGTCCACAGATTTTTTCTATAAAATTATGAGATTATTGCTGAAGGGGATGCAAAAAAAATGTGACTAAATTCAAGTGGGAAAAAATTCACAAAAATGCAATGCAAATCAGTGTATATGTCACGTTTGCGGAAGGACACCAGTAGGGAGTCTTCAATCCAAAGAATGATTTTTATTGAACAAAAGATTCCAAACAAATAAGGCACTTGGGCCAACAGAAACTTCATGAATTAACAGAAATAATGCAGGGGAGAGGGAGGACACGAGGCCAACAACAAAACTCCACCTAAAAAGCTGAAAAGTCCAAACTGAAAAAACTGCAGGATTAAGGAGGGAACAAAGTCAACAAAAAACTACACTCAATGAGCTGAAACAAATAGGATAGTATAAACATAATGATATGATCAAGAGCATGAACCATGAGGCATGAGAACAGGCATAGAACCAACAACGGACCGACTGCCAACAGGAATTCCAGCGCAGAATACGAAGGCACAGGCCTGATGAGAGAACGAGGAGCACCTGAGCAGAACAGGGAGGGAACAGCCATGAACATATGACATTGGACAAAGGCTTAATGACATAACGAGTTAATTAAGAAAATGGACGTGCTCAGCTCAGTACCAATGAAGTATGCAGCAGGAAACCCTGTTTTGACTAAAGATCAAAATGGCGGAAAATGCACGTATATGCAAATGACAGCGGCTTATATGGGTAGATTTGACTGACTCCTCAAGGGCAAAATACTGGAGTTTGCTTTTACTACATTTGGTTCAACAGGTATAAGCTAAAATGTAAAGTGCATTATCATAAGAAATATCCTATCATTATTTCTTTGTAATACTGTAGTATTTTGCCAATACTACAGTATGTTACTATTGTTTGCATAGTATAACTACAGTAGCACTATAGCCATCAAATTATAACTATAATATTACCGCAGCTATCAGTACCATGATATTACCATAGTCCACACACCTGCATTGCTGCAGTTTGAATAACTACAATATCACTATGGTAATACTACACTTATGAAATTTTTCATAAGGGTAGCCTCACCTTGTCTTCAATCGATCTAATTTGTTTAAAAAAGTAGGGGGCGTAATGTAACTGTTATCTGCCAAGTTTGAAGTCAGAATATACAAGTTTCTGAGATCCAAACCCTTTTAGTCAGATTCCTGCAGAAGAACAAGAACAACGAATAAATAAATAATAATTCGTAGAAATAAAATAGGGTTCCATTCATAATCATTCTTCTGAATACATACGACTAATATAAGTAAACACATTGAAGCAGTGAATGTCATTATGGTATGAATTCACTTTAGGAGGAACAGAACTCAAACAAAGGAGAACATGAAGTCTCAATGAAAAAAATAATAATAATAATAATTTTTATTATTATTATTATTTCTGGGGTCTGATTGACAACACAGAAAATTTTAATTGGCACAATGAGATTTGCTTTAAAAATATCCGATTTCATAAAATAGCAGTTTCTTGTATTTTATTTGAAAATTTATCACCAAGAAAATTTACCAAGAAAAATGGAAATACATTATTTGCAGATTACATTTTTCGCAATAAAAGCCAAAACTCCTTTTTTTTTGGGAAAAAGAGGGCATTTCTCAAAGAGCCAACAGAGCACAAGGGGGTAAAAATTCATCTCTTAAAAGCCATATATCAAGCCATATTTGTTTAATGAGTCTAACAGTGAAGAGATGTATAGAACATGTCAGGCCTCCAGTAGCTCTACGTTGTGGGGAACAGATAAGATCACAGAATGTGACCGCTCTCTCAGTCTCCCCACCCCACTCCTTCCTCTGCAGCATCCTCGCTGGATTATAAATGAGAGGGCACCCGGGAACAAGGAGCAAAAATAATGGGAAAAAACATCAGCTTGGGGAAAAAAAGATGAAAAAATGAAAAGAGAATTATATTTACCACAACTAGCAGAGTGAGAGAGTTAAACAACCGCAAACTTTGAAGACCTATAAATGTTATTTTCATTTTTTTTCTATTTGCATGTATAACTATCCTTTTATTTTCTGTGCAAGATTCCTCTTTTGTTAAGATATGCAAATGTAATGCAAAATGGAGATGCGTGGGTAATTAATTGTAAATCTAAGAAAAATGTTTCCTTGTCAGGATTGTCTTTGAGTTGTGTAACATTTTAAAGAGTAATGCAGTTAAATGTGCAAGCATCCGTTAGCAGTCTGTCAAACTGTTGGCACCCGGAATGCTTAAGCGGTGGCATTGCCTTGCCTAAGCGCAGACCTCATAACCCATTTCTGGAATATTTTGCCAATGCCTCGTTCTGCCAGTGTATACATTCACTACACAGCTAGATGAGAAGCACTGGCAGAATGTTCCGAATAATGGCGAAATCCCTCAGAGCCCTGTTGAAATGCTCTTTAGAATAGTGGTAATCTACTACTTTGGGAAGAGGCTTTTCAAAGCAGTAGTATTTCATGCTAGAAAACTATGTTTGGCTTTTTCTTCCGTTCCATTGCATATAACTTACTAACAATGCCTAGATAGCAGCTTTATGTCAGATATGAAATGTCTTCGTCTTTGTGCTCAACATGAATAGTGTAGCAACCATTATGGCCTCTGAAGGAAATACCACTCATGACCTTGTTAATCAGAATTCAGATGACAAGCTTGAGAAAGCAGAGAGGCAGACGAGTTCACCCTTTCTCTTTAAGGAGCGACAGATTTGAGTCTGTCAAAACATGCTGTGTCAAAAACATTCGCGCCAGTGATGAGCCGTCTCAAAACAGAAGTGTGAAAAAGAGTTTTAATAAATAAATAGGGCAGCCTGTGTGATGCTACGTGACAGCACATTTCGGCCACCTTACATGGGAGCTAAAAGCTTATTCAAGTTTCATTTCCTTGAATAGCTACCTGAGCAAATGTGCATTCAGAAGCTCTCCACCTCATGTCGACACAAACCCGACACCCGGTGCGTGGGACAATCTTCTCTGCTCATGGCAAGACAGGTGAGAATGAAATGCACTTCCGAAGTCAAAAAGCCAGAATCAATCGAGTCTGCACACTGAGGGTAAGACCAGCTAACCAGAGAGAGAAGTTAGTTTGGAAACACAGATATAAGCCTGGATACTTATTCATGAAGGATCTTACTTCTCAGGGTGAACATAGCTAAAGAACTGTAACATGAGACTTTATTCTCGAACAACAATTTGACTTTGTTTGCCACGGCACATGCTCAGTCAGACGCCGTCAGCCGCCTGGTGAAAAAAAAACTGCAGAGAAAGACGTGAGAAACGTTGTACAAATACAAGAAAAAAACAGTTGCTCTTCCCAAGAACAGGTAAGTCAAGAGAGAGTATCAAACTGGCAACACTGCAACGTTATGTTGCTATCAGAGGAAATACGCCTCGAATGTGACTTTCTGTTTTCGGCAAAAATGAAAAAATGCGGCAGCAAATCCAAGTTGTTAATGTCCATATTTATTTTGAGTGGCGAACAGAACCGCACTGGAAAGCGAGGAGAAGCAGGGTAATGCAGTTTCATCTCAAGTTGTCCGTGAATGTGCCCACTTTCCCGGCTCTAAATAACTGGACAGTAAGGAGGGCCGATAAGAGCAAATGTTCCTTCATGAGTCGCCCCTTCTGGGAGTTAACGGACAATAGACTTTAGTGGCTCGTCAGCAACGATATGAATATTCCCCTCATGACAAAAGGCTTTGGTCAGTATCTGTTATACTAGGCCTCAATGTATTTTCAAGTGCTACGTCTGACTACATTTTTTCTCTTCCAATCAAGACTTCCCCTGGAGGTAAAACCTGACTGCATGCATTTCTTTATTGACTACACAAGAGGGTGGATCAGTGCGGGAGTTATAGCCTTGTGAAGCATGCTGATCTGGCCGCATGTCACAAACCAGTGGTACGCCTGATAATGGCACCCTGGGGAACCGTCAAGCCTCATTGTAGCTCTCTACAACAGTCACTCACCCATCTAAACTCATGATAAAGCAACGGTACCTTTCCGTCCTTCAAGCCACTCAGAATGTTCATTTAGAACTTAAAAACATTGAAGGCAATTCGGCTGCTATGGCAACTCTTTCAGCCACTGTGCGTCCTGATTATTAAGGGCTGCTGTAGCATATTATTATACTGTATTCTCATACTTCGAAGCTCTGCTTGTCTGTTAAACATAATGTAATTTGACGTTTCCACAGATTAAAACAGCCATCAGTCTCTGTGCGAAACTAAAAGGTACATCACCCAGCGTGACCTCTCAGGCTTGTCTTCGGTTCACAGAAGGCTGTGCTTAAGCCATCTGTCCATCACTGGCATCTTGAAGGACCCCTTTTAACATCCTTCCACTCTCTCCGGTTGGTGTTTTGAGCTGGCCTGTCTTCCTGTCGATTAGTGACGAGCAAACTGACCTTTTCCCCACGTCACATGTCAGCGCCCATCACGTCTCTGACCCGCCCTTTGTCACAATACTGTCCAGTGCTGTTTCTGACCCGGTTAATGTTTCTCAAAACGTATCATTTAAAGTGAGCTGTGATCTGAAGTGAGGTGACAGGGGGGCTCTATTAACAGCGCGAGGCCTTCAGCCCAGTCGGAGGTGCGCGCAGAGTGTGTGCCGCACGCTATTTTTGTGCTTCGGGACAGGAGAGAGGGCAAATAAAACACATCTGTCACTGCTGCTGTGATGGCAGACAGCTGCCAAAAAGATGCCAAGGCGACAGCCCTCGCTGATGTTCAGAGATGCAGGGCGGAGCGCGATGCAGAGGTGGTCAGCTCGAGTTAGGACCGCGGCTGGAATATCCACCAGACACGAGAGCTGTGGGTCTGGTGTTTAGAGACGCCGAAACCAAGAGCGATCACTGCTGATTGGTCCAGTCACCTCCTTCTAACTGACAAATTTATGGGCCAAATGACCTCATGTGACGACCGGCAATGATGACCCACATAATTCATATCGCACGGCCTTGGTGTAAATATGCCACCAATGCTATGCCCCATGCTACAGTAGTGATTTACACGATGTAAGGCCATGCCACTCTCAGATGAATACATATTAGGCTTTCAAATTGAGCAGAACTGGTCTTTGTCTTTCAAAATCTTCAAAACACATATAGCACTGAAAAAAAGTGTTAGCCCCCTTCCTGATTTCTTCTATTTTTGCATTTTTTTCACAAGTAAGTGTTTCAAATTTATTAAACTAATTTTATTATTAGACAAAGATAGCCTAAGTTAACGCAACATGCAGTTTTTAAAGAAGTACCGTTTTTACAGTTTTGTCATTATTTGTGGCATAAAATACAATCATTTACTCACCCATATAACTTTCATGTACCTAGAGGTCCTTCCGTAGATATTTAGATCCAAAGAGAGCGGCGTATATCTATATAGTGGGAGTGAACGAGGCACCGCGAGCGCCGCCTCTAATGCCGCATTATCTGTCGCGAAACTCATTCATTTCACCGGTATTTTGTTATAATTCGCTAGTGTTGTTCCCCTTTAGAGTCCGGGGCTATCTGTTCTCGTCATCTTTCCACCACATGGGTGTAGCCCCCAGAAACCCACTTCTCCCCTTTTTGCACAATGTTTGGCCAATGCTGTCGCCATGGCAACCAAAATTGACAGTTGTTTTAAGTGAAGTATATTACATGTCCATACCAAATAAGAAAGTGGTCAGTCCAAAATTGCAGCCTGTACTGCGTCCACAAGGACATCCCTATGTTTTGCCACTAATTTGCATACTATTCGGCCAATACTGTCGCCATGGAAACTCAAATTAATAGGTGTCATAAGTAAAGTGTAACACATGCCCATTCCAAATATGAAAGTAATCAGTCAAAAAAAAATGCAGCCTGTACTGCATCCAAAGGGAAATCTATATGTTTTGCCACTAATTTGCATATTATTCGGCCAATACGGTGGCCATAGCAACCAAAATGCAAATCCAATGAATTATAACACCTGTCCATACCAAATACGAAAGAAATCGGTTGAAAATTACAGCCTGTGGAGAAAGTGGCAAGAAAGTGGCTACGGACGCAAAGACGACACACGTGAATCCATAGTAGCCGCCCGACTTCTTCCAGGCGCTACAATAAAGAAAAGTTTGTGCTATTGTAATTCCAACGTGTGCCACACGGACGTGCTGAGCATTTCTGTAATAACAAACACTGGGCCTCATGCAAGAAGCGAGATAAGAACAAATTTTCTCTTATTTTTGTCCGTATCCCCGATTTTTTCTTACTATGTTCTTACCCATTGATTTCTGGGATGCACCAATGTTTTCTTATTTTTGCTCTTCTCTTAAGTAAGAGAAAGTTTTAGTGGTCGAGAGCACTCTTACCGAGATAAGAGAAAACAGAAAACTGTGATCTCTGTCCACAAATTGCTTGTCCAGTGCATGGAAACACAAGTTTGAAAACCTAAACATTAAAAATGCATCCTATAATCAAATTGTGATTGTTTTATGTTTCTGAGAAATTATAATGATTTTATTATTTATTTCTTGGGCTAAAGAGTTTGGCCAGATAATCCTAATTACGGCGAAGCTATTAAAACCCTTAGATACTCGCGTGTGTGCTGCTTTTGAATAGCTTACCTATTGCTATGGCCATCCAGGTCTTGCGCACAGAGCGCGTTTTCAGAGCGGATCTGTTTGCTGAGACAGATGAATGGCTTCCTGTTCCAAATGTGAAAGTGACCATACTTGAGCACGGAAGATTACTGTTATATGTAAATGTTCTTTACATTTGTTCTTACAAATGCAGCGGCGAAATTTCTCCATTCAAAAGAAGAAATTCAATGCTTGCTAGAAATGTAGGCGGATGAAAACATACAATCACAACTGGATACTACATGGAAAAACTTGTAGTGTGACAAACTTATGAAAATGGGGCAGCGATATTTTATTTATTTATTTTTTATAAATTTGGTATCTCCAATCCCACACGAATCTGGAATGCCCAATTGGGGAACTATGTACAAAGCTTGCTCGTATGCGACCCCTTGCTGCCAACTCAGGATAGTGAAGACAGCTCACGACTCTCCTCCGAAGCACGTGCCCGTCAGCCACTGATTCTTATACACTCATTGGTTGAATCCTCGTAAGTTCACAACGAGGGCAGAGGATACCCGGACAGGAACAAACCCAGAGTCTTCCTGACGAACGCCAGTCTGGCCAGCAGGAGGCGCTGGAGCAACGAACAAAGCTACTATTTTATCCCCAAATCCGGCAGTCCCTTCCCAATTTGGAACTCTGTAGCGCGATGGCCAATTGTGCGCTACTCTGAAAAAGCTGCCGATCCCTGCCAGTGGGTACGCCGGGGCTCGAACCCGCAACATGATAGTCACCTCTGCACTGCAGCGCAGTGCCTTAACTGAGTGAGCTATCAGGCAAGCACGGGGCAGCAATATTTTAAAGTGTGGGATGCGGTGCAAAAGTCTGGCAGCTCAAATTATGACATGGATAAATTTTTGTGGTATGAAGCAGTGGACAGCATAATCGGCCAAATATGCAAGGGCCAAAGAATTCCGTATGCAACTTCCACCTTTCGGCTTACCTTGATGTTTTGGTTCCCAGAGAAAGATTTGGATGTGTAAAAACATCAAGCATTCAGTCAAGAAAATTTCGATTTTAATTTTTCGTGCTGCTATACGAGGTAATGACACACCGGGTTGCAAGGGTACGCGCAGCATATGCATTTGCGGTGCTAAAATTCAGTATTAATATTCTAAAACTCCTTCTCAGTAATTAAACCCCCCAAAATACATTGGTGCCTCCTTTTAAAATTGCTCCCCATTTAAACCACCTAGGTTCATGATGCAACGCGCTGTATCAGAATTTTGACATGCATGCAAGTGTACTCAGGAACGTTAACGATATTACTAGTGTGAAAGCTGACCAGAAAGGGGAGGGGGCACAATGGTACTGAGGCACGGTACGGAACAATCGAACCTAGTATGAAAGTGCCCTCTCGCAGCCAAGAGCAGTCGACTCTTTGCATACGGCACGTCACCTGCCCTTATATGGTGTTTAGTGGGGGTCATATACGCTAATTTAAAGCAACCGGCCACTCGCTTCCAATTTACGATCAAGTGGGATTCAACATTCAGCATACCTGGGTAAGAGCAGATTTGGAGGGTAATTTGCGTTTGGTGCATCTGGAGTTTATTTCTCTTATTTTTTCTGTTAGCTAAAAAATAAAATTTTACAAAATTTTAAGAGAATGTTGCTGCATGAGGGCCACTGAGCTGTTTTTGACGTGTACAGAAACGGCTGACATGTTTTTTTTGAGTGTGGTGAATAGCCTACATAAAGCCAATAAAAAAATGGAAAAATGCTACGGCATCAAGAAAATGGAACAGGAGAGAGTCAAAGAGCCATTTGCATGTTACAGGCAGGTCTCAATTGCCGAGACGTACAACATCATGTGCACCGTAACCAGACTACAGTCAGTTGGCTGTCTGGCTGAGAATGGAAAACAGGCACTCTCACTGACCGACCCCACTAAGGCAACCATGAGTGACCATGGCAGCTCAAGAGCACTACACATCCAGTTACAGCCTGTACGTGAAACGGACAGCAGCACAAAATGTTCATGAGACGAGGGGTCTGAGACGTCTGAGGGTGAGCGCAAATACCGTTTGACGCCGTCCAAGTGAGCAACACATGGGCACATGTTCCCTGCAGAAAATCCTTTTGTTTTTTTTTTTCATTTTACACACGGGCAACAAATGGATTATCTGTAGGGGCTGTGTGCACGCATATGCTGCTCATGTAAATGGCGTCAGATAGATGGCTAACAAAACTGAAAAACAAAAGGACAAAATATGAAGTCACATCTGAATGTAAAGCAGTACATTTGGTGCATATATGGCCAATCCAAGATATACAAATGCACCATGCTTCCTGGAAAAACCAAGCAAGATGCAACATTGATTGCTCTGGGAGCAATTTATAGTGATTCGGCTGCATGACACGTGAAGAGAATGATTGAAACTTTGGTTACCATTTGATGAAGCGACTGAGAAGACACTTCTATGATCGTGGATAAATTGAATTGGCCGGAGTTCCTATCAGTCAAGCAAGTACTGCAAATAAGTTATAGCCTTTCATAAAAATCACCACTTACATTCAGTGACCTTTTTCGAAACAAAGTGTTAACCAATGAAGCTTTTGAATGAGGTAAAGTGGGTTTTCGCGATGAGGAAAGCTGATGCGTAATCCTCAGTGTTATTTGCGTCGCATCTAATGGTTAACTTTGTGATCAAACTCCAGTGCAGTGAACTAATGCAGCATGACATTGATCCGCAGCACACAAACAAGTCCATCTCTGAATGGTTCAAAAGAAACAGAATGAAGGTTTAAGAGTTGCCTTGTCAAAGAGCTGAGTTTAATCTGCAGTCGCAAGAGTGCTGAATTCGATAGCCTGATCCGACACAAATCGGGAGCTTTGGCAAAGTTGCGGGAGTTTGTGTGCCGCCTCATGACTGTGGACCAGTCAAAGACCCTCCTCATTTAATCTTTTCCATGAAGGTGCTCAGCATGTTGCAAATCAGGGAACTTGCATCCCAAACTGCCATACCCCACTCTTGAGCTCAGCCTGTGAGGAGTGTTATAATGTAGATAATGCAGACCCCCTCTGTAAGTGAGGCAGTAGGCTGAATCTCAAAAATCAGGGTCCATTGCTACAGTAGCCTAAAGATCTGCAGGTGCCAGAATGACCCTCATAGGAGCTGGGAAGAGGCAGGACTCTGACAGCAAAGGACTAAAGGGTCTTACGTCTGCTTGATTCCGGGAAAATGGAACTCGCTGCCGGTCCAGGACAGATCAAAACTGACTGCCGTCCACTGAGTCCATCTTGACAAGTCTAAATTGACAGACAGGGGATGGAGGACTGAGGACCGAGGTCAATTTCACAGGCTTTAATGCGAGCAAAGGCGCAGTCGTCCAGTTCAGTTCTGTAACAATGGGGTAGAATGCAGCACAGTGATGAAAATCAAAATCAGGGTCAGTGGTCAGTGGTCAGTGGTCAGGCAAAGAGTCATAAGCCAAACAGATAGATTGCCGAGCTAAGGAGTAGACAGAATCAAATGTCGGGATCCAGCCAAATTCATAACACGAAATCTTCTTAATACACAAAAAACTGAGTAAACTCAAAAACCACAGACATCAGAATACAAAAGGCTCCGAAGTAACTCCGGAAAGAAATGGATTTGTACACTGAATGGGGAGATGGGTAACTTACGACGCCAACAAACCTTCCGACCCATACAAGCTTCAGTAAAATGCTGCTGTTTATTCAAACCTCTGAAACTTCAGGCCTATTTTAAATTCTATTGGAGATCCCAAACTTCCCAATGATCCCAAATATGACCTGCTGAATTGCAGGGAGATGTGTGTAAAATTACGAACAAGATTTTCCAACTGATGCAATGCTATGGCCATAAAAACATGGTGCCCTGAGATTGAATATTTCTCTCACTATATAAGTGACGTAGCTTCAGTGAAGCACTACAACCAGCAGATACAGAATGTAAATGTGCCATTGTCCTACAATAAAAATTTTCTGGCTTTGAAACTACCTAAGGGAAAACGTAAGTGAAAAGTTTGAGTGTCAAGGGTTAATTTTTATCCTAAAGGTTGTTTCCCGAGGTTTTTTCCTGAACTTGGATTCCATGCTTTAAGAATGAATGAGTCCATCGGCCATTGCACAAAACAACTTAAAGGGATAATTCACCCATAAATGAAAATTCTCTCATCATCTACTCACCCCAAGGCTAATTGAAGGATCGGTGAATTTGGTCCTCAAAAAACTTTTGGAGTTTCAAAAAAAAAACAGCATTGACGACAAATCAAAAGCAAATTAACAAATCATATCAACAAATCAAATCTTTCTAGCAGGAAAAACAACATTAAATAAAAACATAAAATATCTCTGTACTGATCATGTGGTGTAATCTCAGTGTACGGCAGCCTCGACATTCAAATTTGACTCAAAAAAACGTCTTTTCACCATGTTTTTTGACTAAATGTCCAATTTAGCCACTTTGCTAGGAGCCTTGTTCATCTTCGCAGAATACATTTAAGATTCAAGACCTACCTACGGGGGCTGACAAGGCTGAACATGTTGTTCAGTCAGCAAAAACAGATAAATAGAAAACTGCGTTTCCCCGGTTGGAGATGTTTTAGGTCGTTGCAGCCATTAAAAAATGCTCAGGTGAGGCAATAACACTGTATTGGTTACAAATTGAAGATTCAAACGATTTTTATTGCTTTTGCTGTGAGATACAGATATAAATAAAGAAAAGTGTGTGGTATTGTAATCCCAACTCACGCCACATGGACGTGCCAAGCACTTGACTAATAACGAACATTGAGTCGTTTTTGATATGTAGACATGCTTGACTTCCTCGTTTGGGTGTGTTCAATAGCTTGCAGGTTACGCTTAATGTTCAGGCACATAAAAACATGCCAATCAGCCAATCAAAATGGACCAGGTAAGAGACTGAAATTTCACTAGGCCTAAGGAGAAACATCAGATTATCATGAAGAAATAAGAATAATACAAACTGAAAATGAAAATGACAGCTAAGGGTTATACTGCAGCAGCTAAGGAGACATGCTGGGGAAAAGCTGCTGCCTGTGTCAACATCAGAGTAGTTTTACATCTATTCTTCTACAATGTACGTTGTATAATTAATGTATTTACGACTACAAATCTTTCTTCTTTTAAATGGATTTGTTTTAAGAAATGTTTGGTATACTGAAAGTTTTCACATTTTCATAGCATTGAAGTTCAGATTTCATATTTCATGCAGCCCTAATTCCGAAATAGTTGGAATGAAGTGTAAATTTTGAATAAAATCAAAATGCCATGACTTTCAGATTGCATGAGCTAATGTGTTATTTACAATAGAATATAAGCCCATTTTCCATCAAAAAGATAATTTGCTTTAAAATTATGCGCATCAAAAAGTTAGCGTGACATTTGTGATGGAAAGAGAGTTATATCGCTCTAATGCCGATTTTGTCGTGCTAAGTTAATTCGCTTGGCAGAGGTGGTTTTGGGAAAGTTATATCAACATAAAAGTGATGGAAGAGGGTTGAAGCGATATAGAATGTCGCTCATGCACATTGGTAACGAGAATTCGAATGTTTTTGTGCCGCCTCTGCGGTCTTCTGTCTTGCGCTGTTTAGTTTAGTTCAGTAAATATGATGTTACATGAGCTAAGCTTAGCATAATAAAGTAGTTGTTCACATGAGAAGAGAGGTGAGCGGTAGCTAGCTGAAACTATCTGGTATTTGTGATAGTGATCATTTTGTGCAACTTCAGCAGTTACATATTTCCAGTGATAACCTTGCAAAATTAGATTTAAATCAGATTATTGGGTAATATGATGAGGTTCGCTTCATTTATGCTGGTTAAAATTAGCCTTGATGATTTAACCAGCGACTGCCTAACGTTAGCCTAGGATCCGGGCATCTGTCAGACCATTGACCGAGTGCGCGTTCTAAACATCAGCATATTCACGATCATATGCAAAACAGGTGAAGTTTTGGTATTAACCTGTGGTTAGCTATGTGGAAGAAATCCAATCCATGGTCGCTATTTTTTCAGCATGTTTTTTTTTCTGCCTTCACCTTGAAAATAGTCAGGGATGTTCAGTGTTACACATATCCTCAGTGCTCACCTCAGTGTAAGTTTAGCTTTCCATATATGAGCCAGTAACCCCATCTATAGCCCAAATTTTTCTTACTGCATTTTCATGTGTAAGACAGTCTATAATAAAACAGCGTTGCGTATCAATGATGCTGGCTTTAAAAAAGTTATGGCGTGTGACATGGTTCTCATTGATAGTGTCAGATGCAGTCTTGTGCATAAATTAGGCTATTGCAAAGGGTTATTAATAGGAAGTAGGCTATATACTTGAGACAACTGCCTTGGCTTGTTCATAATAGCTGCTGAAGGTGTCATGTTAAGGTAAATTGACAATAGCCATTTAACGTTTACTTATCTTTCACGATATATTCATTGCAGTGATAGCCAATGAATTTTCTTGCCAAATAACTTGATAAATGTTTGCTGTGCTGGAAAGATCAGCCTATTTTTCAATCTCAGAAGAGCCACATACAGGTGGTTACAAGAAAATTTTTTGATATTTAACTTAGTTACTTTTATTTTACGTCTCTGCTCTCTTCAATTTTACTGTTGTTTTTTTCTCTGGAAAAAATATTGAAATATCTTGATGTAAGAAATACAAATAAAATTGCCTTGCCTGGCCTTTTTTTCAATAGTTTTTAAAAAAATACATTTTCTTCTCAGATAGACCTACGTTTGCCACAAAGCCTTGTCATTTTAATATAAGTTGCATTGACTGTTGTTTTAGTCTTCTACTAGGCCTAGGCTTATCTCTTGATTGCAAGTTTATCATTATTAATAAAATCTATTATCTAAATCTATTAAATCTATATTATTATCTATTATTATTTTTTTGTCGTCCAAGAGCCCCAGCAGAGCAACAAAAGATCCTGCGGCTTGCGAACCCCAGGTTCCCGACCTCTGCACTACACTTTCCCAAAACTAACTGGGAGACTGCCTGATTATCAAACTTTATGTGGGAGCGGGGCGCCATTGCGATCACATTACTGTCATATCAAAACGAAGAAGTTTTTATCCCTGATCATCCTTGTCCTGTTCGTAACTATCCTCACAGCTTCTCCATTGTAGGGAAAGGGGTGCGCCGCTTGTAAATGCTCGTCTCCGCTAGTCGACTCTCCAGGAAACCGTGCTGTTAGTGTACCACTCGATTCATGGAGCCAGTACATCATTGACGCCAAAGTTTTAGATGACGGGCGAGTGCGAGTTCAGCAATTACAGCTTGAACAGATCAAGAGTGGGTGTAAAACATACCAGTTATCAACAAGACGGAGCATTCTGATTGTTTTCTGCGGGATCCTCTTGCTATGTGGAGATGCCCATCTAAATCCCGGACCGGTGTGCTCCAAGCTATCTCATGTGGATATTTGCCAATCAGCTGTTCCAGAGGTAAACAATATGCCGGCTATGCACTTTGCAGGATCGCAAGGTAACGACCCTCCAACAAACTTTTTGTCCGAATACAGTAGGCAAATGCTGTTGAAAGCGAAGACATCTATTTCTGCTACCGCTAATGTCACACGACCCAACACTGTATTTGTCAAACAACAGCAAACAAAATCATTCCAGACTGTAAATCACTCAAGCTTACTGTGGAACCCAAACACAAAACCGAAAAGAATCTTTGGTGGACATTTAAACATACTTAGCGTCATATCAAAGACTGAACAACTTGAACACTTATTAACAGACTCAAACTTTGATTACTTGTGTCTCACCGAAACTTGGTTGACACCTACAACTCCTCTAACTGCTTTTAATGTCCCTGGATATAAAGTATATATTGTTATGATTCTGCTCTGTTTGCAATGTCTTTGATGTTCTGTCTGATCTCTGTATTACCTGACCAGGCCTTGAATTCTGTATTGTGATTTGGTTACCTGATTATACTAGACAAAACAAGAACATAGTCTTGCTCACATTGCTCACAGCCCTGGTATTGTGTGCCACTCTTTCGGGTGATTTAATGGTTTCTGGATTTCAACCATTCCATCCAGTCTTGTTTACTTCCCTCGCTTTGCTTTTCTAGATTACTAACCCATACTAACAGGTTCTTGTTTTTGTTAAATTACTAACCAAGTCTAACGTTGTACATGGTACTAACTTACTAACGAGTACTAGGGATTGTGTTGCTGCACTCTGCTAATTGACTAACGATCTCTCAGCATTCGCCCTGTTCTAGTATTCGCCTCTTGCCTTCACTCAATTTACTTTGCTGTGCCTCTAGCAGATTCTCTGCACCTGTCTAATCACTGTTCTGCCACTCACTCTGTGCACATAGAAATCCCTAACCGGATCTGTTTGGTCTGTCTATAGGCTGTCTTGTGATCCCTGTCCGCGTTTTGGCTTTTGCCTATTTCATTTGATTAGTTTCTCCCTCATGTTTGCTTCCTTGGTAATCAGTCTGACTTCCTGCACCTGTTTTCTGTTTAGCATGTATATTAGTCTTCTCACAGCAGTTCCCTGTCAGAACGTTTCTCTTGTTTACCTGTGCTGCTCTCGTCTTTGCCTTGTACTCATAGTGTTACTCTTCTGACTGGACCGTCCGACTTACGATTTTTGGCTCTGCTTTTTGGTACTATTGTCTGCATCTGTTTACGGACCCTTTTTGCCCGACTACGAGTTTTGTGTTTGCTGCCCTGTTGACGGTTTGGATTACGCCCACTGGATTTTGGCTTTTGCTTCTCTGACAGGCTTGAGTACCAAACCTATTTTTGCCCGACCACGAGTACTGTGATTGCTACCCTGGTTTACGACTCTGTTTTTGCCCAACTGGATTGTGAATTTTTGGATTGTGGACGTTGTACTGTTGCCTGCTCTGTTGGGGGTCTCCCCCTCCAGAAATAAAATCTCCCTTTTTTTGTACTCTCTGGTTCTCGCTTGTGGTTTCTATACGTAATCCTGATATATAGACGTATAGACGAAAGGGGGTGGGGTTTTGATTTATGTGAAAGACGCTATTCAAATCGAGCAAATTAACATACCTGCAAGCAACCTGGAATGTGTAGGGGTAAAAATAACCCTATCCCCTCAAATGTCTTTTATTGTTTTTGCTGTTTATCGACCTCCTGCCGCTACAAATGATTTCTTTGGTTGTATATCTGATGTTCTCAAACAGTATGCAGGAGTGAAGTGATACTTATGGGAGATTTTTATTTAAACTGGTTTGATGAAGCACGTAGGAAAAAGCTCAAGGATATTTTCAAATTGTTTCCGATGACACAAATGATAAGTTAACCCACAAGAATAACAAAATCTACTCAAACACTTCTCGACCTCATCTTTACAAATAAACCAGGCAGGATCACCAAAACCTACATCCTGATCACCGGTCTGTCAGATTATAATCTTACACTGGCCGCTAGAAAGCTGACCAAATCACATTATTGGAATCAACACACAACGAAAAACAATCCCAATTTACTGTATCTTTCATCCCAAAGAAAGACTTGACACTCATTGGAAAAGAAATAAAGGAAACAAGATGGACTGACATTTCTGATAACAAGTCCTGTAAACAAGCAAGCACTGATCAAATAATGGCTTTTAAGGCTATTGTGTTGAAATATACAAAAACAAGATCTAAGAAACAAAACACATCCTGCCTTACTTTGATAGACAATGGGATATAATGAAAAAGAGAGATACTGCTCTAAAAAAGTTTTTAAAGTCAAGATTAAGCACTGATCATCTAATTTTTAAAAGTTTAAGAAACAGGGTTACAGAGCAACTTAGAAAGGCTAGGGCAACTTTTTTCTGGATCTAATCAGGGATGCCAAAGGGAACAGTAAAAAATTATGGAATAGCATCGATAAATTACTTGGGAAGGAAAAACACTCACATGAGAGTATTCAGCTCAAGGTAAATGGCTCTATCCTAAATGATAGCCATGCTGTTGTTATTAATTTTAATGATTATTTTTTTTTAATTCTGTGCAGCAACTTAGTCAGCCGATTCCGGCAATAGACCCTCCGCAACCTTCTACTTGTGAAAGGCCTGTATTTGACCTGAACACAATAAATGAGGCAAGAGTGGATACAACTTTATCAAAATTGTCAAAGAGGAAAGCCAAGGATATACACTGCCTGGATACTGCATTTTTAGAGACACATAAAGAGTCTGTCATTTCATCACCAACTACAATAATAAACAAATCTATAAATGAAGGAATCTTTCCCAGTACTTTTAAAACAGCTAAAGTAACTCCAGTCCATAAATGTGGTGACGCTCCAGAGGTCAGTATCTTCCGCCCATTGGTATTCTCCCAGCTGCCTCAAAGGTCTTGGAAAAAGCAGTGGCAGAACACCTCATTGCCCACCGTGAATCTTCTGTAGTTTGGCTTCAAGAAAAAACACTCCACTGACACGGCCTGCTGCTACTTCCTTGAGGACATTAAAACCAACTTAGACCAAGGAGGAGTGGTTGGTGCTGTCTTTCTAGACCAGTGCAAGACCTTTGATACTGTCAATGATAAAAAACTGTTTCACAAACTTCGTAATTACAATCTTTCATCACACACTCAAAACTGGATTAAATCATACCTGAGTGACTGCGTGTGTGTGTGTGTAAACAATACACTATCTCCACTTAAAGCCTGCACACTGGGTGTACCTCAAGGATCAATCTTGGGGCCATTTCTTTTTAGCATCTATATAAATGACCTGCCTTCCATGTGTGATGATGTCAGCATAATAATGTATGCAGATGACACTGTCATATGCATTCATGGTAAGAGCGCTACAGAGGTTGCCAAGACACTAACAAAGGCAATGCAAACGGTTGCTCTCTGGCTACACAATTCTTGCCTTACACTAAACTTAGAAAAAACTGTAACCATGTTCTTCACCAACAGGCTCACACTGAAAGAATGCCCTAACGTCTCAGTAAGTGGGAAAAAAATTAACAATGTGGATAAATTCAAGTACTTGGGTGTTTCCGTTGAGCCAACTTTTAGCTTTAAAAACAGAGAAACACACTGAAATTTAACCTTGCTAACTTCAGATACATAATTCACTCACAGTTGATGCTTACAGTATGTATCTGAATGCTATGATTATACCACAATTTTATATTGTATTACAAGCTGGTCGCAGTCAAACAAAACAGTTCTAAAACCACTTGAATCATTATACAAAAGCGCCTTCAAAATCCATGATAAAAAGCCACGGTGCTCCCATCACTGTCATATACTCAATAAATATGAAATTTTAAACTTTGAGAATCTGATAAAGCACTCAATTGTCTGCTTACTTTTAAAAATATTCGCAATGCTGCAGCACCCCCCTTGAAAAAATATGTTTCACTCTGTAACAACAAGATCTGTTACAAGGGGTGAGTGTAGTGCACCCCAACGCAAAACTGCATTTGGGGAGTCATCATTTTCTTGCATTACCATGAGTCAATGGAAAACTCTGCCAACAGACATTATTTCATGTAGGAGTTCCCACACCTTCTCACATCTTGTCATGCGTTGGCTATTGTCAAGACAAGAGTGTACACATTTATGAATTTTGTGTGTGTGTGTGTGTGTGTGTGTGTGTTGGGGGGCAACCTGTCCTGTTGAATCTGCTTTCATGTTTATATTTATCTATTTTATATATTGTCTCTTTGCCTTGTTCTGTAATTTTATTTAATAATATTCTTTTTCGGTACTAATTTTCTATGTACTATTCCATCAACCTGTCCAGGGACTACAGGTGGAAAGTAGCAATCTGCTAGAACCCGGCACAATGCATATTCTCTTGTTGTACAATATTAATATCTTATTGAGCGCTGTCCTTGTTTTGAAATAAATAGAATTACAATTAGTATAACTAACCTTCTCAGAAGGTTCTAATTCGCTACATTGTTGATGGAAAATCATATAGCGGGTCAGAAAAATGCGCTTCAACTCAGGGCATTGTGACATAAATTCAATTCGCTACAATCATTTTTTTATGGAAAAACGCTTTGACGCTTCTAATTTCGCTAAAAAAATAATTCAACTTAATGTTGTGATTCTGCATTTTGCTTGTCATGTTTTAAGTTCTGTGCCTGGCCTAGCCATGTTTAGGATTTCTGTGTTTAGCGACCACTGCCTGCCCTTTGACTATTCTTAGGATTGTGTATTGTGTTTTGGTTATTTAGATTTCTTGTTTATTATTTTTCATGTTTAGATCATTTAAGTTTTCATGTTATGTTTTCATTTCCATGCATTGCACTTCGTCTACCCTGTCTTGTCTTGTGTAGGTCTTTGCCCACGGTCCCTAGTCTTGTGTGCCACTCATTCGGGTGATTTATTGGTTTCTGGGTTTTCAATCTTCCTTCATTATCTCATGTGCTTCCTTCCTCTCTCTTTTACTATCTACTAACCATACTAACAGTTTGTTGTTTTCGATAATTACTGACCCTCATTAACATTGTATATTTTTACTAACTTACTAACATGCACTCAGGATTGTATAGCTGCGCATACTAATTGACTAACGATCTCTCAGCAGTCGCTCAATTCTAATCTCCGCCTCCTTGCCTATCCCTAATTATCTCTGCTGCAGTTTTCCACTTATATCTCATGCTTTCCTTTTCTTTAGACTATGCACTTTTAGTACTCCTTAACTGGAGCTGTTGTTTGTTCATAGGATTGTCTTGTGATCCCTGTCTGCGTTTTGGCATTTGCCAAATTCATGTAATTAGATTATTTCTCATGTGTCACTCCTGACATTTGTATCATTGATTGCACCTGTTCTCCCTGGTCATGTGTTTCACCCGGGTGTGTATATAAGATGTCTGTTTGGTTCACTTTCTTGTCAGATTGTTCTCCCTAGTTTTCTTGTGCTACGTTTCTCGTCTCGATTTCTCAGTGTTTATCTTTCTGACTGGATTGCCTGACATTTGATTTTTTGCCTTTGTGATTTTGGATTACTGTTGCATCTGTGTGTTTTGACCATTTTTCCATTACGATCTGACAAGAAAGTGAACCAAACAGACATCTTATATACACATCTGGGACTGTATAAAAAGATGGATGAAGCAACTGTGACGTCACCCACTGGTTTCAGCATACCATATTGGAAGCCTCGATTTTGGCAATTTGAACGGAACCATTTTGTCATTTTGAAACCGGATGTGATTCCTGTTGCACGAGTGCATGAATTGAAGATTCAGGGAGGAGTGAGGGGTGGATCTGATCGCATCTGACGAGGAACCAGAGGACAGCCATGCCCCTAAAGCATATCTGGCTTTATCCTTCATTCTTGTCTATTTGGGACCATAATTTACAAAAATGAACGTCATGATAAATCAAAGGAGACTTGAAACTTGCAATAGATACTATAGAAAATTGTTGAAAAACATAATTGGAATAAATCAGGTGGGAAAGTGTAGATATGTTCTCATAGACTTCTATAACATTGATCTTCTTTCTGCAACCACTGATGTCTCCATCTGCTGGCAATTAAATAGAATGCATATTTTAAGAGATTTCCGCATTGGCATCACTTTTCAGACTCGGCTGCTGTGTCCATCTCTTTATGCAGTCTATGATTGCAAGTTTGGTAGCTGTAATGCCTTGTGTCCTGTACAAATTTTATAAAAATTGGCCTATAGGTGGCACAATAACCCCCAAAATGTCTTCATGTTTATCTTCTCAGCTGTTTCATTGAACTGTTTGAGTGTATACTATATCTGTGTCAAAGCTTCTTACTATCCTGGAAGTGAACAAGATATATTGTGAAGAATATGGCCGTTGGCAGCCAATCAGCTGTCAGCAACTGTTTGATTAGTTCAGCTACGCAGATCATCATGAAACATTTTCTGTTTCACAAGACAGCGAAACAAACTTTTCCAAAACATTTGACAACACTTGAAAGTGGAAAAGAAATGTACAATAATTTTCTGAATTTCTCAATCACCAAGATTTGAATTATTGTGATCAGACCATCTCAAAAAAATTCAACCCTGAATTTTTCCCGTTAATTATATTATAATATTAATAATGTATTTTTTGTATAAATATGAAAAATAAAAAGTGAAAGTTTCTACTATTGAGGTGAATTGAGCATTAATGCAATTTGATTTTGTTGCACCCAGGAGTACTTTATGAATTACATCTGTTTTATATTATGTTCAATTAATTTCCTCCCTGCATGATTTTCAGATTGCATCTGTAACGTAAAATATTACAGCTTAACATTTCTTAAAATACCACAAACCAAAGTCACTTAATTTTTTAACTAACAACGTGCCGGATGATGAGCATAATTTGAGTTTACTTAATTATTATTATTACTCTAGCTGCCTGCATTGTCTACTTCGAGTATTGAAAATCACCCAGAAGCGTTTGGGAATCGTGTCATGAATACCAGACTATGCACAATGTGAGATCACGTGACTGAGTTGGGTTGCCTGAGCAGACACCTACTTGGCATCTTTATTATTATAACGTACTAGATCCTACCTGCTACCCGGAGTGAAATTGCCTTTTTTTTGTGTGCATGACCATTTTTCAAAAATCAGGTTACGTCAAGTCCTTCCTGGTGTCGAAGTGGATATTCACACCAAATTTGGTGATAATCGGTTGAGAAATGTCGGAGAAAAATGTGTACATACACACAAACAGACAGACATCGACCTCAAATATTTTATAGATTTTTGAAGCTGTTTTAAAACATTTAAAGTTGTTTACCTTCTTGGGCTTTACTTTTGTACCTTCACAAATGGAAATACATGCGGCTGTAACATCGGGCACAATTTTGTCAGTTGCAAACAGCATAGTTATTGCTGTATCAGTAGTTTCCTGGTCTGAAATAAAACCGTTTGTGTCTCAAGGGGTTGGACAGTGCAAAAGGAGGTGCACAGATGCTTAAATCTGGTGCTGAGCCATTCTTGTGCCGTAGACTACATATGCATTTTGACTCAGCCAAACCACGGTAGTTTCAAGGAACTGAATCAATGCCAACGGAGCTGTAAACAAATTAACACGTATCGTTTCCTCTTAATCTTCATTTTCGCTATGCGCCATGTAAACACTGCCTACAAATGGTGGTGGAGTCTAATGGGGAGGGGAGGACGAAGGGGTATTTTTATCCATGTGAAAATAAACCTCCACACATCTCCACATTGTGAGAGTAAGAAGGGAGATGGCGGTAATGCAAGTTACGTACTTTTTCTTCATCTGATGAAACTGCCAGATAGCCATGGCATTAACACACTGTTTTTAAAGAGAATAACAGCAACTAATCTGATTGGCCTAAAAGGAATCAGTGCAATATCATCAGCACTTGCATTGTCTGACTGTATTTAGGTTGTCAAAATAGGGCCCCTTGTCAGATATAAAATTTTGCATCAATATAGTATGACTTTATGCGGCATTTTCTGATTTTTTTTTTTCTTTTTTTTTTGTATCCGCTGTTAAATTTGATTCACTTTCTCCCATCATGCATGCGAATACATGCCTCTACGTACACATGTGCACAAACAAGCACTTTTCGTATCTCTGGAGGAAAAGTGTTTTTGCCACGTTTACATTTTTTTTTCTACCATAACTGTGATGAAATTAATGTGGCTGTCTTATGAAATAGGTAATGGCAACGCAACACTAAATAATAAATGCATTATATGACATTGGAGACCTTTGTGATTCAGGCACAGGAATGTTGTTCAATGCTGCGAGCGTCTGTTTGCTCTCTCTCTTTAATTGAAGGTTTCTGGTTGGTTTGTCCGCTATACATTTTGCAACATGAACTACTAACCCTTCTGAGTTTTACTGTGACATTCTTTTTCCCTCACATTCAAATGACCGGTTATTTTACTAATAATAATGTGAGATTGAACAAATACCCTTGATAAAAACCATGGGTGAACAGCAAAAAAACAAACCCAAAACCGATCCAGTTTCTTCAAACTAAATTAGACATCTCCAGGGTAATTTCAATGTATGAATTAATTACACAATTAAAATAATGATTAATGGCCATATTAATCAAAATGATTGTTCATTAGATCGGTTTTTGGAATCATTGCCGATGAGGTCAGAAAAGGTGTCTGCCAGATCACCCTAATTATCAGCTGAACAGATGTAAAACACTCTTTCATCACACACCGGAGTGTACCGGTGTTTCTTCGGTGAGTACACCCCATATACAGTAACTCTTAAAACACGAACAGTTGAGTGATGTTTGTGCGTTGTCGTAATTAGCTGGGACCTGTCCAGGGGGAGGCGAAGTCGCGCGGCCTGTGCTTAGCGGTGGGGCTCTCCCGGCGCACGGCGGCGTGTCGCGTCGCGTCCTGCTCCTTCCCCCTCATTACGGCCCTGGCGGTGGGCAGGTGCGCGGCGGTGGCAGCGGTCACACATCATTGCCTTATCTCATCTTATCCGACGCAGAGAGATGATGGCCCTCCTTCGCGGCTGCTGGACGAACACACCCCCCGCTGCCTAGTAACAGCGCCCAGCCCGACTCTCTCCCCGGTCTAACTGCCGACTCTCTCCCAGATCCAGCCATGCCACGGCCAGACGAATAGATTTTCTTTTTTTTATTTATAACCTGCATCAGTCTTCCTCTCAGGGCCTTCAGTGCAGGTAGCTGTTTTATATGAAATGAACAATCTTTATAGACGTACCGCAGCCATAACAAGCCTGATTTTCAGTGCGGCCTGGGTATATAAGTCTCCGAGAATTGTCAGGCTTCTTGCTCGACAAATCAAGCCTAACTTATGATGTTTTCGGTGTAATTTTTATTCCCGTTTGACTGGCCAACTACCCGGTGGTAATAGGATGTTGGGAAAGGCCAGTGGGGATGTTTGCGCGGTTCATGATTGATAGACACGGCCTGCATTTTTCATTTATATCTCCTCGTTCTGAATCAGTTAAGTTTAGGAAAAATGAAACGAAATGGCAAGAAAAATGCCCGCAGATTACGCGGAGGCGAGCTCGTAGATCTAAGTTCAGCCCACATCGGGGCACAGATTGTCCGTGAACATTAAGTTATCTAAATGAAAATCAATACCATATGTGCCAGCGTTTACTGTGGAGAACAAGTGCCCTGAGACCGGAGGTAATCAGGCTTTCAGCTCTCCTGGGCCAGCATCCGCACCACAGCCCCTGGGTGCTTCTAATTGGCTTTAGGCCCATCATACAGGAGTTAAATGTATAAGTAAAGAGGACACCTTGTTTTCCCAAGCAGTCGTGGCTGTGAGAGGCTGAGGCTCACCTGTGCGTGTGTATAACCAGACAAGATGGCCCACAGCCACTGGAGAAATCACACACCAGTCACGCAAGAGCTGTTTCTCACCTGTCAGCCATGTTAGAATCATCTCATCCTCCTCACAATTAGGCAAAGAGCGCAGGCACAGTCCAGATCGCGTCCACACAGGAGTCGGCGGCAGATGAAGACCTGCACGGTATTTGTACAAAACGCCTCATCCTTCTGCAACCAAAAACATTCAGGGGGACACACAAATAGATAAATATCTGTTGTTATAGGAATTCTGGTAGTTGCTGTATAACCAACAACACTAACCTGCAAAACATAGAACGCATTCTAAACAGAAAAAAGAATTTAGCTGCTGAAATTCTTCCTCTCCCCCACTCCTCCTCTCTCTCCTGTGATCTTTTACACTATACTGACTTGTGATTTTGCCCATTCTAATTTCCATTATTAATCCGCTCTCTCCGCTAAAAATCCCACAGTGAAGGTGGATAGGGCCATCTTTCCTGGAATGACTATTATTCTCCCGGCTTTATGACGATCTCAATGATTTTTTAATGCCAATGTTCAGAGAACATACCAATAACGAGATGAATAACAAGGTAATCTAGATTTGCTGGTTCCTTGCACCCTGATTATACTCCAGAACTCACCCAGGGAGAAGCACCTCATACTCCCTCCCCAGCACTCGCTCTCAATTATACCCAGCACATTAACTCCCTGCCCTGCTCACACACACACACACACACTCAAGCCTAATGCAGACAAACACACACACACATATTCACTTACACACCTGACACACGCTCACATACACACACGCATACACACCCACTTCACACACGCATGCACATGCGCACACGCACTGGCAGGCACACACATACACTCGCATACACACTGACACTCACACACGCACACACACACACACACACGCATGCACGCACATACGCATGCATGAACACACGCACACACACACACATATTAAATGCATGTGCACGCACTCAAGCCCTGACATACAGATCAGGCCTGTGCACTTTCACCTTTTTCATTCACCTATTATTCTATTATGAAGGGCAAAGCCTGTGCTTTTATTTCCTGCAGAACAGAACTGTGTAAAGTATTTTTTTGTAAGAGTCTGTCTCCAGACGGAAATGTGCTTGGAAAATGGCATTTCTAATGCTTATGCCCTATCAGACAGATGAGGCAATAGATGCATTACGTTGCTGAACATGTTGTGTGATGCGATCCCTCTTAAAGATTTAATTTGATTAATCTCAAGAAAATACACAAAGCTTATTTCTGAGAGAAGAAACAAAAGAGTGAAGGCGAGCGAGACGGTAAAAACAGGTGCGGGATAGACTACGGTATCAGGCGTATTCCGTAATGTTGCTTTGCTCCCTCCTCCGGATTCTTCCGCTGTTTAAAAAGAGGAAATTTCTACATTGCGGATGCAGTCAGGCGGACGACAGGAACTCGGCCGTCCTAATAAATCAGGCCGCGGTCCCTGGTGGCAGGTAGCAACAAGGGAATTCTGCAGAGAGCAGCAGTGCACGTTGACCCAAGCAGGAGCTTAGCGAGAAATGATGCTCTCTTAAACAGCCCCCCCGTAGCCATCTTCCACAGTCCCCCCGCTTCTGACAAATTAGAGATGCCCCCCGACCACGTCGCTCCCACGACAAAAACAGGGTCCGATTTAGCAATGCACAAACTAGCCATTATCTCACTGCATAAAGAGGCCATTTATAGGAGAGCCTTAGGACACTGGCAGCGAGGTGGAAGGAGTGAGCATGTCTGAAAAATGGCCTCCATCTGGTGCCACCAACGCCGCTAACTACCCTGGGGAAAACATGTCGTTTGAGTTTACGGGAGTCTTATTAAAGTTAATAATAAAAAAAGAGAAATAATAAAAACAAAAATCACTTTTTATTTGCTTAAATGATGCCCCACCAAATAAGCACCTGGGCTTCTACGAGCACAATCCATGACAACGGAATGCTATTGTCGCTATTATGGATCAATTTTCATAACGCATTCTCTCACTTGCTTAAGGCCCATTCACACCAAGTGCGAATGTCCATGCGGATTATTTGTGCGGATATTTATAGAAGCTTATTTCATGGGTTCTAATGTAAGCTTGCACACCAGGGTGGAAGTGTCATGCGGTAGAAAAACCATTTGCACGGACTAAAGGTGCTTTTACACTGGATCGCGTCCAGTGTGAAAGCGGCTTTAGTCTGCTTGTATCCCGCTTGCCAAAGAGAACAGGAACTAGCAGACAGAAAATGTAACACTGCTTGTGGAGGTGCGAGCGTATACCGGCTGTTGAGGAAATATTAAATGTTTTCTTTCTCTTAATGTCACCTTACATTTTCATATATACAAACTAAGACCGTCAGCTAGAGAATATGACGAAGATATGTGGATTCAGCATTAGAATCCCTTATTAGAGTTCAAGTGAGTCGCACGTGAAAAAAAAGTAAAAAAGAAAATAGTCATGTCAAACTAATATCTCACTCACCGTTCCTACAAACGCAGTGCAAATGTATCGTTCAAAATTAAATTCACTAATATAGGATCAGTTCCTCAAGTGGAATAATTAAATGTGCAACTTGGCAAGTACATGACATTATTTTACTCATTTACTATAATTAATTTAAAATACATTCAAGTGAATATTGAAAAAAGCTCACTTTTTTCAATGTTTTGACAAAATCGCGTGCAGGTGAAATTTTAATTTTGAGAGTAAACTTCACGTAAATATGTGGAAAATATATAGAACCAGAATGACTGCGTGATGTTAGAAATACAAAGAAAGGTTGCATTTTTATGTTTTTTTTACAACGCGCAATAAATTGTGACTTTGAATTATGACATAATGTTGTTGGTATTCCAAACGTCGGCCATTTGCGTGTGTTTGGTGGAATGGAGTGGCCTGTGTATTAGTGTTCACCCAGCTCCTGTACACAGCGTGTAAGTAATATACCATATCAGAAGGGTTAAACTGTGCTTCTCCTGCTGAGGAGCACAGAGCGCTACCACAAGGTGTGTCGTTAGCGAGTCGGTGTTTCTCCTGGGGAGGACGGAGCAGAACTATACAAGCAGGCTCCTCTCTGTGAGTAAAGCACTCAGTGGGTATCACTCCTGCGTAATTTACAGAAGTGGCGCCCTATCCATCACTGGGGAGCATACTCTCTCTCTCTCTCTCTCTCTCTCTCTCTCTCTCTCTCTGTCTCTCTCTCGCTCTCTCTCTCTCTCTCTCTCTCTCGCTCTCCAGCAGGCTGAATCACAGTAAAGTCATTGCTTTCTTAAATACACAGAAATTGCGCTTTTAATGGATTTTGTTTGTTGCATTGACATATTTTGTCATTCTATTGTGTTAACGTGTCATTATTTTCAGAATTCTACGTAGTATTCAATGGCAAGACAAGGCATTTGTCCCTCTGGACGCTGATATGTTACTTTATAACCTCTTAAGTAAGCCTGATGCTCAACTTTAGACATGAATGATTTTTATATAGTTTTGTTTTGGATGATGACACACGTTTTACTATTCTGAGTACGAGTGCTGCACACACTGCAGTGCAACATATTACCCCTGTATTCAATAAGTATATTGTTCCCATTTGACAGCAAACCACATTGTGACTATGCAGTTTGAGAGCTGTGATTTAATTAAGACCAAGCGTTAGACTTACTTCAGAATCTGGAGAGTAGATTGTCTCAAAAGCCATAAAATTCAAAAGATACTTACATTAAAATCTTGGAGCAAGCATTAGCAACCCCACTGTAACGCAAAAAATATAAATAAATAAATAAGTAAAAGTGGAATTTGGAATACGCTTCTGAGCTCTGTTTTCCGTCTTCATCACTGCTCAAGCTGCTGGAGACCTGGTACTTTTTGCTGCGTTTCATTTGAAGTGAGTTTATTCAGGTGCTGGCAAATGTTTTCCCTTGAAAGAGTCGCAGGGGGAAAGGTGCAGTGGTAAACGCAGCCACACATTCACAATGAAGCAGCCAGCCCAGCGGACTGGGTCAGCCATCCCACCAATGATGGCCGTCACCCTGTGATGGCTACCAGGCCCACAAATACCCACAGACCTCAATCCATTTTTATTGTATTCTGGCTGCAGTGTTATATTTCCTGCCTCCCCTTAGCACCACACACACAGTGCACTCGAAAACAAAAATCCATAATATCGATCCTGCAATGTCACCACAATTATTCTTTTGAAACAGCCATTGAAAACAAATTACATCTGCACTGCCTTTTCATCTGATTGCTCGGGGTGAGCAATGTTCACTGCTGCTGCCTGCAGCAGGCACCGTTAGCACTGAGTCACTAACGATGGCACCAGGACACACGAGTTGGGGGGAGGGGGGGCGGGGGCGCGGGAAGGGATCAAAGCAATGGCAAAGAAAGAGGAACTTAAGGGAAATGAAGGCTTAAATTAGTAATACCATAGAAGAACCCCAAGTACCTGAAAGAAAACAGGGCATGATGGGATATAGTGTACTTACAATGATTGCCTGGCAGGTTTCCTCCCTCTGTGATGGGAAAATACGGGCAGCGCCGCCGAAATCTTGCCGGAATAATTCGGCTCCCGTATTTCTTCCGCAAATGTGGTAATGCTGGACCAACGATTTGAGCCTACAACAGTTTCAAATGTTTGTTTATTTATTTATTCATTCATTCATTCATTTTTTTATATACTGGTTTGTTTATTTATGTATTGAGTAATAACAAAGTAATTTAACAGTAATCAACATTTAAGTATAAGCAGATCTATCTAAAATGGATCTGTCTGTATATCTGTATGCCTGGCCTTCGATCTTTCTCGACAACCATTCATACAGTTGAGTTCAAACTTGGTCGGTGTATTGCTGAGGACTCTAGGAAGTGCAGCGATGAGTGTTGAGTTGTTTGGCTGAGTGGTTCTCAATAAAGCTGCAAGCAGCCACACCAGAGGCCAGGCAATTGGCCGGTTCCTAACAGGCTAGTTTTGACAGGCACTGAACTAGCATACAATAAATGGCATCAATATTCTCATTTGCATATAAAATTGGAATTCAAATACCAGAGGAAAAGAGCTTGATTATATTATGTTGATTAATATTATACTTTTTTTCCCTTTATGTCTCAATTTTTTGTAATAAAAATAATATTGTGGTGTTTTGACAAGTGGGATACTATTTCAAATTAAAATTATTCACTGTGCCAAACTCAAGAAACATCATTACCTGTTAATCTGAAGTGCAAAATGCAATTTAAATCCTGTTAAATATATAACTGTTGATGGCTTTGAACAACGCACTTCTATTTTTGATAAAATTTGCACATTCTTCTAATATCTGATTTATTATGGTTTGTATTTTTTCTACTATATAGCTCTACTGTGGACTTGAATTACACTACATTAAATTTGCATTTGATATGAGTAAAAAATGTGCAATTTGTCTTTGTTTGAAAGCAATGAAATGCAGAAAGTGCTTACAGCTGCCTCGCTGTAACAATAAATATGCACTGGTACTGTAAGTATCCCAATTTACAGTATGTAGAACAGACCTCAAATCCAGCGTAGATGGTTATAACATTCGAAGTTGCAAGATAACAGAAATCCTAGATACAACCTGTTCATGTTAAAAAGGAACATGATTTTAATGCATTGAGAACTCATCTAAGGAAAAAAATTTTTTTGTTCCATTGTATGATTCACATGGTGCTATTTATAAACTTTTGGACTAATATATATATATATATATAACTAATGCAGGCTGTGGCATATTTTCAAATGCTCAACAGTGTTAACATTCCACAGTTAGTTTCCGTCAAAATTTACTCAGCACAAAGTATTCTAATGGATGTAATTTACTCAGTACAAAGTATTCTAATGGATGTAATTTACTCAGCGCAAAGTATTCTAATGGATGTAATTTACTCAGCACAAAGTATTCTAATGGATGTAATTTACTCAGCGCAAAGTATTCTAATGGATGTAATTTACTCAGCACAAAGTATTCTAATGGATGTAATTTACTCAGCGCAAAGTATTCTAATGGATGTGATTTACTCAGCACAAAGTATTCTAATGAATGTAATTTACTCAGCACAAAGTATTCTAATGGATGTAATTTACTCAGCACAAAGTTTTATAATGGATGTGATTTATTCAGCGTAAAGTATTCTAATGGATGTGATGTACTCAGCACAAAGTATTATCATGGATGTGATTTATTCAGCGCAAAGTATTCTAATGGATGTGATATACTCAGCACAAAGTATTCCAATGGATGTAATTTACTCAGCACAAAATATTCTAATAGATGTGATTTACTCAGCACAAAGTATTCTAATGGATGTAATTTACTCCGTACAAAGTATTCTAATGGATGTAATTTACTCAGCACAAAGTATTCTGATGGATGTAATTTACTCAGCACAAAGTATTCTAATTGATGTGATTCACTCAGCACAAAGTATTCTAATGGATGTAATTTAATCAGTACAAAGTATTCATATGGATGTGATTTACTCAGCACAAAGTATTCTAATGGATGTAATTTACTCAGCACAAAGTATTCTAATGAATGTAATTTACTCAGCACAAAGTATTCTAATGGATGTAATTTACTCAGCGCAAAGTATTCTAATGGATGTAATTTACTCAGTACAAAGTATTCATATGGATGTGATTTACTCAGCACAAAGTATTCTAATGGATGTAATTTACTCAGCACAAAGTATTCTAATGGATGTAATTCACTCTGCACAAAGTTTTCTAATGGATTTGGCAGCCTCTGTTATCACTTGACAACTTGAAGGGTAAAAAAAATGCCAAGTCATCCATGTTGGTAATTAATTCCGGCTCGCCCTCCAGGCCCGAGAGTGAGCTTCAGGCAGGAATCTTTTGTTAAGCTCTGACCACACAAGTCACAGTAGCCGGCTTCCTGCAGTGGGAAACACCAACTTTGGAGTATTAAGAAAACCAATAGCCTTGTTGACATGAACATGGGAGTCTAACCCTCGAAGCCTCCTGATATGAAGCATTGATTTTTCTGTCTGGGCGCAGTGCTAAAACCATTCATTCTCTGTGGGCAGCTGTGCTCTCCAGGCCAAATTTTCTCTGCCTCTCCCCCCCTCCCATACTCACCTCCAGGCTAAAACTTGCGGAATAAATTTGCCAGAGCCTCCAGATGTGATTTGTGCTGGGCCCATGTCAGGATGAGGGGGTTAAACATCTCGGGCACTTTGGAATGGAGCTGACCCCCTGACTCCTGGGCCAACAGCCTCTCTCTCTCTCTCTCACACTCGCGTGCATGCACTCACCTGCGTGAGCCAAGTCTCCCAGCAGGTTAAAGGACACGACACGGCCATAGCTAGCTTAGCAGAATGCATTCAATTACCGCTTCTACCCATTTAATCAATTTTCCTCTTTCCCTCCAGTGCTTCACTTCTATTATTCATCTCTAACTCCGACCCTCTCCATCTCCTCTCGATTCTAAACCAAAATAACAATAATATTCATTACTGCTCTAACAAGATTCAAACTTACTGAGGTGCAGCAGAGCTCGGGTTTTTCAGGATATTTAATTAATTGCAGCTATTTTGGACCAAATTTTATTCACACTCTGAGTCTGTCTGAACTCCTCTTCTTACTTTTTGCTGAAATGCCCCACGAGTGTCTGACGTAAGGTCTTTCGCAAAGGCGAAAAAGAGGAATAATGAGTTGTGTGCTTATTGATATTAAAGTGCTGTTACTAGTCTCGCTTTATCTTCCAACATACAATAACAGATCTGGTACAAGAAATTTGAGATCTTATCTAAGGGCCATCTGAAAAATTATCCCATCCAAAAAAAAAAACAAAGATTGGTCTAGGAATTATTTTATGAAGTCATTGTGCATTAATAAGCACATTAAAAATATATGTAAATCCATAATTTTATCAAACACAAATAAAATGGCGCATTTTTTTTGTAAGAAATGGAGTGTTACCGATACCCTTGTATTTTAATAGTCATTTTCTTAATGACTGTTCTGAAGTACTTAATATCAATAAATAAAGGATAGATTATTTTTGCTCATCTGTCCAGTGTCACAGCGGAAGCTGGAGCTGGGAGCTCCTCCATGCAGTAAAAATGCATTAAAGAGAGCTGGATTGAGCACTGGCACCGTAGCTCTAGGCCACACATTTGAATAATAATCCCCCCTCAATCACTTCAAATGTTTCCAATTCATTTATTTAAATCAAAGGCTCATAAACTTAGACTTAAAAAGCATGTGAAACAGTCCTTTCTTTCTCACTGCTGTGCGTCTGTTCCAGCAGCCACACTGTTTTAAACTGACTGAATTTAACAGTTAAATTACAAGTGGAGTCCTGTGCGCATTTAGCTGTGGTTTACACTTAACATACACAGAACTCTGTTGTAAAGTTATTGTAAAATTACAGTTAACATAATTGGCAAAAAAGGTGCCAGTTTATAACAGTGCAGCGAGAGGGTAGATTACAGGAGAGGTTCCCGCCCTCATTCAAGTCTTTGGTCCATTTTGTGTCTGAGTTTGTGTGTGTGTGTGCGTGGGTGCGCGCACACGTGCACGCGCGTGTGTCTGTGTGCGTGTGTGTGTGTGTGTGTGTGTGTGTGCGTGCGTGTGTGTCTGTGTGCATACTTGTGCGCGTGCATGTGCGTGTGTTTGTGTGCACGTGCTCGTGTGTGCATGTGTGTGTGCTTGCGTGTCCGCGTGTGGGTGTGTGTAAGTGTGTGTACACGTTTATGTGCACTTTGTTTGATTACATCAGGAACTACCATCTGCCAGCCTATACATTCATTTGCCTTTAACAATTAGAAGCTGAGAGGAGAGAACAAATGAGACGAACCTGAGAGTGAAGACACAGATTTGAAATTAGAATTTATGGAAACAGCGCAATGATTTTTTTCAAGGCTTGATTAGCCAAGCTTGTGAAGAAATTCTGGAAATGTATATAATTATTTTAACTGTCATACAGTGGCAATCATAATTGACAAGATTTGTATGAGATACGATGCAATAACAGAATATATTAAAAACATATCTTGGCTTGATTACCGGGAGAACATTAGGGGAACCGCAATATTATAACGACACAATTATCATGGCCTCCTCAGGACATGCTGGTAGCATTTTTAATGCATTAGTGAGCCTTAGCTAACGAAGAAAAAAAAATTAACTACAGCAGATTTTCAAAGCACCAGTTGTACCCAATATCATTAAAAATTGATATAACTTTCCCTCAACATGACAAGTGTTTGGTCTGAGAGAAGATGTGCTCTGAGCGAGGAAGAGAAAAATTGTGTTATTTTTTGCAGATCTCTCCCTCTCTCACTCCTTCAGTATCTTTCATTTTGCACCCCCCTCCCTCCTTCGCCCCAGCCATCACCTCCTCAGCTGAGAGATGTACCCATTAAAGAGTGACAGTTTGACACACAATGACCCGTCAGTGCATCCATCTCTCAATGTTTTATTTCAGAGAGCAGCCAAAACTGAGGGGAAAATAAGCAAGTTGTTTCAAGGCCTTGGAAAAACATCAAACATTTACTGGCATCCTTAGTCTGTGGACCTTTGATTTACAGGGGATATGTCAGAGGCTGATTAGCCAGGGAGAGTGCTTAAGAACCTATAGATGCTGTGCAATTACGCTAGTGCTGCTCCAACACAACACCAAACCGCAAATGTAAAACTGGTTGAGCGCAGCAATGAGCGTGCACATGCAATGTATATGTTTACTGGGGTGTGTGTGTGTGTGTGTGTGTGTGTGTGTGTGTGTGTGCATGTGTGTAAGTACAGGAACATGCATGCTGTATGTATATTTACTGGGGTGTGTGTGTGTGTGTGTGTGCGTGTGTGTGTGTGTGTGTGTGTGTGTGTGTGTGTGTGTGCGTGTGTGTGTGTGTAAGGAACATGCACGCAGTATATATGTTTATTTGGGTGTGTGTATAAGAACAGGAACATGCATGCAGTAAATATTTTTACAGAGGTGTGTATCTCAGTTCAGGCACATGCATGCAGTTTATATGTTTACAGGGGTGAGTGTGTATACGTACAAGCACATGTATGCAGTATATATGTTTACTGGGGTGTGTGTATATACGTACAGGCACATGTATGCAGTATGTATCATTACTGGGGTGTGTGTATATACGTACAGGCACATGTATGCAGTATGTATGTTTACTGGGGTGTGTGTATATCGCACAGGCACATGTATGCAGTATGTATGTTTACTGGGGTGTGTGTATATACGTACAGGCACATGTATGCAGTATGTATGTTTACTGGGGTGTGTGTATATCGCACAGGCACATGTATGCAGTATGTATGTTTACTGGGGTGTGTGTATATACGTACAGGCACATGTATGCAGTATATATGTTTACTGGGGTGTGTGTATATACGTACAGGCACATGTATGCAGTTTACTGGGGTGTGTGTATATACGCACAGGCACATGTATGCAGTATATATGTTTACTGGGTGTGTGTGTATATACCTACAGGCACGTGTATGCAGTATATATGTTTACTGGGGTGTGTGTATATACGCACAGGCACATGTATGCAGTATATATGTTTTCTGGTCTGGGGTGTGCATGCTGGATGGGGTTGATCTGTTGGTTTGGTATTGGTATAAATGTAGCATCTTCTATTCTTTTGTTCATTGTTACTCTGCTTTCAACATTCACTGCATGATACTGCTTGTTTTCATCAGAAAAACATCCACATGACATGCAATATCGTAATGCAGTTCTATTGCCATTTAACATTTTTTTATAATGATCATGAAACCATAATTATGATGTATAACAACATAAAACAATTCAGACAGGGATTTGTGGCTGAGGTGAGTCTCAGTGGTGCTCATCATAAGCTCCGGCCGAGCCCAATAGCCTTAAAGTTGCTGATTCGAGTCTGCGCTATGCAGTTCTCTGACTGGGAGTCTGCCATAGAGGGCTTCAATTGGCCTGGTGTCCCCTGGGGTGCAGTACAGTAAACTTCAGGGGCGCAGTTCATGTAATTTTAGGGGTGCAGTGTGTTTAACTCCAGGAGTGCGGTGCGTTTAACTCTGGCAGCATCTGAAATGTACTGCAAAAGCTTCTCCTCATGACTGGCAGGATTAAGCATCTGGCTGCTGAGTGGTTCTCAGGCAAGTTTATGACATGAACACATGTATGAGAGGAACACATGCATGAGATGAGCACATGAATGAGATGAACACATGTATATGAGAGGAATGCATGTGCTGCATCTGTGGGTGCAGTCAGAATAGAGGTGATTCTGGAGAAAAGTACAAGTATGATAAAAATTTTGAGAAAGGCTACATTGCAAAAATTGCATGTATTAGGGTCAGGAATGTTGTGGTAAATGAAAACTATCAGCTACTCGTGGGACTCTGTCGCAAATCCAAGTGGAGATAAACCATGGCTTAAATAATCCAAGTCCAAGGCATTTAAATAATATTCCTACCTCTTGGACTTTTTCATATTCTATTGTTGTACTACATAATGCACCAAAATGTACGGCTGTCTTCCAAGCATGAGCTCAAATTGCTTTATAAGGCCACAGCCAAATAGAACATCCAGCCATATTTCTAAATAGGGTAAAATAAATAAATACAAATTATTTTAAAAGTGTATTCATAGAATACAAGGTAGCGCGAAGAGTTATGCCAGCCCATTATGAAACCTGTCTCTACAATGGAAATAGAAATTGAGTGAAAATCGTGGATATGCAGGACAAAAAACATTGTGTATCCAACCAATTATTACTGAGCTCAAACTACATCCTTTAACTGAAATATGTCTGATCAATTCCCCAACTAAAAGCGGGTAAGCTGTGGTAAAAAGCTGAATGAACTCTGCTCCATGATAGAAAACGCAGATAAATAGCATTTATAAGCAGTCATCTTCCAAGTCGTTGAGTAGTAATTCAGTCAATGTGCCACCAAGTCTACTTTCTCCTTCAGTATAGTGGAGAGGTGGGGCTGTGGACATAGTGACTGTTAAACACAGGCAGGCCAGTGACATCTCACCTTTGGATAAAGTCCCTTACCCAGTTGGCGCCAGTGAAAAAACTAGGGGGTGGTGGGCAGATCACTGAATATGTGGAAGCTGTTAAGGAGTCAAGCGCAAGTCACCTTGAATAATGCTGAGTTAATAATAATAATAATAATAATAATAATAATAATAATGCATCAATTTTATATAGCGCTTCTCTGGGTACTCAAAGACGCTTTACAATGGAGGCATTATTCATTCACTCACACATTCACGCTCTGATGGTGGTAAACTATGTTAATGGATTATATACAGCATAACAGGTAAGGATTAACCTTCTTCAGGTGCCCTGACCGTTTAAAGTCCCGCTGCTTTTTTTGAGTTAATTCGGTACTGCTGATCTGTGACCTCCCACACCCTGTCCAGTTCCCCAGCACAGTACATTGGTCTCTTATGTCAAAGACCTCACAAATTGTGCTAAAGTGCACAGCCACTCTTACAAGCCACTGGACTATCTCATCCTGAGACCAGCTATCTGCTTTTCTCACCATTTTTTCCGCAGCTACATGATTTGTCATGCTTTACGAACCAATCGACATACAGTAAATAATCCAGCAATACTGCTCATTTTTTTCTTTTTTCTTTTGTACCGCTATTAATTCCATTTAAATAAATGTGCAACCGTAAGTGACGAACTAGTTAATATCAGGAAAAAATTCCAGTTCAGCACAGAGTGGTAAGTTTGAATTCAGAATTCAAACTCAGCTTTTATGATTTGTTGTTAAGAATCATGTTCCTAGGCGAGGCTAAAACTGCAAAACGCAGCAGTTTTAAGAGGGACAAAAAATTAAAATACATATTTTTTCCGGGCGTAAATTTCCTCGAGTCTTGCTTATCGCAATCTACATATTGTTTCGTAAGCGCAGATACAAGCATTGGCTGGGTCCTCCAGGCCGGATATCGCTGGGTTGTCTCCCCAATAAAAGTGCAGCATATTGAAAAAGCTACATTTAGTGGTTGTGCATTTCTCCAAGCATTTCATATAATCACTATCTGCATCACGTTCCCAGTTTACCCATGAAAACAAAACAGCCAACAGACCCTCCTACTGTGCAGAAGGTTTTTGTCTCAGATAAAGTGAATACCGCGCCAATCTGCGTAATGGAGAAACGAACATGCTACCAGGCATTGAACTCAAATCCAATAACCCCCTGTGTAACTGTAGGAAATCAAGGCCTCGCTTTTACTCTGTTGTGATTACTTCACTGTGCTCATGATGGGATGGTGTGACGTTCTCTCACCTGTTTACCTCTCCACGACAGAGCAAATGTGCCACAAGCTCTTTTTGGACAAAGTCCTCTATTTTTAAAAAGCACTTTTTAAAACGTATTTATTCTTTAATACATCATTATTTGGAAAGGGTTTGAATACATGCGCATTTAGCATGAAAAATATTTAGATATGTTAGGTCACAACCAGGATGTGACCTTCCTCTATAATTTATTTGAGCTACCGGCTTCATTTGATGGCTAATTTTACATTACGAACTGAGGGGACACATTGAATTGTATTTCTGTATGAAGCCAATATAATTCCATGGATAAATTATCCAGTTATTAAATTTTTTCAGTTATTGCAGATCTGGTCTTCTGTGGTCCAGGCATTTTTAATATTTCAGGATTTTCTCAGGAACAGCGGTGCACTTGAATGTCAGATTCAAAGTTAGAGCTACGGTTCTCCATGATTATTTAGAGTGTGATTTAAAAAAAGTGAAATCAGACTGTAACATTCAGTGTTTAAAATTGAAATTTTCTGTGTGGGTCTCGAACTGCTGCCCTTTGAGGCCCGTTGCGTCTGCTGGTTTTGAGGATTTTTAACTCATTCAATAAAAGAATTTGGCCACATAAACAAGACCTAAAGACCATTTAGCCAATCGTAAACTAAAGTGCAGGTGACTTAAATGGAGGGCTTAAGCACACATTAGAAGCCTGCAGGAACGCATTCAAAACCTACAGATGCCACGGCTCTCCAAGAGATCAGTTTGAGATTTCTGGTGAAAACTGTGATGTCTGTGTGGTAAGGTTTTGAGTGTATGTGTGTGAGTGTGTGCGTGTGCGAAAACATGTGTGAGTGAGTGTTTGGTAAGGTTTTGTGTGCGCGCACGCGCGCGTGTGTGTGTGCACCTGTATGTCTGTAGAATTTGTACGATGTTCATTAGCTTAAGCATCAAGAACGGTGGCATTGTCTAAACATTTAACACCGCAGTCCTTTGTCATAGGTTTTCAATATGACCATGACTGAACACCTAGTATGGCAGTCTCTATTTTGTAGACATTATGTTGCATATTTATCCCCTGCCATAACCTTCAGCAGAGCAAAGGATAATGCAATGGAACTCGTCCGTTTGTCTACCTGTTCATCTGTCTGGAAAAGTAGGGACAAGTTTTGTCAGAAATATCTTTGCCTAGATGAATAAAATTGTGTGTGTGTGTGTATGTGTGTGTGTGTGTGTGTGTGTGTGTGTGTGCGCGCTCCTTGTCATGACCTTGATTGGGTTCAAAGTCAGGATTCCATGGTGGCAGGGGATATTGATGACTGTCTTCTTGTTGATTATCCAGCACAGGGTGTCTGTGAGTCATTTGCTTCATTCCAGAGTTTGCATTTTAAATAAAATATTTTCATATGTGTTCGCCTGTTAACAAGATGAGGGAAATAACTTCAGCAGATCTTGAGAATTCAATCAGCTCTCCTATTTCTGGATCCTGGCATCATTACGTTCAGCCTCCATTTTGGACACTGCAGCTGAATGTTTACCACATCCTACCATATCATATACCTGTACATCAAGGGCTGAAGTTTTGTACAGTTTATTGAAATGATCATCGGGATCAGACAGTCCAGGCTGATAAACAGTTTGGAATCTGCTGCAGAATCACCGGGCAAATATTATATAGTTAGAAGGCAGAAGATTTGGAACCAGTCAGGCAGATTTTTATCACAGAAACACGGACAGAATCGTAAATCGTGATTAATCCAGTGTCGTCGCCAAAAGTAAAAAGACACAAAGGCAATCTAAAATTGTTAATGGTTAACCAAAGGAAGTTGAAATACAGGAGTCAAACTCAGAGCATGGCTTGTCAGTACAAACCCTAATTCCAATTAAGTTGGGGCATTGTGTAAAACATGAATAAAAGCAGAATACAATGATTTGCAAATCTTTTTCAACCTACATTCAATTGAGTACACTACAAAGGCAAGATATTTACTGTTCAAACTGATAAACTTTATTGGTTTTTTGGGAAATATTCACTCATTTTGAATTTGATGCCTGCAACACGTTCCAAAGAAGCTGGGACCGGGGAATGTTTACCATTGTGTTACATCACCTTTTAATGACACTAAATTAACATTTGGGAACTGAGGACACTAATTGGAGAAGCTTTGTAGGAGGAATTCCTTCCCATTCTTGCTTGATGTACGACTTCAGTTGCTCAACAGTCCGGGGTCTCCATTGTTGTATTTTGCGCCTCATAATGCGCCGCACAGTTTCAGTGGGACACAGGTCTGGACTGTAGGCAGGCCAGTCTATTACCCGCCCTCTTTTACTACGAAGCCACACTGTTGTAACACGTGCAGAATGTGGCCTGGCATCGTCTTGCTGAAATAAGCAGGGATGTCTCTCGTCCCTGAAAAAGATGTCACTTGGATGGCAGCCTATGTTACTCCAAAACCCGTATGGACCTTTCTACATTAGTGGTGCCTTCACAGCTATGCAAGTTAACCCTGTAATGGGCACTAACACATCCCCATACCATCACAGATGCTGGCTTCTTTTATTTGCGCTGATAACGATCTGTATGGTCCTTTTCCTCTTTAGCTCGGAGGACACAAAGTCCATGATCTCCAAAGACAATTTGAAATGTGGACTCATCAGACCACAGCACACTTTTCCACTTTCCATCAGTCCATCTCAGATGAGCTCGGACCCAAAGCCGGCAGTGTTTGTTCGTTGTTGATATATGGCTTTTGCTTTGCATGGTAGAGTTTTAACTTGCGCTTGTAGATGTAGCGACAAACTGTGTAAACTGATAATGGTTTTCAGACGTTTTCCTGATCCCACATGGCAATATCCTTGACAGAATGATGTTGGTTTTTAATGCAGTGCCGCATGAGGGACCAACGGTCATGGGCATTCAATGTTGGTTTTCAGCCTTGCCACGTATGTGTATAGATTTTTCCAGATTTTCTGAATCTTTTGATGATATTATGGACTGTAGATGATGAACTCCCTAAATTCATTGCAATTGTACATTGAGAAACAGTATACTTACACTGTTGGACTATTTGCTCATGCAGTTGTTCACAAAGTGGTGAACCTCACCCCATCCTTGTTTGTGAACGACTGAGCCTTTCGGGGATGCTCCTTTTATACCTAATCATGACACTCACCTGTTTCCAATTAACTTGTTCACCTGTGGACTGTTCCAAAAAAGTGTTTTTTGAGCATTCCTCAACTTTCCCAGTCTTTTGTTGCCCGTCCCAGCTTTTTTGGAACGTGTTTCAGGCATCAAATTCAAAATGTGAGAATATTTTCAAAAAATCAAAAAAGTTTGTCAGTTTAAACATTAAATATTTTTGTAGTGTACTCAATTGAATATAGGTCAAAAAGGATTTTCAAATCATTACCCCTCCCCACCCAAAGGGTGAGGGCAAGGGCTATTGTTTTTGGTTCAGTTTGTCTCTGTGTTTGTGTGTTTGCTTGTTTGTTTGCTAACACTCAAACGGCAAAACTAATGGCCGAATTCACCCCAAATTCAGTATGGGGATTGCCACTCACCCAGAATAGGTCCCTGTTGAATTTTGTACAAGTAGGTGAAAGTATCTGCGAGGGGTGGGGTTTGTGTGCCTGGCACCACTTGTTGTATTCTGTCTTTATTCATGTTTTACATAATGTCCCAACTTCATTGGAATTGGGGTTTGTAGCAGGTAGAACTGAGTGAATCTTGCTAAGAAAAGAAGTAAACAGAAGGCTTAAATAACAAGACGGGTAAAGAGGGGAATGGAAGACAGGTGGAAACGCGAGCAGGAGAGAGTAGAGAGGGGTGTGATTAAAGCAAGGGAATCACATCCAATCAGAGAACAAAATGGGGAGGGGAAGGATGGAGTGAAAATAGAGTTAAACAAAGACACGTGGAGCCACAAACAAAGGAGACAGAAGCCAAACTAAATAAACAGAATTAAAACTATGCTAATACAACAGTAATGACAAAATAACTTAACCAACACTGACAATAGCCTCGCCCTGACCCTACCATATCTAATATAATAAACTGTTAGATGTTTTTTTTCTGTTTTGCTTCCACAGCTTTATCATTCATTCCGTCTTGTTTTAATTGTCAAGTAATTATGCTGCCACAAAGATTTTCTTGTTTTGAACTATGAAAATAATAGCGCTGCATTTTAACTGAGAATGTATTACTAAAACCTTATTTTTCAACAAGTCCTTTGAGAACATCTGATAAATATCCCAGATTAAACATCAATAATTACACTAGCATGATTTTTAAAAGCACTTTGGAAATTTAAAAAAGTCCTCCTCAAAAGCTTCGCTTTAGAACGCAATGCATCATCGAACCATTTTACCATAAACCTTCAAAAAAAAAAAAATGTTCACTGGCAATAAGCAGTTTCCGCTGCGTGTCAAAGGCCACGTTTTAATCTAAGCATTCGCAAATACTATATATCACACCATGTGCACGATGACCACAGTCCATAAATCTACAGCACAAAAATTAGAAAGTGAAAAACATTTTACACAGACATAAGCTTTTACATTTTTCTGAATGACATTAAAGCCCAATCATGGAGTGTCAACAAATTGCCCCTTCGAATCGTTCTGAGTGAATTAGTTGTTCATGGGGAGAAAGAGCTTTTTCATCAGGCTGTTGAAACCTTTTCTGCTCCCTTATGCACCAGCAAACATGCTGATACAATTTAAAGGTCATGTTCTTTTCAAACTGACAGGGGCCTTCCAAAACTTTGACGAGGGCCCCCTCCAAAGAATCGCACCGTCCCTTTAAACGGAAAAGGAATTAAGCTCCGTGTCAAGCTGATGTCAGTTCAATCATGTAAACTGATTAGAAAACGAAGCCAGGAACTGCACTGCTCCACTCTGTGACCGACAGCATATCAGCGCCGGCAATGATTTTGTGTTGAAAACAATAAACTGGTAGTAGGTAACTGACACAAAAGAAGCGAGGTGAGAGAGCGAAGAAAGAATAATAATTCATGAGTGTATGATAAAGATATGATTCTCTCTAAAAGGTCCTGGTTTTTTTTTTTTTTTTTGCTGTTGTTGTTTAGTACCTTCAAAATTAGAACAAGCCCTTCATTTCATTTCAGGGCATTAGAGCTGAGCCATGAACAACAGTCATTCAAAGACACAGTTGATGCTTAGTTTAATACTAAATTGAATTGTGTAAAAAGATTCTACATATACCCCAGGGCAAAAGTTAAGAGCCATCCGAGAGACCCCTTATACGTCACGTACCCCCACATCACAGGGATTTTACACTGGCATGCGTGCACACACTGGTTGAGAAAAGAAACCAGGAAGTCAATCGCTCGAGATAACCTTTTATGAAAGAGGTGCAGAAATTTAACATTTCCTCTCTTCAACCGAAGAGCGAGCTCACAGTTTCGAATGCGCACGTCACGAGTTTGTTTCTACCCCTGTGTCAAAGATCAAGCCACATAAACAAACCAGTGCCACCATGCTTTTGAGTTTGCCGTAAATTCAGCAACAGCGAGGAGGGACAGTTACAGGTGCTAAGATCTCATTGAGGCTTAATAGGCATATTAGTGAGTCAACCATCCCAGTCGACTAGATATCAGTTTGATTACACAAAGGCAGAAAAAAAAACATTTTTTGCCTTAAAAAGGCTAGTTTCAATTTAGCAACATAAAGCCAACGCACCATAGTTTGAATATTTGAAGACAACTCCGTCAACAAAAAATATATACCGTCATTATTTTGTATAAATCAGTTTTGTGAAACTAAAACTGGAAACAAATTCCCCCTGTAAAAAGCAAGCAAGCAAGCCCAAGCCAGTGGCATAACGACAATGTCGACGACCGTAGGCCACTTGTTAACGGTTATGCCGCCAGTTGAGACAACACTAATCACTAGCTAGCTCTAGCAAATCAGCCATTCATTTTGGCGTAGAAGTAGCTAAGTAACAAAGCACTCACCTAGCTAGCCAGTGCAAAAATGCACGATGTGGCGGGCTAGCTTTATGCAAACTCAAGCAAGCTGATTTCATTATATTATGCACAACATCATCATCACCACAATATGACGTTGGTGTCACGCTGAACACTTCAGCTCCATAATCGAGAGCTCGAAGCTCCTCCACTCTGCCAGTAATAGGCAAGCCCCTGTCTCGTAAATACTGCTGCAGGCGATCCCTTTTCCACAGACGAATCTCGGTGTAGCACTGCTTTGTATTCACCATTCCTGCATTGTAAACACCAGGAGGGAGTGCGTCACTGTGGGTTGGTTTATGTTCCTTGACCTCTGACCTTTTGCACATGACCCCAGCACAGCGGAACTGTGAGTTTGCTTATACTCGTTGCACTGCTTGATAGAGTACACAAATAACCATATTGTAGTTTTTTTTGTTTTTTTGTTGTTGTTTTATGTCACGCGGTCCAGTCTACGTTAGTTATGCATAGGAATGAATGCGGGCAGCATTTGGCTGTTATTCACTCTGTTATCTATGACTCTATTCTGAAATTAGGTTTGTACCAAATTTTTTGAAGCTTCTTCTATAATAATGACAATTGAAATTCTTAATCAGCATTGGAATGCTAAAAGTTTTATTTTGCTGAAAGTCAGTATTTTTGTTTAAACTCTGTATCTCTGCACAGTTGCAGAGAAAGAGTAGGTTATACTAAAATTATTAACATGACAATTTTTGTAGAATTAGATTCCAGTGGTGGCTACGCAGGATTATTACTGGGTCTGGTTATCCAAATATTTCTCTTAACTTCAGAGGTAGTAGCCAAAAGCCTGAATTCCTAAAGTAAAAATTTATTGGAAAAAGACGTCATCGTCTCCAAAATTTGCAACATGTTTTTAACTAACGTAACATTCTGCTTCAATACATATTTAATGGTGATTACATCTCAAAGCCAAATTTTTGTGGTGGTTAATACAGCTCCACTGTTTGCCTAAGTCACGCGGATGATTTAACTGGGCGGTCCAGCAGTAATCTAACGGCACTATATATGACATGAATTATATAAGCAAAATAACACAAATTTTAGCTATTTCACCATTTTGGCTGTAGCACTTATATTGTAGAAAATTCCTTTAGCCCTTACAAAAAAGAACATATTATGTATCTGTATTTGCTCGACATTCATCATTCAACGTTTTAGAAGCGTTTTAAGAATGCTAACGACAATCTGTGAGGGCTTGATTATAATCATTGTTCGCGTATGTATTGATCTTGGTAATTTAGTAAATAAATGATATCCTTGTTAACCAGGCTATTTCAAATGGGAAAGGTTGAGATCCATCATGCATAAAAGGTGAGAGTCCTCCTAGTCATGGCACTCAACTCACAATCCTATCAGGCCAGCATAACTAGGGCTGTGGTAGAATAGGTTGGAACAAGTAAAGCAACAAGCATGAAAGATTTTCAAATTACACATACAGGCCTCCATAACACAAGAGCTCACTGGATAAAATGCAGAAGAAATGTAGGATAACACAACAATTAACAATAATTTGTGACCGAATATGACTTATTTGGGGATTACTAATTTATTTATCCACATTTGCACCCCATGAAGGAAGAGTTGAAATCTGTTTTGAATGTATCGTGTTGTGTAGTGAGCTGCCAGAGCCAGAAATGTATAAATAAAAGTCTTAATTTTTATCGAATACCATCAAGTAACACTCCGTTCACTGCTGCCCACGGACGGCTTTGGCTGTTAGCCAGCTGAAGAACAGATTGAAACAAGGAGCTCATTGACAATCCCTTACTTTGCGGCACAAATTTCATATCAGGTAGCTAAATCAGCCAGATTTACAGATATTTTAAAAGTAGATGTAGCTAACAATATTTGTTTCATTTGCAGGATGTCCATCTTTGTGTGTATACACGTTGAAGTGGACTAGCTTGGAAGCCGACCTAATTTCATTGAATCATTGTCTGTGTAGCGATAAAAATGCACCATGGTGAGACATTTTTTTTTGCATAGAATAGACTAGCTAGAATTCTGTCACAGAATCAGACCCCTATTGGGGAGGTCCTTCAGTCACCGACAAGCAGCCAGTGCATAAGGGTATGTTAACAACACCTTATTTTTTAAGGTTAATCTGGCTGCATAAACATGCCGATACTCGAGTGACAAATTTATTATACAGAGTCAACGTTTAAAAATATTAAACAAATAAACAGTTTTGTTTCATTTTTGTCTGTTAGCTAGTTTTCTTCTTTTCCACTTTGTCTTCAGGTGGGTCATGGAGACGCGGTAGCGCAGTGGTCAAGTAGGCTTGACTTGCCATGGAAACCGGGGTTAAGCACCCGATGGGCCACTAGGCTCCTACAGGCTTACTCCCTCTGGTGGTTGGGGTCTTTCTGCTGCCAGTGTGTGCATGCATTGTCATACAAATAAGTGGTCCATTCTCAGATAAAACAAGCTATTGCCCCAACTGTTGGGAGAACAGAGTGCACAAGAACTGTTACCACCCCAATGCATTCACGATATGGTGAAGATGCCAAACTAATCCATGGTTCTGCAATCACCTATCTCAATCAAGACACTCCTTTTCACTATATCGTGTAAGCACCACTTGGAATTACGAAAAGTTGTCCAATTCTGTGTTCTTTCCTTGAGCTGCCATTTTCCCATGCTGTCACTGATTGGGGTGGGGAAAATGGCGGAGTACAGAAGTCTCACTCACTAAATATTACATGCATTTTATTGAGAGTGGTTGGGCGAATGATAGAGGAGACATTGTTCGCCCTATATTTGGTGGAATAGCCACACTATTTCTTAAAATAAGTTCCACATCACCAAAAATAATTTCAACAAATTTCGCCCAATTCTTGGAAATATGGTTTAGACATTCTTTTTTCTAACTACAAAATCTTTTTGAAAAGAATCTGACCTTAACTTCACTCTTCATTAGCTTTTAAAGAAAGGGTATGTTTAGCTTTTAAAGAAAGGTTATGTTTTTGACACGTTTAATGCTAAAAAAAACTATGGCCCCACTTCCAAGATCTGTGAGGAGATCTGTGTTCACCAAAAAAAAACTGTCCCATGAAGTCAGAACTTTAATGGAAAGAAACAGCATCATGATTAAGATGAAATATAAGATTTCATGAGTGGCACCCGATCGGTAACATTTGACACAAGCAAAGGAGCATAGTTCAGCCTTTTGAATGTGAAATCCACATTGAATGCATGCGGAGATCTTCATGCAAATATTCAGTTCAGGACTTGCTCATTTCCAGAAAATTTCATTTTGAATTTGGTGGTGCTTGACTTTTGCTCAGGTGTATAGATCACTCATTTTAGCTAAACACATCTTGATCTTAGTTTGTGAAACTATCCCAGTGAGGCTAAAATGTCTTGGTATCTTTCACTTACGTTTGAAACCTGGAATTAGCAATGTTGTACTTTCTGGTAATTTTTGTAGGGTAAAAAAATTAATGTTCTTGTAAGTGGCATGCAGAGTTTAAAACCATATATGTAAACTTGGCGTGATGAAGGCACTGACTCCATAATGTGTGTTAAAGGTGGGCTGTGGACGGTATGCATTGGACTTTCAAATTCATCAGTTCACAGTGCTTCTTCTGAACCTGCAGGGCAATGGTTTAATGAGGATTCATTTGTTTCATATTGAGGCACCTTTGAGGTCGAACAGTTCTTCAAATGGCCTATTTCACAGAATAATCAGACTGTTTAGCTAGCCTATCAAAGAAGGACCAATGCAGTAATTAGAATGTATATTTCTTTAACGCCTCAAAAGACGCTTCAAAGAATGTAATCATTAGGTTTGGCAATGTTACACTTTGACATTTCACTCATAATTCATGTGCAATTCAAAGAAAGGTTCTATTCTTAGTCAATTGAAAAGTGGATTAAAATTGTATTTTTTGCTTCACAGTAATGAGTGGCTGCTGTGGTCAGGATGAAAGTTGACTTTTCTAGTTTTCAGATATACAATTAAAGGAGCTTGTTGTGGCCTTAAAGATACAACTCCTATTAAATATCAAATGCGCAAAAAGCCAAAATCTAAACTTTAACTGAAACCACAAGCTGTATCTCATTACAGTGCATAATCACACAGAGGCTGGAGAGTAATTCTGTGCTCTGTTTTAATAGCCAAATCCTTCTATAATGTCTTCATACAGCCCACCTGCCCTGATAAAATTTGACACAAAGAAGCATTTATTACAGATTACTAAACTCTCTGTAATAAGCAACCACTCCCCAGATGTGAAAAATTGATGATTCTCATTTGAGGTTGGTCTCGCATTCCTAATCTTAAAGGTGATTTAATGGTCTTGAGGTGCCTTTGTACCAAAAAATGGTCCACAAATGAAAAATACATACAAAAGTAAAACAAAGGATTATGACCCCCATGATATTAAAAAAACAAATTTCTTGAGGAAAGAAATGGTGAGGAGAGGAAGAGGAGAACAGCTTGTGCGCGGAGAGCTGGGATCTCTCCGGGCAGTTCCCCCGCGCTCCTGATTTTAAAGCTGCCGTAATAGTCAGTGAGGAGGGTGTTAAGAGACTGTGGCGTGTGTACGTCTAACGGCCAAAGGTCATTGATTCCGGAGCCCATTTTTTGAACAATTTGTCTGGATTTTGGCATTTTGCGAGCACACACAGGACAGCTCTCCAGTAGACTGACCTTGACAGCGAATTGGATAAATAAACCCTCAATTTAGCCCTTCTCACTCGGAGCCGGTCCCGACGGGCCTTTTCACCTATCCATATCGTTCAGCCCACCGGTTCAACTTCCCAACGCCGCCGTCGACGCCGGCAGCTGCTCCGCGCCTGTGACAAACAGGGCCTTAAAGATAAGCTAACATCGCTCGCTCGCGCACCAGTCAAAGTCAATCGCGCCTGCATTGAAAATTTAATGCCAATTCCATCTCTGCAACCATCACACCCCCCACCCCCCATTTCCCATCACCCCTCCCATATCCCCATCCCAGGAGGCACCTCAACTAAGAGCATCACTCCATAACAGGTAATGACGTGGCATTTAATGATACTGTCCAAAGTGATCCAGGCCCTGCAGACAGGTAATGTACGCTCCTGTACCAGAGATAAGCATGGCTGAGTGTGCCAGCGCAGAGCAGCAATACTGTATATCTCACCGCCCTGTCACCAGATACAATGTGACATATGCACTGCCATCTTCCCTGGCCTTTCCCTTACTTTGGGGAAAAGAGCATTACCTGATATAACTAACCCACCGAAGTGTAAAGAGATGGAGGGTTTGTGGCGAGGCTGGGGGAACGAGGCGGGAGAAAATGGCTATCGCCAGCCGCTGATTAAGAATTCACCGCCTTCTGTTAATAGTTCCACGCACACCGCATTTCTCAGCCCCTCCGTTAATAGTCGCGCGCGCGTCGCATCGCCCCTAACCGCGGCAGCTGCTCAGCTGAGGCTGCTGGCCCTTCATCGGAGCGCCGGCGCCGGAGTGCACGCGGCGGGCGAAGCGTTTTTGGATGATAGATAAGGTTAAACAAGGTGCATTTTTGATTATTTACTCCTGCCGCTGAATCGGCGAAGAGCCGGCAGACAAGGTGGGGGTGGGTGGGGGGTGCAGACGAGGGGTAAGGGGAGCGGAGCAGGAGTAGGGAGGGAGGGAGGAGGCAGGGAGAGGTGATTTGCATATTTCATTCGGTATAGCAGGGACGAGAGAGCCGGATTATCTGACAGCCCTCTGCCGCTGATGGAGCTAAAGTGTGCATTCCTTTCCAGCTCTCTCACAAACTTCTGCTCGGCCGGAGATGAGCGAGAGAGAGAGAGAGAGAGAGAGAGAGAGAGAGAGAGAGAGAATAAGAACAACAGTGAGAAACGGAGATAGGGAAGGAAGTGCGTTAGAGAGATCGTAACAGATGTGAGCGAGAGAGGCAGCATATGAACGAAAAGGAAAAACGACAGTAAGGTTTCCGCACCCCTCCATTAGCACGCCGATCCTGGCTTTAACTATCGAGGCGTCTGCAGTGGGCGTTTGTGTGCTGCATGACAAACGGAAATCACTGTTATGATAGCAAATCAAATACAGCATAAAGCACTTCCTCCCCTGCAGGCCCTGAGCCCAGGAGCCCTAACCAAGCTAATATTCCTGATAACACTGCTCCGCCAGACCACCGTAACTCGCCCAAAGCCAACATGCAGGGATACATTTCAAACTTAAGAAAACATGAGCTCACCTGATAATCATCAATCGGTACTGATGAATTTGGAATTGGGATAGTTTAAATCTAAGGAATCGAAAAATTAATTCCAGAGCTCAAGGTACACTTGGCAGGCATGCATCAACTCAAATATTATATTCTTCTGAAATACTGTTTTAACTTTTATTTTTTTTTAGGAGGCCGAGGAGAAACAGGACTCTGTTTTTATGTCTTGATGAGCCAGAGATTAGGTTTAAAGAGTGTTTCTCATAGCGGCGAAGGACTGCATTGTTCATATGAATTTGTCAGGATTCATAAACGAACCACATCCTGAAGACACAAGCGTGTGTACACACACACACACACACACACACACGCACAATCGCACATACAGTATTCTCTACCCCCCGTGGTGGATGTGATTCCCCTGCTGTTTAAGTGATAGTGCTGTTTGAGGAAACAGGCGTTGTCACAGACAGCCCTAATCACACCCTTACACATAAAAGCATGAAATTCAAGCAAAATACTCTCTGGCTGTGATAATGAGGGCCTTGGCCTAATACAATGTCAAAGGAAGGAAAATACATGCAGGCGACTTCATCTTGTTAATGTAATATACCTAAAATTTCTTATAATAATAGCGTATGCGGTGCTAATAACTATCTGCCCCATCTGCAGTTTTTTTTTTCTCTTAGGTCTTTTATTTTGGGCTCATAATGTTTGAGTATGTGTGTGTGTGTGTGTGTGTGTGTGTGTGTGTGTGCGTGTCCGTGTGTGTGTTTGTGTGTGTGTGTGTGCACACTCGTTGCCTGGGATACTCTGTACGTAGCTGTTCCCATCTGCGTTTGTTTTTGTGCTTGCAGGGGTATGCACGCTGGTGATGTGTCCTGTAAATGCTCGTGTCTGTGAATGCACAGACCGAATTCCTAAATGAACATGGGGTGTGAGAGGGTGACTGGAGTGTTACTGAGAGGCTGGAACATATTTCCTGGAGCTGGTCTGTCCCTCCCTTCAGTTTCTGTGTCCCCAGGGCTGCTTTAAGACACCCCTGCAGTCCCTCATGTCTCTCGATCCTTAAAATCAGAGAAACACCGAGCGTAACCACACTCCTGCATGCGCTCTGCTCTTACTGAAGTTATAGACACTGCTTTTACCAGTGCTGAGCACACACACGAGTACTCAGGTGGGCATGCATACACAAGCGCCTGCACACACACACACACACACACACACACAGTCATGACATATGTAACATCCATATGTCAATAACATACGATGAAACATCATTATTCAATAGATTATGTACGCTGTCCCTCACGAACGCGCACACATATACGCATAAACGCACACACACACACACACACACACACGCACACACACAGCCAATGACTTCGTTACTTGGCAGCATTTGTTCCCAGTGAACACACTAAAGCTGTCGGCTGATTTGATTTTTATTCTGGAAGAATAAATACAACGGGATTATTTAGTAATGTACAGCGGGCTCCACAAATCACCGCCGCTCGCTGACCATCATTCACGGGAGAATATTTTACAACACAATTATTTCCCCGCTGACACAAATGAGTTGCAGCAGTGAACCTGCAGTAAGCTAATTAAGTTTAGCATGGCCGCGCCGTTATTAAAACAATCAAAGCATTTTACTGCCGACGCCGTTGCACGTGGAACCTTCTGGTCAGGACAACAGAGACACCCGCACCACACGATCTGAACGGAACCAGAACTTGGACCACAAATGCACCACTTTATTTTTATTCAATTTTATATTTCACTTCCTATTTTTTGATCAGTATATGGGTGTGTAAATAGGTTTCCAATTAATTTTTGGTTTCTAATAGAACACCAGCTATAATGTGATGTATGCTTGCATTTTATTTGGAGTAATAGAATTTGTAGAAGGGCTTTACTAATAATGATTTTGACCATTATTCTGCCACCAGCTGGATTAAAGCATGCATTTGTTTATTTAGACATTATTCTTTTTCAAGTATAAAGTAAAAAGCCAATTTTTTTTAATAATCCAAAACTCTTCCTCTGACTATTTTTAAACAATTTTTGCCCAGAATTCCGACAGATTTATATTTTATTGCATTGCACCTGACACAGATATGCAATGATGGTAAATTTATTCTTTATGGGGCAAGGGAATGTTCAATTTAATTTTCCAGCCACCTGGGCTATATGATTGGGGACCAAAGGAAGTGACACAAGGAAAGGTGTTGTAACAAATACAATAGGAGCAGTGAGCAAATTAAATTTAACCAAAAAACCCATCGTACACAAATTAAAACTGGGGGACGACGCATGGCTTTCTGACAATTAAAACACGGGCGCGAACAGTAGAATCGTATTCCACAATTAAAACACCTAATTCAATTTCACATTCACAGACCATTAAAAATGCAGGGCTCTGTTCTTTAAGGAGAGGATGGGGTGGGGGGTGTGCACGGATCAGCCGAGCCCTGGGCAGTGTCGCGGCTCAGTTCCTCCTCATAAGTGCTTCTTTGTTCCTTAGTTATTGGCATTCCTGTTAATTGGCATTAAGACGCCTGCAGCTTCTTTGTACAGGAGCTCTGCGCTACCGAGCGGCTTTTCTCCGACAAACGGCTGTGCGGAGGGGCTGACTTGTCAGAAAATAAAATAGTGCCTTCTCTGAAGTCCTTGGCGGAACAAAAATGCAATGATGGCTGATATTCTGTGCTCCTAATTACTTCATATTTATTCTACCCTCCCACCTCTCCTTTTAGTCTTTATTGGGGCGAAAACCGAAAACTTCAGCTACAGAGCAGACCCGCCTGATTTCCGAGAGGATGAACGCTATTGCAGTCCTGAGTCGTGGACAAATCCTCGATTTTAAACGCCCTCTGTCACCTCCCCTCGCCCCCTCCACTTAGGAACCGGACGTTGTATGTTTGCTACTTGGAGGACAGTCCAATCCGTTAGACGTGCAGATGAACAACGTAATGCAAGGCCCATGGCTGTTTGGCTGAAGGGAACAAGTCTTCAAGACTGTAAACTTGAAGCTATGACATTGCTCACAATGCAGTGTGTAAACCAAAAGCTGTCCGTTAAAGTTGCGGCTACTGTCTTTCCCGACTGTCACTTATATAGATTATCTAAAAAAAAAAAACTTCAAGGAAAATGGAGACGGCAATTTTTAAGTAAACAAGTTTCTTTCAAGTTAGTCGCACATCTTAAATATCAAATAAGGTGGACAATAATATTGAACTAGCTGAAGCAGTAACTGCTTCAAAATTCAGCTCCAGTGAATTAACTTAACATTGACACAAGGATGTAACTTAGAGCCTGTCATGCGTACTTTTAGGTATCTGACATCAACAGCGAACCAGCTACTGAGTAGTATGAATACATAGGGGTTACTCCATACTAAACTGTACAATTTTGATTTGCATTGTTCATATTTATTCACTCCCAGATTGAAGATATACATAAGAAAAAATCAGAGTCATCAGTCCAACAGCACAGCAGAAAATGTTGTGTCCTGATGTCAGCCAAGGCATTGTGACGGACATACTTAGTTACTAAATTTGGCAGCCAACTTCATGAAAAGCTCATGACATGTCTGTTGATACTTTGAAAGAAAGTGATATGAAATATTCCAGAGAAATAAAAATAACCATAATAACGGTCTGCACTAAATTATCGGGACTCATCTGATCAGAAATGTGATTTGAAATGACCGTCGTGGGCGTAACCAGTCACGTCCTCACGTTTAACATCCATCCCTGTGGGTTAATTTGCATAATGTATGCAAATGGAGCAAAGATGACCTCAGCAAAATAAGGTACTCACTTCCTGCATCAAAATTTCACAAGGCGTCGGACAATCATATATATACCACGCTTTTAAAAATAATCATTGGGAAAAAAAAAGAACATTTTCCCGTGTCCTAATATTGTGTTACAACCATAAAAAACATGAACAATCTGTGCGCTATCTCCAAAGACTGTATAAAAAGATGGTGGGTCTGAAAAGTGAGGCCAAAGTGTGGTCAAATTCAAAAACATACTACTTCTTCCCTCATTCCGCCGGTTTGAGAGTCTACTTGTGTATTTTTGGCTCTGTAATAAGTCCCCTACAAGTGAAACCGGCCAAGGAAAGGAGAGAGGGCAGCATATGTTTGAATTGGACTGCAGCGCTGCTGCAGGTGTGGTTCACAGTGTACGATGAACTCATACAATGTGAACCAGAGGTAAACTGTTTCTGGGGGTGGAGTTTGGAAAAAGGGTCAACTCTTACACTGTGTCCGAGAGGTGTCCCCATTGTGAGGGTGGGGTTAGGGTTAAAGGTGAACTGGCAGAGTGCAGACCAGAGGTATGCGGATTGTAGGGGTGGGGTAATGGTAAAAGTTAACTCAAACAGGGTCCACCAGAGGTAAACGGATTGTGGGGGTTGGATAATGGTTAAAAGTTAACTCAAACAGGGAGCACCAGAGGTATACAGATTGTGGGGGTTGGATATTGGTTAAAAGTTAACTCAAACAGGGTGCAGCAGAGTTATGCGGATTGTGGGGGTTGGATAATGGCTGAAAGTTAACTCAAACAGGGAGCACCAGAGATATGCGGATTGTGGGGGTTGGATAATGGTTGAAAGTTAACTCAAACAGGGTGCACCAGAGGTATGCGGATTGTGGGGGTTGGATAATGGTTGAAAGTTAACTCAAACAGGGTGAACCAGAGGTATGCGGATTGTGGGAGTTGGATAATGGTTAAAAGTTAACTCAAACAGGGAGCACCAGAGATATGCGGATTGTGGGGGTTGGATAATGGTTGAAAGTTAACTCAAACAGGGTGAACCAGAGGTATGCGGATTGTGGGAGTTGGATAATGGTTAAAAGTTAACTCAAACAGGGTGAACCAGAGGTATGCGGATTGTGGAAGTTGGATAATGGTTAAAAGTTAACTCAAACAGGGTCCACCAGAGATATGCGGATTGTGGGGGTTGGGTAATGGTGAAAAGTTAACTCAAACAGGGTGCACTAGAAGTATTCGACTGTGGGGGTGGGGTTAGGGGTAAAGGTGAATTCAGACAGTGTGTATCAGTGGTGTCCTCATTGCGGGGACGGGATTAGGGTTAAAATTAACCTGCCATACTGGGGGCGTCCCGATGACTCGAGAAGCTCAGCACTCAAACAAACTCCTGCTTATTATGCCCAATGACCTTAGACCACAGCCTGGCAGACTCAGGCCTGCGGAGGAGATGTGCAGTGAGACGCTAACCCCTTTCCCCCATCAATCCGCCCACACTGGAACAGGGTCAGCACCACAGAGTGGCGGGGGAGTGAAGGTAAACTAGATTAAGACATCTTTCGGTATGCGCCGGGCCATTCTCCAGCATCATTGCTCCCAGGGGACCCCACAGCCTGAAACCTTCCCTAACGGGCCGGCTGAATAGGTAAATGGCTTCCACGAGGCCCATGAAAAATCAATGCGTGTAAACGCACTCCTCACTGCCTCGGGATCATCCTGTCGAAGTCATTTTATTATTGCTCAAGGAGCCGCCATCGACCTGACTGTTAACCACTCAGAGATGGTAACAACCCGATGAAGAGGAGCCGTCCTGTCCATTTGAATCTGGCTTCCCTCCCCAGGAAAGACTCTGAATTAGTCGCACTTCTGCATTATCAGTCGCACACTTTGTAAGTAGTGCTCTCACACACATACTCACTCATTAATGCTTTACACAAATAAGAATTATCAAAGGAAGCACTTCAAAAATTCTACTAGGCAGTAAGTTAAAATCCTGACGGAATCTGCATGATATCTGTCCGGGGGGGTTTCAGTCATGGTGTCTCCATATGTAATTAACCCTTTAACTTCCTCACAAGTGAAAAAAGCAATGGAGCAGCATTGGTTTACTCGACAAAACAGTTGAGCAGGAAGTTAAAGGGTTAAACTGATTTATGGAGTATGTTTCAGGTATTCGGCAGTAGTTTTTTTCAGTAGGTCGCCCTGAATCAAGGAGTACCTAAGTACATTGGAGTACAGTACAGTCTCCCCATAAGCAAAACTCAAATGTGTCAATCTGACTTTTAAATACCAAGCTGCTATGGGCTTCATTTGTAATTAGTACCATGTTGAAAATTTGCGGAATGTTCCAGCTCGCTGTCAGGACAGCACCAATGAAGTACACTATATTCTTGACACCAGGAGTTTGAATATGCACTAGCATGAAGCAAAATTGTTATTTGTACCGTTTGTACATGTTTACTTCTGTTAAGATAAATTATCATCCAACCTGGATATGTACCAAGCTAGCGTGAAACTTAGGCCTTGAGGGAATACATCTGCAGTCTGCTGAAAGTTTAGCAGGATTTCTGCACTCTTGGTTGACTCATATTTTTCTGATCTATTGCATTCATTTGCAGGACATTTTAAAGCTCACACATGATTGGGAGGCATGAGTGTTCAGGCTCAAATTTGACATTACCAAAGTTAACTTTGTGTGGACCTGTAAATAAAGAAATTAGCAAAGTTTGGGTGATTTTTTTTTTCTCCTCTTCATGCTATGGGTGAACTGCAAATGCATAGACTTTCGAAAATGATCATAATTATTTTTTGACCCAATTTTTGTGTGGACCGCAGGAAAGCAGGGCCAGCACTATAAAAGCAAAAGTCTGTGACTGAGTGAGTAAAGTAACACCAATGGCCTGCCCAGTTCAATATGGGAGTTTCCCCATTGGCTGTCACTCTTTCAAAGTTAATAGCCATGAACTGTCATGAAGTGCATAATCAGAGCGCTCTATGGGCATTAGATAGTGCATCCACACATTAGGGTGTCATGATTTGTGTATGTGCTTTTTGCTTTCTTTTTTACTCTCGTCCCTGACGCCATCGTATTCTTTCCCCATCGGATTTCTCACCCAGCTGGCTGATTATTCCTGGACGGTGCTTCCCCGGAGTAGATGTGATTATGTTTACATTTGCACATTAGGTAGCTCACTTAATATGAGCTGGATAATTTCTAAAATCAGCAACTTTTGGTTTGGACCAATGCAGTCATCTAAATACACAAAACAGCTTGTTTATTGTTGCTCTCGCTAGGCCTGCTATGTGCAGTATCGATAATTTTGATCCTAAATATACTAAAGTCACAAACCAAAGATGACGACCAACCCTCCCTGAATTAATAACAGGTTTTTGGAGCGTTAATTTTTTTCAGCTGAAACACAGCAAAGTGGGGGCTGGCCTTACGAGTGCAATAGCTTGTGTTTGAATGAGTGATGAAGTTACAGAATTGATCGGTCAAGTTTCTCCATTGGACAGTGATAAGCGATGAAGTTACGATATGGTTGGTCTTGCGTTGAAGTTTCGAGCCCAGTTTCATGCCGACTCATCATATAGTGACGCAACCTGACCTAGCGTCATTTTAGGACAAAAAAAGGAAGCTTTCAGCACCCTAATTTGACGCCAATTTAAAATGAACCCTACCTCCTAACCTTTAACTAGAAACCAAACCATAATTGTTAAATATGGACGAAAAAAGCCTCTTTTCTCATAGGATATTTGACGCTTGGTCAGGTAGGGTGAGTATTTGATGAGTTGGGATGAGAATGTGTTGAAGTTCCCCCAATGGCCATTGTGCCTTGAAATAAATAGCTGTGGACAAGGTCCAGCCATTTACTAAGTTTTCTTAAAAGGTGTTTCATATCAGAGGCTGACATGGGCTGTGTTTGGAATGTACACTCAGTCACTATATAGAGCACTGTTTAGTGTTTCATTCATGTGGCAAAAGCACTATATAGTCAGTGAGTGAGTGAATAAAGTCTATATTCTGATTTCAGAAATTCATCCAATGAAGCTGTATTTACGGTAGGTGATGTTACCAACATTATATATAACATATTGATATTCAGTAAGGACAGAATGGCTTTGGTCTGTGCTTTGGGTATCTTATGGACATGCAGCCATATATTTAGTTTGATCACAGCCGACAATAAAGTTCATGTTTTATTTCTCTGGGAAAATTACCTGTACACCATACACAAGCAGTAATATATCACTCACCACTTTGAGGACAACAATGTTTGATAACACTTAAAATCTTATTCTGAGGTTAATGAAATTAAAGGTTTTTGAAAAATATGGATATTTTCATCAGTGTCCATGGAATATACTAAGTTCTGGAAAACTGCATGTAAAAGTTTCTTAAAACCAGTACAACCATTTTATCTCAGTGTATTATGAATATTATCTAAATGGGTTAGTGGTCTCAAACAGTCGACAATAATCCCCTTGGTAACACAATGAGGCCATCACCGATAACTGCTAATATTTTTCCCCAGATATCAGGATGCAGCACTGCTGGATGGGAGCCAGATCCCGGTGATTTTCTCCGCCTTAAAAAGAAAAGAGTAGCAATACTAATGAGAGACCGTTTATAGAACAAAGACCTGCCCAAATGCCACCCACTTACTTCAGAGTGACATCATCATGACCCGTGCCCACTTGGAACACATTTAACTGATGAACAGAATGGCGTTAGTTTGAAGTCTGTAGTTTGAACAGAAGCAAAGTTATCTAACAAAATGTGGTTTTGACCTTTTTGATGACCTTGAGCTTGGCTTTGATGATAGTCTTCAAGCCGTAACACTTTTGGACTCGATGACTTGAAAGAACTGATCACAGCAAGATAAAGGCAAGTAAGGGTGTGACTAATAGATAAACAAACAAACATGCTAACTAAACGGATTAACATACTTGCCAAAAGAATAAAATAAAAATGTATATGCGGTTTTCAAAGCGAAGGTTGATTTCTGGTAAAAAAAAAAAAAAAAAAGATTATGTTCTTTCATAATTATGCACGACATACAAAGCAATTGCATTTTTGTGTCATTTATTTTATTTAAATTCGAAATGATAATTAAACGCTGATGGGGAAATGTGTGTACTTGGTTCAGCCGTTTTCTTGCAAAAGAGGATGTCCTTTGAGTTTTAGGAAGTGCTCTGGAAATATGTCTCGCGTCCCCCGCTGTGTGAGATGCTGTATTAAAGCCATATTTTGTGTCATCACTGACAGATATATGGTGTGCCTTAAACAATATGAACTATGTGTTAAGAAATAAACTGCTTACACCACCAGATTTCTTACAGGAATGCTTCAATCCAGACTCAGGCACTTTTATATAATTATTTTTTTAGCACATTTTGCCTGGTGCAAGCAGACAGAGATATGCGTTGCAATAAAACACTTGGGGAGCAAATCACGGCTATCAAATTACATTTTTCGCTGAGAGAAACGCCTTGTTTATATAATGCGTATTTGCATTGCACAGCCTTTAACATTTTACAAGGTAACATTAAGTGGTGTGGTTCTGAATTTCTTTCAAACCAAAGACAAAAATGCTGCTTTTCTCAAGCAGAAAATATATAAATGCTGCGTCAGCGTTCTTCTCTTAACAGTACGGTGATGTTAAATGCGGAGATAATATTTTCAGACCACTGAGGAAAGAAAGGTATTGCCAAACTCTTATTAGCTAATCCTTTTCTGAAACAAGGTTAAAAACAGAAAAGCACCTGTGCAGGCCATAGCTCTCTCTCCAGCCTTCTCACTCCATAGTACCTCAGCAGCACAAAGGGTGGGTTAGAGATCTCAAGCTCTTGCTCGTTTTAAGTTTTTCACTTGTTTACAATTCTCCAATGGCAGATGACCTGTAAGTGACGGAAAACAGACCTTCCTCTCTTGCCCAGTGCATCTCCCACTGTGGTCCTAGGCCAAAGGAAACAGATGTTAGCAGACCCAGACGCATAGCATGGCATTCTATCGTTCATTTTCCCCGTGCATAAGCCGCTTTCACACTGGACGCGAAACAAATTTCTCGCGCGACAGGTTACATTCAAAGTCAATGCATAGGCGCGTGTTGCATGTATTCACGTCTTTGCATTGAATTTGAATGTAATCTGTCGTGTGAAAAATTCGTTTCGCGTCCAGTGTGAAAGCAGCTTCAATCCGCGTAATGAGGGACAGCCTAACCCCAGAACGCACTCCTTCATTATTCCTCTGGGGATGTACTGTAGGGAGCAGAATGGCTTCCCGCTGTCAGGAATGCAAGCCAAGCGATACTCCACTTCTCTGCCCAGATCACACAAGATTCTGCCGCTTCCTGTGTTGGGGAGAGAGATTCATTCCTTGCAACACAAGGCACTAATATCTGTGCACTCCTGAGTATTAATGAGTAATGAGGCTGGGAGAGTATTTTCTGTTCAATCTTTCAGCATTAAACAGATCACACATACCTACATATTGATTATCGTCACAGGCGTCCAACTATCATTCATCGGTGAATATCACGTTCATTGGCCACACTGTAACTGTATAAACTGGCACCTTTTTTTGGCAGTTATTTTAATTGTAAGTTTACAATAAGTTTACAAAGAGTTCTGTGTATGTTAAGTGTATAACATCGTTAAGCGTGCGCAGGAATCCGCCAACAGTTAAAATGACCAGGAAACAATGTGTTAAATGAACTTTTAAATTCAGTCAGTTTATAGCAGTGCAGTGTGAACTGAACAAAGGGACAAATTTTTACACGTTCTATCAAGCTTACCTTCATTTCAGCGATGAAACATGAAACAACTCAAAATTAATATTTTTGATGAAACAGATTTGCCAAAAATCTTCTGAAACCCATTATTTTTTTCCCCAAGTAACCATTACCTTCTCTTCGATTTATGCTCTTTCATGCAAGAGCCAGATCACTGCCATGATTGATGCTGAGTGTGTGAGGTACCGTGGCAGCACAGTGAGTTCAGGATGATGCCACCTTGTGATTTGGGTATAACCCAAAATATGATATGATGCTGGTCCCCCCTCACCCAGAATGCTTTTCTTCAGAGGCAGTGGTCTCTTGTGAGAGACAGGCATTGGACTTACCGATAAAGCTGTCAACAATGAAAGAAGAGCCTCCATTGTTGCGCGCAGCAATAATGGCGCCAGTGACATGCACTGCGGGCTTCTCTCTGCCTTTTAAAGCATGCCAAACTTTTGAAGAGCCTTCTTTCACTTTATAAATCATCTCCTGTGCTGCAGGGATCCTGGCAGACTCCACTGACAGGACAGTCAAAATGATGTGAGTGATGGCGGAGGTGGGGTGGTGTCAGGATAACAATCGAGAAGGATGAGGAAGTACAGGTGTTTCGGTTTACGAGACGACGGCTCTTGCCTGGGTCTTTGACAGCTGTTGATGTTATCAGTAACGCACGGCTATTATTGGCCGTGGTCTATCGGGCCGAGAGGCCTTTCCCTCAACAGCGTCTTGTTGGTTGATAACATTTGGCTGAACTTTCAGATGCGAGCCTCCCTCCTGATTTTCGTGCAGTCAAGCCCGCCTAAAACGATCAGAGAGAGAGATGCGCGCCGGGGAAGACAAGTAAAATATTATTGACTGGAGTGTTTCACGTCTATTAGGGAGGAAGTGCCGAGGGAGGGTAGCCGGGTGGGAGCTGACAGGCTTCAAGATAATCAGGGGGAAATGAAGGCAGCTGAGTAACCCTTCGCCAGAGGAAAAGCTGCCGCTGTGCGAGAGGTCGCTGTGCGCAGCGAAAAACAAATACAAACCAGCGAACAAGAGACGGCCATTAACTGTGATCCTAACAGCCTCTGCTCTTAACGTTATAAATAACTTTTTTCTTTTCTTTCCGGCCCTGGCAACACAAGGGTGGCAAACAAAGGCTAATGTTTCATGGAACAGTTTGTTTATAGGGGCGTCGTTAAGCTTTTGAGAGTGTTGGGACCTCATAGCTTTCCTCAAATTGATTTTGGAAATATAAGGATCAAGCACCCTGTTCCTGCAATGGGGTCACAACTTGGGCAAAAAAAAGGCTACTATTTCCCCTATTTTTTGCTATAATTGACTAAATTCTACAATATCACCAGTGGAAATGCTTCAGTGGGGGCCGTCCTTCAAGTTGAGACTTGATTTTGTGGTCAGGGACGACACATTTCTGATAAAAAGCCCATTTTCCAGCATTGCTAATGGCCTTCTCTCTGGTATAGGCGGTCATGCTGGTGCTGATTCGAAATGGGTCCGTACATTTCTGGAAATTGGGGGGAGTACAGAGCCTCAGCCGCCCCTCAATGCCAAATCCCAAACGCGGTCGACTGGCCAGGTTTGTTCCTCATCAGCTCAGTGCTACACCACGGGAAGAAATACATGGTCAATCACAAACAAAACAAATATGAGAGACCCATCTGATCCATCCTTATGGTCTGCAGACGCTTTAGGCTCGGTTTGTTCAGTGATGAGTCTGAAATCAAGTTATGAGCGTCAGCAAATTAATGGCTGCCATTATAGTGATGATAAAGGATGATTTTCCTCCAAAATTCCACTCTGATAAAACTTTAACCAGGTGAGATCACCATGAAAAAAAAATTGAATGTACGCTATGCCATTTCCCCTTAATGATTTCTCATACTGTTATTTGAAAAGTGCAAAAGGATATAAGCAGCATTTAAGATGAAATTTCATCGACTAACATTTTACAGTGACATGCATAGCTGGAATTATATTAAATTATGATTTAAAGTAGTGTGTTGTGATGATTATACAATTAACAAAATGAGGATAAATTAGAAACCAAGTACAATTCAAGCATTTATGTAATATTCAGTCCTATAGATGAAAATAAGTAAACACATAAAAATATACAGAATAACAAAAATAACAATAGATAAAGTCAGTATCTAGTGTGGTCACGCTTTACTTTGATTACAGCATTTAATCTTTCAGGCGTAATTTTCACATTTTTTTTTAATTTCCTCCCTTGCCAAACCATTCCATATGGTTTGAAGTTCATTCCAAAGAGATTTTTTCGATGTTGCAACAGATTTGCTAGACTTTGAGTTTGCCAAGTCATAACATTTATGTCACCAGATGTTTCTTTCCAACTGAGATAACTCTTGCACAACTAGGAAGCATGTTTAGGGTCATTATCTCTTTGATAATAAAATCCCCAACCAGTCAGTCTGTTTTCAGATGGCAGAGCGTGCCTCACGCGGATGCTGTGATACTTCTTTTGATCCATGATTCTCTCAATTTTTTTGAGATCACCAGCTTCTTTCAAGCAGACTGAACCCCAGACCATAATATTACCACCTCCATGTGTTACTGAAGGGGTTCAACAGTCATCTATGAAATTTCTCTAACTCTACGGCACACTTTTCATCATCATATTGAGTATTAAAAAAAAACTGAGGGTAAACTATGATTCTTTTATCGAAACAAATGCTATTTTTCTTTTGTTGCAAGGAAGAAACTCATTCAAGCAACCTTTATGTTGGTAATTGACTATGGTAATGTTCTTTATATGCATGCAAACTCATCATCGCTGGAAATATTGGACTCGGTATACCATGCTGCATTGTGATTTATCTCTGCTTTGGTTGTCCGCACGCATCAAAGTATTTTGCGTGAGAAACGTGGTTGGTCCTCCTTATACAATAGAAGAAGAGAGCATTAGTTCACATTTTTGTATGAGGCCATCCTACATGAATTGCCTTCTTATCTGTGTTTGCTGCTGGCTCCTACAACTGTCAGTCGTCTTGATTTTCACTCTCATGGCCACATCATGTTTGTCAGTCCTCAAACTCGCTGTCTTTTGAAATAGAGCTTTTTCCGTTTTTGATCCCTCATCTAGATCTAGGCTACAGAACCACCTTTAATTGGGTTATCGCATTAGTTTGGATGTTTTTAAAACCAGAATCGAGGCTTGTTTAACCAGTGAATGCTCGTTTCACTGCTAAAACCTTTAAATATTATATTCTTGTAGTTTTTGCTTGTCACTGTCTGTTGTGGTTTTCTGTGTGAAACGTTTATGCTGCTGTTTTGGCCAGGACTCCCTTGAAAAAGAGATTTTGTGTCTGAATGGGATTTATTCCTGGTAAGATAAAGGTTGAATAAAAATAAACGTAAAGTCTGTATTTGGGTGAGAACATTGTGAATCTTGATTCCTCAGACCAAAGGACTTGTTCCCAGTCCACTGGTGTCCAATCCTTGAATTTCTTGGCAAACTCAAGTGTTTTGTTGACTTGGCAGCATCACAATAAATCAGACCATTTCACACAAGCGTCTATAAATAGTAGATCTTGATGCTTTAATCTCCACTTCTGGTGCTATTATGGAGCTTTTCCACAACACGGTACCGGCTCTACTCCGCTCTAATCGCCTTTTTTACTTTTCCACAGGGAGAAAAATACTTGATACCAGGTACTAGTAGGTACTAGTTGGTACTTTATCTGGTACCTGCTCTCCTGGGATTCCAAAAAATGGCCAACCAGGTTCTAGTGGGTACAAAAATGTGGCGTGCAACATTGCAGCCCACTGATTGGTCAGAGAGAATCGCCTCTGCAGAAGGCAACTCGCTTCCGCATTATCGCTAGGAAACTGGCTTCACTTGCCATCATTGAAAAAGGTGTTCAAATTGTGTTTTTGAAACGTGTTGTTTTAAGCAGTTTGATAAATATACTGTGCGTTGCCTTACCTTTCAAACAGCGTTGCGTTTGTTCATGGAAGCTGCTGCATTTATGAAATGCGTTTCTTTATATGTGACCCTGTTCATAGCGAAATTGTGTCTAATTCTGTTGCCCTAATTCCCTTTGAGAAAGTCATTTTGCTGCCCTTATTTTACAAAAATTGGGCGGAAAATAACTTTACAGGTGCTGATAAAGAATTTTGTTCTAAGGACAGATATCAGATGAGATGATGCATTGTAAGGTAAGGAAAGGCAAGTTTATTTATTCAGCGCATTTCTTATAACAAAGCATTTCAATGTGCTTTACAGATGATTAGGAGCATTGTAATTTAAGGAAAATACACATTTAAAATAAGAAGATGGAAGACAGAATATCAATTTTAAAAAAGATCAAAGAAAGTCTAAAACTACATTTTAAAAAAACATTTAAAAAAATTTTAATGATATGCCTCACCAAAAAGCTTAGCCTTAAGTTGGTTTTTAAAAACAGGAACAGTGGGAGCATTTTTAATTTCAACTAGTAATTTGTTCCAGAGTTTAGCTGTATATACACTGAATGCTGCCTCACCACACTTGGTTTTATGGGCTCCACAAGGAAATTTTTATTTTGAGACCTGAGTGACTTGGTTGGGGCATACTGTTCGAACAGGTCATGTATGTAGTTTGGACCACTACCATTGAAAGCTTTAAAAACAAGAAGTAATGCTTTAAAATCAATTCTATAACTGACTGGAAGCCAGTGTAAGGACCTTAAAATTGGGGTAATGTGCTCGCTCCTTTTAGTTTTAGTTAAAACCCTAGCAGCTGCATTTTGTATAGTTTGTAATTGCTTCATAGTTTTCTTTGGAAGTTCAGTTAAAAGGGAATTGCTGTAATCTACCCTACTTGTGATAAAACGTGAATTCGTTTTTCTCGATTTGTTGCTGACATAAGGTTTCTTAATTTAGCAATGTTCTTTAGATGAAAGAAATCCGACTTAGAGACTGATTTCACATGACCGTTAAAATTTAAATTGCTATCAATGATGACGCTAAGATTTTTCACAACATCCTTTGCTTTCAGTCCCTTTGTCTCAGGCAGAGTAGCAATCTTGAGTTTCTGTTCCTATTTCCTAATATAATGACTTCAGTTTTGTCAGAGTTCAGCTGAAGGAAGTTTTATGACTTCCAGTTTGTAACCTGATTGAGACATTGATAAAAAGAGTCAATGGGCGCATAATCGTTTGGAGACATGGAAAGGTCATCTGCATAGCTGTGATGACACATTGAGTTTTTCCTGATGATCTGGCCAAGTGGGAGCATGTAGAGATTAAACAGAAAGAGGCCTAGGATCGATCCCTGAGGGACACCACAGGTCAAGGATGCTGGTGTTGAGGAACAGTTTCCTAAAGCAACAAAGTAGCACCTGTCTTGTAGGTAAGATTGTAAACATTTTACAACAACGCCTGAAAATCCAACCCAGTACTTCAGTCGATTCAGTAGTAAACGGTGGTCAACTGTATGAAATGCTGCACTGAGGTCCAGTAGTACCACAAAAGATGCTTTGCCTGCATCAGTGTTCAGACGAATGTCATTTTTCACCCTAACAAGGCCAGTTTTGGTGCTTTGATTAGCACGGAAGCCAGATTTATAGTCATCAAAGTAGTTATATGTCGATGAAAAAACAGTAAAGAGATACCATCTCCACCAATTTGCGCATTTGCTACGTGTTTTGCCTTCAATTTCAAAGTGAAATATTTCATGATGCCTGAATATGAACACTCTATGCCTTTTATGTATATAATTGCTTTTCGTTTTTAGGTGGTACGTTATTTAATGTGCAACCGAATCTGACACAACACCAGCTGCTATCCTATGCATCTGGGGAATGTCAAATAGAAATTACAATTTAACTCTCGCGGACTTTAGTGCCATAACGTGGTGACAGTAATGCACGCCCCCTGATTTAAACACATGAATATTTGACAAAATCGACCGAATAAAAGTAAACTTGATATAACGGAGGATGCCGTCGCGGCAGGAACATGCTGCGTCACAATGAGAAGCAGGTACCACGGAGGCGGCACTATCCTCTAATGGAAAAGCAACCCCTAAAAATAACCCGGTGCCGTGTAGAGTAGAGTAGAGCCGGTACCATGTAGTGGAAAAGCGCCATTAGTATTATCACAGAGTTGTCATGCTGTCAACCTTTGGTTTTTTATTTTTTTACTTCTCAATCATAGATAACAAACATCACAGGCGCTTAACTTCCGTAATGCACCTCTATTGCCACTAGTTTTCAGCAAACTGGTCTCTTTGAAGCACTTTATGGTGTCTCTTACTGTGTCATGGCAGTATTTAACGTCTTCATCATCATGTAAGGCCACAATGCAGCTATGAACAATCTCAGAGGGCTCCTTCCGTCGTCCCATCATGTTTAACACTCAGACATTTCTCAAAGTTCATGTTACCTTATACACTGGAACAACTGACCATCTGATGTAATTTTGCAGAAAAATGTTGCCTCAAAACAGTTTAAACAAATTTTTTTGCACCAATAATTATGGAATGAGCCTTTAAACATGCATTCAGGCTATGCAAGAGTCATAAAAAAATTGATGTTTTCAGTGTTTTTGTTTATTACCCGTATTTTTACCTCAGTATACTTGTGGGAATTATTTATTTTTGTTCCCCATTGCCGACAATTGTATTTTTCTATATATCTTCACCAAAAAATTATAGAGACACAATATGTTCGGTCCCCTTTAATACAAGAATGATGGTGTATAATCTTTAATGCAAACCACTGTTTGTTGCTGTCCCTAAAAGCTATAAAGGCACTGATCGAATTAATCTGTCCGAATCCAGTATTATTTTTTACAATAGTTATATAATATTCCTTGTTTTTTCAAAAATTATCTTGAATATATGCCCAGTGGGGTTCTCACTCAGTCGCAACAGAAAATCATCAAGTACCTTTTAAGGTGAGCAGTAAAGGAGTCCAAGGGTGTAAGTTTAATTTTAAAGTTGTTACGGACATTTAAGTAAAAAAAAAAATATCCTGATTAGTCCTTTGATCTCTCTAGCCCTTTGCGCAGAAACCGAATCAGGCAATTTATGCGTTACCTTATTTAAAGCTTTATAATTCAAGTTTGCAGCTTCACAGAGAGGAAGGGGATGGCTCAACTACGTCAAGACACTTGTAGCATTTAGAATTCCATCGTATTTCAGTTTATTTTAATGATTTTGAAAAAGGGCTGAAAATGTAAAAAATCTTCATGAAAATTAAGCATTGAAATTGTAAAAAAAAAATATATATATACATTTCTGGAATCATAAACCCCTTGACCACAGGTATAATTCATCTGAGAATTAAATTCTAAACTACCTACTGTCTAGGAGCCAAATAAAACAGCTCTCCAGGTGGCTCCCCAAACTCTAAGATCCCTCAAAATGGGGCAGTTAAATCATTTTTAAAAATCATATATTTAACAAAAATCAACTTTTGAGGCATACAATTCAATATGAATTAATGATTTACAGTCGGATTTAGCATTAATTTATAAATATAGGTGCAGTTTGACATCACTGATCACTAGTAACCTCTCCAAACACAAAACATTATTTTTCTCCATGATAAAGTTTAGAATTTTGTCAAGCCATCAGACATTTTGTCCCACAGGCCATCAGACATCCTCAATGAATGAAATGCTTATTTAACGGTCAGAACATGCACCCTGCAACAAAAAGCTAGTAGTTTCCATTTCGGAGCTCGCAACCTTATATAAATACTTTCCAGACCTTTAAAGGAACAAGTATAACTCACTTACTCAATAATATCTGAAATATACCGTATTATAACAGAACAGACATTCCACTACCAGGGAAAACCAAAAATGCCACCCCATGCAGCGGCTAATTTTTAACTTTTACGAACCAAAGTGGCGAACAAGCTCTGTGATCATCATGGTAATGGTAAACCAAGAATAAATAATAAACAGCTAGCCAGCTAGCCAACTAGCCATAAGTAAGTAAATATATGTATTTGCACTTAGTCATAAAATGAACGAAAACCTCTCTTCATTGAATTCCTCCAGAGATATACATATTTCCTGTAGAAGGAACCCTCCAGTCCTGTTCTATTAAGAATCATTCCCATTGACTAAGTATGTATCTCATTTAAATCCTGTTAATGTAAGTGAGTACTTATGGCCAGTTTTGGAAATCTTTTTTTTTTCCTGAGCAGTCGCTCATTTTGCAACATCACGAGAATTCAACCTAACTGCTGTTAGGTAAAGGTTTTTTAACTTTTCTGATGGTGCAATCAATGTCTATCAGTTACCGTGGAAAGTTAGTACTCTCTGGAATTGGATAAGAAATGTGTCGATCAATAAATCATGACTGGGGAAGTTTCATGTGGGCGTGAATTACAAATATACGCTACACAGATAAGCAAGTAAATAATTAATGGGGACCTAATATGCTATTATTCAAAGTTTATATTTTGGTCTTTGACTCCTCAAGAGTACTTCTGATCGTGCAAAGTAAAAAAGGGTGCTTACTTCGCTCATACTGCGATCCTCAAAAAACCCCATTTGTAGTCCATTGTAGTCTCTGCCTGAAACGCCTCATTGGGGTGGCTCTTCTGCTATGGCCCCCACTCCCCGTGTGCCCACTTTCTTCTGACTGGCCAGCTCTGTGGAGGGCGGATCTAGGCAGGACGAGGCAGCAGAACGCAGTTTTCTTGGTCCGGCTCCAGAGTGAAACTGTAAACTCCCAAAGGAATCGACGGGCATATTCTGCAATCTAACGCAGTACATGTGTATAGATCTAATGAAATTAACTTGTTCTACTAAATGCAATGGCGAAAGAGGAGGACGCAGTGCGAAAGTCTGGCAGCTCAAGCACGTATTTGCTATTGGCTGCAGTTTGCTACAGCAATAGTTGGTGAGTACAGCGGGAGCAGCTAAAAGTGGACCAACAGCTAATGGACTGCTTCGGTGTGTATTAGGACCTTTTTGTGTGCATAGCTGTGGTGTGTTGTTAGTGTGGAGAAACGAACAGCCTCCATGCTGGTATATGACGGAGGGGCGAAAGCTCCAAGCTAAACGGCCTTTTCAGAAATTGCCCAGGGTAATGGTTTACTTATTGCTTAAGAATGACCAGCTTTTCCTCGCGGAAAATGGGCGCATTATGGATAGCGTGCGAGAGCTAGACAGAGCTCCGGTTATGTCATGAACATATAACAGGTTTTACAGGTTTCACAGTTCCATCTGCGTGAACTGTTGCTTATGTGGAGCTAGCGAATCGATCACTTTTACAGGAAAGAATTTAATATTCAATCAACGGCAATGCAGCGGTTGTTATACCGGACACGTTATAGCCTGTGCGCTTCCCTATTGCCTTCATCGGTAGTATCAGAGAGCTTACCCAGACATTGGAGATGTATCGGGTTGACCCCGGTCATGGATAAGTAAAGCGATCGTATCATAAGCACCCAAAAACGCACCCCAACCTCTGCAAAATCTATGTCTAGTCTAAATTCAGCCCAACTCGGCAGATTCATACAGCACCTCTCTGTTAGCTTCAACTGAAGTGGCTACAATCAGGCAACATTATGATGAAACTGCCAAATTAATGCTTACCGAAGTAACACAAGCATACCGATCACAATTGCTGCATATAAGTTAACCAGAAATATTTTTAATTTGCAGAGCACGCGAACTAACATGCAGTAGCTGATAAGCGGTTATGATTTTGAATGTAATCTGTCGCGCTAAAAATTTGTTTCGCGTCCGGTGTGAAAGCTGCTTAACGCGCCCATAACCCCCGTATTCACGTCTTTGCATTGACTTTGAATGTGGCTAATCTGTCGTGCAAAAAATTTGTTTCACATACGATGTGAAAACGGCTTGATATGCCCATAACATGTATTCCCGTCTTTGCATTGACTTTGAATATATACTAATCTGCCCTGCGAAAAGTTCCTTTTTGTGTCTGATGTGAAAGCAGCTTTATGGATAGTACATGACAGCTAGAGAGAGCTCGGTTATGCTATGAACATAATACAGGTTTTGCAGACGGTAGGTTCTGTTAGCGCTGACAAGTTGCTTATTTGGTGCTAGCGAATTGATCACTTCTACAGGAAAGAATTACCTATTTAATCTCACCCTTTTTCAGCTTTTTATTAGCCACAACAATTTCTAAAGTAGGATGAAATTATGTCAAGGTAGTGAAGCGATCGCTAATTGTAGAGGCAACAATCGGGCAACGTTATGATGAAACTGCTACATTAATGCTTACCGAAGTAATGCAAGCATACCGAACACAATATGTGCTTTAAGTTAACCAGGATCATTTTTAATTTGAATGACACGCAAACTAACATGCAGTAGCTGGTAACCGAGCGGTCGTAACCACAGAGACAAACCCTTGCAATACAGGTTTTACAGACAGCAAGTTCTGTTACTGTTCACAGTTGTACCAGGTATCTAAATTACAAACAAGTATCTTTTTTTTTATTTTCAAATTACAAACAAGTATTAAAAGTTAGCTTTAAATGAGGTTTATGTTCATGCACCTTCAGTGGAGTTTCCCCTGATATTACTCTTGCACATTTAGGACACAAACATAAGCAACAGTAACTTGGCTACGTTAGCCACTGTGCTACAGCCACAATCAACTGGCTATCACGTAAGGTTAGCTTTTGCAGTAAAAGCAACTTTCAGCTTCTTGAGGCCAGTTGTTAGTGGTAACTATCACTAGCGGTCCTGCTAGCCACCCATAACACGTTAGCTTCACTGACATTATTTACTGTTATATGGTTAATTACAGCTTGTGGCTCCGAGCGCTTGATCGATGCAACTGCATCAGGTTTGAGAAGCAGCTGAAGCGCTTATCCTGTGTCGAATTATCCTTTATTGACAAAGCTGTCTTTGGAGAAATGCTGAGCACAAACAGCTAACGTTCCCCTTTGGCCGTGGCTATTTGCTGCCATCAAACAAAAAAAGCTACCCACTGATTTCTGATGGCATCATCTTTTGGAAGAGAAGTATTTGTTTTTCTTTACGTCCAAAAGTAAACGGACAAGTTGCTTTGAGAGAGATACTGACAAAATTGCGCCTCAAATGATCTGCGGTTCTTGTTTTGTATTTCCAAAAGTGTAGACACTACTAAGCCATAGTATGATCTGCCGTTGTTAGTGCCTGCGAGAATTGTTTCCGGTGTGGGCAGGTCCAGCACAGTGGTTGGCTCTGGATAGGTCTGTACTAATTGGACGGCACAACCTAAATCTGTGAGGGCGGCGAGTGGAAGACAGCATTCAACATCCCCACTGGGTACTATGGGTACCTGGGCAAGCCCTTTGGCCTGATCAACACCCCTGCTGTTTTCCAGGCGTTCATCGACAGTCTTCTCAGAAAAATTCTGACCTGGTTTGTGTTCATCTACCTCAGTGACATCCTGAGAGGAACTCATCCACCTTGTCTAGAGAGGTGTGAGCTCCACACCAGCACTGTCTGCATCCTGAGGTATATTGTGGTGCAGAAGAGCATGCAAATAGATCCTGATAAGGTGTCAGCTGTAACATCTTGCTGGTGGGACACGTTGGAGGTATAAACCCAGACACCCAGTCAGGTTTACACCTGCCCATTCTGCAACCAACATAAGCCCTTGCATTACGCCTCCATTGAACTCCGACAACCTTTGCCAGTACCCCAGTGAACATAGTTCCACATTTCCCTTGACTTTATCTACGACCTCCCCTCTTCTGATGGCAACACGGCAATTCTGACTCTCGTGGATAGGTTCAGCAAGATGCCCCTTTCCCAAGCTGCTGAAACAGCTGAATTCATCTTGCACCACGTCTTCAGGCCCAGTGGTCACCCTACAAGCGTAGGATGAGACCGAGGTCCCCAATTCACCTCTGGCTTCTGGAGCGAATTCTACACCCTGCTTGGAGCCACAGTCAACCTGTCCTCTGGGTTCCAATGCAGGGCTCTAATGCAGTCAGTCCAATGCCCAGATTAAGTGCAATAACCAAGATATGGAGAAGGCTCAGGGGTGCATCGTCTCCCAGAACTCTTTGTCATGGTTTCAGCTGCTCTTATGGGTGGAGAACACCTATAACACCCTGTCCAGCTCTGCCACTAGACTCTCCCAGTTCTAGTGTATCCACGAATACCAACTTTCACTCTTCCAGACCCAGAAGAAAGAAGCCTCCTGCCAGTATGTCCAGAACTTTATTTGACGCTGTCGCTGGGCCTAGTCCTGAGCCCAGGCCACCCTCCTTCGCTCTGCCAACCGCTACTCTGCCTCATGAAACCAGCGCCACACTGAAACCCCCACCTACTGCATCCACCAGTGAGTTTGCATTTGAGGGTCAAGACTAAGAAGCTGGCTCACAAGTTCCTTTTCCCCTTTGAGATTCAGAAGGTTGTCAACCCAGTGACAGCGAGGCTAAAGCTACCTCCATCATGAGGATTTATCCCACTTCCAGGTGGCCAAGGACAATCAGTTCAAGAGAGCCCCTTCATGCCTGTAGCTGGTCCACCACTGCCTCCCCATCTTGTTGATAGGGGTCCTACCTACACGGTCCATTGTCTGCTTTATTCTCGCCACTGAGGGTGGGACCTCCAATACCTGGGAGAGGTACGGCCCAGAAGAGAGGTCCTGGGTCCCAATCATTACGTCCCGGGCCCCTAGCTCATTACATACTTCTACCAGCAACTCCCAGACTAACAAGCCAGTGCTGCCTCAGCACCTGGGGTTGCCAGCTAGAGGGGCCTCCTGGTCCGTCCTCCCAGGACCTCAGGCGAGAAAGATTCTTTCTGTGTCAAGGGTCCCCCGTCCAGACCCCCACCACCCGCCCCTCTGATGAACTTTCTGAAGTGGGCTGTGTTTGTATAGTCACACAACGTCCTTTTTGTAAAAAAAAAAAAAAAAAAAACAAGGCCTTGCCTTGCACTGTTGGCACTGTGCCGTTTAATTCAACATCAATCTTAAAAGAAGTTGTCAGCACTCTGCAATCCACGAATCCAATAAAACAAGGAAAATCCACTGTAGATACCAGCCCAGACTGATATTGTCACCAGCATAACCTCCAGCAGCTCCAAGAAGGAATATACTCCCTAACATTTGCCATCATTCTGTAACTTCAACTGGAAAATAAGCATTGAAAAAGCGATTGATCACTCCAATTACTTACCATAAAGTTTACCCTCAGGTATTCTTAAATGCACAAACCTTAACCCCAACTTCAAAACCCAGGTATACTGAAGTACCCTAAACCCAAACTATTACTCTCAGGTATTCTGAAGTACTATAGCTCTAACTCTTACTCTCAAGTAATCTAAAGTACACTCTCTCTAACTTTTCATTGCAGGTATTCTTAAGTACACAGTTCATTTATATCTATTTCTCCTTTATATATACAAGTGGGGAAAAATCTATTTTTTCATATTGCCATAGAATTTTCAACAGAATATCTGCCAAAAGTCGCACAAGTCATCTTTAATCTCAGGTGTGGTGCAGCATACTCACTTCACATTCCAGTCTTAATCAGGCGGGGTCCTGGTGGGCCATTACTTCTGCAGTTTTTACATCTAGCTGGGCCTAATTAATCAGCGTTGATTGAGCTGTCATGTTTATGCTGATCGGAATTTGAAATCTCCTGACAATTGCCTGCTGTAAGTCATTTGTGCACTAAATGTGTTGTTGGATATGTGTTTATGCAGTGAATAGATAAAAGTAAAGCCATGTCAGGGATTATTTTTCTTCATTTGTACCACTCAGGGTAATGGTACATTCTCGTTAATTCATTATGATCGCTTGTTCGATTGATTGATTACCTTTGGACTTAGGACAATTAATTACAGCAAATAAACCAACACTTCTGGTCTAAATTTGTTATGGTAGCAAATGTTATATAATGTGAAAGGAACAGTTTGTGTTTAGCTTTTTAGTTGCAAAAACACATCTCCTAGCCATACACCCATTTAACACAAACATATTAATGTCAAGGAACGCCAAGTATAAATCGTTAATCAACCACATGATCAACTATGCTTGATTAATTGAGTACATAAGGAATTAATATCAGCTGAGAATAAGATTCACCTGAGTGTTGAAAGTGAATCAAAAATCACAAAATACCTTCCTCAGAGGGGTGTCTTAAGCTGCTTGACTAGCTTCAAATTGCTGCTCATGACGTAACAAAAATGCAACTATTTCAATAGGCCAGCAGAGATATGTGAGTACATATGAATATATATATATATAGATATGTGTGTGTGTGTGTATATATATAAATCTGTTTGTAACACTCAATCATCTGTGACTGTATATACACACAATTAGAGCATGCATACGCATGTATATGGACAGTTCTGTGAGATTAAGTTCATTTTGATCTGATGCATGCTTGAGCACGTTTATATGCAGATGTGTGTATGTGTTGTGTGAGCATGTGTGGATGTGCAGTCCGAAGAGTGCAATAGGAGCATAAGAGTATTGGTGAAGTAACAGCTCTGTCCGGGCATACTTTAGTACTGTAAAAAGTAGGAGAGTGCAGTTACAAACCAGTCTAGACACACTTTTTACAACTTTAAAGAATAAAAGTGCAGTTACAGGCCTGTCCAGATATACTTTAGAGTCGTAAAAAGTATAAGAGTGCAGCTACAGCTCTGTCCAGATCAGTGGCGGGCCCTGCATTTCACGCCTAGGCCTTCAGTAAGCCTCCCACAGTTAACCTAAATTTAACCGCAGCAACGGCATGACGTCATGATGTAACCCCCCCTCAAATTCCCAGTGACAGCATTCACGATTAAAGCTTTTTGCCATACTGTCTGCATTAATCAATCACTGCCTTCAGCAAGAAACAAGAAAAAACTCACAGCGACCAGTCACATCCAAGTAGACTCCCTAGGAAAGACTACTGGGACACTAACCAAGCTGCTGCGCATAAATACACACGTGCCTCAGTGTGCAAGGGTACAGACACACACCAGCAGTAACGATCTGAAACAATATCCAAAACTTACCATAAATAAAATGAAAAATTAATTAAACTCACAGCAACTGCTTGTTATTTGAAACTATACTCCATCCTCCTCTCTTTCTTACAAAAATGATGAATGACGCGGTCGCACAGCATATCAGTCCATTTGAGCTCTAATAAAAGGTGTTCCAGGATTGCCACGGAGGCCAGCGCTGACAGTTGAGCTGCCCGGTTGCATTTCGCAAGTAAATTTTGATGTGCTTAACGGGCTGAAAATGACCGCTCGACAGAGGCAGTAGACACTGGGATGGTCACCACCAGATATGCCAGTGTGTAAAATTGGTGCATGCTCTCAAATAGATCGCATTGTTACTCAGTTCACAGTGAATTTAAAAACCGCAGCTAGCTAACTGTTTGTTCAAACACGAATGTCTGTGACTCAGAGACTGTTTGAGTACCAGTGAAGGATTCAGCTAAGTGCTAACTCTGAGTAAATATTGGGTTTATAGCTCGCTAAAAAAGAAAGGGAAAGAGCGAACAGCTACAGGCGTCATATGAGATTGTAAGAGACAGTTGGAGAAAATATCAGAAATTGGTCAAAGAGGAAAAGATCAAATATTTTTCAAATTTGGTCTTGAAAAATGTGAGTAACCCTTGCTTTTTATTTGGGGTCTAATTGAGTCTGTTTTAAATCCATCCAAAACCACTCTTCTGGAATGTTGTTCGGAAAAATGTGAAAAATTCTTATGCTATTTCACTGACAAGGTTGCTTTGATTAGGGCGAGTCAACTAAAACCCTCATCTAGCCCTACAGACCCTCTCCCTCCAAGGTTGTTTAAGGAGGTGTGGGCTACAATTGGCTCTAGTGTCTGTCAAATTGTGAATAACAGTCTTGTCTCTGGAACTGTCCCTTGTTTTTGCAAACAAGCTGTAGTTGAACCTCTCCTTAAGAAACCAGGCCTAGACTCTTCTAAAGTTTTTAATTTTTGGCCAATCTCAAGGCTCCCTTTTTTAGCTAAAATATTGGAAAAAAAAGTGTTCTGAGTCAATTACAGCCCTTTTTAGATGCTCATGGTTTATTAGATCATTTCCAGTCAGGCTATAAGGCCTGGCATAGTACCGAATCAGCTCTTTTAAAGGTTTTTAATGATCTGTTTTTAATGACCGATTCTGGTAGTTGCTGCTGACTGCTGCTTTTGACACAGTCGACCATGCAACTCTTTTAAATTGCCTTGAAGACTGTGTGGGTGTCAGGGGGACTGTATTAGATTGGTTTAGGTCTTACCTTTCAGGTAGATCCTGTACTGTCAGGCTGGGGGACTCCACCTGGTCCGCTCCCCATCTCCACTGCGGAGTGCCCCAGGGTTCAATTTTAGGCCCAATCTTTTTTTCTCTTTACCTTCTCCCACTGGTTGCAATTTTTAGAAAGCACAGCATCTCATACCATTTTTATGCTGATGACTGCCAGATTTATTTACCCATCTCCAAGAGTGCCAAAGGCCCCTTGACACCCTTGCTGAATTGTCTAGGTGACGTGAAGGCTTGGTTGGCTGAAAACTTTCTTTGTTTAAATGAGGGTAAAACAGAGATTGTGGTCTTTGGACCAACGAATCCCGTTATGGACCTGGGCACCCTCAAAGATAATGTTAAACCCTTTGCAACCAACCTTGGCGTCACCATGGACTGTGATTTTAAACTCAACAAACAGATCAACACAGTCGTTAAAACAGGTCTTTTATCAAAAGTTAAGCGGTTTTTATCTTTTAAGCACTTTGAGCAAGTTGTAGATGCTTTTATTTCTTCATGCCTGGACTACTGTAATGCACTTTATACTGGCATCTCGCATAACGCACTTTCACGCTTACAGTTAGTCCAGAAATCAGCGAAACGACTTTTAACAGGAACCAAAAAGCATGAACATATTACCTCAATTCATGCGACTTTGCATTGGCTTCCGGTCAATTTTAGAATTGATTTTAAGATTTTATTGATTGTTTTTAAAGCATTGGATGGGCAGGCCCCTCAGTACATCTCAGACTTCATCCAATTTCATACACCAGTGTGCGCCCTGAGGTCCGAGGGCCAACTCTAGCTTGTGGTGCCTAGGACGCGACTTAAAACCAGGGGGGGACCGTGCGTTTTCAGTGGTCGGCCCTAAACTCTGGAACACTCTGCCCCTGCACGTCCGAACAGCCCCCACAGTGGAGTGTTTCAAGTGTTGTCTTAAGACCCATTTTTATTCTTTAGCTTTTAACACCGTGTAACTTGTGTGGTCCCCTGTGTCTTTTTCTTTATGCTTATTATTTTAGTTATTTCTAGTTATTAGTGTTTATTATTAATTATTAGTTATTTATAGTATGTTTATTTTTTAGTTAATATTTATTGTTTCAGTATGTTGCCTTGTTTTGATTTTACTGATTTTTGTTTTACATTTGTTTTGTTTTTAATTGATGCTTTGTACAGCACTTTGGAAATGTTCACTTTAGAAAATGTGCTATATAAATAAAGTGGTATGGAATGGTATGGTCAGACTTCTTTAGACTGCATGATGCACTGATAGAGGGTGTATTTTGACTTTGAACGTCTCATTTTAGTTTGAATATGAATTTTCACCCTCAGGTTTTAATAAATGTTCAAATTTCGAATAAAAGGGACAGCCCTAGTCTAGATACACTTTTTACAACACAAAAGTATAAGAGTCCAGTTACAGTCATATCCAGGTACACTTTTTACAATACAAAAGTATAAGAGAGCATTTAGTCTTATCCAGGTATACTTTTTACAACATAAAAGTATAAGAGAGCAGTTACAGTCTTATCAAAATGTACCTTTTACAACACAAAAGAATAAGAGAGGAGTTACAGTCTTATCCAGATACACTTTTTACAACACAAAAGAATAAGAGAGCAGTTACAGTCTTATCCAGATATACCTTTTTCAACATAAAAGTATAAGAAAGCAGTAACAGTCTTATCCAGATACACTTTTTATAACACAAAAGAATTAGAGAGCAGTTACAGTCTTATCCAGATACACTTTTGACAACACAAAAGAATAAGACAGCAGTTAGAGTCTTATCCAGACACACTTTTTACAACATAAAATATAAGAGAGCAGTTACAGTCTTATCCAGGTACACTTTTTACAACATAAAAGAATAAGAGAGCAGTAACAGTCTTATCCAGATACATTTTTGACAACACAAAAGAATAAGAAAGCAGTTACAGTCTTATCCAGACATACTTTTTACAACATAAAAGTATAAGAGAGCAGTTACAGTCTTATCCAGGTACACTTTTTACAACATAAAAGTATAAGAGAGCAGTAACAGTCTTATCCAGATACACTTTTGACAACACAAAAGAATAAGACAGCAGTTACAGTCTTATCCAGATACACTTTTTACAACACAACAGAATGAAGAGCAGTTACAGTCTTATCCAGGTACACTTTTTACAACACAAAAGTATAAGAGTGCAGTTACAGTCTTATCCAGATACACTTTTTACAACACAACAGAATAGGAGAGCGGTTACAATCTTATCCAGACACACTTTTTACAACGCAAAAGTGCAAGAGACCAGTTACAGTCTTATCCAGATATACCTTTTACAACATAAAAGTATCTTATCCAGATATACCTTTTTGAACATAAAAGTGTAAGAGAGCAGTTACAGTCTTATCCAGATACACTTTTTACAACACAAAAGAATAAGTGAGCGGTTACAATCTTATCCAGACACACTTTTTACAACACAAAAGTATAAGAGTGCAGTTACAGTCTTATCCAGATACACTTTTTACGACACAAATGTATAACAGATACACTTTTGACAACACAAATGTATAAGAGAGCAGTTACAGTCTTATCCAGATACACTTTTTACAACACAACAGAATAAGAGAGCAGTAACAGTCTTATCCAGGTATACTTTTTACAACACAAAAGAATAAGACAGCAGTTACAGTCTTATCCAGACACACTTTTTACAACATAAAATATAAGAGAGCAGTTACAGTCTTATCCAGGTACACTTTTTACAACATAAAAGTATAAGAGAGCAGTAACAGTCTTATCCAGATACACTTTTGACAACACAAAAGAATAAGACAGCAGTTACAGTCTTATCCAGACACACTTTTTACAACATAAAAGTATAAGAGAGCAGTTACAGTCTTATCCAGATACACTTTTGACAACACAAAAGAATAAGACAGCAGTTACAGTCTTATCCAGGTATACTTTTTACAACATAAAAGTATAAGAGAGCAGTAACAGTCTTATCCAGATAAACTTTTGACAACACAAAAGAATAAGAGAGCAGTTACAGTCTTATCCAGATACACTTTTTACAAAACAAAAGTATAAGAGAGCAGTTACAGTCTTATCCAGGTACACTTTTTACAACATAAAAGTATAAGAGAGCAGTTACAGTCTTATCCAGGTACACTTTTTACAACATAAAAGTATAAGAGAGCAGTTACAGTCTTATCCGGATATACGTTTTACAACATAAAAGTACAAGAGAGCAGTTACAGTCTTATCCGGATATACCTTTTACAACATAAAAGTATCTTATCCAGATATACCTTTTTGAACATAAAAGTATAAGAGAGCAGTTACAGTCTTATCCAGGTACACTTTTTACAACATAAAAGTATAAGAGAGCAGTTACAGTCTTATCCAGGTACACTTTTTACAACACAAAAGTATAAGAGTGCAGTTACAGTCTTATGCAGGTACCCATTTTACAACATAAAAGAATAAGAGAGCAGTAACAGTCTTATCCAGGTACACTTTTTACAACATAAAAGTATAAGAGAGCAGTTACAGTCTTATCCAGGTACACTTTTTACAGCATAAAAGTATAAGAGAGCAGTTACAGTCTTATCCAGGTACACTTTTTACAACATAAAAGTATAAGAGAGCAGTTACAGTCTTATCCAGATACACTTTTGACAACAAAAAAAGAATATGAGAGCAGTTACAGTCTTATCCAGATACACTTTTTACAACACAACAGAATAAGAGAGCAGTTAAAGTCTTATCCAGACATACTTTTTACAACACAAAAGAATAAGAGAGCGGTTACAGTCTTATCCAGATGCACATTTTACAACACAAAAGAATAAGAGAGCAGTTACAGTCTTATCCAGATGCACTTTTTACAACACAACAGAATAAGAGAGCAGTTACAGTCTTATCCAGATACACTTTTTACAACACAACAGAATAAGAGAGCAGTTACAGTCTTATCCAGGTATACTTTTTACAACACAAAAGTATAAGAGAGCAGTTACAGTCTTATCCAGACATACTTTTTACAACACAAAAGAATAAGAGAGCAGTTACAGTCTTATCCAGACACACTTTTTACAACACAAAAGTACAAGAGTGTGGTCACAGCTCAGTGCAGACACACTTTACAACACAAAAGAATAAAAATAAGAATGCAGAGCCAGCCCTGTCCAGATACGCTTTTTCCAACACTAAAGCACGAATAAGACGCCAGTTTCAGCTTTGTCCAGAGATACCTTGTAGCTAACTGGCGCAGCACAGATCATATCGCTCCAAGTTTCATGAAGCTTGGTAAAAGTGCAAATACGCCGCATCTGTGGAGATTAATTATGCACTTTAAGCCCTTAATAATATGCAACAAAAATGGTCTTGCTTTTATCGTGCGGCTTCCTCCAAATGTAGAAGCACTGTATATGCAACCTCTTCATTTGCTTTGAGCGACAGCAAGAAGAGAGGAAGAGGAAGGCACATAAAATGTCCCCCAGCTCATTTTGTAATTAGCTCATGCCGTGTCAGCAGTTTTCATGAACAATTTCCGAAACACAAGAAGAGCTCATGTGCACGTGAGGTGAGACAAAACTACAGCAGCGACTGTGTGACGCGTTTGCAATGTGTGTGTCCTTCTACTTAACCAGCCCACTAATCACACAAATTATTGCATCTAATTACCACAGAAGCTCTAATTAATTCTTTCAGTACCACATCATTTAGTGCGCGTTCACACCACAGCACCTGTTTTGAAAATCCCTGCCGTTAATTTGTTTATAAACAAACATAATTTGCATAAAATGTTTAATGAATGGTTTTGTGATTTGGAGCCATCCTCTCGTTGTGCTTTGGTTCTGTGGAGGGTCACGGAGAGCGTAATGCCAAATTAACCCCAACAAAATTTCTCTGCACGTTGCACAATTTTTTTTTCTTCCCTAATATATATTAATATAATGAAAACACTCAGTGCTAATTAATACGAGCACGCACTGCTAATTACTCCGCTGTATAACAAGCGAGTTGTTGAACCCTTTTAGAAAATCATGTCAGTTTGGTTTTTTAATACGTTCTCTGCGCACGGACTGTTAATGGAACGAGGAGACAAAGGATGGGCTTGGGAGCTGGGACACAACAGACACGGGCAGAGTTAAGTAACAGTGCAAATGTAATTCTCTCACGGCGTCGATGTAACAGTACTCGCCAATTCTCAAGGTGTCGTGTGGAGTATGCATTTTATTCGCTTCCCGCTCAAGTAAGAATACAAGCACAGCCACGAGAGAGAACCAAATCTGTCTCGAGAATCAGACTTTTTAGCCTGGACAGATTATGACTGTGATAAGTTCTATTGCAAGCAGCATGTCTCATGTCCTGCCCAAGCAGTTCTTTAACACACAAGCGCACTGTCCATACAGTATTACAGGAACCAACTTGAATGTTTTAAGATCAAAACATTTTGTTTTAAATTCCCCATAAGCTCTCTCTGTGTTATTGTTTAAACACGTGGAAGTAATTAAGCATTTATGTGTATGTATGCTTATTGATACATTTGAAGTGAAGAATACCATTTTAGTCTGTATAAATTTAGCATGTTAAACATGACATAATCTCAGGTAAAAAAAACACTTGATTTGCTCAAAAACAGCATCAAAATAATGACAAAAATACACTCAGAAAATGCACACTCTTCGATAAATATACCCTTTTAGTCAAGATGATTATATATGAAAATAATATTTGTTCCTTAGGACACTCTTCCCCCTGCTGGTGTAAAATTATAATTGTGCTTCAGTTATGAATATAATTATTCAGGTCTATATTATTAATGTGCACTCCAATTGAATGCCAGCTTTCACTCTGAAGTCTATGTAAGCAAAGTGCATAATGAATGTAAAAACTGCTATACATCTTAGATAAAAGCCACTTCACTCTTAACATCGGATGTTTAATCTGTGTGAAAATTGCCTTTGTATTACCAGTGGTGGGCTTTTTTCCCGTTTTTCTTTTTTCAAGATCACATTTGAGATGTTTATTTCAAAGAATTTAAAGAGCAATAATTTTTTTCATAAACATTACTTAGGTATAGTGAAGTGCACCTTACACTGCAATCTCTGGAGGCAAAGTAGACTTTCGCTTTACACCAGACTCTGCATTCACCTCTGAGAGAGGTTCACACTGATATGATAAGGGCGTTAGTTAAATAAGTTTTTCAACCAGATTCAGTACATATCAGAAATGTATTTTACATATGTCTGTTACAGTGGATAATAAAATAATGAAACAGTTATGTGCAGCATTTGTTACTTGTTGGCTGGTGGAAAATTATGAGCACCACGTGACATTTTATAAAATCAGAGCTACGGACATTAACAATGGTACACTTCTCTCACTAGCTTATATTCATTAGATTTCGGCATCTTTCAACTTCACAGATATTTACTGCGGCTCAACAAGAATTAGTGGAAGGTGGTGATTTTTGATGGTGCATATTAAGAATTAATCGATCTTAATAATTCATGATCCTTCTTAAGTTATACATTAATTTTTGATCTTCTCCATCTAACCCCATTATTTGCATGGAACCAAATGAGATTATAAATAATGCCATGACATCAGTTGGAATCAGCAGATAGTCTGCAGTACTGTGAGGCAAATGCTCCACACCATTATTATTATTGTGGGCATAACACTGTTCTTTTATTTCTCCTGGGCAGCTCTGTTCCTCCGCTGTGACCCACATACAGGCAGACACAACTGAGCGCTTTGTCTCTGACACACGCGCACATACATGCACACACCAAAATACATGCATGCATACTCACACACACACACACACGCGCGTGTGCTCATGGGTGCACGCACACCCTTCTAACAGAAATAACAGCCCCACTTCCAATTACGATTTAATATTCAGAGTTATGCGCGCTGCCTGTGTCTCCCACACTTATTAGACCACTTGAGTTTTCAGAAGTGCTGAGCTATTTGAGAAATGATCAATTAAAAATGGAATGCAATTTGCATATAAGGATGAAGAGATTTATGAGGAGTAAGTGCACACGGCAATGCACATCAGTCTCGCTTTCATCGCTGTTTATATGGTTTGTGACCGATCTTAAATTCCGGAGCCTGCGAAAGATGGAGAGTTCTGTTCCTTTTATTGTCAGGAGTCTAAATCCTGGGCAAGATTTATTAGTAATCTTATCAAAAACGTCTCAACTTTTTTTGACTTCAGCATGCATCTGTCTCCTCCCAGGAATTTTCCTTGCTCCAATTATGTTTTTTTTTTGCACCCACCCTTCTATTCTCGGTCGATCGTGCACACACACACACACACACACACGTTCGGTATCTCTCACCCACGTGTGTTTGCGAGAGTGTGTGTGAAAGAGATAGAGAACTCTTCTACTGAGCAGATCTATAAATCATATTTTTTCATAAACCTCCTTTGACTCACCTGAACTCTGACGAAGACACTGTGATTGATCAGACCAGCTAGTTATGTAATGTTAACAAAAACAAAAGCAGCATTACCCTTGGTTTGTTAATCAGCGTATTCATCATTAAAATCTGAACCCTGGAGCCATGCTTTAACATAATCTAATGACTTACTCATTTGCAAATTGCAGTGACCTTTCATGTGCGCTTAGTAAGCATCTTGTTCTACCGGGTACTGTATTTATTGTTTGCCAATACGAACTAGGCAAAAATTGGATAATTACTGTAATCTATTAACTCCAGTGCTACTCACATGCTGGAACAACGCACCTGTGTAAGATATGGGCAGTTTATAGAGAAGAACACAGCTGTCAGTTCTCAAATGTGCTAGGATTTATCATTAAAACATAGGCATGCATTTTGATAACCCGACATGCATAAGGTGGCATTGGGCTTCACTCAGGTATCACATGATTATTATCCGACCTTGTGCTTCTATGCCACATATGTTGTCTGTAAAAAAAAAAAAAAAAGAGGTGTTTTTCTCGGTCTTAATTTTAAGTAGGAAATGACAAGTCTTTTTACATATTTTACAATATGAGGATTTCTTCCTCATATTTATGTGCCCCCCAAAAAAAGAAAAAAGAAACAAGCGCTAACAATATATGACCAAAAGTATTACGACACTGAATATTGAACATGTCACGACAAATTTAACGGCCCACCCAAGCAGCGCTCCATCTCAGAGTTCCACAGAGAAGTGCATTACTGGGATGGCCTCTCTCATATTATGCCATATCCTGTATATTTATAAATTATGTGAGAATGGTGGCCCCTCATCTGTTAACACTGCAGTACACTGAGTTTTTCATGTTATTTAGACTGTGAGTTATCTGACTCTTTTAAAAAGTGAAGCATGCTCAGTAAAGGGAGTGCTGTAAATAAGTAATTAAGTTAGAAAGTCCAGCATATAAGGGAACGAATGAGTTAATAAAACACAAAGCACACCTCCAGTGTTCCTGAATCTCCTTATGTGCAAGTAAGATGCTTTCCTTATGAGGGTGCGGCAAGTCACATGCGCAGTCCTCTTTCCATTCATGCTTATACGTGTACTTATGTACTGCTCATTGTATAGAAGAGCACTTGTTCCATACATGTGCGTGAGAATACTTGTTGTCATACTGTGTTTGCATGAGCGCATTCAGTTTACATGCTTTTGTAGATGTGTGTCCATGTGTGTTCTTTAATCTGTATGAGCGTCAGGACGCACATGACGAACCCCGGCCTACAGTCAATCCCTCTGCATTGCATCAGATCAGCTCCTTGACTGCCCGTTTGAAGACAGTTACAGAGAGGTAACACTACAGATGCTGGTAATTAAAACAACACTAATTTTGTCTTGCTAGCTGGGCATTGTTGCTGGAAATCATCTATCATGGCCACTCCTTCCTCTCACAAAGGGGAGACATTTGTCTCATCGTCCTTTCTGCTTGGTCGACACTTTTGTTTGGCTTCTCTCCTCGTCCCTCTGAGTTGCTGCTTCCTGTTTTTTCCCTTGAAATGTAAAGCGTCTGCCCCCTGTATCCGGCTCACCTGGACGATACGCCTCCCCCTCAGCTCTTTATACGCTGATGGGTGTTTATGCAAACTCCTACCCAATTTACACCCATATTGTACGAATTCTTTTCATACAGTGGTCAAATCATTTGAAACGCTGCCATAAAGGCTAGCTTTGTTAGTTTTAGATAGTTTTTCCTTTTGATTAGTTCAGATGTGGATCGATTCAATTCTGAGGAGATTTTTCCTGCTGTATTTATGTGGGACCATCAGAGACTCTCCTTCAAAGTGTCCGTCCAGCCTTGTCAGAGAACTTCAACCGTCGCAGTTTTAAGTGTGTGGCATATTTTGCCAGAAATTCTAACACCATTCCCAGCACCAGCTTAAAGAGCTATACCAATTTTTTTGAGTAGCGCACCTGAAATTGTGCTCTGGATACTTACTTAGCAATGTACTGTTCATTAGCCCTCTTTCACAGACACATGCTGCCAATTTGCATTCTAAATAATGGGAATGGACCGTACGGACGCTTTTCGAATCGTCTGAGAGACTTCAAAGTTAAAGCCATTTTCCTGGGTTGCAGAAAGCAAACACAATTTCTATTGCATCTTTTTTTTGCCCAGAGATCATGGTCTTGAAGTAATACAAGTGATTAAAAATATGAGAAACATATACACAAGATATTCTGTTTATGAGCAACGACTGAGAAACCGAGGCTGGGTTCATTGATTTTCTCTGGTTATTTATTTTGTCCGCTAGTTTATTATCTGTGGGTTCTGCTTATATTACAAATATTCCTGTTGCTATCTCTGTGTTTTAGTATTTCATGTTTATTATAAAATAAGATTGCATAAGAATTATTTTTTTGAGAAATCAATCCTCTTTTCTACAGAGAATAAAACCCTTGAAATAAGAATGCATTTTCCCTTGAAATAAATGAGAAATAAATTCAATATATTGGTAATGGAGGGGAGATATAAAAATAATAGATTTTAACTATAGTCATTATTAGATATACAGCTACATTCCTGAAAATGTAAAGGGTGTTTAGTTTGATTATTATTTGCCTTGAGAAAACACTAATGGGCCACAGACTTGATTTTAGCGTGTATAATATTCTCCGATTAGTTTTTCATTTGAAAGATGAACCATTGACGAGCTAGACGTAGGTAAAACGCATGATTGTAATATAACAGATATGTTGGGGTTAGATGCTGCAGACGTATGCCGTCAATTACAGCATTTACCTTAGGCAAATAAAATAGCATCAGAGCTAATGCTAATGGTCAAGGGCATGCCATTCTCTTCTGCGATGACTCCGTGAGGTCACTACTGCAATACAGCAAACGGTTTCAGTCTAGTCCTATGATAAGTACACCAGCTCAACCCCCTCTCCATTTCTCACCCAGCTCATCTCTATCTCACAAACAGCAGCCAGGTTTAGAGAGATGCAGTCGCAGTGACTGCACCCCTGTAACCTGGGACATCAGTGGAGCGTTTTACTCTGATTCAGCGGTGATTATACAGCTTCTCGGCCTGCAGACAGTGGCTGCGGTGCTTAAATCTCCGTTTGGGGCTCAGTCACCGGCGACTCCCCCTAATTGCTCTCAGTGGGGAAAGTAGCAGCCGTTCCCTTAATAATAGCACAGATGTGCATCTTCCACCACCAGGCACACACCGGCAGAATCCCTTTATTAAAGCAACTGCTAATTGAGATAGGAACAAAATAATGGAGGATGACATTTTAATGAAGATGTGCGAGGAGCCACGCAGCACCCCCCCTACCCCCCCAAGAAAATATGCACTTCTTTGGCTATATTACAAAATTATACTGGGATATCCTCAGTGTAATTTGTTTGGCGATACTTAAGAGAAGCAAGAAAACATTACAATTCTCGAGTGTTTGAAGCAATAAAAGCTTAGCAGACGAGGGACAGCAGACGCAACGGAATCGCTCGTTTCCCGATCTCCTCTCCTCCCATGGCCCAGCGTACAGCATGTCTGAGCACCAGTATCTATGGCCGCGCACTCATTGCGCTGTGAGCAGGCGCAGGCAAGAGGCCTCCCCCTAACAGATTACCTTCACACCCAATGATAGTGAAACACCTACGGTCTGGAGGCCACACCACTGTACCAAACACCTCCACAGCTCTCATACCAACTTTGGACATCAGTGGAAAAAGAGGGCTCGATTCTGCAGGGTAGAGATTCTGTGGGTTCTCGAATATCGCCCTCATGGAAAACAATGGAAAACAAATGGCAAATCATCTTGGTTATTCTGCAGGTGATCTCATCATATGTATAACTTTTACGTTGGGGACATTCTGAGTCTTATTAGAAACCTGTCAACAGCAAGCCCAAATTAATGATTATTATATTTTGAATATAGCTTTCTTAAATTGGAAGACATAATAAATATTATTTATGTGCTAAACATCCAAGACTAAACATTAATAGGCTAAGTTCTTTCTTCAAAAGCCGCAACTAAATTCCGCCTGTATTGTGAAAGTTGTCTGCAAGTGTCGAGGAGATTCATCATGCCAAATTTAAAAACATTTGATTTCTGCCTTTTCATGTTTGAGAGGTGCACCAGGATGCACTGCTTTCTTGTTTGTTTGATCTATTTTAGGACAGGTCTGTAACTGCGACCTTGTCCACACGTAGCCAGGTATCTACTAAATCGAAGATATTTTCCTCCGTTTTGACCAGTCATCCACTTCGACAACACATCAAAAACGAATGTTTAAAAAAACTGAAGATTTTTGAAAACTCCGTTTATGCATTTGCGTGTAGACAGAGATAACCGGAGTTTTGGGTTTTCAAACGTCACAACCTGCGCCAAAATGACAACAAATCTGCTCTGACGTCAAACGTGTGACCTTTGTTTACTGCAGAAGCCAGAGCAGAAGCATGGACAAAGAGTAATGGATCGGAGTAGTGCCTTGAAAGCTGTGATAGCGTTAATTATTGTGCAGGCGCTTAATACGTGTTTAATTTTAGAAGCCCAACTACTGCTCCAAGAGCACAGGTGACGGACAACATTGCGGTCGGTGTGACGCCAACAGAGGGCTATTCTGATGTGATTGTGTAGGATTTGGGGAAATAATGCCATCTACAGATTTGGAGGCTTATTGAAAACGCAGATTTTCGGTTATGTGTGGATAAAAAAATTTTTATAAACGGAGGGGGGGGATATATTCCTTTTTAAAAATACCCGGCTATGTGTGTACATGGCCTGCGTTCCCTACTATATAACAGTGTATCTTTTTTTTTTTTACGTATTTCAAGACAAAACCAAACATTGACAACAAAGACAATTTAAAAAATGGTGGTTGGGATGAGCTTTTGGGGAAGTGAGCCTTTGAGAAAGAAAAAGGTAGATAAATAAATAAGAATAAATAAGCACACAAAGATAAGGTGAGGGTCAGGCGCTGTCAGGGAGTCAGGTGGGAAAGTCAGACAGGATCGTTAATATTACGTTTCTTTTTTTAATAGTAATTTATATAAGAGTGTAATGTGAATATAGGCCACTAGATGGCAGTATTTACCTTTTTTTTGTTACGCTCAGACTGGAGTCATGTTTAGACATGTCCTGGACATGTCTGGGGCAAGTCTCAGAAAATTTAAAAAAAAAAGAGGTCTAAATGTGGGTGGGGTCTGCAAAAGAGTATATAAGGAAAAGAATTGAGACAGTAAAGTAGTAGGAGAAATTGCAAGAAGATGACCAGACCTGCCATTCTGTTCAAGACCTGTGACGTTTCTTTTGTGGATTTCTTTGCCTGTGTTTGAGCATTTTCATCATCCAGGACATCACCAAGCCACCCCCCACGAAAAGGGATTGTAAATATTTATGTTTTGTACATAATTCAATCTTGGTCTTTAGGTTAGTTAGTTGTTATGGTGTTTGTTAATTAAATGTGTTGAGGTTTTTAAAACTGTGTCTGTCATCCCTTGCTGTTGCTGTTGTGTTATAAATGTAATAACAAATTGGGGCCATAACAAGAGTTAAAGCATTGAGCTAAATTCAGATCAGAAAAAATGATTTAGGCCACTCAAAAATAGGCCAACGCTTTATGAAAGACCAACTGCTCTGAAACGTCTGCGCTACCTTTTCCACACATCAAGTGATTTAACTGGCGCTTCATGATTGTTTTGTTTAAATAAAATAAAAGATCATTTGAAGCATCTTTGTGCAATTCTGAAAAAGGCTGATTTAAATGCATGAAATTACGCTTCCAGATTAATGATTGTCGCCGTACCGAAATATACCGTACCGAAATGTACCGGCGTGTAATCGGAGTGAATCTATTGCTCAGTCTCTCAAGGAAGTTGCATTTTGTGATTTGAACTATTAAAGCAAATTTGATCAATCTTCGATCAAATAAATCCTCAAGACTTTGCAACTTTCATTGCCACTTTTTGAAAAAGCTACTGCGAAATCGGGCAAAAAAATCAATAAATCCAAGAAGGATTGTTTGTCAATTATGAGGATGATTGAGTCTGGGTTAATTGTTTTAAAGGGAAGCTCTGGGCCCCACCAATCTTCAGTCCTCGAGACGCCCCTGAGGTAAGGTATTGTAATGAGGTGGGGGTGTCATGATGGTGCAGTAGGCGGTGCTGCCTCACCAGAGCTAGGGGGTTGCAGGTTCTTGCCCAGCCCATGTGGAGCTTGCAGGTTCATTTCCAGCCCGTTGTGAAATTCGCATAGTTACTCACGCTCACGCGAGTCTTCTTCCGGCACTCTTAGCACCGATCACCCCTTCACAGCCTCATTCATTTTTGGCTGACTGGCGACGCTGCTCTCAGGCAGTAGACCGCAAGAAACGGTGCATGCCCGCAGGCTACTGGCGACCGCCCAGGGTGCGCCCCCATCCAAGGTGAACCGGGGTGATCCCAGCAGTTGTTAAATTGGGGTGTGGAGTTGGTGAAAGGGGGAGAAGAGAAGAAAAAGAAAAAAAGGTGACACAGTCCTTCCTTCCTCGTGCCCCCCGCTCTGGAGGAAGCCGACAGAGCATGTTATGGTGGAGGAGAGGGGAGAACAGAAGAGAGAGAAGAGAAGAGAAAAAAATCTTATCAGTGGCAGGGAAAGTGTAACGAGAGATTCGACTGACTTTGAGATGACTATCCCTTTAGCGAGCACCAGTCCGAGGGCAGGCCGCTAGACATAATTGCGTTTTTATACCATCAAATATTGTGCGGCGTTGTAGAACTGTACATCGTGTGGAAGTTTGAGGACTTAGCATTATAACTGCATAAGACATTTTATAATTCAGATATGATTGCAAACATGGCATTCAAAATTGCATCAAAACAACCCTCAGCCTGACTACGGTGTCCCATAGGTTCAGTTGTATTGCATTGTTCAGATATCAATGTTTGTACCTCAGTAGCAGTCTGACATAAAAACCAGTTATAGGTTTTAGTCCGTCTAACAAGCAAGTATGGAAAAACGTCATTAATTAAACTTTGACACAGAGGTAGTCATTGAGCATTTTTGAAAATTTCACTGCTATTAACTTTATTTACACATGATGCAGGGCTCTAAATTGTACAGTAGCCCTTTAGGAACAAAACAAGTGGAGCCACTGGCTATTATGTGCTGATCTAGCGGATGAGGAAGTGTTTTAGCCTATCGGCCCTCAATTCAATATATCAGGACAATCAAATTCTTATAGTTTCATATGACAGCTAGTAGTCTGAAACTTTAAAAAGATGGTTGCGTATGGTAATCAATGGATTAATTTTTACTAGGTGACATTGTTTCATTGATTTCTTGACGAAGGAGGATTTTGTCAATAAAGCAAACGAGTTTTGGAAGTGACTTTGTCACATGTATACAATCGCACTGCAATGCAGGGCATGGGGAGGAATTATTGGAGAGAACATTTAGCTACATAACAGGAAGGAGATCTGAGTGAAGGAAGTCGTAAAACTGTTGTAAAAGCGAACGCAACCATGGCTAGGGACACAATTTGGCCTCTCTAAAGTTGTTTATTGAAACATGCATGAACATTACAAAGGGGAAAAACACTGTAAAATATTCATTTTTTGTCACAGAATCATAATATTTGAACCAGCAGTTTAGGCGCCTGACTGTGGCTGTTATTTTCTAGGCTGATGAGACATGGTCAAAGCACCATAGGGAAGAAAATATGAACATTTTTTCTTACTGACAAAACCTTATATTTCCAGTTTTGTTCCTCAATTTAAGTAATGTTGTCAGCAACTCTATGGGAGAACAATCTACTGAGTGTTACCTTTCAAACGAGACCGTGACTTTGCCTGTAGTCAAAGTGGTGTTAAGAACAGTAAGCATTTTAGTTTAGTCACTTTGCTAATTTAGGATAAAAAAGGACAGCATTTTAAAGGGATAAGAGGTTCTTTATGCCAGGTATATACTAATGCAATCCCAATTAAATGTGTTTCATGCAATTTTCAAGAATTAATTATCATTACTGACACCTGTGGTCATTAATGAGCCCACTCTCATCCCGACTCATGGAGTGATGGTACCTGACCAAGCATCGATACATGACAAAAATGGAGGCTTTTGGTGTGCTTATTTGACGCCACTGTTAAAACAACCCCTATTCCCTAACCCTAGCCAAACCCTAATCCAAAATGTCAAATAAGGATGCCAAAAGCTTCTATTTTCATCGTATATCAATGTTTGGTCAGGTAGCATCACTATATGACGAGTGGGATGAGAATGCTTTAAATTAACTCAGCTGTCGCCAGCATTCTGTTGATTGCGTCCGTACTCACACACGGCACTGGACGTGATAGATGAGGTCGGTAGCTCTGTAAATTTACACAGTTATTATGCACTGACATGTTATGTTTTTTCCCTATGGATTTATAAAGCATAACATTCTTAGCTAGGACCACATAGACGAGCAATGTTGAAGTATTCCATTCCTGAGAGTCATAACCATAGCATAATACATAGATTTCGTTTAAAAGATATTCTTGCATTTGCTAAATTGGCAGCTTTATCAGTTGCTGTTTGACAAACATTAGCTTTCACCAAATGGCTCATTGACATCAGCATAGCCATACTTTCTGGGCACCAGTGGTTAAGTGAACTGGACTGACATGAGGGCTTCCATCACTTCTTGCTGAGTCTACACGTTCATGCTTCAGCATAAGCGAAGATACTTTTTTTATTGTCACTTAATGTTAATATACTGAATGAGTCTGGCTAGGGGCTGAGCCAATTAAAACCTAAAGCTATATTGACGTCTGTTATAAACAGATGATAGGAGTGGGATGAGTAATGCCTAACTGGAGTTAATGCGCACAAAATGTGCAAAGTTATGCGACAGGTTCTGAAGAATACATGTTTTTTGCATTATCCCAGAACATAGAACACATTCATTTTTATCTCTGCCCAGGAGGTTATGTTTTTACCAGCGTTGGCCCGTCTGTCTGTTTGTGCCCAAAATAACCAAAAAGTGATGAATGGATCTCTGAAATTTTGTGGATGGGCTGCTATTACATCAGGGATGAACCCTACTGATATTGACTGCGATCGGTCAAACAAAATATGAGCCATATTCTCAGTTTGTTCTCCCGTTGGAAAATGCTTCTTTTTCTAATGTGATTTGTAAATGAAAATGGCAAGAAAATTTTTGCTCATCGCAATAATTTCTTGATTGAGCCTCGGAGAAGTCTGGCAGAGGAACACATTAATATGAGGTCAGATGAGGAAATCACCGCCCAGCGTGTATCTCATGCCTGACAACATTCATCTTTCAAGATACAAAAATTTGTCCAAAAAAAGTTTCCTAGTCATTCATACGTGGAGACTATGGCAATATTCATTTGACAGTTTTGCCCTGCTCCAATTAGCCACAAGTTCCTAGTTACTCGGGCCGGTAGGCCGTGAGTCTAAGTTTCGGCTCCGTTCTTCTTTTTCAGGGTCGCGATTGTCCTGCACATGCGCTGCCCGAGTACAGGCTCTGAGGAGCCTCTTGTTCCTTTGCGCTTTATTTGAATCTCCTCTGTAAAGGTAACTTGTCATTAACTACTGTGATATAACTTATCACATATATCTGATGGCACTATTATTTTTTGAAAGTAACTTCCCCAACATTAACGATTGATAATCAGTCTTATGCAGTTTATCTACACGAGGCTGCAGTATAATTTTCTGTTGCAAAATGGATTTGGTTTTCTGTAGCTGAAGTGATGCTCTTCGTATGATTACATGTTGTTGTTTGCCAATTTTTAAACACACACACACACACACACACACACACACACACACACACATATATATATATGTAAAGGCAATAGTTGGCCTAATCAACTTTGCTCCACAAAATGAAACAGGAGTAATTTTAGGCTATTCCTTTAACTCTCTAAAGCCGATGTCCCCTTGGCAGTAACGCTGGCGTTACGGGATTTTCAAACAACGTGCTGTGAGTCTCTGACCCTTAAACACTTAATTGCTTTCAAGCTGACCCTGTTTAAGATCGCTTGACCAATAATCACGCAATTTATTCACTGAATAATCAAGACCAAAATATAAGCCAGTATTAAGAAATGAGAGATCACTGAAGGGTAATATTGACAACAGACTTAATAGTGATATTTTATGGATGGAAAAAAAGAAACAATAATAAAAAATAATTAATTAACCCAGTGCTTGCCCTAAATTCCATATTCTGTTCCAAGATTTTTTAAACTGTGCAACCTAATTTATTTTAAGATTGCACTTAATCATAATGTTTTCACCGTTCCAAAGAAGAGAAGAATAAGTGTTTTAAACCAAAGTTTTGTGCAACCTAACTCTCTGCTCTTGTTCCGCAACTTTACTGAATTTGTTTTAATTGCTGTTAGATCGCATATGGAGTGAAACTGTGTCTTCGGTTGCCAATTACGATAATTGGAAAACGCTTCAATAAAGTTAAATGATTGAAAACTGCTAATTGCAGTCAAAAAGGGACATGTCTTAGTACCCCTGCTGGCTAAACCACTGATTATGACTCTGGAATTCTCATGTTTGTCTTTACACAGGGGTCAGAAGCAATGGAATTGCATGAAGACGTTTCAAATGGCCCTATTTCGTTTAAAGAATTTAAACTATCATGAAACACACACATTGCTTCCAACCCCTGTGTGAGGAAAAGCGCACAATGTTTGGAGTCACAATCGCTTCCATGTTACTTGTGAAATTCACTGTAGCGCAAGTGAAACTGAAACTTCCACTCACAAGAACTTCAATTACATGTAAGTATCTCATTAACATTCTTCGGTTGAATAATTGCTAACTACAGTGAATACGTCTTCAACATGCGTGAAACTTACACCGTATGCATGAGATTGCGTAGAAAGTTGGAAGCTCTGATTGAAAATAATTTATTAGGTCTTTGCAGAGCGGCTTCTGGAAGTTGTAAGAAGGCTATAATATGAGGTTCTATGAACAGCAATTATCCAATTAAACAAGAAACAAAAAACAGAGAAATTTCACTTCATTACCATCCTTGCAATCTCCTTGTAGCCTTTCACATTGCTGCAAAGCGGTATATCATAATGGTTAATGGCAACGCAACTTATTGGGAGCCCTTTTGCTCAGTAAATAATTCGGTTAATTATCCGATTTTTACTCAGAAATAGGACCAGTGTTAACTTGCATTTTGGTTGTGTTACTGGTTGTAGACAGTTTTGTTGTTACATGAGCAGCCTTAACAGGCGCATCTAAGGAGCATTATTACTCTTGGATAAGCGAAGCTTAGGAAGTGGTGTTGTGATGAGACTCATGCGTCACTCACTAGCCAATCAGTCAGTCAATCAACTTGCCGTTCGCACAACCACGTGCGGTAAGATTCACAAACAGCTTATACAGGAGTAAATGATAGAGTCACTTTGTTTAGGAAGTGTTCTTAGGCGTATCAAGCCCATCGTATGCGTACACAGATATAAATATATTCCATTTTGTGACCTGCAGGACTTTAGAAACTTTGTAAGACATTGACGTTTTATGTCACCATAAATGTGATTCTAGTAGATAATTCTATCAATGAACTACAAAGCAAGCTGAGCGGAAATTGACGTGGACTGATCCTGGCAAAAGAACAAATTAACACTTAGTTGGTAATTAGAAAACCTAAATGGCTTTGAGTTTGGAGATATTATGTGCTTTAAGGTGAGGTGAGAGTAGTGCCATTATCCCTTCGATGACAACTCCAGAGTGCAGGAGGTTAAAAACTGCATCTAATCAGTTAATTATATACTGCCTATCCAAAAAAAAAGTAGCACACTGTAATATTTTGTTGGGCCACCTTTCGCTTTGATCACGTCACACATTTACTGTGGCATTGCTTGCACAATCTTACAACATTTATTTCTGACCAGATTTCCATTCATTTTGAGCGAGATATAGCATTAATGATGGCAGGGAGTTAAACCACTTCATAAAGCCTTTTCCGGTTAAGATCAGGTGGCCAATATCATGAATGTGAATTTGTGTGAAAATGATTCCTCATGCTCCTTGAACCACTCTTTCACAATTTGAGCCTGATGAATCCTGACATTGTCATCCTGAAAAAGGCCTGTGCCCTCAAAGATTAAAAACTCCATTGATGGGTTTCTGGTGATTCAGTATATTCAAGTAGTCTGCTGAATTAAATTTATAGCTGCAGGACAGTGCTGAGCCTTGGCCTGATCAATAGAGGGTATCGCCAATACGAAAAAAATGCCCAGATGTTGGGCTTTCGGCAAAATATCTAGCTACCTCTGGAGCTCACTCACTTCTGGTACGTTGCTGAGATCACGTTTATCGATTACCATGAGCTATTTCCTGTTTATTGCTGCATGCAAATATGTACACGGTCATTGTGCGTACAAGTCTTTCATCCAGGGATATTTCTGAAGTTTTTTTTCGCTGATTTTCCTTCGACGAACACATGGCAGCTTCACAGTAACGAGCCATGGCCTTAATGACTACAGTTCAGTTACTGTTGGGCTCTGCAGAGACCGGAAGCGAGTGAGTCACCAAACTATCCCATAATGCATCTGAAACAGGGCATGAATGCAACATCCGGGCATTTTTTTTGTATTGGCAATACCCACTATTGAAGCAACCCCAGATCATAACACTGCCTCCTGAGGCTTGTACTGTGAACCCTGTGCATGATGGATGCATCATTTCATGGGCTTTCTTTCTTACCCTGACGTGCCCATCACACTGGAAATGGGTCAATCTGGATTTATCAGACCAAATGACCTTCTTGCATTGCTCCTCAGTCCAATTCTTCATGCTCCATAGCAACTTGAAGTCATTTTTTCCTGACTGGCCTCACTAACAAGTGGCTTTGCAGTGAGCAAGTAGCTGTTTAGTCCCAATCCTTGAAGTTCTTGTTGGATTGTGTATGTAGAACTGCTCTTCCCTTCATAATGACACATAGCCATGAGATCTACTGCTGATTTATTATTTTTCTTAAGATGACTTATTATGAGCATTTTAGTGATCCCAAATCAGGATTAGTCACGATTTTTCTCCAACACATTTCTTCCGCAAAGCTGACAGTTTGCCACTATCCTTCTAGTTTTTAATGATCTTTGGACAGTTTCTGACCCAGTGCCAATGAATTCAGTAATTTCCTCAGCTGTTTTCTTTGCTTGTTACTGGCCAATAATTTGCCCCTCTTGAAAACACAGTGGCCCTCATTTATCAAACTTGCGTTCACCAAAAAAATGCGTGTACGCCAAATCTCCTGCAATAATCGGCATTTATCAATCTGGACGTGAGCGAACGGTCCGCAAAAATCTCACGCCAGCCCTGACTAGGTGTATACAAATCTGAAAACAGCAAACAACTTGCAGGAACGAGTGCAGCTGTCAAAATGAGTAATAAACTATATGCAGCAATGCAAATGTCATGCTGTTGTTGTTCTTATTAGTAAAATAAATAAATAGGATAAATAAATGACTGAATAAATAAATTAATAAAAGTAGGTTGTCTCCAAATATAAGTGTAATTGACATAAACAGATGTCATTTATTTATTTATTTATTTGTTTGTTTTATTTAATAAATAAATAAATTGCACCTGTGTTGAGAAATTGATTACATTATTTGGAAACAACCTGCTTGTCAGGCCAGAACTGGCAATTACAATCAACTTGATCAAGCACAATGCGTGGCTTCACAGATGTGCAGTGTGATGGGTCAGATGCTCATCCAATCAGATATATATTGGCCAAGAAACACTTTGACCATGATCACATTTTGACAATGGCAGATCTTCTATTGCTGGAGGAATAAGCTTCTATTCGACGCTAGAGGAACTGTCAGCACAGAGATCTTAATTGGGAAAGTGACGAGTGGCTGCTTGTTTTGTGTGGTACCCAATAAAATGTCATGGAGCAATACGATTAAAAGTACAATGAAGAGCGATCTCTACAGACTGTATTTTAACAATTACCCTCATGCAGCTCTGATCGAGGCGGTGGGGACTCACCTGCTCCTTGAACGGTGACAGCTGGTGGTTACAGTCTGGTTGGCCTCCAACGGTCCGTGCGCTGCTGAGAACTAAGCGCCACAACGTGTTTTTTTGGTGGCGATCTTAAAATCGGACCACTTTTTTTAACCTACACGTAAAGTATTTGGATTGTCAATTATGTAGGCTTTATTACATGAAATATCATGGATCTATAAATTGAATTTATTAAGGCCGATGTTATTCGCACTAATACGTGTGGCCAATGCTATTTTTTTTTCTTGGCCACACTTATAAGTGCGCCAGTTGATAACCATTCCAGTGCCGCTTTTAGAAAGTACCGCTTAAAATAAGTTTGGCCAAGAATTTTTTTTAGCTTAGGACACACTTAAAATAAGTGCGGGCAATGGAGAAATGTACATCTGGGCACACAAGTGCAAATAGCTGCTTTGATTTATTAATGAATTAAATCAAACTTCTGCTGCACTCCAGTTTTCCACCCCAGCAGTGTTTACTACTGCAGCAGCAATAGTTTTCCAAACTGCAGCCTTCTGGGCTCCCTTTATGCCAATTTTAAATGTCACTTTTAAGACTTCCAAACAAAAATATTTTGTTTTTCTCCACCTCGGATGTGATAATTTATATTTCCTCCTCAGTGAAGTTCATTCTTCTTTGCCGTCTTTCGAGAGTCCATGCCGTAAAGTGGGCAGGACTATGCTTCCCGAAGCATGAATTTATAGGGGCGTGTCATGTAAATTACGATGGTTTTAGCCGCCAGGTTTATCAACGCCACGGCAGTTCTATATCGAAATCTGCGACGTACACACTTTTAGTAAATCAGACGTGACACCTGGTGAACGCTGATATTTACACCAGAATCGACACCAGATCCTACGCAAGTTTGATAAATGAGGGCCAGTAACACCTCTTCATCGACCATGAGATACGTCTCCCGATTTGTTTGTTTTTAAGAGATGAGAAGATCGGAATCAGTGAGGAATTATTTCCAGCTAAAACATTCATCACCACCATAATCATTCAATCATATGCTCTTGAGTATTTGCTTACTGTAAATCCAAACAATGACTTTTTTTGGACGGGCAATGTGTGGACAAAATTGGTGAATCCATTTAAAAGGAACTTAAAAGTCATGCAAAAAAGTAACAAGTCACTGCAATTGAAACTAATACAGAGCTGTGAACTAGTATTTACCCACTTCCATATTTCATCCATTTTTGCATGTGTCACATTTAAATGTTTCCGATCATTTATAAAGATTACCCTAGTAAATGCAAATTGCAGTTCTTAAAAGATGATTTCATGTCATTTCAACCCTGTCCTATGTTAAAAAATTAATAGCCCCTTTAATCACTAATCACTTTAATCACTAAATCATATTTAATTGATATTTGGGATCAATTTCTCTTGTGTTATGGCCCCAATTTGTTATGACATTTAAGAAAGCAAGGGATGACAGACAAAATTTTAAAACTTAAACACATTTAATTTAACAAACAATTTTAACTAATCTACTATCTACTCTACTGACCAAGATTGATATATACAACAAAAAAAATATTTACAGTCCCTTTGGTTGGGTTGCTTGGTGATGTTCCCGGTGAGGAAAATGCTCCAACACAGGGAAAAATCCACAAAAAGCTACACAGGTCTTGAAAAAAAAGTGACAGGTCTGGTCACATGTATCCTTCTGCTTGCAATTTCTCCTACTACTCCACTCCCTCAATTTTCCTCCTAATATACTCTTTTGCAGACCCCTCCCACATTTAGACTCTTTTTTTTTTTCTCTGGGACTTGTCCCAGACATGCCCAAGACATGCCCAAACCTAGCTCCAGTGTGGGTTTAACATAAGAAAGGTCAATACTGCCATCTAGTGGCTTCTATTCGCATTACACTTGGCACACTTAGACATGACTACTGCAAGCCCTGGTGAGTCTCAACATCACTTTAACAGCCACTGCAGGGCAGTGAAGAGTAGGCAAAAAGCAGCATATGATGCCATGATTTAAATAAATTCAAAAACAGCTGAGAAACATTGTCATTGACATCTATCAGTCTGGAAATGGCTATAAAGCCATTTATAAGGCTCTGGGACTCCCGGAAACCCCCGTGAGAGCCATTATCTACAAATCATGAAAACTTGAAACAATGGTGAGCCTCCCTCGGAATGGCCGTCTCATAAATATTCATCCAATAGCGCATCAACGACTCATCCAGGAGGTCACCAAAGAGCACTGACAAACATCTAAAGAACTTACTTGACTCAGTTATGGTCAGTGTTACATATTCCCCAATGAGAGTGCGATGGGGCAAAAACGGCATCCATGGGAGAGCTGCAAAGCAAAAGCCACGGCTCACCAAAGACAACACAAAGGCTTGTCTCACGTTTGCCAAAAACCTTCTTGATGAAGCCCTTTTGTGTTAATAATATATGGACCAATGAGTCAAAAATGAAACTTCTTGGATGACGTGGGTCCCATACAAATAAAACAGCATTTCATAATAAGAACATCATGCCAACAGTCAAACACAGTGGTGGTAGTGTGATGGTCTTGGGCTGCTTTGCTTCTTGAGGACCTGGACACCTTGCCATAATTGATGGAACCATGAATTCTGCTCTCTACCAGCATATCACAAAGGAAAATGTTCAGCTGTCAGTTCAAGACCTTAAGCACAAGCATAGTTGGGTTATACAGCAGGAAAATGATTCAGTGTACACTAGTATGTCCAGCTCTGAAGGGTTCAGGAAAAAAAAACAAAACAAAATGGTTTTGAAGTGGGCTAATCAAAGTCCTGACTTGAATCTGATTGAGATGCTGTGGCATGACCTTAAATGGGCTGCTCAAATTCAAAAACCCTCATATGAGGTTGGATCCAAACGGTTACCAGACTCTTCATCCCCAGATATTTCGTCCCCAATTTTTTTGTCCCTGTACTTTTCGTCCCTGGACACTTTGTCTTCGGTGAGGACTTTTCTTCCACGAGGACTAAGGATTAACCCTATAATGCCCAGACACGGACATTATTAAAGGAAAAATATGACCCAGTAGTATTGAAGGGTATTGAAGGGTAGTATTCAGATTCACTGTTCATCATTAGGTTTTGTGACAGCAAAATATACATTGCTGAACAGAACTTCTTCTAATTCCAGGAGTATCATATCTGATACAGCCAAAAATCAGCACTCCTCCAGAACTCAACACTCAAAATTTCAAATTATTTATATGCTCTCTACTATCTATAGCTATCCCTTCACATGCATAAGAATACGTTTTTGTGTAATATTTACCTTGGAATGCCGAACTTTACTGCCAAAGTCCAAGGAAATTCATGAATTCCCATTCACATGGGAGCTACTACCTTGAAGTGAGTGACAAGGGGAGAGACTCCTGTAATATCACTTCTTCCCTCCAGAGGGCAGCACTGTGTATCAGATATGATACAGTGAGCAATCGTGGTTGTGTTGCATCTTACCAGGTGGACATTGTCCTTCAAATTTGGTGCATCATATATGATACAGGGGGCATTATAGGGTTAAGGTTAGGGCTAGGGATAGTATTATAATACAGAAAGAGGGCAAAGCATTATTGGGGATGAACCATCCAGGGACAAAGTCTCTGGGGACGAAAAGTCCGGGGTTGAAAAATTTGGGGATGAAAAGTCTAGGGATGAAGAGTCCTTGAGCCAATCAAAACAACTCTGTAAAGAAGACAGGACTCTAATTCCTCTCTAGTCATGTAAAAGACTCATTGCCACTTACTGTAAAGGTTTGATTGAAGTTTTTACTGCCAAGGGTGGCACAACCAGCAATTAGGTTTTGGGGAGGGGAGGGGGTGCAGTTATTTTTTCACATGGATGAAATAAGCTTTGAATAACTCTCTACTTTCAAGAAATAGAATGGTCATTCAATAGTTACATTTTGTGTTTATTGACAACGTCTTTGTTATCCCCCGCCACGCGATTAGCGCAAAGCGGGGGATATTGCATTGGGCTCCGTCTGTAGGCCCGTGCGGACACATAAAATTGAGGTGGCGGGGGATATCGCCATGTTAGTGGCAAACACTTGTTTTGTGTTGTTCTGTGGTAGCCAATTCGTATTTGTGCTTTCGGTTATTGTTATTATTATAATTTTTCATCTGTTATACACTGGGGTGGGGGGCGCAATTTTGGTCGAGGTTAAATGGGGGCCCTTGTACACTTGCACTCACGTAGAATATTTATGTTGGACCACTAGTTAGAGACGCCTGCCACCCTTTGTTGTTTGTTTTGAGTCCATTAGTATAGGTAGGTATTTTCTTTTCAATGATGTAGTAGTTAGTCGATTTTTATTTTATCAGTGGTGTTTATGGTTTTGTTATTCTTTTATTTGGCAGTGTCTTGTCGACCTTATTGTTTTCCCCACACCTGTGTCCTGTACTAAACCCGTTGTTTCTGTCATTGTAATTAATGTAATCACAATATATACTAATTTCACTTGCAAGCAGTTCCGTTTCCCCGATTCTTTGTGCTATAAATGCATCCATCATATCATCCTCTGGACGCAACGATAGACAACGTATCAGATGTTGAAAGTGAAACAATTAACCATTTCATGAAAAATTTTAGCTCATTTTGAATTTGATGGCAGCAAAGCATCTCAACAAAGTTGGGACAGGGCCATGTTTACCATTGTTTAGTATCCCCTCTTCTTTTAAAAACAGCCTGTAAATGTCTGGGAAACGAGGAGACCAATGGCTCAAGTTTTGGGAGAAGTAATGCTGTCCCACTCTTGTCAGATGTAGGATTCTAGCTTCTCAGCAGTCCTGGGTCTTCTTTGGCAGATTTTTCATTTTGTGATGCGCCAAACCTTTTCTACTGGGAAATGGTCTGGACTGCAGGTAGGCGAGTTCAGCACTCAGAGTCTTCTACTGCGAAGCCATGTTGTTGTGATGGATGCAGTATGTAGTTTGGCATTGTTGTGCTGAAGAGTCAGGACCTCGGTTTAAGACGGCGTCTCCTTCAGTACAGTGTCCCCATCACTGCACTGGGGCATTGGAGATTATTCCACCAGAGGGAAGATCATAACCTATTGGCCACCAACACCTCCTCCAGCAGCAACTTCATTTTCCCTGTTGGTCTCCCATCCAAGTAATAACAAAGCCCACGCCTGCATAGCAGCAGCCACACGGCTGGAGCAGATTAAATAGTGGTATGGCTAGTGGCTATATACAACCCCAATTCCGAAATAGTTGGGACAAAGTGTAAATTGGGAAAAAATCAAAACGCAATGACTTTCAAATTACACTAGCCAGCATTTTATTCATAATATAACATAGATAACATAGCAAATGTTGAAACTGAGAAATTTTACAATTTTATCCACAAAATTAGCTAATTTCAAACTTGATGGCTGCTACCAGTCTCAAAAAAGTTGGGACAGGGGCCTGTTTACCATGGTGTAGCATCCCCTCTTCTTTTCAACACAGAGTGGAGGCATCTGGCATTGAGGAGACAAGTCTCTTGAGTTTAGCCATTGGAATGTGATCTCTTGTTTAATACAGGCTTCCAGCTGCTAGAGAGTTTTGGGGCTCCTTTGATGGACTTTTTGTTTAATTATGCCCCAAATGTTCTCAATCACTGAAAGATCAGGACTGCAGGCAGGCCAGCTCAGCACACCACACGCACTCTACGAAGCCATGCTGTTGTAATAGCTGCAGTATGTGGTTTTGCATTGTCCTGCTGAAATACACAAGGCCTTCCCTGTAATAGATGTCTGGAGGGGAACATATGTTGCTCAAAAATCTTTACATACCTTTCAGCATTCATGGTGCTTTTTAAAACATGCAAGTGTCCCACACCATATGCGCTAATGCATCCCCATACCATCAGAGATGCTGGCTTTTGAACTGAACGCTGATAACAGGAGGGGTGGTCTTTCTCCTCTTTAGCCCGGAGGACACGACGCCCATGATTTCCAACAAGAATTTGGACTCGTCTGACTACAGGACACTTTGCCATTTTGCTACAGTCCATTTTAAATTAGCCTTGGCCCACAGAACACGGCGGTGCTTCTGTATCATGCTTAACAATGGCTTATGTTTTGCATGATCAAGTTTTAGGTGGCATCTGTGGATGGCACGACAGACTGTGTTGACAGACAGTGGTTTCTTGAAGTATTCTTTGGCCCATTTAGTAATGTCAATCATGACAGAATCATGCCGGTGAGTGATGCAGTGGCGTCTGAGGGCCCGAAGATCATGGGCATCCAGTAAAGGACTTCAGCCTTGTCCCTTACACACAGAGATTTTTCCAGTTTCTCTGAATCTTTTGATGATGTTATGCACTGTCGATGATGAGACCTTCAAAGCCTTTGCAATTTGTCATTGAGGAACACTGTTTTTAAGTATTCCACAATTTTTTAACGGAAGCCTTCAGAGGTTGGAGAGCCTCTGGCCATCTTTACTTCTGAGAGACTCAGTCTCTCTAAGACATCCCTTTTATAGCCCATCAGGTTACACACCTGATGCCAGTTTTAACCTAATTACTTGCTAAACGTTCTTTCAGCCGATTCTTTGATATACAGTAGTAATTGCTTTTTCAGCCCTTTGTTTGCCTGTTTCCGTTTTGAGACCTGTTGCAGCCAAAAAGGTTGAAATAAGCTAATTTTGTGGATAAAAATGTTAAATGTCTCAGTTTCAACATTTGAAATGTTATCTTTGTTCAATTATAAATAACATATTGGCTCATGTAATCTGAAAGTCATTGCATTTTGATTTTACTCACAATTTACCCTTCGTCCCAACCATTTCGGAATTGGAGTCGTATTATTTTGGCTTTAGAATCGTCATTTATACCTTTCCATAAAAAATCTACAAGCTCTGCCAAATTATTGGCACACTTTCTCGCCCATTAAAACCACTGCACAACAGCATAATGGGCATTGGACAGAAATACTTTTCCAGATTACGGTCATATATAAAATATCCCCATTTCGTAAATATGGTGCAATAACCTGAAAATCTTTTTTTTAAAAAGTCATTCTAAAATAAGACTCATGGAACAGAACAGGAGTTAAACAGGATACGGGGTATAGTAGACAGATTCCCTAAAATGGCAGGTGCAGATGAGACAAACAAACCGACCAGAGAGCAGTCTGTCTCTGACTCAGGTTTAATCCTGCATCAGCTACCAGACTTGTCTGAGCTGTGGAACCCTTACAGGCCTGAAACTGGAGTTACTGGGGGGACTGTTGGCCTCGGGATTCCACAGAGCACGAGCCTCCAGCTCATTAGAGCCAGCAGCATCGCAGAACCTCGTGGGGTCTCTCCGCGATGTGCACAGCATCTGCTCGTGGCCCCTGCGCATTGATCAGTCAATTTGCCTCGCCGTGACCCCTGCATGTCACCCTCCTCTCCTCTGGGGTTCACTCTCTCTTTACGTCCACGCCTCGGCATTCCCTGTCACTCTTCCTACATACGAAGACAATTTCTGCAATTATGTCCCCAAATAGGAGCCTATTTTTGTTTGGCGTTCTGAGAGCAGAGAGCAAGCTGACTCATCCCCAGATTAAAAAGAACATGAGCCTCTTTGCACTGACATTGAGGCTCCAGTAAATAAAAAGAGGGGAAAAAAATGTAGGGGAAATAGCAGACTGAAGTATGCAAACACAAACCCAGGTCCAGCTCATCATTACATGATGGACAGATCCGGAAACACATTTCTGTTGCTTTCTTCTCCACCCTGAATCATTTCAAAAGGCCACGTCTCTCAGCGTTCATTTTGCCAGATTTGTCAGGTAATCTGGAGACAGGTTGGGGAAATTAGAGGCACATATGTCCCTCGCACTCGAAACGCAGTGTGCAAGGCCCCAGCAGTAGAGCGATCGTGGCAGAATGCGGATTCTGGGCTCCCACTTGGCCGCTGGAGTAAAGCGCATTTCTTTGAGAGCCTGGGAAGCTCTTGGTCCCTCTCTCCTCTTTAACTTCCTCTGTTCCTCTTTCTCTCTCTCACTGCCTCTCTCACTCGCTTTACCTCTCCCCATTTCCCCCTCACCCTCCTTTTCTCAAGCAGACAGCTGCTCACAGGCTCCACCCAAAGGCAGATTCTTCTCTAGGCAACGACCTGGACCTCTTCTGCATTCTCCTTTTTTCCCATCCATTTCCGTTAATTTCTGCAGTATCTGAGCATAAAAAATGAGCCTTTCACAGGTGAGCGGCAGCTTTTTTGATTGAAGTGAGTGATTTTCGCAGCTGCACCTGTGGAAAATTGATGATAATGCTGTTGAAACCATTTATTACAACTTTACTAAGATGGGTGGGAGACACATTCTCTCATCATGCAAATGCTGGGGATAATGAGCCCTCTTCTACACCGGGAAGAAATGAACTTTTTTCCATTTCTCCACTTCCGAGGGTGATGCTGAGTGTCAGGAAGATGTGATCTGAAGAAATCCACTGGGACAACAGATATTTCTGCAGCCTTCTAAACAACGAGGCCTTTTTCCAGCTGAATCATTATTTGAATTTCCTCATTATTTTTGCTATTTTTCAATGGAGCAACATCCATTATTAGCGTGTTGTGATCCAGCAACATCGATTATTTGCATGTTGTGATAAAGCAACATCCATTATTTGAGAGTTGTATTTCTTTTCTAGCAAATTTGGAAGTGCATAATAATTATAAAAATAATTTTAAAAATAATAATAATAATAATAATCATAATATTATTTCCATAAATCCATTATGATCCAAATCTGTAACCCTCATTTTCTGTTGGAGGTTATGTACAGTATGTATGGCCAACCCAAAACAGAAAAATTTGAGACAGAATGGAAAATGTCCATAAAAACAGAAACTAGGATTTCCTAAATTTACTTTGACTTGCATGTCATTGCAGACACCATGAACACAAGATTTTTTATATTTTGACGCAACAACTTCATTTTATGCATAAATATACATCTATTCCTGCCGTTCAGGCCTGCAGTAAAGTAAGGAGAGGTGAAAACAGCTGATGTCAGCAAGTGATTGTTGTCATGACTTAATCAGGACAGGCCGAGTTCTTCAATAGCAAAGATGGGCTGGAGATTGTCAGTTTGCCTACACTGTGAACCCTGATTGTGTGGTGAACTCAAATGTTCTGTTGAAACCAAATACCTCAAAAAAAAAAAAAAAAAAGTGTTGGCCAATTTGATTGCATTGTGTGGAAGGAACTTAAAGAAAATGAAAGACAAATTGCAGGGGGGGCAAAAACTAACCCTAAGCACTTCTTTCAGTACTGTAGCAGAAAAAGGAAAGTTAAAGATCAGGTTAAGTGTATAAAGAATAAAAAGGGATCGCTGCTTTATGATAACAAGGATATTGCGGATACCTTAAAAAGTTACTTTATTGAGAATTTTATTTGGCCGGAATGTCCAATGCTCAAGATTATTTAGCAGAAATTGATGTCCGGGATAACAAAGTATTAGACAAGTTGCATGAACTAAAGGTAGATAAGGTGGCGGGTCCTGATGGCTTATATCCTAGAGTGCTCAGGGAAGTCGGTGAGATCATCCGCCATCTTCAGATGGTCTTTAGAAACTGGAGAAATACCAAATGATTGGAAACAGAGCAATATAATACCACTATATAACAAAGGGTACTTTACTGAGCCAGGAAATTACAGGCCAGTCAGTTTGACTTGCATTGCGTGCAAAATATTGGAATCTATCATAAAATATGGGCTGGACTTATTTCTTGAACGTAACAGTATCCTGAGGGATAGCAAACATGGTTTCTGTAAGGGAAGGTCATGCCTGACAAACCTTCTGGAATTTTTTGAAGAGGCCACCAGGACGTATGACCAGAGCAGGACTTATGACATCATATACTTGGATTTTCATTTGACACAGTATAAGAGACTAATTTTTAAATGAGCTCCATTGGAGTTACAGGAGGTATTCTGAAGTGGATTCGAAACTGGTTGCAGGACAGAACGCCCCCCAGGGATCGGTGTTGGGGCCCCTGCTGTTCCTCATCTACATTAATGACCTTGATAGGAATATTGAGAGCAGATTAGTTAAATTTGTGGATGATACTAAACTGGGAGGTTTGGGAAACAATTTAGAGTCCATTAGAGTGATACGAAAAGATTTAGATACAATCCAGAATTGGGCAGAGATGTGGCAAATGAAATTTAATATTGCGAAATGTAAAGTTCTACATGTAGGTAATAAAAATATTGGACAGGATTACTTCATGGGAGGTTTAAAACTGGAATGTGGCTCCACATCAAAAAGATTTGAGAGTGATTGTTGACCAAACCCACACAGGTTCTAGCCATTGTGCCATAGCAGTTAAAAAGGGTAACAGGCAGCCAGGATATACGGCCAAAAGTATTGAGTATAAATCCAAGGAGGTCATACTTCTGTAGTGCAACACATTCGTCAGACCACGTCTATAGTATTGTGTACAGTTCTGGGGACCATACTTAACGAAAGATATAGAGGTTCAAGGAAAAAGTTCAGAGAAGAGCCACTGAGCTAATGCCTGGTATAAAGGATGAAAGCCATGAGAGAAGGCTGATGATCTTTAGTCATAGGAAAAGGATACTTAGGGGTGATCTGATTGAGGTCTTTAAATATGTTAAAGGGATTAACACAGTGAATTATGTAGGATTACTGAGGCCTAGTTTTGTTAGTAGAATTCGGGGTCACAAATGGAAGTTGGCCAAGGGTAAATTTAGCACTGATATTAGGAAATTTTTTTTCACCCAGAGAGTAATCTCAATGTGGAATAGCTTGCCTTACCATATTGTTGAGGCAGAAACCTTAGAAATTATCAAAAGCAGTCTTGATTATGCACTAGATACCATTAAGTGATTGAGTATTTGGAATAATATATTCACTATATTAATAAGAAACTGGCAAGACTAGTTGGGCTGAACGGCCTGTTCTCGTCACTCAGGTTATGTTATATTTCAACAAGATAATGCAAAACCACATTCTGACTGGCCTGCTCGCAGTATTTAGCCTGGAATCCATACATATCAAGTGCTGGTCGCTGCCAAAGGTCACTGACTGATATCAGTCTGGCCTCAGTCGTATAACCAGCATTTAGCCCTTAAGTCACTAATGAAGTGAATATATGAATATTCATGTTTTCTGCTCTTGGCTGATTGGATGACCTTTTGGCGAGAACCACCAATCGAATATGAGTTAGCTGGCCGGCAACGGCATTCGTGAATGTTATTTGACATGAGCTTGAAAATTAGATTGTGGCTTGCATGCGTTTACTCTTGGAGCGGTTGTTAGGTTTTGAATAGGATAATGTTTGGCCATGTCTGCATTTTGTTTATTTCAGTGGGATTCCGGTATAATAAAGGCTAAATTAAATAATACTCAAATTACATAACGTATTTCACTGTAATTGGCATTTGCTATAGCTGGAAGGGCATGATTGCATCAGCTAGATTAAAGTGATACTCCACCCAATAACTATAATTTGTATATCAATTACTCACCTTTAGATGTCTTGAACGGACGAAGTTGTTCTTCACCTGACGCAACTTTATGGCCACTGGAGAGTTTTGAATAAATTTCAAATAATCAAATAGTTACTTTACAATAGTGATGTGTATGCATCCCAATTTGCGTAAGTTGATCCAGATCAGTTTGTGATATTTTATTTATACATCATTGAGATGATACTTCCTTCTCTTTCTCGTTTGAAATTGTTATTTATTTGTGAATCTGTGACTCAAAATATCCAGTTTTTCCATATCTCCCAAGATTCCTGGATCAAGATGCAGATCTGGATCACTTACAAAATCCAATCACCTCTATGTTGCGCCAAGATCCATCTCTGGTAAAATTTCTCATGCAGATCTGGCCTTTAGACTTTGTGCAATTCTGCTAACTGACCATAAAAATGGACAAACAAGCCAAATACCACAACAGGATCACATGACCTCCTCAGTGGAGGTAAAAACTGTTAGTCTTTCTTGTCTTGGCCAAGTGGGGGTATGGTGTCATTTTGTCAGTCATACGCCCAGGGCTGAAATGCCCTCCCTCCCTCCCTTTCTCATTAAAAGGTCCCACAGACACCCCCCTCAACCTCAGGACTCCTGCAGTTCTCAAGCTGATGGACAGCAGGCTACTGAGGGCCGCGTCACAGGCAGGCTGGGCTGAGGTGGGACGCAGGGACCCTGTAAAACAGGCCACCCAGACGTGTGAGATTGATAGACAGCGATCAGGACTCCGGGCCTGTAATATCGATCAGGAACTGGGATTAGAATCTCTCTCTCTCGCAACTCCTCCGGGCCACATGTTACACTCTGCCTGACCCAGCCACCGACACCAACCCACATCTGTCTCCAGCGGTGCTCAAAATGTCACCTGTCACCAGGAACGGCCGCACACACACACATGCACATACACTCACTATGTGTACACACATATATGCACAGGTACGTGTACATGCCCTTGCACAAATATTTACGCACAGGTAAACATGCATACATATACACACACACACACACACACACACACTTATGCGTACACGCTCTCTCGCACGCACATGCACACCTAGACGTACAATACATACAGATACAGATACATACACACACACATACACAGACATATTTTATTTTCTAGTTTCCCTTTGAATGAATGAAGGGCCAAATGGATCTGATTATCAGAAAATATTATGGAATCAAGTGTTCCATAGAAAAATGTCTGGAGTGCAGGAATGCAAGAGAATTGGAAAGAGGTGTGTTGAAAAATGTGCGTGCTAACAACAATGAAAATCTTCAAAAAAAATTTTATTCAGTTTTTCTTGAAACTCATTTAAATGTCTTAATACTCGGTAGAATTGTTTACTGAATGTGGTTAATATGAACAGCTAAAGGGTATTTTACAAATCCCTTTTCAACGGGCAAATATTTCACCAAACCCTAACTAATACACAAGTTTTTGCCGCTAACATGGCAATATCCCCCACCGCCTCAGTTTTATGTGTCTGTACGGACACGCGCGGCGGGGGATAATGAGAAATGAATCTGATTTTCAGCATAATCCAGAAATGCCCATATGATAACTGAAAATGGCACTCCAAAGCTTTAGGACTGGATGAATTTTAGTTTGTATTTCCTCCTCTTAGTAATGTCATATTCTGAAATGTCAAATCATTTTTTGCGCAGCAAAAACATTACACATCGTCATCGCCACTCATGACACTTTGCCGATACTACCAAAAAGTTTTGTTTGAAGCGTAGAACAGTTTTGTTTGAGGGTTGTTTGTAAGTTTTGTTTAATACCATACCTTGATTTTCATGGTGTCTGGATGAGGAGAGCTTTGGCGATACAGAAAGTAAATATGCTACAGTCTGACTTTTCAAGAGTACAGTTCTCTGATTGCTCGTCCGGGGGCATGTGGCATTGTGCACCGAGTAATCTCCCAGATTGTTGTCTCTCTCTCGGGCCACTGATAAGAAGGTTCTGGAATTGGATCGCTGAGGCTGGTCCCTGACACCAAAAGCTGAAAACTACTTTTATCTCCCTGAGCTGTTTAATTTTCCTGCGGCAAGCAACACATGCTTCTTCTTCTCTGGATTATAAAAGGATCTTAACAGTGTCTACACGTGTTTCTCCTTCATATGCTGCTTGTAAGTGCACAGAAAATGTAGCGCCTCCTAGGGTGATGTAAATCACTCAAAAAATGACTGACAAAAACTACTGCTGGGGACGGGTAAACTCTGCAGTGTCACAAATTGATTTTTAGGAGGATCCTTATGCAAAACACATGAGTTTGAAAAAACTAAAACATAAAAAAGGACCAGTCCTATTCGGGGCCAGATTTTGCTCGAGACCATGTTGTATCCTTAGGTTTTGGTGATGTTATTTGGCAAAGGCAACTGCAATCCTTCACCCGCTTGCACCATAGTCCTAAAGCACTGAGGCCTGAGACCAGAATTAAAGACGGTGGCTTCACTTGCAGGTCACCTCTGCATTCATGGTCACCGGTCGGGCCGCCGGCCCCAATTAATTTCAGACCAACTTCAGATTCCTTTAGGATTGAAAAGTCCTTGCAGAGCAACTCACTCAGCTATCCAGACAACGGTGAATTGAAGATTTCACCATCTGCAAACACTTGTCGTCATTTTTTCCAAAGTTGACAGTGGGAAACAAATCAATCATTAAAAGACAGAAAGGGAGTTAGAGTGACAAAAGCAACTAATTAATCTTGCACTATGTATGAAAATTGTATTAATTCTTGGAATTTCCATGTGGCTGGCTTATTTTGTGTTCGAACTAAAATGGTTCAAATACGCTTTGTTTGGCAAAATACCTTCTGCTTCAATTTTTTAAGCCATTGCAACAAAAATAGTCCCTAATTGTCCCTAAACTCACCAGACAGGTTGCATTAATGTAAACAGACTCCCTCAGAAGCAGGAATGAATAAAATTTAGCAGATGTACACTCATCTACCTGAGCTATCGATTACTAAAATTGCCAGTAACAAAACTGCAAAAGATAACATTGAGTGAATGTGATTGTTATATGGCAGAATTGCTGGAGCTTTTAGAACATTTTCAGCCAAACCAAATCCAGGAGGCAACAAATACAGATCACTATTTGTAGCATATCTATACAAACTATGGGATATTACTATTTGCGTAAAAATATAGTTTTATAATACAGAAGAGAGATGGAAAATGTATGAAGTGAAAGAGAATTGAAGAGAGAGAGAGACAGAGAGAGAGAGAGTCAGCTCCACAGTGAAGTTTCAGATTCAGAAATACCTCTGCTTGCCTTCTCTCAGGCTGGGACGTCAGCAGAAGTGACAGGGCAGTATGGCGGTGTTGATGGCTCTGACAGGTTGTCACGGGAAGATCACTGCCACACCGCTGTCTTCTCTCCTGAAGACTGACCCCTTCAGCTGGCTGGACCCACTGGTCATGCCGTCCCTGTCTTTCTCCAAGCGTTTCTGACAGGAGACACGAGCTCTCCACTGCTCACACTGGCACCTGGGACACATCGGGGAGTACACAGGTAGGGCCCGCTATTTTCTGTTGTCTCCCGGTGAGTATTCCTCAAGAAAAACGGGGGAAAAAACTGACATTTAAAGTAGCACACCACCAATTCAAATAAAATGAATTGGAATGAACACTGTCAATACACTCACTTGAGCAAAGACAGTGTATATATCACAGAAATATAATTCATTCACTCCAGGATCACCAGAATAAAGGCTAAATAGCAGTCTTTTAGAAGCAAAATAAATATGAGTATGCCAGAAAAAAAATTGACAGGATTATCCATGTCAGTGTTCAAGTTCAGAGCCAAGTTTAATCAAGGTGGCAGCGTTTAGTCTTCAGAGAACATTTCTGCCCACTTCCTGTGGAGAGAGGTAATCTAATCTGAGTGTTTTTGCACTATTTGCAGGCGTTTTTTTTTTTCCACTAAACTGAGGGAAAATGGGACATATAACTGGGAATTGGACATATTTTGTTACATCTACTGAGGTTATTTTTATTGCTTTGTGATACTCTGTTGAGGATACATATCAGGTCCTGATTAGGCAAAATTTTCCCAAAGATGAGAGACACACAAAAATAGCATGAATACATGAAATCAGAAAACACCTGTGTTACATCAGGGAATCTTTTTTTTTTTTTACCACAAAAGTGCTGTATAAAAACAACTCTATTTCCGGATATCAAGGAAAAAATAAGCACATATCCTATCATAAATTATAGATTGAGCAATTTTAGAGGTTGGAGATGCAATGCAGAACAATTTTTTTCTCCAAACAAAGACCGTGCTCTCTTAAAGGGTACCTTTTAATAATGCTCAAAAAGCCAGAGCAGACAGGGTATTTATTATTAAAATTGTTATGGAAAATCATTCTCCGCGTTCATAAATCTTCTGTCTTGTTGTTGCCAGATGGCACAGTGCAGAGATTTCGAGGCAGGCACTTTGAGCTAATAGCCGGTCCGATCACTGGTGCTTGAGGAATGAGGAGTCATTGGTCGAGAGGCTTGTGGGTGAACGCAGTGGGAATGAGGCCTAAATGCTGCCACCAGTGTGCATGTGGCTGGGGTGGGGTGGGGGGAGGGGCGGTTGCTGTTCCCTCCTTTAATGGCCGCACATTCCCTAGGAACATCTCTCTCTAGATGGGGAGACCTACTGATATTACGGAGGACACTGCGACATTGGGCTTAAGAAGTTTATTTTATCTAAATCACTTCACAAATGACTACATGTGTCGCTATTTTTTAAAAGTGTGTGCGTTTGTGTGTGTGTGTAAGTGCGCGCGCGTGTGTGTGTGTAATCTAGATCACAAAAATATGGAGCCAAAGGAGCCATATGTAATTATGGAATAAAAATGAATAATAATGCTATATTATTTAAAAAAAAAAAAAACCTGGATTTTATCCTCTTTGAGAGTTTAAGATAACATAACATGAGTGATGAGAACAGGCCGTTCCGCCCAACTAGGCTCGCCATAATAGTTTATTCTTTCCAGATGCATAGTTAGATGGCTGGACAAGACTACGGACTACTGGAGCCTGCTTGCCCACACTACAGTCACCATTTCTCAAAAATATGCCAAAGCAGCAGTACAGAAGCGGATGCCCAAACTACAGGTCAAAAATCCTTTGTTTGAGAATGAAAGGGCAGCACAGCTTGACCACTCAACTTCAAAACGTTCTTCAATAGAATAAGCTGTCTTCGAGATGTACTTAATACTTAACAACTGTTAAGCAGACTGTGTTATGAGGCCTAATTTGTAAGCTTGTTCAGTTAGGCAACTACAAACTTATTTTTTTAAATTACAGAAAAAAATAGTCTCACCTTTGAAATGGTGCTCTGGTTGCCAGTTTAAATGAGTAAGTATTATAGTAATAGAATTATACTTTATAGCAGAGTAATCTGCTTGTAGATGACATATGTTGATTTAAGACATGACATTTTTCTGCGGTATCATATATTGGGAAATGTTGTATATGTAGTTATCAAACTAACGGAGCAGCCTTCATTTAAATTGCTCATTTATTTTGAGTTAATATGCTGAAAACTATTTCTGACAGTGTCTCAAAATTTGTTGAATAGTTTTGGCTGGTATATTTGTTTTGTCCTCAAAATTCTAAAATGTCCGCACGTGTATGAACACTTACGCAAACAAACAGATCACACTCCCACTTTATCTTGTATTTTGATTTCTAGAATATAGATGCTATATGTGGCGGAGATGGGGACGGGCACATGCTGATAAAAGATGCGCAGTAATTTGGGCAGAGAATCTCTTCAGGGGCAAATGCAGGCGGCGAAATAAAAGCCATAAATTCTAAGTGGCGGCACAGCTGAGATAAAGGCATGGGGACACATGCAGAGCTCAGATATAAATAAAGACGTCATTTAGATAAAGACACGAAGCTCAGTCCGTACTGTAAAATAGGCGGGACAGAAAAATTACATTTTTGAACTTGTATGAAATATTTAAAAGTAAGTAGAAGCCATTTTTTCTAACAATGTAGTAAAATGATTGTGAATGTGTGTTTCACCCCAGGTATCGCACAAGGTTAACTGGGGAATGTTTACTTTTCTGTTATGATGAAATTATTTGGAATTTTCATTGTATTCACTGATTTAGAATCAAGATTAGATGATTGATCGCATCATAGGTCCACACTGGCAGCCCATCAGATGCTATAGCGCTGACTATTTACTATTTGCCATACTAGCCACAATAGATAATATTATCCAGACAGCTCATTTAAAACTAACATTTTTTGCCTCCTGAAATATTAGCAAATAGCTGCTCAATAAGCAGTACATACTGATTATTTAAAATAATTAAATGCCATGAAGCTAGTTGTTCTATATGGCCCCAGCACGAGGAACTAAATAACATTAGCGGCTTCTAGCATTTTCTACTGCAAGTCAAAGTCTCGAAGTGTGTTCAGGAGCTTAAAAATATTCTATTTCTATTTAATTTATCTTTTTCCTTCAATTTCATATCAGAACATTCCAGGCTTAAATGAATTTGTTAAAAGAGTGAAAATGTTCTCTAGCTAAACTTTATAAACAAAAAAAATGAACTCGCTGGGCATTTTTTCAAACACTGGAACTGAGGATGAAGCACAGACATTAGGCTCATGTGTGGGTGTGTGTAGATAGAATATGCTTTACAGTGATTAAATTAAAGCAAAAAAAACATAATACACTTTCTTCACAGAACAATGGCTTCAGCAGATTACCAATTTGGCCTTTGCGATGGGGAAATATTGTGTTCCTGCTTCTTTAGGCCCTTAAGGCAGTGCAGTTTCTGCGGCTGTAGGCTTCGGCCTGGGCTATACAGCCAAAAGAGTGTCAAAACGTATGGCCCGCGCCATTTATCATGTAATCTAGTGAGCGAATGGACGGGGCACTATCAGCAATCTGGTATTGATCCTCGCAAGACCCTGCTATTGTTCATCTGTGCACCTGGAGTGGCAGTGAGCATTAATGAAAGAAACTAAACAATGCATACCAATCAGAGCTCTGAATCACAGTTTTCTGGAGAAGAAACAAGGGGATAGAATGAAGAAGAGAAAAGAAGATAAAAAAGAAGTCTGGATTTGCAAAAGGAAAAGTTTTCGAGGGGATGTTCCTCGTACGCATACCGTGTATCCTGCATGGATGAAAACATTGTTCTGACTCGCGCTCTGACTGCAATAGCCAATTCTCAATGCCGATCAGTTTGAAATTCACTTTCGTAAACTATAATTCCTGGAAAACATAAGACACACTGACAGAGAGCAATGGAAACTGCATGCAGATTATTTTTTCAGTGGTAACAGTTATTATGTATGTATTCTGCATTCTGCATTCCACCGCTCCAAACAGTGGCGGAGCCAGACAATATTCATCGGGGTGGCCAGACTGGGACCATTGCTCACATAGGGGTGGCACTGAAACTGATATCTTATTTATTCCGATGTGGCAAGTTGCTGTAGATCTAGTAGTGTTTCTTGGTCACACGTTTACTTAGCTATACAGGCACTGACTGCCATGTAGAATTACATCATGAAGACCCGCATAATAAGCTTTTAATGTATTCCTAAAACTATTTAAAAAAAAAAAAAACATCTGAAACAGTTGTGAAATTAGTGTATTTTTCATTGGTGAAAAATGTCACAAGATAATCACAATTTACTAAATGAATATTATAGAAGGCACCTACACAGCTGTATTCTCCTGCCTTTTGCAGCAATATTCATTTTTAGGGCTGTAATAAAACGTTTCATGCATAAGTTAACGTAGAAACGCAAATTAGTTACTTTTAATAGAAAAAAAATAGCTTTCTTGTGGTAGCTAGCTAATTAGCTGTCCCACTGACTTCAAATGACCGCTGATAAACAACAAATGCTAGCAAATGATAACGATCACCCGCAGGCTACCTTGGTACCCTTACTGTCGTGGGGACTGCATTGACTCCGCAATTAATAAAATTAACACGATGGCCAACAAGCTAGCTTCTTGTAGTTGACATTCAACGACAATACTTCTTACCTGCATAATATTGAAAACAGTGGACAAGTCGCTTTGTCTCTTTAGACAGAGTTCCCCAACTTGAGGGGAGAAAGGCTTGGTTGTTAAAAAACTCAGGAGAAAAAACCTTTCTCTATCCCCACGATTCGCGCTGTGCAGTGATAATTTTTGAGAGCAGTGTTTTAACGGGACATGGGCAAAGATGACACATTGTAAAGGAGTAGCCAGAGTTAACTAGCGCTTCCTTTTATCAACGTTGGTATTAGCCATATGATTTAATATAAACAATTTGGTTGAGGGAAAATATGCTCAACCAGGGTGCAATGAATTGAGGAAACCAGAGAGTAATTTGATGAAATATACAGACATTCATGTTGCTTAGAACGGCGAAAACATGTACGCAATTATGTTATTAGAGGGCCATTAAAAGCCTCAGTCAAGTTAACAGAACTTTTCAGCTCGCACTTTAATGTTCACACCGAGTCACAGGGAGACAAAATGACGCTCTGCACAGCAATACAAAAATAACACCGACTCAATTTTTGACATTTTCTTCTACCACAGGGGCTGCAATAACTATTCTCAGTATAAGCTTACACCCAGTACAAGTCATACTTCGTCATGCATGCGGGAGTTTACTTCTCCACAGTTAGTTGCCACAGTTGCTCAAACTAATTGGTAGAACCCACAACTGTCTAATTAGTTTAGTTTTGAAACCATAAAATTATACATTTTCTTCCACACATAAATGAAATTAAAATATTGATATACGTAATATAATAAACGTAAAATATTGAACAATCTTTATAACTTCTGCGCTTGTGTAGCTTGTGAAGCAGTGCTGATTTGCGTGAATTAGTTTGCAACGTTCATTCATCGATAAGCCCAGAGAATCCACTCTAGTTAGGTATGATGTACATCTTAATGACGATTCTAAGGATGGCGAAAATAAATGCTGCGAAGTGAGTGAAAGTTTTGGATTTTTTGCATTTATTGTTTCCATCCTAACAATGTCGTATCAGTTATATAAATGGAAGCAATAGGTATTCACTTTTTTATTACCATTTCTTATTATAGGTCATGTACTGGTATTGGTCATTCAATCGATTAATTGTTTGATTGTTAATCCGGCGAACTTGAGGACAATCGAGCGGCAAAGGGTGAGGTTACCAAAGCCCCTCTGATCATGTGACCGCACCCTGCTGTCTGTACATAATAGAGGGTAGCTCTCTGAATAAGAACAACTGTTAAATATCAAATACTTAAAATGTAAACAGAACAGTTTTTTTTTCCCCCACAAACAGCTGAATTCTAATGAAGCCTGGTTGGATGTACAATCTTCACCATCCTGTATGTGAAAAAATACAAAGAAAACCACAGTGTACTCAAAATATGACATGCAACCCAAAGTATCAAACTTCAACATCTCTTGCATGGATATTCCTGCATGAACATGCAGGCTGGTGGTCCAGTGCAACTACCCCAAGTCAGAGAAGGTTATGTCAGTATGCTAATTAAAGTTAAAACTGAAAGCGGTGTTTTGTACATGATCTGTGACCAGTAATAAACTGAAGACAATAAAACTGTTCGTTATTTGATGTTAGACCACAACGGAGCTTGAGCATTGGTACAGGCAGGCATGGAAGTCAGGTGGAGTCAAAAGCCCCTTTCCGTCCAATCATTATTGACTCCAGCATCTCCCACCCAATTGGCAAACAAGTCATTCATCGTTCTCGCTCTGTGCCCTCTAACGGCTCCTACTCTGACCAACTAAAGATCTGCATTTCTTGTCATTGCGCAGTGTGAAAAATGTCCCTTGGTTTCCCGAGGATGATTGCTCCCAGGGTGAACCTTTGGCGTCATTACAGGACAGACAGAGGCTTTTTCCCACTTTCCCTCCTACATTCCTGTGTCTATAAAAGTTGGGACATTGTGTACAATGGAACTAAAAACAGTATGCAATGATTTGAACATCATATAAGCCCTACACATAAGTGAAAATAGTACAAAGATAACATATCACTCGTTGAAACTGAGAAAATTTACTCTTTTATCAGCGTATTTTGAATGAGATGCCAGCAAAACATTTTAAAAGTTGGGACAGGGCAACGAAAGACTGGAATAGTAGTATGATGCTAAAAATAAATGCTCTTGGTGGAACATTTCTCTGAAAATTAGGTTAATTGGTAACAGGTCAGTAAGATGATTGGGGATAGAAAGAGCCTCTCAGACAGGCTGACTCTTTCAGAAGTAATGTTTGCGAGGGCTGCACCACTTTGTGAAAGACTGCATAGGCAAATACTTCAATAACTTAAGGAGAATTTTTCACAATGTAAAATTGCAAAGAAAACTCCAGATTCCCTTCATCTTTTGATATCTCTGAGTGCAAGGGAAAATGCCAAAAACTAATATTATATGGCTATGAACTTCAGGCCCTCAGTCAGCACTGCATTAACCGCTAATACCAGGGATCTTAAATAAGGAACTTGCCACCAGAGGTTTAAAAATCCTTGAGTAACCTCCCCCCGTAAAGCTTGATTACTCCAAAACGGTTCTCATTTACTCTTCCTAATTGTCAACCAGACAATAATTTGCTAACTTGCGAAGACTAATTGGTTGAGTTAATGGCCAGTTTGTTTTCAGGGACACTATTGCACATTGCATTGCATAGGTTAGTTATCAGGCATTTTCCTATCCAAATTAATGATGACATAAAATGGAAAAATGCCTTTCAAAGATTCTGTATTCCTTCTGAGAGAATTCTCCCCAGGCCTAGGGTTTAATAAGCAAAAGAAGACATTTCCGCTTGTTAAATGAATTCAATTTTACTGGACAGGAGAGAAGGACGCAAACCAGAGTTGGAGATTTGCTGGCTATGTTAAAATTACAAATGCGAAAAAGGGCAGTCGCACAGTCATGGCACCTATGCAATAACCAATTTACTAAATTATTCAATTATCAATACTTCCACAAATGTAGCCTACTTTTTTGAACACTGAAAACATTTTGATGAAGAGCAGCCTTAATATTGACTAGGCAACACTGCTGAAAAAAAATGCGAAAACGGCAGGAGGAATTCAGAGAAAGTTTTGGCTTAGGTATTTATTTGTATTATAGCCATCCTTACAATATCACGATTAAGTGCAGTTGCAACCAAAATTATTCAACCCCCATTGCAAATTGGGTTTACTGGCAAAACTTTCAGCTGTTTGCGATGAACCAATGAAACAAGAACATTTTAAATAGCTCAACGCAACTAGTTTTAGTATTACAAGTGGTTTCTCCAAACTTAACTCAAAACACCACTTTTAATGACTACTGCAGTCTCAAAATTATACAATCCCCAGAACAGAATCCATCATAAGAACATATTTGCCAGTCAGGTGTTGTCTCAAGCACACCCAATGCAGCTAATCAAGAGCTTAAAGGGGAATTCTGGTCAATATCAGCACGTATGTTTGTTGTTTGTGGTGAAGGAGTACTGTCAATAGCGAGGCAAACAATGAAAATTGGCTTTGCCTACACTGAGTTATGCTCCTGCTAGAGTTCGGACCAAAGCGGCTCAAACGGAGCAGGCTTTTAACGTGCTTTTAACCTCTTAACACATCATTTCAAGTCTATAGCCATGTTAACCTAACCCTTCCAAGTGACCACAGTGAATTTGACTGCAGTAGCTTACCTAGAAATGCATAAAAGGTGTGCTAATTCACTCAGTGCACATACCTCTGTTTACCGCCTGTGTTCCAGTGAAGTCCGCTCTATTCAACTGTCGAACTCGTATAATCCAATATTCCAAAAAGTAATTTTTCCACCAAGAAATTATGATTATGAATTGCTTTGGTTAGGTCCATGTAATGACTATGTAGCAACATAGCTACACCGCAGCCTAACATCACAACAAGCTTCAACTACATTTGAATACTCGCACGCGGGCTCATTGGGAAATGGCACTACTGGTGAGTGTTGGCAACATCCGCGGAGATCGGAGAGCTGACAGATAGAGCTTGGAGTTAGATCAGGAGTCAGATCAGGAGGAATATCAGAGGAAATGGTTGGGCTTTGTGCTTTTCCACATTGCGGCAACAAAATGAACAGGTATTTCTGCTTGAGCTCTCACCATTTATCCCTCCGCAACAGTGAGACTTGATGTGCAAACTCCTTTGCGAACACTAGGTCAGAGACCGAAAAGAGCGACTAGTGCAGTCCAGCCCTGTCTCCCAGCAAAAATTTTTGGGGCATTGTGAAATATGACAAAGGAGGCTGCAAAGTATTGAACAGTTAAAATCCTATATCAAGCAAGAATATGAAGGCATTTTGCTTTCAAAACTATGGCAGTTGGTCGCCTCATTAAATTTTGTTTTACTACATTACTAGCCTGAAATTGTCCCTGCCACTCAATCTCAACGTTTCTTGAAATGTTTTGCAGCCCTGAATGGCAGGAATGAATGTATATATCACCTCCGCCAAGGAGGAGTATGTTTTTGCCATTGTTGGTTGGTTGGTTTGTTTGTCTGTCTGTTAGCAGGATATCTCAAAAACGGCCATAGAGATTTTAACCAAACTTTGCAGGATGTTAGGGTAGCACTAGAGGCACAAGTGATTAAAATTTTAGCATATCTAGGCCAGAGTACAGCTGAGATAGAGGCCAAAGTTCAAATCCAGCTATGCTGCCAGAGATTTGAAGTCTTTCCAATGGGCTGGATTTAAAATCGGCGTGCTTTTGGGTTTTGCTGCCACCTGGCGGTGGAATGCAACAACACCCTACATCAGCCAAAGAAAATAACTAATGCAGAGAGTTGCCTTGGCGTGGCAGAGGTGAAATAAAGTTTTACCCGATAAAACATTCAATGTCTTGTCTCCATGCTATCTTCAATTAAACACATGTGAAAGTCAATTTATTAATCACTGATTTCTGTTTTTATGTTCATTTTCTATGCACCCTCAACTAAGTTTCTGAGTAGGGGTTGTACGTGGCCATACATGCATGACCTCCTTCTTTAAATAAGGGTTACAGATGTGGATCTCTGAGGATATGTAACCCTCTGCAAACACACGTCCATACAGGAACCATGCAGCTTGTACCAAGCCCTCCCAAATGAATCATGCTAGCTGGAGACACTCCATAGGCTTCACCAGTGGGCTGGGTGCATCGTTTCATGGGCTTCATTTCTTATTCTGATGTGCCCATCTCTTTGCAGTTGGGTAAATCTGGGCACATCAGGCCATATGACCTTTCTTTCACTATTCCACAGTCCAATGTTTATGCTTCCTGGCAGATTGAAGTTGTTATTTCCTGATTCGCCTCTCTAACAGGTGACTTTCTTGTGACAATGCAGCTGTTCTAGTGTTGGTTTTTATGATGAGACTCCACCAAACATATTAGTTATATCCAATCATGATCATTCATGATTTTTTTGACCCATTACTTCCACGGAGTTGACAGGTCCCCACTATCAGACCAGGTTTAAAAATGCAATTTTAAAATGATTCCAGTGATGTCAAAAATCTCTTTATTTGTTGTCTTCATATTTGATTAAGAAATGTTTGATTAAGAAATAAGAAGCTGCGAACTTCATCAGTCAGTGTCAACAGAACTGTTGCCAGCTGAAACATATTCAAGACTGCAATAAGTATTATTTATACAAAGTATTTTCTCACTGTAAGCCGAATGGTGATTTATTTATTTATTTACTTATTTTTGGCCAGGCAGTGTATTTCAATGTCAGGCTCAATTTTCTTGGATAAAGAGCATTTAGCATCCATTGTTTAAATGGGTTTGAAAATGTGGAATGTATGCTGATTACATGCAGCATTTTCGATACATTTTTTTCTTTTTGGGCACGGATGCACAGTTTTTAAGCTCGCCACCCTGTTTTAGATTACATTTCACGGCATACTTTAAGCCATTTTTATTGCATATTTTGCCTTTGATCAAGTAATGCAGCTTGAATAGCATTCAGTGTAATATTGGCTCAAGGTTTTCTAAATATCAGGTTTGCTCAGGATGCTTCTAACACCGTACCTTTCATGGTGAATAAATGGAAATTTGCTTATATTCAGAAAAATCAAGTCATCTGCACTTTGTGTAAAATTTTGTGTATTTTCTTGAAATCAAAATTTGAATGAGATATATTGATGATCTATTTCAACACATATTAACAAGGTAACGCAGCCCCCTGTGAGAGAGTGGGTGCGGAAGGTCTGGCAGTTGCACTGTCAATGGGCAGGTTTACCATTCACACGTCCATAATCTGACCAGTTGTCAGATGTTGCTTGGAACATTGAGAATTGACATTTAGAGCTCAGTGAGCCAAAATGGTATTCTGAACAGCGAGAAGTAGTGGAATTTTTGTGTAATTAGAGCCCAAACCCCAAGTGATGGAGAGGTTCTCAACATCGACCCTGGGGCCCCTTGTATTTACTGGTTCTTGTTCCAATGGCAAATGTAATCAATATAAACAGCTGTGAATGGGGACCCGCACAATATCTAAAAATAGCATGTACGTAAGGTGAACGTCATTCCCCTAACCCGGAAGTCGGGCAAGCAAATGACAGGAGGCAATGTGCTGAGTTAGAAAAAGCAGGTTTTAAGGCGATTTTATCAACTTTCATTTTAGATCTAACTTCTATTGACAATGGGGACCTGGGGTGTGTTCCCCAAAAGCATAGTTTTTTAACTACACAAGCAACTTACGTAGTTCGTCCATTCACTGTCAATGGTTCCTACTAGCCTATCTAAGTTCGCACCTGTTCTTTCGAGAAACGCATTCCTGGCTCAGCAGAGCAGACCCAGCAATAGGGACAATGGCTCTGAAAAAATTCACTTCACCATCGACAGCTAACGGGGAAACACAGATAAGGGGCAGTCCAGATAACACAAACTGCGAAAATAACAACCGTTTTTACGTTTGCACTTAGCCAGCTACAGAAATGCAAAAGCAACATATTCAATTCTCGAATCACTGCAGGATAACGGGGGAGATTTTGTCTTCATACATAAATTTGTGACCCCTGTGACAGGTTTGTAACGGCAAGCTAGCTTAGTAACAGTTCGTTAACCTACTTGATAATACACTTGTTGTATGATTCTATGCTAGAATTTGAAGTTATTCCACCTATGTTGTTAGGATTTTCTTTCGCAGCGGCGGCGATTAATTTGTCTGGCATTGTTCCTTTTGGTTCGAAGGTAGGCATTTGTAGATCACAAATGTGATGCGATACCACTTACTTCAAACCTCACAGTGTATGTAAAATATGTTGATGTTCAAGAATAATGCTAGGTAAGGGAACAAAGCTTTTGAAGACTATTAAAGAAGCTTTGTACACCTATCGCTGCTGGTGGATCTACATAAGTATCAGACGGCAGCAGGTTAACTAGCTTACCTGGACGTAAGTCGCAGCCCAGGACAGGGGAGAAAGGGAGGAGTGTGACCAAATTTACCGCTCATCATTTGCCTATTCATTTAGTGTAATCAGGTAATATTAATCGATATATACCTCTATAGGAGTCATTCTATTTTCAAATGACCTTTGAGCACACATTTCCAATTCATTCCACGGAAAAAAAACGAATAACAAGCAGTTTAGTGTGTCTTGTTTTCAATGGTTCTCTATGGTAGATGCCTAAAGCTTGCCCGACATCCGTATCACTTGATGATTATTCACGTTTTTCGTGATGTCATTTGGGTGGGTCCCTATTCAATTCAGCTGTGCGGTTCAATTGTCAGTACACCGACCGGGGATACTCCTACACCACGCTGGACGATGAGATGCTGAGGGAGTGGGCCTCCAGCGCCAACGCCCAGCTCCTGTTTGACCCCAAAGAGCCGCCAAGCTTCTACTCCTCCAGATGGGACACCTTCACAGACATCGCCTTTGCTCTGTGCCGCAGCGGTGACCCAGTGCCGGAGAGATGAGTGATCAACAGGTTCCCCCGCTCACAACACTGACCGTCTGAAAGACCGAGAGAACATCCGCCTGTCTTTCAGACGCTGACACCACTGATGTAGACGCTGCATATGCAGCCTACTGTGAAGCGCTGTTAGGGGCAGCGAAGAAATCCATCCCGCGAGGCTTCAATGCGAACTACATCCCAGGCTGGGATGAAGAGTGTAACCACCTCCTGCGAGCCCACCGGCAGGCTAGATCAAGGTTAGAAGTGGATGTGACGGCAACTGCACTTGTTGAGAAGGTGGATGCCACCCGTAGAGCCAGATGGACAGAAGTTGTCGAGTCAATCGACTTCACCCATTCCAGCCGTAAGGCATGGCAGACCTTCAACCAGCTGTCAGGCAGAAACATAACGTCTCCCAAGTGCCCAGTTACAGCAGACACCATCGCAGCCCAGCTCCTGAAGGACAGCCGCTTCCCAGGCCCAGATAAGGACTTCTCCCACCTGACATCGCGCAAGTTATTTACCCTCTCTATGGCGGCCAGTGTCGATGCCAACCTACCAGGAGACTTTACAACTACTGAGCTCAGGGTATCCATCTCCAAACTGAAGCAAGGCAAGGCACCAGGCTAAGATAACATCCACTCAGAGTTTGTGATCCACCAGAGTGAAACAGCATCTGCCTGGCTGTGTGCTTTCATCTCTGCATGTTTCTGAAGGTCCAAACTCCCAAGGTCATGGCGATGGGCAGCTGTGATAGCACTGTTGAAATCCAACAAACCTGCGGGAGACCCCAAGGCCTAGAGATCAATTTTGCTGCTCTGCTTTCCTTTTAAGATCTTGGAAATGATGATCCACAGCCGCATTGAGCCATTGGTGGACCCACAGCTCCCGAGGGAACAGGCTGGCTTCCGGTGGGGCATGTCAACAGTGGACCAGGTAACCCTGTTCACACAAGATCTTGAGGTCAGTTTCCAGGCTAAAGAGAAAGCAGGACCTGACTGGTCGCCTATGACACTGTCTGGCACCAAGGACTCCAACTTAAGCTGCTGCGGACCATCCCAGCCCGGCACATAGTAAACCGTAGCATAATCTTTCACATCAGCAATCACCAGTACGGCAGGCTTAGAAGGCTGAGAAACGGGGTTCCACAAGGATCTGTCCTCTCACCAATGCTCTTCAACATATACATCCATGACCTACCGGAGAAACACATCCAGAAGGTACAGGTACGCGGACGACCTAGCCATCATGCTGCAACAACCAATGTGGAGGACGGTGGAGGAGGGCCTGAACCAGGATATGGGAATCTTGGCTGCCTACCTCCACAGGTGGCGCTTGCAGCTCAGTACCGGGAAGACGGAGTTAGCAGTATTCCATCTCAATAACAGGGTAGCGTGCTCTCCGTGGACAACTAGCGCCTGGAGTTCCAGCAGACCCGAAAGTACCTTGGAGAACGCCTGGACAGGACACTGTCCTACAAACAACATCTCAAGGAAGTGAGGGCCAAATTAACATCAAGGGTAATGCTTATTCGTTGCCTCGCTGGCACGACCTAGGGTGCCTCCGCCAAAGCACTGCGTATCTCCACACAAGCCCTTGTCTTCCCTGTAGCCGAGTACTGTGCCCCAGCCTGGAGGTGAAGCCCACACACCAAGAGGATCGATATTGCCATTAACAAAGCCCTTCGGATCATAACTGGCTGCCTGAAGCCCACCCCCCAGTTCTACCTTCCAGTCCTAGCAGGAATCGCCCCAGCTGGCCTACAGCGAAAGCTGCTACCCTCGCCCCGGCAAGGAAAGCCCAGGAACATGACTGGCATATCTTGCACGACACCGCAACTATGGCAGCTCCTTTAAGCTGACTCAAGTCCTGCCATCCCAACAACTTGGCAGCGCAAGAGATGCTCAATTCCATCCCGGACGACCTGTCAATGAAAGCAAGGGCTGGCGGCAGCCTGGAAGCAGGGGTGGGAGTCGGCAGGACACACATGAGCGCACTAGTACATCCAGGACCCTGCAGATGGCATTGAAGGACAAGACCTACTTCGCAAGCAGTGGACCCTCCTGAACCGCCTACGTACTGGGGTCGGCTGTTTCACCCAAGTCACCCATGAAGACGTGAAGCATGGGGGACAGTGCAGTGTGTGTGTGCAGGGAGCGTGAGCAGACCACAAAATTTTGCGGACCACAAAATCACCACCTGTCCGCTGTAAAGACCACCTTCTGAGGAGGGCCACTTCAAAGTGGGACCTGAGATGCGGGCGTGGCTGTACAACACAGAGCGGGACATATGATGTTTACGATACATGAAAGAAGATGTTAATTTTCTTAATTAGTTCCTTTTCATAATTACAGGGATTACTTATCCTATAGCTCTATACCATGCCCACAGCTGCCCAACCAGCATCCAGCCAGCGCCCATGAGATGCAGAAAGCTGCAAGAGACGTATCATCCCTGGTCGCAGTTTTAATTCATTCGGTAATTATAACTCCAATTATTATTGTAAAACGTTTATTCTCCATTCTAATAAAAGCATGGTATATAAAAACATTTTGGTGATTCCAACAGTTTTGACGTGACATTTCGAAACGAAATGACAAAGCAAATCTCCTGATGTAATGAATACTATTACTGCATATTTGAATGAGCGGAAAGGCAAAGAAAATAATTGCAAATATGTTATTAAGCAAGAAAAAAATGTGCAAATATCCTGTGCTATGGTTGTGAAACAATAAGACATGCTTTTAGGGGGGAGAAAAACTTTCTGAGAATTCTGCGAACTTCAAAGTCTAAAGCATATTTACATAATGAAGTAGGATGCCTGGCTCCACTATAAAATAACAATTTTTGAGAAAATTTGTATCTTAATTTTCATCAGGAAAAAAACAGTACAATGGATGTGACACTTCATCACTCTTCATCCAATACTGTAATAGGAATAACATGCAATTTTGTTAATACAATGCTTCAATAAAATTTGCACTCCAAACTGTACAAACAAAGGGTGTCCATAAAAGGTTTAATTTGGGGCATAAATAACTTCATGGTATTTGCAAAGGATACAAATAAAAATCTCACTGAAAAATGGTTTTTGTCTCCATGCAAACTGCAAGCTGGAACACAACATTTTACACCCAGATAATCTGGCGAACTCAAATGTTTTGTGGAAAGCAATTACCTCAAAAAATTGTGTAAGGCAACTTATTGATGTAACATGCACAGCACTTAAAAGAGCTAAAATAACCTTTCTAAATATATATAGTACAGTATCATCTATTTATTAAAATTCTGTCCTCACAAGGCATTTAAGTCAGCTTACACAATTTTCGAAGTAATCGGTTTCCACACTATCTGGGTTTGCCGTTGCTGATGATTTAATGTTGATTCTGATTGTTTCAACTCGTTTAAAAGTAAGTTAGCTTCTGTCAAATACAAAACAATAACTTCTGCCCTTTCCTCAAATGAAGATATTCAATAATGTCAAGGACCGAGGGACTTTTGTTCTTGTTTATGGTCTATCAGCTGAAAGAAATAACAATAATAATAATAATAATACATTTTATTTGTATTGCACTTTATAAATAAAATCTCAAAGTACTACAGTACATTAAAAAAAAGAAAGCTGAATACAATATAAAATAAACATAAAAATAATATGATAAAGAAAATAAACAATAAATGAACAAGAAAGAAAGAAAATAAACATGAGAACTATAAAACATTTTAAGAAAAAGCTCTGGTAAAAAGGCAGGTTTTAAGGTCTCGTTTAAAAACATCAACAGACTGTGGGGCTCTCAGGTGGTCAGGGAGGTCGTTCCACAGTCTGGGGGTTGCTGATGCGAAGGCCCGATCACCATGGTACAGAGCTTGGTTCTGGGGACCTGGAGGGTGTTTGTGGTGGCAGAACGGAGGGTGCGTGGGGAGGTGTGAGAGGTGAGGACTGACAGAAATAACAGGACTGAAAGCTACCTCTGCTTATTTTATTCACATACGCACTCTCAGATCAGCTTCAACCCGAATCCCAACCGCAGCCATAAACACTGTGTAATGACCCAGCATACTTCTGTCAATGGGCTGGCATAAGTTGACCCAGCGAACTGCTAAATAAAACTAGCCTAATAGGCACGTTCAAAGATTCAGGTTCAGGTTTAGTGAAATGTCAATTTGGCGATTTTTAGTCAATTACCCAAAAGCGATTCATGAATTAAAACATTCTGAGAGAATATTGCATATGTTTTCAATTAATTAGTTGAGTTTCATTACATTTGGCAGCTGAATGAACAGAATGTGGAATGATCCCACACGTTACGCCAGTTGTTCACAGTCAGATGACATCATCTTCACTGACCATTAAATGCACTTCCTCGCCCTTGCCACAGGTCCTGTAATAAAAACACAGAAAATGAAAAGGACAAATTTGACAGCATTCTCTTTGATCATTTAAAGCAGAGACACTCCACATTCGGCAGCACTGGGCTGCAGCGTGGTAACACTTTGCTTTCTCTCAGACGTCAGACATTCTGTCACCCCGCGAGCCTTAATCCATCCCCGTTGTGTTAATCCTCTCAACTTATTTTGATTTTATTTACGGAGTGACATATCAGCTGACTGCGGCATGACCCGCCAGGTCTTGAGTGTAAAGAGATGTAAAAGCAAGCTGACTGCTGGAGGAGCAACAGCCAGTGGATAAAGTACTCATCTAAAGTCGGTGTCATGTAATTCCCCTTTAATGCAGTCAAGTCCAATTCCAGTGAGTTTAGATCCACCAACCCTCTGGAGGGCGGCTGTCATTACTAGGTAGAAGCTCGGCGCTGACAATTGCAGAAACCGCACAGGCTTGGTTTCAGAAACACCTCTGAGCGTCTGGAGTGCGTGGCTTGTGTGTGTCTGTGCATTTTATGTGCCCAGTGTCGATGAAATATGCCTGCCTCGACAGCAGAGCGAGTTCTCTCTCTTTTCAATCAGATTTTAGAAGAACAAACAAGAGGCTCGCAAAAAGCTAATGTCCCCTGTGTGTCTGTTTTGTTTATCCCTTTCTTCTACTCTCCATTCTTCTCCTCTCTCACTCTATCTCTCTCACTCCTTTTGTTTTGTTATTTTGAGTGTAGTTTTCCACCAGCCATCCTGACGGCAGGATTAGCTGCATACTGTTCCAATGTCCTTATTGACGCTAAATGAAAGCTGGAAGCATCCAAGCTCTGTATGTCTCTGTATCCTATGGGGGGAAAACTTCATTTTCAAATGTGATTTGTTGTGTATAACAGCAGTAGAAAAGGAATAGTACATATGTCTCATAAATATCAACCTTATGTTCAAAAATTATTAACACCTGGATATCGCTTGCAAACAAAAATATCTCATCACACCTCCAAGCTTAGGAACTTTCCAAAATAATTTTAACACATTAAGCCCAAAGAATAAACACAAGTTAACGCGTTAATGTAAAATGCAATGTAAGCAACGTTATATCCATGGTCCTAGAATGGAAAAATGGAACCCTTTATGAAACTGTTGTCTGTGAACAGCGTGTTTATATGTGTGTGTGTGTGCGTGTTGGTGTTACAGAACGAGGCTGGTCACATACTGTATTAATAATTATCCCTGACAATCTTTTACATCAGAAGAGTCCCACAAGTACAAAGATATTACATCCTGTGCCCTCATTTATCTTTCGTGCTTACGGCCCCTCCGTGGTCAGCAAGCTCAGTGGACATTTAATTATGAGCACATCATAAATGCAGCTGACAGCGCAGCAGTAGTGGACCTCACGCCCAAGGGAGGGTCCAGAATCCCTCTGTCTCGTGGTGAACGGGTCGTACGGCACAGCCAGCCCACAGCTGGTGTCAGCTCCTCCATTTTAACTAATGGCATAAATTGCTCTGCTTTTTTTTTATAGCAGCGAAGGGATTCATGTGGGACCGGGATGGCGGATCAGGAGGGGTAGCTGTGAGGATATATTTTTGCCTCCTGCTGAAAAGCACCTTCTGACTCTCAAAATGAAAATGGACGGGGTGCACTGGGATTGTAATTAATTATGGCGGTTGTGACGTTTCATAAATATAACACGAGTCATATATATGTAAAGTTATGATTCATCCGTGACAGGGGTGATGAGTGCCAGGACTTCCAACTCCTCTCTGGGTGGAGAAAATCCCTGGATTCTGTCTCTTTATGAGCACTTGCTACATAATTTTACGGTCATTTCAGTAGCAGCTCAGCATCAGTATCTCACTCAGTGCTGCAGTGTAGATTTTCCTGACTGGGCTGAGGAGCTGAGCTTTCCGGAAAATAATTATGGTGCCAAATTCTTCATTCATCATTCCATAAAATTAAACATTAAACTAACAGTCTTCTGTTCTGAGATGTCTTCTGGAAAGTCTCCGCACTAATTCACTTAGTGTAAAATATCTGCATTGTGTATGAATTAATCCCAAAGAAAGTGTGATTTTCCATGAAGTCACGCCGACATGAATATCTCTCATACTATGTTTTAATATATTTTAAGAACAGAAAAATCCAGAACAATGCTGATGAACAACACCATCACAGATGACTGGATCTGGGCAAATGCCCAAGCCACAAAGCTAAATCTTCAAAACATATACATCATGTCCAGTCCATCATCCTTTAGGCAGACTCCATTTTAATTCCACATTGACTTCAATTGTTCTCAACCCATTGTTACCAAACTTGGATCTCACCTGCCTTGGTGATGCTCACAGTACTATGAAAAAGTATGTGCCCCCTTCCTGATTTATTTTTGCATCTTTGTGACACTATAATGTTTTAAATCATCAAGATAATTTTAAAATTAGACAAAATAATCTTTGTAAACAAAAATGCAGTTTTAAAATAGTGATTTAATTTGTTGAAGCAAAAAAATCCAACCGAACCTAATAAATAATTGGATTTAATTTCACTAAATACACCCAGGGTTGATCACAGCTGGCCAAATTGAATTGAAACATCAGTGAATAAAACCTGTCTGGCAATGTGAAGTAGGTAAAAAGTAGCACAAGATGCTACAATCTAAGGAAATTCAAGAACAGAAGTGAAACAAAGTTGTAGACATCTATCACAGTCTGAAAAGAGTTCAAAAGCCATTTGTAAGGTTCTGGGACCATTTTCTTCAAACAGAGAAAACTTGACACAGTAGTGCATATTCAACGGAGCCTACCTACCAAAATTACTCCATGATTGTATTGACAACTCATCCAGGAAGTCTAAAAGAACCCAGACTCACATCTGCAGAACTGCAGGCCTCACTTGCCTCAGGTAAACGTAGTAATCATGATTCCAAAATAAGAAAGAGATATGATGAAAATGGCCTCCATGGGAGAGCTGCACGGTAAAAACCAAAAAAGAAAACTGACAAAAAAGAAAAAATACAAAGTCTCTTCTCATATTTGCATAAAAACATAATGATGAACCCCATTATGTTTGGGATATTATTCTGTGGACTGAGTCAAAAGTGAAACTTTTTGGAAAACACTGGCCCTGTTAACGTCTGGTTTAAAGCCAACACAGCATTCCACAATACAAAAATCATACCAGCAGTCAAATACAGTGGCGGTAGTGTGATGTTCTGAGCCTGCTTTGCTGCTATAGGACCAGGGTAACTTTCCACAACCGATGGAAACATAAATTTTGCTCTCTCACGAAAGGAGAATCTCAGGCCATCTTTTTTGTTTGGGAAGTGCAGCAGGACAGTGATCCAGAGTGTACAGGCAAATTGATCCCTGATTGCCTCAAAAGAAACAAATTTTGCGGAAAAAAGGTTTTGGAGTGGCCTAGTCAAAGTCTTGACTTGAATCCATTTGAGATTTATTTTTATTTTTATTCATTAAGCTTTATGAATACAACAATGAAATTAAATATAACATAAATTTCACAATTAAAAACATGGAACAAAAATCGACACAATATGAAATAAGTTCAGGTTCAGTACAGAGAGTTGTATCCAAGGGGTAACCACAAAGGATAAAACCTGTATCAGTGGCTCCTGATATCATGAAATCATAAAGCAAAAAATCCAAATAAAGTCACATTTAGGCAGGCCTACATCTTGAGCAGCGACAATAAGTAAACAAGTTACAAGAATGGGACAGATAAACAGAATAAATTCTTAATTTATAGATTTCAAATACCTGATTTTTAAAAGACTTCAAGGAAAAGGTGTCCCTAACAGACAATGGAATACCATTCCATAGCCTGCAGGCCCTATTGAAATAACTAGCACCATACTGCTCCGTACGAAAAAAACGGATGTTTAAATTCGAGTGGATCATCACCTCGGACTACTGGACTCAAGAAGGTATTCAGGTGTAAATCAAAATTTTTATACAAGCAATTGTGAAAGAATGAGAAATCAGCCATTTCTCTCCTAAATGAAAGAGGAAGTAAATTTAGCTTATTTAACCTTTTAACATAAGTCTCACCTGAGCCAAAGATATGGCGCGTGACACGTCTCTGAACTTTTTCCAGAGACTCTTTTAGTATGTGTGTCCCACACAGTCCAGCAATATTCTAATTTACTCTGTACCAATGCTTTATAAAGGGTAGCAGACACCTCTGGGGTCGGCCTTCCACCACAAACTCTTCGCATGGCTCCCCTGCGTGATTTGCGTTATTAATGATTCTATCAATATGCTGCCCCATGACAAAGATGAATCGAAAATGACACCAAGATCCTTCACACTACCTACTTTGCGGAGGACCCTTCCATCCATATTGTAATAAAAACAAGAAGGGCTACACTTCCTACTAACTTGCATAAATTCACACTTGATAATGTTAAAACTCATAGGCTACGTATCACTCCACTCAAGTAGTTTTTCAACGTCCTCTTGTAACCTCAAATTGTCTTTGCGACAAAGAAGATGGACTGCACCAACTAGATCACAAGACAGGGGAGGCAAGTGCAATGGAACTGAGAAATGGAATGAACTAAAACCTGAGTAATACAATAACCAAAAAGAAAATATAAAAGACAAAATCATGAACACTGAACAAGAACATAAACATGACAAAAACCATAACCATGACAGAAAAGTTTGCTTCAAATGAGGTTTATGATCACACACCTTCTGTTGAATGTCCTCAGACATACTGTTGCATACTTAGGACACAAACATTAGCAACAGTAACTTAGCTATGTTAGCCACAGTGCTACAGCCACATTCAACAGGCTATCATGTTAGGTAGGCTTATGCAGTAAAACAACAGAAAATGGTAAAACTTACTGCTTCCACTTCTGTGAGTCACGGACAGTTGCTACCAATCCAGGCTTCATTCAAATATTTTACAAAGTCTACATTTGAGGCCAGTTGTTAGTGCTAACTATCATTAATAGTTCTGCTAGCCATCCACAACATGTTAGCTTCACTTACATTATTTGCTGTTACATCGTTATTTACAGCTTGTGGCTCCCAGCGCTTGATCAATGCAGCTTCTCCAGGTTTGAGAGGCATATCCAGCATTGCATATCCAGCATTGAATTGTCCTTTATTGACAAAGCTGTCTTAGGTGAAATGCTGAGCACAAACAGCTAATGTTCCCTTTGAGTGAGGCTGTTTGCTGCCAGCAAACAAAAAAGCTACCCACTGATTTCTGGTGGCATTATCTTTTGGAGGAGAAAATAGTTGTGCTGTTTTTTTCACATCCAAAAAAACACAAACGAGCAGCTTTGGGAGACCTTCTGATGAAACTGAACCTCAAATGATCGGCGGTTCTTCTTCTTCTTTTTTATGTATTTCCGGAAGTGTAGACACTACTAAGGCGTAATATGATCCGTTTGTGCCTGCTAGAATAGTTTCCTGGGAGGGCAGGTCCAGCACCATGATTAGCTCTGGTGAGGTCTGTACTAATTGCACCACAGAAACCTGATGTCAGGTTTTGCCCAGATCTCGTGAAGATCTCGGGACGAGCTGTTCAGAGAGGAAATCACGTTCAGGAAATCACATTCTCGGATTATGGCAAAACCCCTTTATCTTATTTTTAGAAACTTTACAGAGGTTGAGCATGGACATCCAACATTATAACATTACTTATATGTTTTAATGTAATAGGTCCCCTTATAAGTGATCAATGTAATAGGTTCCCTTTCAGTTGGCAGTTCATGTTTGAAAACCCTCCAAAGTGGCTGAATTAAAATAATTCTGCAGAGAAGAGTGGTAAAAATGCTTCCTTAGCAATGTGAAAGATTTAAAAGACTCATTTTCAGTTTTTGCAAATGTTTGATTGCAGTTGTTGCCGCCAAGGGTGGCACAACGAGTTATTAGGTTTATGGTAGCATTTCTTTTTTTTTTTTTTTGCCTGGGTGATATTGGTTCTGAAAACCTCTTCACCTTCAGTAATCAGTTAAAAGTTGTGCCTACTTACATTTCCTTTGTCTAATTGTAAAATTATTTTGATAATCTGAAACATTTAAAAATATCAAATGAGCAACTAGACGCACTCGTATAGTGCACACCTCCGCCAAGGCAGCACAATCCAAATGTGCATGAGTGGAAGCAAAGCTGAGTTATCACGTGTGATCGGATTTCAAGATGGCTGCCGTGGCGGCCATATTGTTTCACTGATCGCAGTCAAAATCAATAGGGTCCATCCTTGATGTAATAGCAATCCAGCCACGAAATTTCAGACAAATTGGTACATTACTTTTTGAGTTATCTTGTGTGATATGATTTCAACATGGCTGCTGTGGCGGCCATATTGTTTCAGTGATCAAGGTGAAAATCAATAGGGTCCGTCCATGATGTAATAGCAATCCACCAACAAAATTTCAGACAAATCCGTGCATTATTTTTTGAGTTTTGCTGTTCACAAACAGACAAACAATCAAACAGGGGCGAAATCATAACCGCCCCCCCAACTTCATTGGCAGAGGTAAAAATGGAAAAATTGGGAAAGGGCAAATATTTTTTCACAGTCCTGTATTTTCTGCCCTATTCTTCACCTATGAATGCATACAGCTTTTGAGTAACATCATAAAAACCTCATTCTGCAACATCCCAGTAAACCGGATAACCACTAAGAGTTTCCTCAAAGTCATTATATTCACATTCAGTTAGGATTTGCATATAGACAGTCTTCGCAAATACCTTTTATAGCAACAACTCTCTGGACTCGATTTGTCACAATACTGGAATGCCAATGTACTGGTGTCCATTCACTGTACATCCTCCGCGGGTCTCCTTGTACATTATTAAACAGTACGATGTATCTGCGGACAGAACAGAGGAGGATTGAAATTACCAACAGCACCTTCCCAAAAACCTTGGGCTGACATGGCTGCCCTGTGCGCGTGTCCTTTAAATATATTAGAGCATTTCAAAATCTGCTACACAAAGCACATTCTAAAACTATAGCTGGTCCATTTAAGCAATCGGCCTCCTTGACATCTCCAGGTCAGCGGAGCTTTTTAAAATACATCAGTGGTCCTCTCACTGCGAGAGGGGGCGAGAGATTGGGGGGAGAAAGAAAGAGGAGGTCAAAGGTCAACTTTGAGTCCTTTTCTTCCATTTCAGATGTGAGGAGCATGGTCAGGAGATTTAGTTAGGTCAGGATGTATACCCATGAACTTCAGACCGGACTCCAGATCGCCATGCATGTTTCAGCATCGCCATCAGCTGAAGATCAGAACACTGAAAGATTTAAAGCGCTCCGTACCGCTGTGCAGTATGAACTGTGGGAAATTATCTGCGTCAGGCATTGGTGTTTAACGACAGATTACACAGTAAGTACAAATGGCTGAAAATTAGGTATTTATGAGCTTCTCTAAGTCCCCCTATGAAACTCAAGTCACAGTAAATAATGAAATGACTGAGGTGAGAGTTTAGCGGACATTTGAGGAAGAGAGAAGGACGGAGGCTCAATTGCAGTTTATTGGCATGAGAATTTCAAACGGTTCTTGAGTAACACTTAATATGTTTGGCTCTTTTCCAAGCGCTGAAGACATTGTTGCCCGCCACCAATTTCTTTCCATCTAAAAATACAAAATCAAGTAATAATGCCGCAATATCAAAAAGACTGAGCTTCTGAAGGTGCACACAATCCAACATGTTTTATATACGTATCTACAGCTCACATCAAGCCTACCAATTTAACAATTTGGAAAATGTTATCAAGCAAAGCTGCCGCGGCAGCTGACAGTGTCTGGAACGCGAAGCTTCAGTAATGATTTGGGAATCATTCATTGTCGAGCTCCACGCATCTCATGTGAATGGCTCCTTATTACAGTGAGTGTTTGGCATCTAAATTCTGCCTGCCTGTAAAGAAAATAGCAACCAAGTGAGAGGGAAGGACGAGGAAATGGATCCTAATATTATACACCAATTTGTGAGGGCTGAGAGGTGGGGGGGGCGGGGAAGCAGTTCTTCTTTTTTGCTGGCAACGAAAGTGTCATATTGAGGAGAAATTGTCCTTCCGAATGCTGAGGTACATATTTCTGTGCCTTCCCCCAAAAGACCAGACACAGGGAAGACAAAGCATATAATAATTAAAGGCCTGGCACAATGGAGGGACGCTGTAGAGAAAGCTGAGAAGTAGCTATCATGTTGGCAGATAAATTCCACACACAATTATTCATCCCCAGGCCCTTGACATGTAGATTAATGAGTTTGATAACCCAGGGCTTTCCAGAGAAGTAGATTCAATTCTGCGGCGCACGTTCCTCCCCCTGCTCCCTAACTACAAACAAGGCTTTGGAATGCTGAGGGGAGACAAAAAAAAAAGAAAACACAAGGAAAACAAACCCCAAAAAAACCTGAATCGATACATTTGCACCGGACACCTGCACCTGCACCGTGTAGGAGGAGTCTCTTTTGATGACACGTACCTGCGGGGCAGCCTGGTCATTTCACTGATGGGAATATGCATGTGGGATTGAGATTAGGATGGAAATTAGCTTCACTTCATCTGCTTAATCCACAGATACAGGTGACAGAATTAAGGACCACCAGGTTATGAAAGCCCTGACCTTAAACGGGTTTTTGAAATGGGGCGAATATTTAAACAGGACAATTCAAGACCAAGATGCTCAGACCAGCCAGGAAAGGGCTCCCTGATTTTAATAAAGATCAAAATAAACTATGCTCACTTTTTTTGACAAAATAAAAGACAAAAAATGCTCGCTGTATTTGGTGTTTTCATGCGTCAGCCGGTTTTGTTTGTAGACCAGCAAAACATTGGTCCCTTAACAAATGGGAAACCTGCTGGCTCAGGTCTCCTCAAAGACAATCCTAATAAAGGTGATGAGGGAGCGGAGAACATCAATTCAGGGGCCCAAAGGCACTTTTCAATCAGCGATCGCGCTCAAAGATCTAACACGTAAAATCCCTGATTTAAAAACTAGTCCAAAACCTGCAGGTAAGGTCAAATTATAAAATGAATCACTGTAAAAGAAGCAGTGGAAATACTCTAAATTTACTGTCTGCTATTCAAACAGCAGTCACATTGCTGAAATGAATTTGTTGAAGGGAAGGCAAGGGCTATTTGACGGTATGTTCGTGGTATCGTCCTGTGGGTGAGTGCTGGTTTAATCTGATTGGGGTAACATCTTTTCTCCAGTCAATTCAACCCATCTGCTGTGTATTCCGTAGTGAAACAGCTCATGATCTCACCAGCGGAAACATGGTTGCAAGGCCATTTCCGCAGCAGAGGGGAATGCAACCGACACGACCACCCATTAAGTGTCTACGCTGCCAGTGATTTTCTCCAGTCTTCACACAGCCAGAATCAGTGAGAGAGACTCTTGGGAAATATATCACAATTCCAGCATGATCCTATCCTGAACAGAGTGTGCCTTTTTTGAATTATACCAGCCTGCTGTTTGAAACTTGGAGAGAATAAGTGTTCAACGGAGAATGTTTACTTTGAGCCTATACCACCTTTATTGGTCATACTCTTTCTAAATACTAATAGGTAAATAGGTATTTTTTTAAAGGTCAAACTCAAAATGAATCGACTGGTTTTCTGATAAGACCTGAGATAATAATGTATGTAGAGAGTGGACTGCATGCGTTATTTAATCAATTGAACTCCTTGTCACCACATATATTTATCTTTCAGGACACAGTGATGGTTCACCTGTATGGCGTGCAGTGATACCAGGTGTAATTCCTCGTGTCGAAGTGTAAATATGCAAATTTAAGCCAACCAATATACAGGAGCCTGGTTTCAAAATCCAACCTACCCTGTGTCTTAATGACCTCACCTCTCACTTTAACAGAATGTAGTAGGATCGTCAGAAAACATATTCTAATTATTTTCCATCCTAAACCTAATGCACTAAAAGTAGTCTGTGCCCACTGTGAAGGCCTTTTCTACACCAAGAATGCCTTTTTCTACACCCTTCTTTTTGAATTATTTGTATGTTATTTATTCATACAGCCTCATATACAGAAACAGCTCCGGTTTAGTGCACTTGCTCTTGAGTAAAACAGGACTGCCCCACCTGGCCATCCAGCAAACGTACACAAAGACTTTCTTTCAGAAGCTTTTTGTCTTCATATTTCCTGTGCAAAAATACCAACTGATGCATGACTTCTAAAATTCAGGTCTTATTGTCAAAGTGGGTGTCTATTAAATAAGCAAGGCTTGTTGCTATAGACGTACAGCTTAAAAATATCTAAGAAAATATACAAGTAGATGATCAAATTACTGCGTTCATACTGGACAACAGCTCAAGTCAAGATTTTTCTGTCATGTTTTTCCCATTAAATAAACATTGAATATACCTGATTTTATGTAATGGATTTTCACGTACATCGGACAAAATGTCCAGTCCCATCACAATGCATTTCCATTAAAAAGCACTGCTGTATACCGGACAAGCTGATTTGCACCTTGCACATGCGCAGCTGCAACAGAGCAATGAAATGACGTTTGTCTTTCCTCTTTGCGGAAACTGAAACTGGCGTGGTTTCCATCCCAGTTGGAGCAACACGCAGTATCATCTCGTTGTCCATTGTGTCGGGGCAAAGATGGGCTAAATGAAGACAAGTACACTGTTATAAACGTGCGCCTTTTTCCCAGGTAATTTGACTGGCACCTTCTTAGGCCAGTTATTTTAACTGCAATTTTACAATAAATTAACCCAGAGTTCCGCGTATGTTAAGGGTAAACCACAGTTAAATACGTGCAGGACTCTACTTACAGTTAAAATAACAAGGAGACAATGCGTTAATTTAACTGTTAGATTCAGTCAGTTTATAACAGTGTAGGTATCTGCACTTCAGAATGAAGTCATTCTGATCCTAATACACAAAGCATACAGATAAATTCATACATGCATATAACGGATACAACCTGTTATACGCAAACATTTGGATATAATCTGTTTTATGCGTACAACAGATTTTGTTCGTTTTATGCATGTAGCGGATTTCGCTTTTAATGGAGAAAATCCGCTGGTACAAAGGAATCCGTTATACGCGAATTTTACTGTATGTTGTTAGGCTCATAGCATTATAGCCTGTCATATTTACGCCAAATTGAGATACAGGCTGCCTGTTTTTTTCTGCCAGAGATAAATGTATTTATTCCTTTTTTCCTTGAAACGTCAGCACACGGTGAGAGTGTGAGAGTGAGTGAGAGGTGTGAGGTGTTGCACTCCTCAAGCATTGTGAAGTTTTCCTGCAAGATCAACCAAACAAAGGATCTGTGATCCGGCCATTTTTCCTCAGCTGGGTCTCAATCTGAGTGAAATATTGACAGCGCTGAATTAAAAATGGTTCTACAGTTGGTGCCCAGTCAACCTTCTGTGACATCTCCCACCGATTTATATCATTTTACAGTCACTTGTCTGTCTCCAGAAACCACACTCAAGCACTTCATCTCAAGTTCACGAGTAAGCAGTATTCTGCCTGAGAAAGAGTACCCTGCAGTGCAGGTCTGAGGAATGGGAAAGTGTGTGTGTGTGTGTGTGTGTGTGTGTGCATAGTCCTTGTTTATCTACCCCTTATTTATCTACCCCTACCCCCCATTAGTCAAGTGTGTGCGTGCATGTCTGTGAGTGCGTGTGTGCATGTGTGCAACATGTGTGTGTGTGTGTGTGTGTATGTGCGCGATTGTTCATACACCTATGATGGGTGCTTTTTGATTCCAGCAATGACAAAGTATTTAGAAACACAATCGTAATTTGCTTTTTATATATTTCCTTTATTACAACCCCAATTCCAAAATAGTTGGGACGAATTGTAAATTTTGACGAAAATCAAAATGCAATGACTTTCAGATTACATGAGCCAATATATTATTTACAATGGAACTTAGAAAACATTTCAAATGCAAGAACTGAGAAATTTTACATTTTTATTCACAAAATTACCTTATTTCAAACTTTCTGGCTGCAACAGGTCTCAAAAAAGTTGGGACACAGGTTGATAAAGCAATTAATGCGTAAGAGAGTGAGCTGAAAAAACATTTAGCTAGTAATTAAGTTAACGGGCATCAGGTGTATAACATGATTGGCTATAAAAGGGACGTCTTAGAGAGGCTGAGTCTCTCAGAAGTAAAGATGGCCAGAGGCTCTCCAACCTGTGAAGGCTTGTGTAAAAAAATTGCGGAACAACAATGTTCCTCAACATCAAATTGCAAAGGCTTTGAAGGTCTCATCATCGACAGTGCGTAACATCATCAAAAGATTCAGAGAAACTGGAAAAATAACAAGCAACACCAACTACGGAACATTGCAGTGAAGTGAAGGACTCACGTGTTCTTATTGACTAACTTTAATTTGAGTATTCTCCTGGCTGGTGCGAATCACAATATAATGAATAATTTTCACCATCTTTGGACGGGGCATAGAAACGCAACGGTTACAATCAATCTGACTCCATCAAACAGTTAGCATACCAAATTTAGTTGTATCCTCGTAAAATATCTGACTCCAAATTAGAATTAGAATTGATAATTTCGGGAACACCTGCGTGGATTTCGAGACAAATCTGCCGTCAGATACGGCAGCGCAAACCATCATTGCTCAGTAAATACGTCCCCAGGGTTAATTAAACGCAACTGTCCTGGAATCAATTTGACGATAAGTCCATTGGTTAAACTGGACTACCTTGATAGCAGCATCGAGGCTTAAACAAAATAGCACTGAGCGTGAACGTATCAAGAAGCCAGACTTATATATACCCAAGGGCTCCTTAGAAAGATCAACCAGATACCGACATATAAATAAAATATACGCCCAAGGGTATCTTTAATCGCTAAACCTTAAGAGCCGGTATTCCACAAATCCTTAAGGGGTAGAACATAATCCCAAGTCTAACTTAGAAGTATCGTTACCTACACATGTCTTGGTAGGAATTTCCCCTTAGATCCCGGATCGCAACAAGGCTAGAATATACGAGTGTTACAAATCAAGGAAAATCACGCAAGCTGAAAAAGGAATAACAATAATTTATTCACCAGGTAGGCACAACTTGAATCAAACAAATCAATGCTAAGCCAATTACCAGTTACGTATAATTTAAAGTCGCCCCACGTGGTCGGGGAGAACTCAAATGCCCCCTCGCTCCGGAACAAGGTGACATGTGACTTCCCCCACTTACCTACGCGCGTCAGATGTTGACAAAGAAGGGACAGGAAAGAAGAGACCGCTTCTGGGTAGGATCTCCCACCTTTAAAGATTCCCAACCACACCTCCGAACAAGGTAGAGGAAGGGGTGGCCGAATCAGAGTTTTACTGGCCTAGGTGATAAGATTAATTTGCATAGAGAGGAGACTAGGTAGTCGCCCGAATGAATCTTTCAAACAAGATGAACCATAATTCCAAGGGAAATGAAACATGTTCTATTCAACTCCTTGGACTCCCCCGAGGATAAAGAGACCAAACATGATAGGAATATGTGCTAAAATGATGCAGTTGTCAAGCTTTAAAATGGAGTATTCTAGCCCCAATTGTGTTATCATTAAATAAGTGGTTCCTTTCTAGGATATTAGACATAAACATTTTATGAATTTGACCGAGATTTAGATTGTTTTTAGCAGATTAATATAGCTGGGCTTAAATTTCAATGGGACCAGTGATGAACACTGGGCAGCCTGGACGTAATGGCTCCGGCTTCCTGCTGTGAACAGAACAAAAGATGCCACTCTCACCCGCAGGCTGTAGGATTATATAAGTTTACTGCTGGCTCTGGATTGTGTCAGATCACCCAAACATTCAGATTTTACCCGTGTAATGGGTACGTGTTCCAACAATATGATTTTTGACATATATTGTGAGCCAAATCAAATATTCAGGTTCTACATGGGCTTCGTGTCCTTCGGGCTAAAGAGGAGAAAGGCCACCCCTCCTGTTATCAGCGTTCAGTTCAAAAGCCAGCATCTCTGATGGTATGGGGATGCATTAGTGCATATGGTGTGGGACACTTGCATGTTTTAAAAAGCACCCTGAATGCTGAAAAGTATATAAAGGTTTGAGAGCAACATATGCTCCCCTCCAGATGACATCTATTCCAGGGAAGGCCTTGTGTATTTCAGCAGTACAATACAAAACCACATACTGCAGCTATTACAATAGCATGGCTTCGTAGTAGAAGAGTCCGTGTGCTGAAGTTGCCTGACTGTAGTCCTGATCTTTCACCGATTGAGAATATTTGGTGCATAAATAAACATAATTAAAGGAGACCCAGAACTCTCCAGCAGCTGTAAGCCTGTATTAAACAAGAGTGGGATCAAATTCCAATGGCAAAACTCAAGAAACTTGTCTCCTCAATGCCCAGACACCTCCACTCTGTGTTAAAAAGAAGAGGGTATGCTACGCCATGGTAAACAGGCCCCTGTCCTAACTTTTTTGAGACATGTAGCAGCCATTAAATTTGTAATGAGCTCATTTTGTGGATAAAATTTTTTAAATTTCTCAGTTTCAACATTTGCTATGTTATCTCTGTTCTATTGTAAATAAACTACTGGCTGGTGTGATTTGAAAGTCATTGCGTTTTGATTTTATTCACAATTTACACTTTGTCCCAACTAATTTGGGATTGGGCTAGTAAAATCAGGGATGTGCCGCTCAGCACTGCGACCAGTAGTGATCCCTACCAGACCCCTGAGCTGCATGCAGCTTTACACAGCCTTCTTTACAGCTGGACCATTTCATTCCAGAAGGCTCAAAAGTAACTGCAGAATTTGTTAAGTGGCCATTCGCTTACTCTGCATTGTGTTTGAGACCATTTATCATCGAGGCCTTGAAATATTGAGAGGGGTCTTGTCTGTGAGCAGGCTGCTGTCAATGATTTGTACCCTGGTAGTAATTGTCTTGACCGTTTTTTACTCTGGCAAACCAGCTTCCGTGTTTTCCCAGTTTCACAGGGTTTCAGTGCTGACAGCCTTCCTGGCCCTATTTTGTTTTTCCCCTTCAGGTCTCTAGAGAACCTACAGACCTTCTCATTAGGCTTAACATCACGGCTATGGGACCATGGTCGTAATAAACGTGTTTTGAGTCGCAGTACATGTCACCAGAGTCCCTAAGGCTCACAAAACAGTTTATAGAAAATAAAACAATCAACAGGGCTTACGCCTTTGGAAAATTAAACCAATGCTATTGACTAATAACGGCCGGCTAATTACAAATTTCAATCAAATTTTACTGCTTTCTTTCGAGTCCAGAAAAATCAACCATCTTTGAAGGACAAGATGTCGCAAGCAGAAAAGGTACCGGGCGCAGATCTGTGAAAAGCCGCTAGGGCTGTATTTAATAGTGAATTCTACCGCAAACAGAAAGTAAAAACTTTAACAACTCCTCAGCAGAAGAATCGTTAGGCATGTTCCAGGTCAGGTGAGGTGAGTAAGCAAGATCAGAAACACACATGCCATGGTCGGAGATAGGTGCGACGCACTGGCGTGGTGTGGGGAAATTTTTTGAGGAAGCCAAATAACACAAAACCTCAAATCCATGTCTTTTTTAATGGGGGGGCTATACACAGCCACTCATTCCAGACCCAATCAGGAGATGCTATTGGCTGGACTGCGTTACACAGCTACATGTAAGTCATGCAATTGTGTCTTCTGTAAATCTGAGACAATGTATTTGCAGTACAAATTAAGAAACATTCACGGATTCCTATGTTCACCTAATACAGTACATTTTGCATTTGTAGGCCGACAGTATGTGCTTAGTAACATTAACAGATTCCTCTGTTCATTGAATACGGATATTTACATATATAGTGGGCTGTTTCTCCTAATATGTGGGCTAGTGGCTAACCCACTAGCTTGTGGCTGCTGTTAGAGGCTGGTTGTCGGCAAACTTCCTGTTTCTTAACTCTGCCAAGACAGAAATGATGGTTGTCGGCCCTGCAAGACTGAATCACCTGTATGATGGCTTTACTCTGGCACTTGACGATTGTGCCATTCGTAGTAGAGACAGAGTTAAAAATCTGGGAGTTGTATTTGACCAAACTCTTTCTTTTGGTCTTCACATTAAAGAGGTGACAAGAGTGTCCTTTTTTCACCTAAGAAATATCGCCAAGATAAGATCAATCCTGTCTTTCAGGGATGCTGAGACTCTTATACATGCATTTATTTCATCAAGGTTGGACTATTGTAATGTTCTCCTGTCGGGTCTGCCCAAGAAGAGTTTGCGAGGGCAGCAGGGGGTGCAGAATGCAGCGGCTCGCCTTCTGACCGGGTCAGACAGATATGAACACATAACTCCAGTGCTCTCCTCTCTTCACTGGTTGCCTGTTAACGCCAGAGCAGATTTTAAAGTGCTACTGTAGACTTTTACAATTGTGAATGGTCTGGCACCCTCTTACCTCATTGATATGGTGGATCCGTATGCGCCTGCTCGGGCACTTCGTTCTCAGGGGACTGGCCTTCTGAGTGTCCCTAAGGTCCGCAAAAAGACTATTGGTCAGCGGGCCTTTTCTTTCCGTGCTCCCACTCTATGGAACAGTCTCCCTGTCGATATTCGGTCAGCATGTTCGATTGATCGATTCAAAGCAAAGCTGAAGACCCACCTGTTTATAGTTGTTTACAGCTGATCTTATGGTGTGTTGTGTCTTTGTTTGTTATTTGTTTTTTTGTTTTGTAAAGCACTTTGAGGTCAATCCGGGAGAACTGTGAACAATGGGTGATTGTGGGCCCACTCTTTACTCTTGAACCCCGAGTCCTGGCCATAATAGCCAACTCATGCCGATAACAGCCAAATCACCAATCTGAGCAGAACTGAATAGAGAGATGCCCTCAATTAAAAGCTCAGTTTCCTATTAATTCTGAAGATGGAGGGAAAGAAGCTCAACGCAGAACTGAATAGGACTGAATAGAATCCGGCGAGGGATAAACACAGACCAGGAACTTTAATGTAAGTAATAACAATTAACAATAGGAAACCTTTGGGAGCAGAAGCACAAAGGAAAGGAGGATTTAGAGGCACTAATTAAATAAGAAATAATTAGAGGGAACAGAAGAAAGAAACAATTAGGATGACCGGATCATGGGAAAAGCAACAAAGACTGGAGACATAACATATGAAGATGGGGTGTATGTCTTTCCTGATTCTAATTGCAAGACATATTTTGTCCAAAACTGTATTTAAAAAAAAAATCAAAATACTGAACTAGACACCTTGAAACATCTTTTTATGACTGTCTACTAATAATTATCCACAATCTGATAACAAAAAAAAAATTAAGGTAATTTCCATTCATTTTGGAGGTAAAATATAAAATGCCTGGATCAATCCATACATTACGCACACCTGTGAAATGGAGAGAGTGAAATAAGTCCAAATAAAGTGGTAATTTTCCCCTCGACTCCGCACTCTCCTCTATGCACACCCTGCCCCCTTTAAAGCAGTAAAGTACAGTACACTCTCATCACAAGCCTCATACTGAAAGGCCAACATCCTGAATAAAATGGAGGGGTATAAATATTTATGCTTGTAAAGTGCCCACATAATCAGACAGAGGGCTGTCAGGAGATGTTTTGTGGAGGCGAGTGTGCGCAATGTGCCAGCATAGACACACGCCTCTCGTGTGTGTGTGTGTGCGCGCGCGTGTGTGTGTGTGTGTGTGTGTGTGTGTGTGTGTGTAAAAGTAGGCCCAGCGATGTGCAAACCTTATCACTCTGCTTCTCATGGAAGTGCACCTTTAGCAGAGAAGGCCTCTCCATCTGAGTGCAAAGCCACACGTCCAGGAGAGGTGGAGGCTGTTGGGAAACGCAGTTACTGAGAGCCTCTCGGCCTGGTGGGAGGCAGACAGGAAAAAGATGAAATCGGGTGAGGGCGTCACAGCCATGAAACGGGATGAATCGAGCACTCACAGCTGGGCCGGGGAATGTTCCTGGCCGCTCCATGAATCCATTGGTGCGATTGTCACGCCTCCATCGTCCCCCATTGAAAGGAGCAAAGCGGAAGGTCCTGCTGGGTCGAGGACCAAGCCAATGCTCAATCTGTATAAAACTACGTGCACCATGTACCGTCAAACCAGTTTGACAAAAGCACAAAGCTAATCAGTTAACATAACATGAGAGGCAAGAACAAGCCATTCAGCCCAACGAGGCTCACCAGTGTCTTATTACTATACTGAATCTATCACTTCAGATACTCAGTAAGGGAGCAGGTCAGTCAAAAACACTCACTAGAACAGACATCCACCCATCACAGTTAGATTTCACTTAGAGCAGGGGTGTCAAACTGACCCGTAAATGGGCCAAGAGGTTGCAGGTTTTCACTCCAACAATGCAGAAGCGCACCTGATACAACTAATCAGTTGCGCAAGCCTAGATCAGTTGATTAAATTAGTGCTTTCAGGTGAGCTTCAGCTTGGTAGGATTGAAGACCTGCAGCCTCTTGGCCCGTTTACGGGTCAGTTTGACACCCCTGACTTAGAGGCAATTGATAACTTTTTAACTGGCAAGCTGGTAGCGCTACTACGGTTATTATATTGTTGTGGCTAGCCAGCAGATTCGGTCAGTCTGGCAACAGAAAGATAATAACCATTGATATTTGTGTCTTTCCACTGATACTCATATAAAAAAGTACATCTATCCAGTTGGGGTGACTGAATTGCGAGTCAGATGATGAAAACCGGTCAATCTTATAATCTGTCAGCTTCCCTACAGACAGCATGACATTTTCTCCTTGGATATCCTGGTACTTGACTGAATCCATCTTGCCCTCCACACTCTGCAGGTTTCCAGTGCCAGAGGAAGCAAGGCATCCGCAGAGCATCAAAAAGCCCCCACAATTCTCCACTCTAGGCAGGGTGTACTTTTCAGCATATGCTTCTTTATTCCTTTCGCAGACATACCACTGATTCATAAGCCCGAAATATTCCAGTTTTGTTTCATCACTCTGCAGAACAACATCCCCAAACTTCTGTGGCTTTTTATATGGTTTTGATCATATTGGAGCTTGTACTTTGGGATCAGTTGCGGTGTGTGTTGGAGACCTTCAGCGTTTAGTATGTGCCCTACTGTGCAAACTGAAACCTCAGTGCCTCCTGCCTCCAACTCTTGCTGCGGGTCTCCTGCAGTCACTCGAGGGTTTTTGACCACCCGTCTCCTCAGGAATCTGGTGACAGACATTGACAGCTTCCTCCTTCTGCCACATCCTGGTACTGTTGCCACTTTTCCTTTAACTCTGAACTTGCAAAATATGCATCCAATTGTATCTCTACAAACATTTAGCGCCTATGCTACCTTTTTTTATCCTTTTCCTTATTTGAGCCAAGCAATGATCTCCTCTATTAGCTTTTTGGACAGTTCTCTTCTCAGCCATATTTATGATATGTAATCAAATGTCACTACCAACAAACCCCTAGCGAGTGCAAGTATTTGATGTGTTCTGTCTCAAGCAAACTTGACGCAACTAATTAAGCTCCTGATTAGCTGCATTAGGGGTGCTAAGTTGAGACAACACCTGATTTGCAAATATGCTCTTATAACAGATTCTATTTGGGGGGTTGAATAATTTTGAGGCTGCAGTGGTCATTAAAAGTGACATTTTATTTTAAATGGAGAAACCACTTCAAATATTAGTTGTGCTCAGCTAATTAAAATGTTCTTGTTTAATCTGTTTATCACAAACTGCTGAAATTTGTAAATTTTGCCAGATAACCCAATTTGAAATAGGGGTTGAATAAATATGATTGCAACTGTGTTTATACGTATATATATATATATATACACACACACACACACACACACACACACACACATTTTTTATATTATGTATTTCTAGTTTTTAATAGTTTAGGGGATCATTTGTTATTTTTTTTCCCTCTATCATGGTCCCCAAATATGACAGTGACTAAAACTACAATGCAGCATTATCACAGCATTGCGCTAACGTTGTGATCTCAGAAAAACATTGAGAGACAATTGAAGAGATGGTTTTGAAGTATGGTGGCCACGGGCTTGCAGAAGACTGCACTCTGAGCCTTCCTAAAGGGAGACGACGTGGAGGGAAAACTGCAGTGCCCTCCGCACTGAACTCCTCACTGTGAAAAAAGTACATTTGCTGGAGTGTTCCAGTCAGGTTGTCGCTTTTCATAAAGTCGCCTCGGTGGCACTTTGCCAAGCCTTGAACGTGTCGCATTGAGACAGGTATCAGAGTTAAAAGAGGACAATGCATCTTAAAAAGCAGGTGCCCTTCAGGGAGATGTAGTGGATAAATGTCTTGTGAAAAGCCCGTAAATATTCCATCGCCCAGCCGTCATTATAACTATGAAATGATAATGAAGCATGAAAGAAATATAATTCCATATTCATGTGACAGCATTAGGCCTTCATAAGCAAACTAAAATATTTATTAGTAAAATTCTCAATATCTTCCCGGCAAAACTGAAAAAAGAATAAAATGTTTTTATAATAAAAATGAGATTGAATATGGAGGTTAAAAAAAAGGGTGGTTGGCTGGTTTTTATTGCTTCTATTAAGTCTTGGCAAAACAATTTTACCCCCTTTCGTTAGTAAGGCGCAAAAATTAAAAAACTGCCCTGAGGCAAAGGGATTTTACAGTAATGATTAAAAACAAGACATTGTATGTAAGCTATCTGACAGTGGCATAATCAAACTGAAGGCAATCAAATTTAATACCATCTTATGGTGATTTTTTTTTCTTCATTACATTTTTTAAGTTGCATAAAGCATATAAAAGGGCAAAATCTTGGCATGTGGATAAATAACGTATTACATTTTTATGACTCTTATTAGGAATTTGTTGTAAGAAAAACATAACCATGGAAGGGATTCGCACAGTGATGGTATAATTTGTCCGTTGTTCGTACCTGCACAAAATTAAAGGTGGCTAAGCCCACACAAATGAAGCTTTATTACCTAAAATGAACCGAATGTAATATTGAACTCCTGCTCCTATGAAGAAATGAAAATATAAACAGACCAAACTTTGATGCTCGAGCACATCAGCCATTTGTTGATATACATGTATCATGCTAGTATCATGCTATCAAATATACGTGCCCGGATACTCAGTCATTCTCTCTTACTCATGTTCACAAATTGAGACAATTACAGAAGAAATGAGCAGTATATGTAATTAATTTCATGCAAGCGCTCTGACATGTATGCAAACACACACACTACAACAACAACAAAAAAAAAAGATCACGACACACACCTTGCGATGGATACACATGAAGGCGCCCAAAGCAGAAATACACACGCATGCATTACACACTAAGCAGAGGCCCTATATTGTAGGCTGATATCTGGATGTACACACGTACACACACGGGCGCGCACTGCATTATGAATAACAAAGAGAGGTTGGGAGGAGAGGGGGAGCCCTTGAAACGGATGAAAAATTAGCAATAGAAATGACCACAATCAATTCTGAAACACTGCACAAAATTAATTAGAGTTTTGCATCACAGGCATGGAGTTGGATTCTGCCAGTCGCCCCATTTGTCTCCCTGCCTCTCGATACGCAGCGACGCCATTAAACAGCCTGATCTCTTCTCACCCACAAGTACCTCGCCCTCCTATCAGGGTCTGGGATGCACAAATGATTAACTCCAAATTATTCAAATGATCTTACAACAGCCTCGACGGGAGGGACATTTGCCGTGATTCGCAGCGCTGTGAGAGAAGGGCCAGATTTACAGACATTCATCAAAATCAGCCTTGACGCGCGCTGACAGTCTGCACACGCACATCGCCGCGGCAACATGCCATGGGAACGACTGAGGCGGGGCTCTCCTCCACACACTGTTTCCTCTGACTCTCCTCCTCTCCTCTCCTCACTCTCCTCTTCACTCTCCACTCTCCTCCTCTCCTCTCCTCACTCTCCTCTTCTCCTCACTCTCCTCTTCTCTCCACTCTCCTCCTCTCCTCTCCTCACTCTCCTCTTCTGTCCTCCTCTCCTCACTCTCCTCTTCTGTCCTCCTCTCCTCACTCTCCTCTTCTGTCCTCCTCTCCTCACTCTCCTCTTCTCTCCACTCTCCTCCTCTCCTCTCCTCACTCTCCTCCTCTCCTCTCCTCACTCTCCTCTTCTCCTCACTCTCCTCTTCTCTCCACTCTCCTCCTCTCCTCTCCTCACTCTCCTCTTCTGTCCTCCTCTCCTAACTCTCCTCTTCCCTCCTCCTCTCCTCTCTCCTCACTCTCCTACTCTCCTCTTCTCCTCACTCTCCTCTTCCCTCCTCCTCTCCTCACTCTCCTCTTCTCCTCACTCTCCTCTTCCCTCCTCCTCTCCTCCTCTCCTCTTCTCCCTACTCTCCCCTTCTTCCATCTCTCCTCTTCTAACTTGTAAACTATTCTCTGGACTCTTCTGTTCTCCAGATTCCCAACTCTGCTCTTCTCTGAATCTCCTCTGCGGCCTCCTGCTCCTGGACTCACTCCCCACCTCCTCGACTCTCCCCTTCTCCAGATTCTCCCTGCTCTACTCTACTTTCTATTAACCCAAATTTAGCAAAAAAAAAAAAAAGAAGCTTTTTTAAACTTTCATTTTGCTCCAGGCTGTAAGGTAACAAACACACAGCCCTGTTTCTGCTGCAACAGATGTCAGTGTGAAAATATTATTTTTCCAACTGTTCAAAGAGGGGAATGGAAGGAGAAAAAAATGAAAGAGACAAAACTATATCTGCATACCATAAATCTTCAAATGCATCCCATTACACACATACACAAGTAGACAATTTAAATGTGCATTCTGTGCTCTTAGCTGAAGCAGAACTGCAGCGTTACATACTTCTAGGCAACAGCTTTCATCAATTTCTGGAACTTTTCTCAGAAATGCATTTGTTCAACTAAGATTAATTTTTATTCAATTTTTATGTCGGGAAAGCATTTAAAATCTGAATTTTTGTTCAAGTACTTTGAATATGATGAGTATAATTAAATTGAATGCCTATTGTATGGCCAGAGAGCATGAAAGCAACCCTTGATGAAATCATACTAAAGTGAGAATCGAAATAAGTGTACAGCAGGCTTATCCGACACTTTCATGCCTCAAAATCTACGGGTTAATGTGTCTAGATTAGCTTTCAAGAATACTGATCTGATATATTTTTAATTAACGGTATCCTATTCAAATGCTCAAAGGAACAAAAAAGAGAGAAGTTTTGACAGCTCTAATTAATGACCACACAAAAATGTGGAGCCGATGTAGCGGTAGACATGTGGTTCATTGGACGAGTGAGTCTGGAGTGCGTCAAACAGTCAAACACATGTCTGATCCGTCCTTTCATTTTTGCTTCAAGTGCGTGGGGAAGTGAGGAGCGAGAGCTCGCTGGGGGAGATAAATGACTTTTTACCTCATCAAGGCAGGCCTCTTGACACCAGCCCTAATGAAACCTCCAGGGAGAAGACAATGGCATCTCTCGCACGCCACAGGCGAAGGACAGCAGCTTGTGTGCAATATTTTGGGTCACCAGACACTGATGCTGGCTCTCCATACAACACGACACCCGTTTCAGGTCAGCCAAATTTCACTCTAACTGGCTCCTAATTCATATCCATTCAAAGGCTCAGAATTTCCATGTCCAATATCCCTCTGAACACTGACGATGCTCGGGGTTAGTCTGAGCTCTGTGGCATATGTGTACGAGGAAACAGGCCCTACTTGGTTCATTTTAGTCCCAGTCTTTCGCCTTGTTTTAAAAGGGGAGGGATAAATCCCATTGCCGCACTCGTTTCTTCCATCTGAGGACATAATTCAAATCCCACACTATCGCTTCTGCGGGCTCCTCGTAGGGCCGTGATAGACCCGGAGCCTGGAAGGAAAACAACGGCATCAATCTTCACTGATCAACATCAGATAGAGAGAGAGAGGAAAAATGGGGAAGCAAATTGAATGTCAATATGGAGGCCGGAGACCAAAGGCCTTGCAGGCCAAAGTCTTACACCTGTCATATTGGCCTTTATGGTGTTGTGTCCAGCGCTCGTTTGTCTGCGTGCAGCCATAGAGCATTCATGAACATTTGTGTGTGCTTGTGGGAGTAGATGCGTGCAAGTGGATGTGCTTTTGCATGCATGCAGCCACCAAACTGCAATGAAACTCTGAGGAGGAATATCCAGAGGTGACAGAATACAACCCCAATTCCAAAAAAGTTGTGCTGCTGTGTGAAATGAAAATAAAAACAGAATGCAATGATTTGCAAATATCATAAACTGACGTTTTATTAATAGCTGAACATAAACAACATATCAGATGTTGAAAGTGAGACATTTTACCATTTCATGAAAAATATTAGCTCATTTTGAATTTGATGGCAACAACACCTCTCAAAAGAATTGGGACAGGGCCATGTTTTCCATTGTTTAATATCCCCTCTTCTTTTAACAACAGTCTGTAAGCATCTGGGGAAGGGACAGGACCAATTGCTGAAGTTTTGGGAAAGGAATGTCATCCCACTCTTGTCAGATGTAGGATTTTAGCTGCTCATCAGTCCTGGGTCTTCTTAGCCAGATTTTTCATTTTTTGATGCGCCAAATATTTTCTATTAGTGGATGGTCTGGACTGCAGGTAGGCCAGTTCAGCACTCAGACTCTTCTACTGCAAAGCCATGCTGTTGTGATGGATGCAGTGTGTGGTTTGGCATTGTTTTGCTGAATTATCCAAGGCCTTCCCTGAAAGGGACGTTGGATGGGAGCATAATCTTGTTGTAAAACCTCTATATTCTTTTCAGCATTGATAATGCCTTTCCAGATGTGTAAGCTCCCCACACCATTGGCACTAATGTAACCCGATGCCATCAGAGATGTCGGCTTTGAACTGTGCGCTGATAACAAGCTGAATGGTCCCCCTCCTCTTCAGACCGTATGACACGGCGTCCGTGGTTTCCAGCAGGGAGTCCCTGCTGAGTCCATTCTTAGGTGAAGTCTTCTGTAAGGGACTGTGTCACATGCACTGTACAGCTGCATGGAGGCGTGGCTTCACAAGACTTCACAGTGATACCGAGTTAAGCTAGAACTTATATCGTCAACCTGCTGATAAAACTTGTATCTCCAAATTGATTCGCAAAGTCCTGGCTGCCCCAGAATTCCTGTAAGAGTCATATCACTGTCCCCAAAGTCCAGTTGCATTAATCTGTTTAAAATACTCAAAATCTCTAGGAAATTCATAATATGTTTATGTTCAATATACGGTGAAGAAATCACTTATATACTTATAACCCAATTTAACTATATAATACTCCATCTTAAGACTTTTCCATGACACCTGCATCATATTAGGACATATTCCTATCATGTTTGGTCTTGTTATTCTCGGGGGAATCCAAGGAGTTGAATGGAGCATGTTTCATTTCCCTTGAAATTATGGTTCATTCCCTTTGGGAAACTCTTGAAAATTGGTCAGATTTCGCTCTCCTCTCTATGCTAGATCATTTTATTACCTCAATGGCGGAAAACCCAGATTCGGCCCTCCCTTCCTCCGCCTTCATCGGTGGTGTGGTTCTGGGGCTTAAAACCAAGAGATTCTAGCCATTGGAGAGGGGAGGCCGTATTTTGAGATCTTGCGTGTGGAAGGGTGAGTAGTCTTTTAATTCGGGAGGGTCGCATCTCAGCTCGCCCTGCAGGCCTGGGTCTGCGCGGGAGTGATGGATCTAGGTAGACGGGGAGGGATGGGATCCGAGTTCTCCCTGAGCACATGGTGCGGCCTCGCTCCGCTTGGCTGGCCTCCATTTTTCTCAGGTACGAATTTATTCTCTCTTTCTAAATTATGTATAACTGATAATTGGCTTTACGTTGATTTGTTCGATCCAAGTTTGTGCCTACCTGGTGATTAAATTATTGTTATTCCTTACAGCTTGGGTGGTCTCCGTGACTCTTAACACTTGTATATACTTTCTAGCCTTGTTACGACCGGTACTTAGGGGGTGATTTTTACCATTCCAGACTAGCTAGCTGATGTGTAGATAGTGATTAATTTTGTTGGATTGTAAATCACGTTCTACCCCTGAAGGGTTCATGGTCCTGGGGATTTGGCTCTCAAAGGTACCCCTGGGCTTAAGCCGGTATTCGAGCGATCTCCTTAAAGGGGCCTATGGTGTACATTAACCTGGGTTCATGATGTGTTTATGCTCAGTGCTACTTTGTTTAAGCCTAGGTGCTGCGATCATGGTAATTTCTTCCATCCTCTAGAACTATCACCGAACTAAGATCCGGCAGCGACGCTTATTAACCCTGGGGGCGTTTTGCTGAGTGACTATGGTTTTCACAGACCGAGTCTGATTGCGTAGTTGCCTCAAGATTCATGCATTGCTGTCCCCAAACTATCAATTCTAATTCTAATTTGGAGTCAGATATTTAACGAGGATGTAACTAAATTTGGTATTCTAAATGTATTATGGAGTCAGATTAATTGTAACCCTTGTGTTTTTATGCCCTGTCTTTCGACGGAGAAAAATGTCCATTTTATTGTGAGTCACACCAGCCAGGAAGCTGCTTGAATTAACGCCAGCCACAAAGAACAAGTGAAACCTTCAGCCCTCTGCAATGTCCGTACTTGGTATTGTTTTGTGGGGTTCTACATCAGCATTTCATTGCAGACTGAAGGAGTGCTTGATTTTACATTTCTAGCAAGATGATTCTTATTTGCACTTTTTTAAAACTATAATTATGAATAAGAATTAAACCAGCATTTTAAATGAAACAATTCTTACTTTATTGTGAAGTACTTTTTGAAACTAATCGGAGTTTGTGTGGAGCTCAAATCCATAATCAGCGGCGTGTGGTCACATGTCCAGGGGGACTTCAGTAACCGAACCCTTTACCGCTCAACTGTCCTCTCGCTGTTCTCGTTCAAGTTCGCCTGATTCACAATCAAACAATTTATCGTCTGAACAACCAAGACCAATCCATTTTCCAGAATAAGAAATCATAATGAAAAAATGAATGCCTATTGCCAACATTTATATTGTAATGTGAATATAGGCCACTAGATGGCAGTATTTACCTTTTTTTTTATTCAGCTCAGACTGGAGTCATGTTTAGACATGTCCTGGATATGTCTGGGGCAAGTCTCAGAAAATGTAAAAAAAGAGGTCTAAATGTGGGTGGGTCTGCAAAAGAGTATATAAGGAAAAGAATTGAGACAGTAAAGTAGTAGGAGAAATTGCAAGAAGATGACCAGACCTGCCATTCTGTTCAAGACCTGTGACGTTTCTTTTGTGGATTTCTTTGCCTGTGTTTGAGCATTTTCATCATCCAGGACATCACCAAGCCCCCCCCCCCCCCCCCCGAAAAGGGATTGTAAATATTTATGTTTTGTACATAATTCAATCTTGGTCTTAGTTGTTAGTTGTTTAGTCATTATTGTCTTTGTTGATAATTAAATGTGTTTGCATTTTTAAAACTGTGTCTGTCATCCCTTGCTGTTGCTGTTGCTGTTGTGTTATAAATGTAATAACAAATTGGGGCCATAACAATATAATTGATACAACATTGTAAGGATGGAAACATAAATGCAAAAAATATGTTTGCTGACTTCACAGAAATTATTTTCGCCATCTCTCGGCTGTGCATCGTACCTCACAACGCCCTTTAGCTGTCATTACATTCAAACTATATAATGGATTGTCGTAGTTTATTGCTCAATGAGCCTCGCAAACTAATTTACACAAATCTGTGCTGTTCCACAAGCTACACAAGTGCAGAAATTATTAAGACATATTGATATTTTTCGTAGTCATTAATGCATGGAAGAAAACTATAATTTTGAAGTGCAACAAGGCTTTCAAAAAGAACTTAGACTCTCCTCAGTTCTACCAATTAGTCAGAGCGACTGTTGCTAATCGGGAGAGGTAAATTGCGAGAGGTTTAGGTCATTAAGCAGTGAAAGGTGAGGTTATAGATGGCCCTGTGTTTCTGCCGACGGACCGCCACTGTCCATAATTATACATCTCTAAGAAGGACGGGGCTGGTAATTCAGCCCACATGCAGTATGAGGTTATCTTACTGTTTTTAATAGTTTTTGAAAGGACAGAACCAAATGCAGCACAATGCAGAGGTGAAAATAATTATAGAATGCATCAACATTTTTCTCAGTAAATACTGTATATTTCTAATGAGGCTATTGACATGAAATTTTCACCAGATGTAGGGAACAATCCAAGTAATCCACACATACAAAGAAATCAAAACAAATGAGTCCAAGATAGCATATCTTGACAGGTAGTAGAGATGGACAGAACACCGGCCCCGATCGAGTGACGAGAAAACTTGGGTTTACAGCAGATTGGGGTGAGGTTTTTGAAAGCACAGATGCTAACTTACATTGCTGGAATCATCGACTGAATGTACGAACCATGTAGGTTGGTAGCATAAATGTGCTTTAGGGAAACGACTCCACAAGAAAGCTTCTCTAAGGGGTACTTTACCGATTTTTTACCAGCATTGTATTATTACAATGTGGTCAGTTTATGCTAATAAGCCATGATTAACTGTCCTCAACGTTGCCTGGACCAAGAATTTTCTATTTATTAGCCAAAAGCTGTCCGCTGATGCGATCTAGATCATCTGGCGCTCAGTTTCTGGTTCGCAGGCAGTTTAACGAACTGCAGATTGTTCTACCGTGTTCTTAGCATAGATACTGTTTGATCCTGAATATAAAATAGAAAAAAACCTAAGCCAGTGCGGGGAAAATGACATCTCTTGTAGAGTAAGTGCAATAGCAACAGTGTTATGTGACTAACATGGCAGTGTTATGATATGAAATCATGCAATATGCGTTTTGATTTCTGGTGATCTTAACACTTTAGCTGAACATTAATACCCCTGCACAGTTTTTTACAACAATGTTGTCGTCAGTTCCCTGTGCAACATCAACAATGGCGGCAATCATCATAAATTCAATAAAAATTGATGCAAAATGGTAAATGACCTTGAAAATCAACGAAAATTTCAGGCTTGGTAGAGATTACGATAATTTAGCAAATAATTGTTCCTTTTCAAATACAGTTGTATTATAAATGAGTGGAGTTTGCCTTTAAGCTTCATAGAGAGCAGGAATGTGACTCAACTGAGACAAGACACTTGCAGCATTTAGAATTCCATCGTATTTCAGTTTATTTTTATGATTTTGGTACGAATAGGTGCAGCAAACATGAAAAAATAGCTAAAAAAATATATACTGAGGATTGAAAAATGGCTGGGAGTTAAAACAATACATTTCTGAGATCATAAATCCCTAGACTAGACCACAAGTATTCTTCATCTAGGCATAAAATACTAAATGATCTACTCTTTAGGAGCCAAATAAGACAACTATCCAGGTGGCTCCCGAAACTCTCAGAGCCCTCAAAATGGCACACTGGCAAATCATAAAATAGTCTATCATAAAAAACACAAATCAACTTCAACGCATGAAATTCAATATCAATTAATGCTTTTCTGGTTGAAAAGCATTAGTTTATCAATATAAGTGCAGCTGGACATCAATGGTCACCAGTAACCTCTCCAAATCCAAAACATGCCTTTTCTCCATGATAAGGTATAGAATTTAGACCATTTTTTCCTCAGAGTCCCTCTTGCCAGCCCACATACTTATTAACAGAACTGGTTATTTAACGGTCAGAACATTCACCCTGCTATGAAAAGCTAGCAGTTCCCACATCTGAGCTCGCAAGCTGATATAAAAACGTTCTAAAACTTATAAGGAACACACTAACACAGTAATATTTGAAATATGCCCTATTTTAACAGAACAGACATTCCACTACTAGAAAAAAGCAGGCAATATGATACCCGTGATTGAACAGAAAGGTGCAACAAATGTAGTAGGGAGTCCAACAAAGTGATTGAGCTGTTCTTATTTTAAACATGCCAAAACCTCGGCTTTCGATTTTGTGGAATAAGGTATTCATTCTAAAACAATAAGCCACATTGAGCAAAATGCCAGCATATGCATTATTATTAGCAAAGGTTAACGGCTACTCTTGTTAGCCAATGTGGCAAACAAACTCTGAGATCACGGTGGTAAACCGAAAAGAAGAAATGGCTGGCTGGTTTGCTATACTGGCTAGAGGTAAGACAGAGCTACGCCATACAAAGTCAGTTTTATTCAGACTGCAAGAGGAAAAACTCTCCATCATTGAATTTCTCCTCCAAAGAATCAATGTTGTCCGCCCTCCAGTCTAGTCCATTCAGAATAACTGCTATTTTCCATCTCCGAATCACATTTCCATCCCGCTAATATAACCTCAGCACTCCAGGGTTAGTCCCGGAAGTCTTTTTTTCAATGCAATCACGTCCTTTATATTATTTCGTCTGGAATTGGATTACAAACATGTCAATCAGTAGGCAATTACCAGGAACGTTTCACGCGGGCATGAACTATAACTGTGTTTTACACAGATTAGACTGAGCAAACATTAGAGAGATTGGATGAAATTGAGCCATTTTATGAGGTTTTGAGGAACAAGTGAATTTGTCATGGGGTGAATCTACAAGTAATTCAGTTCTAGGGAATCAAGGGTTTCTAATATCTGATGGCTATAATTGAGTGTAGAATCATATTGTATCAATACCATGAAGAATTTTTGCTTCAGAAAACAGATTTTTTTTTTCACTATTCAGTTGAGGTACCTTAAGTCAGTTTTTGCTCAACTGGTTACGACAAAGGTCAACGATTTTTTCTGTCTCAAGAGATCATTTTTATTAACTGCTGGATAGATACTATGGGCAAGTATATTAGGCAGCCTGCACATCAGGCTTGGCTGAGGAGTTTAATTCATACAATTCCTAGGAAACAGAGATGGGACTTAACTCACCAATATTCCAGTGAATTGCGAGTGAATATTCAATAACTGATTGGGGTTTGTCATCTAGTGATAGAATAGTGTAACTGCGTACATAAATAGAGTAGCTCCATGTCCGCTGGCGTCTACATCTGCACAGAGGGGTGAAAGCCGTCATCAGAACCTTCCCACAGATTCCTATGGCTAATATCAACCGATGCATTTATCCCATGTATCAAAGATGCACGGCAGTTGTTAATGCCTTTGGTGGTCACACAAGATATTTGACTTTTTACGTTGTTATTAAAATACAGAACTACGTGATTTTTGAGACCTTTTGCTCTCTTTACAGTAATTAAGGTCAATGACAATAAAGTTAGTGTTCCCTGGTCATGTGAATCAATGACTGTTACCATAATAGTCACATTAAATGATAAATAATTAATCACTACTTGAACAAACCAGACTTGCATTTCTTTTGCTGTTCAGTATGTGTTTGTTTGTGTGTGTGTGTGTGTATGTGTGTGTGTGCGCGCGTGTGTGTGTGTGTGTTTGTCTTTTCACAACACTGGAGAGATTTCATGGATTGTTGTTCATTGTTTTATTATCAGTAGATAACAACTAATGCATTTAGTTCATGTTCATTTTGTTCAGCACACAGAGAGACAGTGAGGATCAAACTACCACTTGAACCCAAGTAGTTTTTTTCAACCTCTTAAGCCCTGAGCCTCTGGCTCGAAAATGACCTGCCCAAAATGAAGCGAGTATATCTCTGCAACTACTTGGTCCATTTGAATAATCTTGGTATGATAGTAAAGGTAACACCTTGGAGAATTTTGTCATGTTGTAAGAATCAGTGCATATGACACTGAGTCAGAGTAAATGAAGATGGAACACAGTATAAATGAAATATCTCATGTGCGCCGAATGTAAGCCGAATTAAGTAATCCTTTTTGAAATTATTCAGTTACAATCTGAAACCTCAAAAAAATTAAAGCACAGAATCTCACCATTATTTGTGCCAAAGTTTATTCTAACCAAGTAAATTAAAGCAAAATTAGAGAAGTTTTATAGGTTGCGATATATTCACAATTGTAGAAAGAAACTGGCGAGCGTAGTTGGGCTGAACGGCCTGTTCTCGCCATTCATGTTATGTTATGTTATGTTATGTTATGTAGGTTTTCGTTTAGGAAAGTTGAGGTGGCCTCTCCTAAATTTCATATTACCAACCGGTAAAACTCATTTAATGTCACATATGTCACTAGAGGCAAATACATCCAAATACAACCACTTTTCTATTTTTTTTTTTTAAATTTGGCATCTCCAATCCCCCCCAAATCTGGAATGCCATATCCAGGAGCTATGTACAGGCTTGCTCATATGCGACTCCTTGTTGCCAATTCAGGAGAGAGTGGCAGCTCACGGCTCTTGTCCGAAGCACGTGCCCTTCAATACTGCTACTTTACACTCATTGGTTGAATCCCCTCAAGTTCAAAACGAGGGCGGAGGATACCCAAACATGAACAAGCTTAGAATCTTCCTGACGAGCGCCTGGCTGGCCAACAGGAGGCACTTGAGCAACGAACAAAGCAACCATTTTATATTTCCCTTCCTGGCAGCCACTTCCCAATTTGTCTCCCTGTAACGCAATGGCCAGTTGTGTGCTACTTCTGGAAAAGCTGCCGACCACTGCCAGTTGGAACAACCTGGACTTGAACCCGCGCTGTGATAGTCACTTCTGCTCCGCAATGCAGTGCTTTAACCGAGTGAGCTATCCGACAGCTACACTTTTTACATTTTTAAATTTTTTATTATTATTTCTGCCAAACCTGTATTCATTTTCCCCATTTAAAGATAATTCATACAAAGAAAAGGAAGTTTGACTCCAGTGGAGCAGATTTATTTACAAAAAAAGCAAATAAACAAAATTGTAAATCCAAAGATGAGCTTAAAAAAGGTAAAAACGTAAAAAGAACAAAAACCCTAGCAATTATGTACAGAAGAAAAATGCTTTTGCTGCCCAAAGAAATACTTGATGCTTGGGAATTTGAACCCTGGTTGCTGAGAGTAAAGCACAGTTTTTATAACCAGTAGGCTATTTCAGCTGCCTAATGTTCTGCTGTCAAATCGCCAATATAAAGAGTGACTTAAGAAACATATACCCCCCTGTATTGTCGCCCTCGCAGTATAAAGGCAGAATGACACAAGGATTCCCAGTCTGAAAACGACTTTGAATTATTTGAATGATGTCGAAAATACTACAAACAAACCATTTGAGCGTTAATATGGTTGTCCTATTTAAGTACATGTGAATGGCCTATGGACTTAGAGCCTTGTGTTTCCTGTGCGTCACACTATCTCAGTCTTGGTTTATGCGATTAAGGTTGTTTAGGGCTCGTTGGAGACATCAGAGCCCATAGAATCAAATGGCTACCAGCAAAGTCTTTCTGACAGCATCACAAGCCGATCACAGAGAGGAAAATACATTGTGAGCAATTGAAATGCTCTGAAGCTGACATGCTTTGAAGCAATGCCCCAGGAAAAAAATATGCAGGGAGACTGGAAGATCTAATTTCATTATGACACGGACACAAGTAGCAAGTGCAGACTTAACATTGAACAGTAATTTACTTCAAAATATTAAAGGTAGGATCATTTTTTGTGCATCTCTGTAGAATATAAAGTGTATGCCTGCTGTTCTTTGAGTGTGGTGTCAGTTTAAAATTACATGGCTTATATGTATTGTTGGATTCTGCAAACTTTTGGTACATTCCCCTTCTATTAGAATTCAGTCATTTGTAAATTTGTTTCAGGACTTGTAAAAGTGTTATGCTATTTGTAAACTTGCTTGAGAGTTTGTTATTATGTTTTGCGTCTTGTAAATTTGTTTTCTAAAATGCTAATTTCTTTTGTCCTTGGTAAAAGTGCTCTGTTTATGTAATTTTTTTGTTTTCTTATAATGAAAAAATGTTTTCTAATGTAAAACCCTACAAAACAATACCAAGGACGGACATTGCAGAGGGCTGAAGGTTTCTCGTGTTCTTCTTGGCTGGCGTTAATTCACGCAATTTCCTGGCTGGTGTGAATTTCAATAAAAATGGATATTTTTCTCCGTCCCATGACGGGGCATAATAACGCAACGGTTACAATCAATCTGACTCCATAATACATTTAGAATACCAAATTTAGTTATCCTTGTTAAAAATCTGACTCCAAATTAGCATTAGAATTTATAGCTTGAGAACAGCATTGCATGAATCTCAGGGCAGTGAAAACCAGTTACTCAGACTCTAGAGAGAAACATGAAGTTGATTATACCTTGAATTCTTAACAGACAACCACCGCCGCTACATTAATGTTCCCGGGTTTTAACACCATTTCCGGATCCTAGGTTCGTTGGTTAGATTAGAGGTTGGAAGTCAACCATCACTGCAATAGCCTCTGCTGGCATATATATACAGCAAACCCAGATTATATGCACGCCCATGGGCTCCTTAAGGGAATTTTAACGGATAACCGACTTTTCGGCCATGGGTTTCCTTCAGGCTAAAACCCCAGAACCAGCAATACAGAAACCCTTTCTGTAGGTAGATCATGGCTGTCTAACCAACTTAACCAACCAATTCCCACACCGAGCTGCTGGCCAGTCGTTCCTCAGTGGGGATAATACCCCTAGGTATCCACCGAGACGGGGCCAGGAAGAATAAAAAGATTAAGAGACACGGAGACCATGCATGCTGAACGGAATAACAATAATTTAATTACCAGGTAGGCACAAACTTGGATCAACAAATCAAAATTAAGCCAATTATCAGTTACACACAATTTAGAAAGAGAGAATAAATTCATACCTGGAAAAATGGAGGCCATGTGGAGCGAGACTGCACCTCGTGCCTGGGAAGAACTCGGACGCCATCCTCTCCACCTAACTAGATCCATTACTTACGCACAGACCCAGGCGAGCAGAGCGAGGCGGCATGTGATTCTCCCTAACTCACCTTTCGCGCGCAAGATCTTCAAAAAGAGAAGAGCCCCTTCCAGTTAGAATCTCTTGCCTTTAAGCACTCAAAACCATGCCTCCGATCAAGGTGGAGGAAGGGAGGGCCGAATCTAAGATTTCCTTCATTGAGGTGATAAAACCATCTAGCATAGAGAGGAGAGCGGAATTTGACCACTTTTCAAGAGCTTTCAAAAGAGAATGAACCATAATTTCAAGGGAAATGAAACATGCTCCATTCAACTCCCTGGATTCCCCCGAGAATAACAAGACCAAACATGATAGGAATATGTCCTAATATGATGCAGTTGTCATGGAAAAGCCTTAAAATGGAGTATTATATAGTTTGAGTTATAAGTATATAAGTGATTTCTTTACAGGATATTGAACATAAACATATTATTATTTCCCAGAGATTTAGATTGTTTTAAACAGATTAATGTAACTGGACTTTAACTTCAGTGGGGACAGTGATATAACTTTCATAGGAGAACTGGGGAGCAGGACTGAATTACTCCGGCCTCCTGCTGAGCAGAACCAGAGATGCTACCCCCACAGCCAGGCTGCAGGGCCATAAAGGTTTTACTGCTGGCTCTGGTTTGAGCTAGATCAACCAAACATTCAGATTCTACACGCGTAAAAAGCATGTGTTCCAACAATATTATTTTTGACATTTGACATATCTCTTGTGAGCAAAATCAACCAAACATTCAGATTCTACACTAAAATATAAATTTGTTTCAAGTTTGTAAAAGTGTTTTACACTTTGTAATTATATCCCCAAAATACGAGTTTCGGGGATATCTTGGTTTCGCCCCACCCGCCACCACTGTGTCCGCAGATTTTAGCCGTTAACGTGATAACTCACAAAATATTTCACATTGGCTTCTCATTTTTAGCATATTGGTAGATATGGTAGAGAGGATGAATTGATTAGGGCTTTCAGTCTGGCTTTAGAAAACATCATAGCACTGAAACAGCCCTCACTGTAAAAATGAATTATCTACTTCTCTCCATGGACTGTGGCCACATCTCTGTCCTTCTCTTACTTGATCTAAGCTGCCTTCGACACGATAGACCGCCATATTCTTCTTTATAGGCTAGAAAATCTGATTGGTATTTCTGGACTCGCCTTTTCTTGGTTTAAAGGGGACCTATGATGCTGAACCTTCTTTAAATACATATTTGTAATGCTATGATGTTAATTGTCCATACTCAACATCTGAAAAGTTCCTAAACATAAGATACAGGGGTTTTGTCGTTATCCAAGAACGTGATTTTGTGAAAGTGATTTCCTCTCTGAACAGGTCCTCCCGAGATCTGGGCAAAACCTGCCGTCAGGTTGTGCCGCCCAATTAGTACAGACCTAACCAGAGCCAGTCACAGTGCTGGACCTGCCCACTCCGGAAACTATTCTAGTAGGCACCAACAACGGCAGATCATACAATGCCTTAGTAGCGTCTACACTTTTGGAAATACAAAAGAAGAACCACAGATCATTTGAGGTGCAGTTTTGTCAGTATCTCTCCCACTGCTGCTTGTCTGTTTACTTTTGGATGCGAAGAAAAACACTTATTTCTCTTCCAAAAGAGGATGCCACCAGAAATCAGTGGCTAGCTTTCTTTGTTTGCTGGCAGCAAATAGCCACGGTCAAAGGGAACATTAGCTGTTTGTGCTCAGCATTTCACCAAAGACAGCTTTGTCAATAAAGGATAATTCGACACAGGATAAGTGTTTCAGCTGCTTCTCAAACCTGAAGCAGCTGCATCAATCAAGCTCTCGGAACCACAAGCTGTAAGTAACCATATAACAGCAAATAATGTAAGAGAAGCTAACGTGTTACAGGTGGCTAGCAGGACCGCTAGCGACTGTTAGCACTAACAACTGGCCTCAAATGTAGGCTTTGTAAAATGTCTGAAGATAAAGCCTGTATCGGTCGCGGCTGTCCGTGACTCACGGACACAGAAGCTGTAAGTTGATTTTACTGCATAAGCCAACCTGACGTGACAGCCAGTTGATTGTGGCGGTAGTACAACGGCTAATGTAGCCAAGTTACTGTTGCTAATGTTTGTGTCCTAATTATGCAAGAGTGATATCAGGGGAAATTCTACAGAAGGTGTGTGAACATAAACCTCATTTGAAGCTAACTTTTAATACTTGTTTGTAATTTGGATGCTTGGCACAACTGTTCACAGTAACAGAACTTGCTGTCTGTAAAACCTGTATTGCAAGGGTTTGCCTCTGTGGTTATGACCGCTCGGTTACCAGCTAGTGCATGTTAGTATATGTGTCTTGCTAATTGAAAATGCTCCTGGTTAACTTATATGCAGTAATTCTGATCGGAATGCTTGTCTTTCTTCGGTAAACATTAATTTGACAGTTTCATCATAACTTTGCCCGATTCTAGCCACTACAGTTAGTGATCCCTTCACTTATCCATGACCAGGATCAGCCATGTACTTCACAAATGTCTGGGCAAGCTCTCTGGTGCTACCATGAAATCAATGCGAAACGCAGAAGCTCTATGTCTGGTATAAAAAATGATTTCTCTGCACTACCTTGACATAATTTCATCCCCCTTTAGAAATTGCTTTGGCTAATAAAAAGCTGAAAAAAGCAGAGATTAAATAGGTAATTCTTTCCTGCAAAAGTGATCAATTTGCTAGCTCCACATAAGCAACTTGTCTGCGCTAACAGAACTTACGGACTGCAAAACCTGTATTATGTTCATAACATAACCGAGCTCTCTGTAGCTGTCGCGTACTATCCATAAAGCTGCCTTCACATCAGACACGAAACGATTTTTCGCAGGACAGATTAGCCTACATTCAAAGTCAATGCAAAGATGCGAATAAACGTTATGGGCACGTCAAGCCGCTTTCACACCGGACACGAAACAAATATTTCGTGCGACAGATTAGCTACCTTCAAAGTCAATGCAAAGATACAAATACAGGCATTATGTGCGCGTTAAGCAGCTTTCACAACGGACGCGAGACAAATTTTTTGCGTGACAGATTACATTCAAAGTCCCGACCGCTTATCAGCCACTGCATGTTAGTTTGCATGCTCTGCTAATTAAAAATGCTCCTTGTTAACTTATATGCAGCTATTATGATCGGTATGCTTGTGTTACTTCGGTAAGCATCAATGTGGCAGTTTGATCATCATGTTGCCTGATTGTAGCCACTACAGTTGAAGCTAAAAGGAGAGGCGCTCTATGTGCCTGCCGAGTTGTGCTGGAGTTAGACCAGTCGTAGAATTTGCAGTGCTTTGCGTGCGTTTTGGGGTGTTTATGAAATGATCGCTTTACTTATTTATGACCGGGGTCAGCCTGATACACCTCCAATGTCTGGGCAAGCTCTCTGATGCTACCGGTGAAAACAATAGGGTAGCACACAGGCTATAACGTGTTCAGTATAACAAATGCTGCATTACCATGGATTGAATATTCAATTCTTTCCTGTAAAAGTGATGGATTCACTAGCTCCACATAAGCAACGGTTCACGCAGATGGAACTTACAGTCTGTAAAACCTGTATTATGTTCATGACATAACCGGAGTTCTGTCTAGCTCTCGAACACTATCCATCTTGCGCCCATTTACCATGAGGAAAAGCGGGTCATTCCGAAGCAATAAGTAAACCATTACCACGGGCAAGTTCCAAAAAGGCTGTTTAGCTTGGAGCTTTCGCCCCTCCGTCATATACCAGCACTGAAGCTGTTCATTTCTCCTCACTAACAACACACCACAGCTATGCACACGAACCAGCAGGTCCTTATACACACCTAAGAAGTCCATAAGCTGTTGGTCCACTTTTAGCTGCCCCTCACTGTCCATGTTTCCCTCTAAACTCAGACCCACCGGATTAATACGGTCTCCGGTCTACACTTGGGCATGTCGACCCGTTCTACAAATGTGTCTATGTGGGGTGGATTCTAGCTTCCCCTAGCATCCTAGCTAGGAGTAGAAAAACCACTGTACTCACCAATTGTTGCCATAGCAAACTGTGGCCAATAGCAAATTCTTGCTTGAGCCGCCAGACTTTTGCACTGCGTCCTCCGCTATCGCTGTCGTGTTTAGTAGAGCAAGATAAGCCCATTAGATCTATACACATGTACTCCATTTGATTGCAGAATTTTCCCGCTGATTCCTTTGCTCAGATGGCAGACGCGTCTCACGTTTCACCCTGAGGCCCAGAAAACTGCGTTCTGTTGCCTCGTCCTGCCTAGATCCGCCCTCCACAGAGCTGGCCAGTCAGAGGAAAGTGGGCACTCGGGCAGTGGGGTCCATAGCGGAAGAGCCGCCCCAATGAGGCCTTTCAGGCAGAGACTACTATGGACTACAAATGGGGTTGCACAGTAGTAAGTAGGAAAGGCTTCTGTGGGCCCCTCTCTAGTTTCTACCTCAAGTCCACCTGATGCGCAGGTCCCAAGAGGGGCTAATAATTGCCACAGACAGGCGTGCGGCTTGCCGGCCGGGAGGCTCTAATATATTGAGGTCCAGACTCGATTGCCTGAATGCCAGTGATGGCCAGTTTGCCAGAGCCCTGTTAGCCACTGTTTTCAGGGTTCGTAATAGGCCCTCCCAGCCATTGCCAGGCACTCCTTTATTTAGTGCTGCTATGCTGTGCCAGATGGTGGAGGGCATGGACTTTACAGGGCAATGACTAGGAGATGGATAAAAGGTAACTGGCATCAGTTTTACTGCAGTGGATTGGTGAGCTGTCCAGGGTTTATTTCAACATTTCACCCATAGGGGGCTCGAGTTCTGCCCTCACCCTGATAAGCTAGAGGCGGAAAATGGCAACATTAATGGAAGGGTAGATTTCAATTTATAGCTAATTTAACCATGAATATTTAGAACTATCCCCGTCGGCAGGCCTACATGGGCCCCAGGTTTGAGATTACTGGCACAACTGGGCTCCAGCTCTTTGCGGGCTGGACACTGAGCTGCAGATAAATCCCAATGGGCTGCCCAGATCTCATGAGATCTCACAAGATTTAACCGCCCTGGTAGTGCAAGTGTAATACGTGCAGCTGGCAGACCTAAATCAAAGAAGCACAGAATATTTTATTTATTTTTTAGTAACATCCAGCCAAGTGCAGTTAAATATATTTGCATTATTGTTGCAAAGAAATTTAGTATTGAGAAATTAAGAAAGAATTAAGAAAATTAAGAATTAAGAAAGAAATTAACATGGATGGAAAACTGTGATGGAAATGCAGCAAGCTCAAGACAATGACTGGATGAAACAAATCAAAAACATTCTCAAATGGCATATTTTTGGAGCTCTAGGACATTTTCACGGCCAATATGGTCTTATATCAGATCTGATCCCCAAAGGAAGGCTTACAAGAGTTTTCCCGAGTGAAACTGTTCTTTTGGTCTGGCCATTGATGGTCTCCTCTGAGCCTTTCCTGCAACTAAGACAATGGTCGTATACAGGACCGTTTTCACTCGTGGCATTGGAGAGAAGGACACGCCATACTTTGGGTGTCTTGAAAATGAAAGTGGGCAAACAAACATTTCATGATTTCATTACTGATCGTAACCCATCAGTGCCTTGCACTTGTGTTAGCAGGAGTGAAATGACTCTTAGCCATCATCAGTTTTTATTCCTATTGAGGTACAAGGAATTAAACATTGAGCAGAGCAATATCTTATTGTGAATATTGTAGAAGCAAAGCCAACAGATACTCTAGAAGGCCTTGTCCATTACAGACACGATAATGCAGACTTTTAATTCACTGGAGAGATTACAGAATGTGCATATAATGTTCTATCCACAGGTATTTGAACTCAGAACTTCTAAAGCGGAAGACAGTGCAAAGGATGGTGAATTTTCCCATCTTTTCTCTATCAATAGGTGTAACTGCCAATTTTCAGTCTCAGAGAGCAGTGAAATCTGGATGCATTCATATTGATAAGAATAGGGACAGAGCAGTGACTTAGCGGGAACAGACTGATCAGCGCCAGCCCAGGACAGGACGAAGAGGTGTTCGGTCTTATGACAGAACCGAAAAAAAGATGGGACAGATGGGAGACGTGGGGTTAGATCCATGCAGAGCGTGAGCTCAACTCCTGAATAGACTCACATATAAGCAGGCACATTTATCAGAGTGTATGCATTAATACATGTGTGGGAACAAGGATTTCAAATCTCACCTCCTGTATTAATCTCCCAATTCTCCTGCATCACCACAGGCTTCCTGTCGCCAGCAAGTAGTCCTGCCCCCAAATCATGGCAAAGTATGTGTGATGAACTAGAAAAAGCCTATTCAAACAGAGCTCATTATCTCCCACCACTATCGGGCCCTTGTGACAAATTAAGAGAAAGGATTTCTCCTAGTCGGGGGACTGATGTGGAGGAAACAAGCAGATATGGACACCCGTCTGTGTAGCGCAGACACTCGAGCCCCAAAGTGCGAATGTGCAAAGGCAACTAGTGAGCCTACAGCCCACCAAGGTGCCACCGCGCCTCAGCAGCTCTGCTATCGCCGTGGGCATCAGGTGATAAGCTAAGGCAGGAAGCTGACAGCTGATTGACGAGCAGAAGGCCTAGTGAGCATGATGGAAGCAGAGGACTTCAACCATTTATTACCGATGCTGAGACATCAACCTTTATCGACAGCGAAGATGCGGGGTGTCAAATGTTTGCCGCCACTTTTAAGTGGTGCGTCTGAGGCCTTCCTGTCAGCGCCGCTCTCTTTGTTGGCTGCCTCTTGGCCCCTCCCCCCTACCATCTGATTACTGATGAAAGCACAGCACATGTCAGCTGCCGGCCTACTCCACTACTGTTTACACAGAACCAGGCCCTGTGGCATTAATGTTTCAATGAGGGAACTATTAGAATTGAAAACTCAAGTCTGGTTCCTCTTTGCTAACTCTTCCCTGATGAATATAACATCTTGTATAGCCATCACAGCTCAATCCTCGATATCAACAAAAATGGAAAGGAGAGTATGATGTATTTTTTTTTTTTGGAATTCATTTTTCTTTAAAAAGGCGTATATGTAAGTAAAATACTCATTTGAATCACAAAGTGGAATTGCATTTTTTCCCCACTTCTGAGAATGTGATTCTTACCCTTTTCTACTCATGTTTATATGCAGAATTCTCTTGTGTAGTTCTCTCTTTGGGACAGGCCCCCATGGAATAGCGTTTCAGCGATACCATCCTGAGCTAATGTTTTTTTTTTTTTAATGTCCTCATCCCTTGCAGACGCAGCTGCACTCAATATCAGCATTGTGCATTCGCATTTTTTTACTTTATAACAATATCCGTGTTAAACAAGTCTCTCTATGGCATTACACGTGGGGGCTGATCGGAGAAAAGAAGACTAAATGGGAAATAAATGGTTGGGAAAAGTGCACTTGTTCAAGCTTTCATGTGCAGTGCTTCACTTGTGGGTAACAGCGCCCTCTGTGGGTATGGAAATGAAATCGAGAAAAGAGTCATAAACTCGTCTGCTGCCTGCATTTGCAACTTTAAAAATGTTTCCGTGACGAGCTCTGCTGGTTGGAGCTTATGAACCTTCATAGTTTGCTAGATACTGCCCATTATGTACATAAAAAGGCCATTATGTACATAAAAAAATGAAAAATGCTTTCTGATGAGATTTTTAAGTTTGTGATATTCAAACAATTGATCATTTGTGTCGGTCATTCCTGCCAAAACTGGACATTTCACCTGCACTGTTCGCAAGGTTTCTGTCTGAATTTTGGTGAACATGACTTCAGCCACCAAACACTGCCTGTATGAAAGCTTCAGCAGGTGTAATGATTTGTGGATCAATTGTAACATCAGTTTCTGAGGGTCCACTTACATAAGGTAACTGAATCCACATACTTTACTGTATGTGGATAGGAATTTACTGTAGAGGGAAATGAATGCTTCTGCATTTTAAACCTCGCCTTACGCTATTAATTCAGCTTGACTCTGAGGGTTTCCCACAGTTTATTGTCTGGCCCTTTTGCTTCTATTTAATTGCTGTATCAACAGAAAACACATGACTGGAAATATTTGTTAAGGAGCCCTGTACATGATTTCCTGATGCTCTGTTTACTCTTCCCAGCCTTTAAGCAGTGTAGAATGAGTCTTCCTTCCTTTCTGGGGATAACAATTGAGCAGAAGGAGAAATACAGGGGGTCTCAACCCCATAAACTCAGATTTTCCCTTTAGTCAGTGCAAAGCCAGAAACATCATTTTTACCCCTCAGCCCTCAAGGCTGACGGGGTATTGCTATCCTTCGTGCGGTTGAGCGGGCGGGCGGGCGGGCGTCTCCAAAAACTTCGACATCGGGCTGAGGGGTATTCCGTGCATTGCACGCCTATTTTTCATATTGTAGGACAGTGTTACATACACATTCTGTAGCTGCTGTGCATTGCATTTTCTGTGTGTGTGTGTGTTATATATATACTGCATATGTATATATACATATATCATGCAGTATTTATACACATTTCCCCATTATTCAGCAAGACATGTTTAGGATTGTTGGAGACTTTGGGATATCTGTTAGAATGTAAGCTTCGAGGTTTGAATTCAGCAGCTGCATGTGACAGACCCATATATGGGTCCATAGGTTTTATGGGGTTAAATTGGAGAGGTAGAGGAGTTATCTGGTGTGGGTGAGAGCGCACTTATCCTGCTACGAGGGACTTTTACCGGATGCTTGCTCATTATGACCATGTATATACTTTAAACTGCGGATCGTTTTCAATCACTTACTGAAAATTTCCCTAAAGCCAGAAACTAAGGTGTTGCCCCAAGTATACACGTGGAAGTACACTGGCGCGCTTCTACATGTAAAATTAAGAAGGCAATTTTGTAAAAAAAAGAATTTCGGGGAAATTCCCTTTGTTTCTTTTGCACCTTAAAGCTGATTTCACACCGGACGCGAAACAAATTTTTTGCACGACAGATTACATTCAAAGTCAATGCAAAGACGAAAATACAGGTAACCTGCTGTGCGAAACATTAGTTTTGCGTCTGGTGGATTTACTCAGTAATTACGAGCACATTCGTGGTCCTCCGCATCATGCAGGGAAGTGTTAAATGTGCGTAGCTGAGTGTGTGTGTGTCATCTTCAAAACCGCAAGGGCTCAAACATCTGTCCCAGGAGCTCGGCCATGAATCATCAGCATCGTCGTGTTTAAGACTCAATAAAAACGGGCCTCTCCTGCTGTCTTGGCCGGAGTACAGGAATGTCCTTTTCTCTGGAGAGGGGGAGGAATGTAGCCCCCTGGAGTCCAGGGCAGTCAGATTTGAGCGCATATCAATAAAGCTGACATGAATGCTTCTGTGTCGGGCGACTGGCTTGCTATGAACTTCCATGTCACTTCCTTGGATCCGTACCCTCAGGCCACGAATACCCCCCTCCCTCGTCCCAGATCCTTCAATCGCCCTCCCCTCCTCAAATGGTGGGCGTGAGATAAACAACGCCCTGGCTACTGTTTTAGTGACTGACTGAGCTCCACTCGTGTCACCATTCATTCTCGCAATGTTTTGGAGTCACGTCAAGTCCCCCTCGACACTGCTGACAGCCCTGTCTCCTGCCCTAAACTGCCCACAGAGGCTTCCTCTTCCTGATAAGACATTACTGAACTATAAACTATACAGACAGGCAGGTTTCTCTATCCTAAATACTTACAACCGCAGCAGACTGATCTGTTCCCTATCCACAACAGACGTGAAATCTACTTCTTTTTCAACTGTGTTGCGTAAGCGACATTCTGACATTTTAAATGCCGCTTTATGTGTGTTTGCCATGTATGACCAGATTACACCAAATTATTAGCATTTTTTTTTTGTTTTCAGAAGCACTACAGACATGTTTTCAGTGGATACAGCGATATGCATCAGTCCGAATAAAGATTTCACATATACAGTAGCTTGGAATTACTGAATATCCAAAGGAAAGGGCAGACAAATGTCAACTTAACAGTTGAAAATATCCACAAGATTCTCTTGGTAAATCTTTGATGACTCCGTGTTATTAAAGTTCATGCACTGTGCTTGTTGTGACAGAGCCCCTTTAAACTACCCTCGATTGACCCTTGATCCTAAATGATCTCTGTAGCAAATGTGACATTAATTTTTACCTACAGTGGGTCTATGGAATACTTTCTGTGAAGTGAAACAGTGCAAACCATCAGGCAACAATCCTGAATAAATAAAGAAGGATGTTCACTGAGGCATCACTGTTTGTAAAAAAAAAAAAAAAAAAAAAAAACGGGGAAGGAGTTTGATATTATGAAGGTATCATAAACCTCCTGTCTGTACACGAGTGGTCAACTGGTGCACAGTGGAGTTCTGCTGACTGGCAATGGCTTCCATCAGTAGCATCTAGCGCCAGCTCAATACCAGTGAAATCCCCATAATGGTTAATGGCCTTTCAGCTCTTCCCCAATTAAAACCAAGGTTTAGTTGCCCTTTAAAAATTGCCTTTCTCATGACAAATTAAATATTACTGGTAAATAAATAAATAAATAATTTTTTTAAAGTCAGCTATAATCCTAAACTAATTATGAGTAGCGTAGATTCACCGTACAGAGTTGCTTCAGCCAATTAATTAATAAAATTTCCATGATGACAGTTGATTTCACCACTTTGTGTTTTAATCTGTACACACACTCACACGGATTCCACAAAACTCTTTTTTTTTTTGGCTTTTCATGCTCTCTCTCACTACGCACCAAAACCTAAATTTCAAGAATACATGTCATTCCATAACTTCATAGTCGTATTATTCCCTAGATGTTGTCGCTCTGACCATTGTGGTAGAGTATCAACTCGGGTTGTCGTGTTTTGGAAGATTAAAAACATATTTCACGTTTAGCAGTGGTCTCCTTAAGATGAAATCATGTGTTGGAATGATTTAAACTCAAAAAGTTCACCTCTTCCCCTTTGCCAATACAGCACTGTTGATCGTCATTCATTACTGAAGTACGGCTTCTCTGTGGCTTCCAGAATAGCCAGCGCTCATCGCTAATGGCTCAGTCTTTTAATAATACTTAAAGGATAATAGTTTGTGCCCAATGTAATTAAACGCTAATTAAACTTAAACCGCATAGTTAGAGTGTGTCCTATATATTGTGAATACGGGAATGTAATTACGTGAAGCTATTTAGAGCCAGCTGTAGGAGAAAAAAAAAGAGAAATCAAGACTTTTTTCTTTTGGATGAATGTGTAAAATTTAAGTTAGGAAGCGTTGAGGAAATAGTGGAGCCACACACTGGAACAGGAGGTTAAAGGTTTAAATCCTAACATTACTTCAACGCAATTTTTTTAATCTAAATTGTTTTCTTAGAGTTCACCGCATACTCAGGTTAAAGAACACCCCATAGGAACACATAGAGTTACAAAAAAATAAAAATATCAATCAACATACGCCACCCTGGATAAATTTAGCCTCAGTAATGATGTTAATCACCACTTTGGTTAAGGGGTTCCAGGTCAGAAATTTAGAAAAAAGGGTCAAATCGGTGCATCTCAGGTGAGTCTGAACATCGGGATAATGTCAGGCGTCAGGTACTGTCCCCACACATTTACACCAGGAATCGAGAGATCGGGAAACCAGTCAGCTGTGCTTTTATAATGGTTCCTCCTCACGACACTGCGTCCCAGGATGAATTTGAGCAGACCCCCCTTTAAGCTGTTTTGCCTCCCATAAAAATGACTACAAAACATATTCCCCTTCAGATTGATTTTGGATGGAATTAAAATATTATAAACTATTTCAAAAATGCATCTAGGGATGTTCTTTTTTTTGTATCAAGGACATGAGTAACACCGATAACTGAATATGAACTTAAAATATATAATAGATTATCCTTCAAAGAAAAGTATTTTAGGGAAGAAGTACTGTCATTCTGACAATAACCACATACAGTATATGTCATTCTGACAATAACAGCTTGCAGTATGTGGTCAAATAAATACCATTACCTGCATTAATTTTTGTTTTCTCTCTATCTCTAGAGCATGTAGCAGGTATTAGACTCTAAATATCAGTTCTTATTTTACAGACCCACTTGAAAACATCGAACACTTGCGTCAGACGAAAAGCAAAATAATGAAGGATTACCGAATACATTTGCTTTTGTTTTCGCTTTATTTGGCAAGAAAAAAAATGGGCACTTTTCAATTGCCGTCTCTGGAGCTACCGCGTCTTTGGCCACAGCATTGCCTCCAGTGGGATACACGGAAGCAGGAAGCTTGCATGCTAACTGGCTGAAGCAAAGCTACTTCCTTGTTCTCTCTGGTTCTATTGTATATCTCTATGGTATAAGGTGGGTACAGGAAGAGAAGTGCAGTGTCTTAAATGGGTAAAAGAAGGGGAAAGGATGTATATAAAGTGGGCACAGGAAGTGGGGGCTGTGTGTAAAGTGGGTACAGGAAGTGGGGGCTGTGTGTAAAGTGGGTACAGGAAGTAGGAGAGCTATGTATTAAGTGGATACAGGAAGTGGGGGCTGTGTGTAAAGTGGGTACAGGAAGTGGGGGCTGTGTGTAAAGTGGGTACAGGAAGTAGGAGAGCTATGTATAAAGCAGATACAGGAAGTGGGGGCTGTGTGTAAAGTGGGTACAGGAAGTGGGGGCTGTGTGTAAAGTGGGTACAGGAAGTAGGAGAGCTATGTATAAAGCAGATACAGGAAGTGGGGGCTGTGTGTAAAGTGGCTTCAGGAAGTGGGGGTTGTGTGTAAAGTGGGTACAGGAAGAGGAATGTGGTGTATCAAGTAGGTACAGGAAGTGGAAGGACTGTGTATAGAGTGGGTTCAGGAAGTGAGAGAGCTGTAGATTAGGTGGGCTCAGGAAGGGGGGGCGCTCTGTAAAACGTGGTTACAGGATAACTGTTTCTCATTAGGAAGACGGCACTTACTCCACTGTGAGTCTGATTATCACCTCCTCTCCCCCTCCGCTTCATTTTTTCCCAATGAAGTGACACGATGTAGTAAGTAATGTGAGGTATGAAAATACTGTATCTAGATGTGAAGCCAGCAGTAGGCCTTGTGATTTCCAAGGACATATTAATTGAGAATTTAGCAAGCCAACACACAATTTTGAAGAGAAATGACAGTGGATGTAATGACAAGAACATAACTCCCTTTTTCAAAAAGAAAGGGGCTTTTACTTGAAGAAAAAAAAATCTGTTGAAGGAAAAAATTGCAAGAAAGAGATTGTGTTTTCTCAGTCAGCAGATAAAAGAATTACAGTGTGACAAACTTGAAAATCAGCCCTACACCTAAGGGCAAGTTAATTGCATTAATTTTTCCTGACAACTTTACAGAGAGAATGGTGTCTATTGTACAGAAAAGTACCACTGTCGTTTTTCAGCCATGATGAAATTAGTACAAAGTGTTCTCTCTGGCTATAATCAATCATTACTTCTATTTGTGCCACAAAATATTGCTGAAACCATATTTTCCTCACTTGAGGACAAATGCTTCTTGATTGTGTACTGCACTTGTCTATAAATATATCTCACTAAAGCTCCCAATAGGATTGCGTTGAGTTTTCTAGAATAAACATCTGTTTCTACTAGCCCTGAGATAGACAAACTGCTATTTTTCTTGACCTATAAACAACAAAAAGGATTTAGAGGAGCTGCAGGCTCACAGTGAAGTGTACTCCAAAGTACAGGGTTGCACTGTTCTTCACAGACTGCAGAGATATTAAAGTAAACCCCAAAAAGCAATACAATCTTTATAAGATACAAGAACAAGATTTTCTATTCCATGGTAAATATTATGATTACCAGCCACAACAGCGTGGGCTGGTATTGTTTGCTCCTTGTGAGTTTGTCTGTGGGTGTGTCTGTGGGTGTGCATGTGTGTAAGTGTCCGTGTGTGTGTGTGTGTGTGCGTGCATGTGTGTGCGTGTGTGTGTGTGTGTGTGAGTGTGTGATCATGGCAAAATGTAGTCCTGGATACATTTATTGAGGCAGAATCTTCCACAGAAGCAGTTTTGAGTATTTTGCCTGATGTTTACCTGTCTGCCTGTCAATTGACTATTTTGTCAATGTGATAGTGTCAGTACCTGTACTGTACCGTCACAAAACTTTATGGTAGTTGAGCGGTTTTGTGAATTACTTTTAAGATTTTACTCCTACATAAAATGTTTTAGCGCGTCTTAGGAGTAGTACTCCTAGCGCTAAGATAAGATGCTTTGTGAATACGGGCCCAGATTTATAACGAAATGGAAAATAAAAACATATCACTAACAATCAGAACACTTTATTGAGCAGAGCTTAAACAGAAACATTGATTGAAGTTCTCGGTACTCATCTTGAAGAACTGAGCCATTTGATCAAACATTCACGTTTAATAGGCTGTCTAAAAGATTCAGTAGACTTCAAGAGATTAAAAACAATAATCGACTGTCGGACACGGAGTTATATTGACATCTTCTCACTGTCGGACACGGAGTTATTTCGAACACGTAGACACTGCGTTTTTATTTAGCCTCAGCCATCATCCTCATGTCCACGGTTGTCGCTGGCGGCCGTTCTCTATTCTGTTCAACTTCACGGTGTAGAGATCAAGGATATTGAGTCATAGCCCCACCTGCTGTTTAACAGGGACCATAACAGTGAGGACATTTGTGAAAAAGTCCTTTACGCCATGTCAGCGGTAGAAAACTGCCAAAAGTGATTTGTACTTGTAGGAAATGGTTCTCGTCGTATACTTGTAATCGGTACGTTTTGTATTTGTAAAACTGAATACATTCGTTTTTTAATGGTATTTTGTATTTGCAAACCACTCTGTATTTGTTTGCAAATCGTTTTTATATTTGCAAATCACACCTTGTTTGCAAGTGAATCATTTTTACATTTGCAAATCACATTGTATTTGTTTGTGAATCGTTGTGCATTTGTAAAACATGTTTGGTTTGTATACTAGGTTTTGGCAGTAATTTAACTCCATACAAAGACAACATTTCAGATCTTGGAACTGAGATATTTTTATAGATTTTTGGAAAATATGGGCTCATTTTCAATTTAATGCCATCAACCCTTTTTAAAAAAGTTGGGACAGGGGCATGTTTACTACGATGTTCCATCGTCTCTTCTTTTACTATGTAAGCATTTGGGTACTGAGGAGACCAAGAGTTATAGTTTTGAGAGCAAAATGTCTTTCCTTTCTTACTTGATTTGAGATTTCAGTTGCTCAACGCTTTGCAGCCCCCTTTGTCATATTTTTCATTGCATAGTGTGTCAAAGATTATCAGTGGAAGACAGGTCTGGACTGCAGGCAGGCCACTTTAGCTACCAGGCTATTTTACCACAGAGTCATATTGCTGTAATACATGTAGAATGTGGTTTTGAATAGCCTTGCTGAAATAAGCAAAGCCTTGCATGAAAAATACATATGCATGGCAGCATATGTTGCTCCAAAACCTCTATATATCATTCAGCATTAATGTTGTTTTCACGGACGTGCAATTTACTTATGTCTTCTAACTAAAGCACCCACGTACCATCAGGGATGCTGACATTTAAACTGTGCACTGATATCAAGCCAGTTGTTTCCTCTCCTCTTAAGCCTGGAGAACGTGGCGTGCATGATTTCAGAGACAAATTTCACATTATGTCAGGTCAGACCGCAGGGGAGGTTTTCACTTCGCTTCAGTCCATCTTGAATGAGCTCGGGGCCAGAGAAGATGGCAGCATTCATGGATCTTGATTATACTGTATATGGTTTTATCTTTACATGGTTGATGCTTAACTTTGCATTTGTGGATGCAGCGACAACCTGTGTGCAGTGACTGTGGAGTTTTGAGGATTCCTGACCTGATCCCATGCAGTGATTGCCACTACAAAATCCTGCCTGTTTTTGGGTGGAGGATATTGATATTGATTCAACGTTGTTTTTCAATATTGTTTTTCAACTTTATTCCTTGCATATAGAGACTTCTCTGGATTCTCTAAATCCTTTATTATGTACTGTAAATGATGAAATCTGCAAATTCTTTGCAATTTTACATAGAGAAACTATTTGCAGCCCTTCAAAATGGTGAAGTCCTTTACATCTTAACTCCTGACTCAGTCTCGCTGGAGTTCTCTTTTCATACCTAAAATTGTTACTGACCTGTCACCAATAAATGTAATTACCGGTTAGATGTACCACCAAATGTATGTTTTAACACCTTATCCAGTCTTCTGTTGCCCCTGTCCAAACTTTTTTGAAACATGATGCTGGCAAAAAAATTCTCAATCAGCAGATATTTTTCAAAAAAACAATAAAATTTATCAGGTTCAACATTTGATATTTTGTCCTGTACTATATTCAATTAAATGTAGGGTTAAGATGATATACATATCATTTTAGTCTGCTTTTATTTACATTATATACAGCGTCCCAACTTTTTGGGAAATGGGGTTTTATAATTATTATAATTATTGTTGTTGTTGTGGACTGTCTTGTTAAAGCTGTCAGCAGTTTGTGCTGAATGTAGGAAGGGAGAGTAACTTCCATCATTACCAGTGTGCAATACCTCAACACTGAGTACTTTTCTGACAAACTTAAACCGTCTTCTGCCGCCATTTTCAAGACCTGTAAGAGAAGAGCTGACTTAGTGAATTGATCCGGGGAAATCATTTGGAAGCCAATAATCAAAGCGCAGCCTTATCTCACATGGTGTGTGTCATGGTTTGGAGGCTTTGAGAGTTTCCTTTGTTGCTCTCGTCCGGGACGATATCGTTTTGCTCTCTATCGGATTCCTGAACCAGTTGGCATTAATTGGGGGCGTCGCCAGATTCTATTTAAGCTCTAGTTCTGCCTCACTTCCCTTGCTAGAGTGTCAGTGTTACGTTTGCACTTTAGCCAATAAGGTCTCTAGTAAGAGAGTTGTTGAGGGTTTAGCTGCATATTTGAGGAGAAGTTCTAGATAGCAAGGGAATCCTTCTGTTTTTTCCCTTTCTTTTCGTCCTGTTGAGCTCGCCTTGCTTCCTTGCCTCGGACGACATCTCGGTCCGTTGGAAGCGTGAGTCTCTCCCTCTTATTTTATTTGTTTGTCTCTCTCTCATCTGCAGTTCCCCCTTTTATTCTGGCCGCTGCGTCTGGCGTCTCAACTCACCAGCCATCACAATATGAGAGAGGTAGATCATTGTTTTCAAATGTTCCATATTTTAGAAACCATAATTTTAGGCATTCAGTACAACTCATGATAAACTGTGGGCAGGTTAATAGTGGTACTGGTTAGAATGTTGTCCTGTGTGTTTTTAAAGACCACTGCTAATGGGGTTTGGCATCATAAGCATTTCAGAAAAACACTAGATCTGAGCAAAATGTGTTTTTTTTTTTTTCTCTCTACAATGATCCAGGCAAGATCTGATTGTAAATGACTTCAAATTGTATTTGCAGTGGTTCGGATCATCCCAGCTAACACAAACTGCATGAGAAAAGTTTTGATTTTCTAATTGGTAACGCATCTGAATTTTTATTGAATTTCTCGCAGGGAGGCATTTATCTTCCCGCAGGAGCGGTGTCTTTAGTCTGGGACGAGTCGGAGGGAGAGGGGGATGTGGGCAATACCTGAACCGATGCCCCCCCCAGCCGACCCGAACCCCCAACCTCCTCCTGCGTCACCATGGAAATTATTTCAGGCAACACTCCACCATCCAGGAAGGACTTCACTAAATTAATCTGGCCATTTACCTAATTATACACCGGCCCAAGCACAGTGTGAGTCCGCTGCAGAGCAGCTTAGCTGCGATACACACAGGATATAGCCAGGGCAGACACTTGAATCTCATTTCCTCCGAGTGTGTGAATGATGCATGGCTCCAACCACATTTTAAATGAACCAATAAATATGCATTATATATATTTTTTTCTTGCTGTTGTTTTCCTTGTGCATATAGGCTTTTTTATTGCATTGCAATTTCAACACCAAAAGGCCTGGAAAGGCCCATCTAATACGATTTCTAATTAGAACAGTTTCACAAGAAACGTGCACCCTTGGTTAACCTACACTTGGTTGACTGATTTTGGAGCAGTGAGCTTGGTGTTACATACTTAAAGTATTCAAATAATTTTGGTGAGACTTACAGTTAACTTACCAACTTAAGCCCAAATCACCTAGTCGGATTTTTAAATTTTTATCCTTTACAAATGCTACATTCTATAATAAAAGTGAATATACAGACAGGGAATTAAATAAGAACCATCCCAGTTTAATAATGGCAAGGTCCTGACCTCACAAAAGAGACCCCGGGGCCCAGAGAAAATGCCTCAGGTGTTACCAGAGAGGAAGGGGGAACTACGGCACTAGGACTGCATGAACTCACCTGTTTTCTCTGATAATATGATATTCCATGGAGCATCAGGTCTGCTGAACTTCACTATACCAAAGCAAAGCACGAGCCACGCTATCGTATCGGGCCCACAAGTGATCAATCAAAATTTGTGTAGAGGAGATGGGAGGTACCCCTCCGTCCGGAGATATGTTCTGTGCTTTATTCCCAGCAGTTCGCTGCGGAGTAACAAGAGAGTGTGGCGGCTGACCCATATCATATTGTGCTTAGTGAAGTCTAGCAGAGTTTATTGGCTTCTGTGACTTCATAGTTTTCCTGGGTCATAACTACAGATCGTACCGCCAGTGTGGAGCGCTCAGATCACAACTGCAAAAGACAACATGCAACCGTCCACAATGGAAAAATTGAAGTTTTTGAATGACCACACGCACACATGAACGCAGGCATGCACACATAACTGGCTCTTACATAAACGAGAAAGTGAGCCAAAATGGCTTCCCATCGGTGTCGGTGGTGCCAGATATTGAAAAGTTAGAGTGAAGCACGTTCAATTTTAATACACAAAACATTTCAATGTGGTCCAACAAAGTATATTCATTACATGGATCACAATTCAGAACCAGCATTAAAACACATGTAATGATCCAGTGATCTGATTGATTCATTGTTTGGTTTGATGAATTCTATCATAATTACTCCGCATTTTGTTTCTAAACTGTATTTTTCCCTATTTCATGAGGTCACTATTGAATGTGAAAATATACCTGCCATGGAAAAACAGGTATAAATATGATATCAGATTGGCTTGTGTCTTTTCAAAAAAAAGCACAAATTCAAAATGTTCTATTGCTTCATTTAAAAATGAAAAATAACTAAATGAAAAACCAGCATTATGAAATGAAATGAAAAAGTGGCATTCTTGGGTCAGAATTATTATTTCATTTTTACTGCTTAAAACTGTTTTACATTTTTATATTGGTGGGTCATATCACCTGAAAATTATTTAAAAACACGGGGAATAACTGCAGTCACATGATAGTAAGTACCTGGAGCCCACTGTAATATATTGTGATATATTCACAATAGTATGAAGAAACTGGTGAGCCTAGTTGGGCTGTACGGCCTGTTCTCGCCATTCATGTTATGTTATGTTATGTTATGTTGTGTTGTGTTGTGTTGTGTTGTGTTGTGTTGTGTTGTGTTGTAAGCTTAGACACCATTGGCTCTAATTGTTGACTATTGTCTGTTACTTACTGGCACCCTCATGTGATCATAAAAAGCTGGTACATGGCAAAAATCTTACATTTTATAATTTATTTCCCTCCACATTTTCCAATTAATTTCAGTTTTATTCTAATCCATATTATGAATGTGCATGGGCATCACAGTTCTAATTGTTCAATAAATCAATCTTACACTGTTCCTTATAACAAACTAAGACTGTACTTGTAATTTAAATAGTATTACACGATACAGTATATAACAAAATGATTAAAGACAAGTTGCTTTTGTACATAGACTTATAGTTGCCATTTTGACCAAAAAAAAGAAGCTTTAAGCTTGCCAAAATTTTTTGCAATGGACTTATAATAAAACTTAAATATCATCAGATCAGAATTTATAAGAAGTATTCAACACCTAAATTAAAGGGTATTTTGTGCGTGTTTTGCCTCTCTGTTTACCTCTTTCTCTTTGCAGACTGGAGACGGACTGTATCCATGTCATTCTCTACATGGCTTCTGGAAGCTCTCTGTGGTCGAGTGTTTTAAGTGCTCGCACGCAGAAATAAACAATAAATAAACAAATGTATTTCTCAAAAGACAAGAGATATTATGAATTTGTAAAGACCAGTGAATTTTGATTTCAAAAGACTTTGAGAATCAATGGATAATCAAGCTCAAACACGCCCTACCATAGATCAAGTCAATTGTGTGTATTACATTTGTGGGGAGGCATTACTTCTCTGATTGGTTACTGCGTGAGCTACTAAGGAATCCTTATTTTGTTTTCAGTTGTGAAGAAGCGCAGCTGAGCGATCCTCTGATCATAACCTGAATGATTTCAAAGGCAAATTTATTATGGTAAATATTTTGACTCTATGACTTCAGTGATAATTTCAGCTTAACAAGGTAATATTTTCTCACATTATTTCCTTACATTAGGTGAATATTGCACTTAAAATGCAACCATTTAATTCTTTTTACCAGTCTAATAAACAAGTTTTATTACATCTATAAATCAACTAAACAAAAACACACCCTGAGCTGTTAATCTCGCACATTTTATCATAAACTGTAATCTATAAAAAATGTGTTTTATACAAAAATGTGCTCAGCTAAATACTTTAAGTAAATGTAATGAATGTGGATACCATCATGTATAAATCTTTCTTGCTGCATGTTGTTAATTTGATACATTAGGCAATAATTTGCAATAAATAATTGTTTATTAGCTGGCCGATCCTGTCCCAAGTGTTAATGAATCTTTTTAAAAAGATCAGTGGGCGGATTTCAATCAGGGTGCATTTTTTTTTAAGTCTGGTTAATCAACTCTCCCATTAAAAAGCACACGTCATTCAACAAAATTAAATCAACTGTCCTCAGCATTTCTCTTACATCTTCATTTCTCTATCTGAGTTGAAAGTTGTTGAGTAAAAAAATATCATCACAATTAAAGTGTTTTGAGAATACAACCAGGACAACTGCAACAATAGTATTCTAAACTGTTCAGAAATGACTGTGAGGACATTAGAAGCGCAGTTTGGCCTCTGTTCCAGCTATAAAGTACACAAAACATTATTTGTGGATGGAATAAACAACAGCCAAGTTTGGCGAGCGCCAAGCTCCGAATTCTCAGTCAATACTGTAATGATAGTGGTCCATTTGGCCCTCAAAAGGGAGTAACACAGGCATAGCCGTCACAACGCCTGCTAAAAACCTGCTGCTGCAGAGTCAGAGCCTCATCTTGACCCGGAGATAAGGTCAATCACAAGGCCTAGGCCGTTTCCACCTTTTAAGTGTGCCGAGAAGTAAAAAATATTTATAAACGAATGAGCGCTGCTGGGTGCAAAATTCAAGAACCCGCTAATTTTAATGGTAGCTGCAGCAGAATTTCTCCAGTTTATTAATAAAATTATTTATTTATTTTTCCAACAGCTCACTGATCAATAAGTAATTTATTTTACAGGCTGAGGGAAAATAGTTCCATGCTTGAGCAATCAAAAGGGAATGTTGTGCTAATTTGTAAGTTTTGGTTTGAGCCCTTTGCTTTGGGTTGGGATAAACAGAGGAATATAAACACTGGGATTTTAGGCACTTCGTCTCATGGAGACAATATTCTTTTATCTTGCTGGATTTTGTAATGGATAATGAATGAAATGTTACAGAAAGGAGTAAATAAAAACATATTTGCGTACATTTACAATAGTATAAGTATTGAGTGTCCTCCACCAAATACAAATCCATAAATATGCCCTAAAATGTCAGACCTGGATGTAAATGCTTGAGTTTCTTTCAGGAGATTTTGTGAAGGTCAGCCGTTTTTATGATCAATTAAACAACAGGCTCGGCCAGCTAAACATGGCAGGACAGTAGAGATGCTGCTCTCCCGGCTGGCACAAACAAACAATGTTGATCTACAGCCCAGCTTTACTAGCTCAGATTCTAACACAGTCAGGCAAATGGCCCTGTTTATCCAAATAATTATCCACTGCATGTCTGGCAGCTCAAAGCTAAATAAAGAAGGAAACCCTCGCTCCTCAGAAATAAAGCATACATAACAATTGTACACAGCAATTGTGGGGATATAATGGCTGATGACCCCAGCGCACTCCTCCTAATGTAATAAGAGAGATGAGGAATTCATTGGTTTTTATTCGGCCACTGTCAGACTGGGACACAGCAAATGCAAGGCAGACAGAGGAAATGGGTGGATCGCCATCGCAATGGAGAACAGTATTGGCACATAGTGCTCTTTATATTTAGTTTTTTTTGTTGTTGTTGGCTATAATTAGTTCTACTTCATGAAAGATCATAATCTCCAAACACTGAATGCCTCGGAGGAAATCTGCTTGAAACCGTGCTTCAAAAAATGATTACCTTCATCAAAACGACTAAATATACCACAGCATTGAGAAAACTTAAGTGTTCAGTAACGAAGTATATTCATGAATATATATTAATTTATTCAATAGGCGGCTGAAATAAACATCACTAATGTTATGGGTTTATTGAAAATACTCAGACTCACACTCCTTCAGCGGTTGCCAAATAGATTTATTTGACTGAAAACTTCAAATTGTCTGCAGTGCGCCGATTGGCAACAAAGCTGGGAGTGACTCTCAGCTTAAATATTCTTGAAGGATTCATTTCACCCAAAGGGGAGAGAGGTAATACACCTATGAGTGGCTGAGAGAGAATGAAATGGGATCTGATAGAACACAAACAAAGTAGCAGCGCGCAACAAAATGGCTGTAACAGAGGTCAAGCACACTGCAGACGCCTTCCCAGGGAGAACGCTAAGGGAACAGGGAAAAATCAACCACAACTGACATTTTATTTGTTTTCCAAGTCAAATGGGAAACATACATCCTTCCTTATTGCCTGAAGACCTACAGCGCAATACCAGTCCCATGGTGGTCGCACTGAGAGAGAAACACAAGTCACATGACGAGGTGGGGCACATCAATTTCCTGTAAAAACAATATTGTGTTCATTTTCCTCTTGCGCCACACGGATACAATATAAATGGGGAGTAAAACATAGCTAAATACTTTTGGCTGCGCGGCTGTTCACCAGCAGCAATAAACGAAAGGTTCTGCGGCTCCACAAAGGTCTCTGCACGACTGCCAGCCTCATTTCCAGATCTGCAGCAGCTGATGGGGTTGTGCTGCCACCCACAGGCCAATATGAATATTGCATAATTAAATATTCTGCTGCTAGAGGAGGTTCCCAACCACCAACTAGGAAAAAAAAGAATCATTTGAAATGACTTATGCTTTTAATGCTTGCACCTGTTAATGTGTCATTTAAAAATTGTACATAAATTAATGCTTGTACCTGTTTATATGTCAACACAAATTAAACATAAACTTTGTGTTTGACCAGTTTATACATCTGCAAAAATTACACATAAATTTAATGTTTGTCCCTGTTTATATGTGAGCAAAAATTACACATAAATTCAATATTTATTCCTGTTTATTTGTAAGCAAATATTACATATAAATTTAATTTTTGTACCTCTTTATATGTCAGCAAAGATTACTAAAAATGTTATGTTTGTACCTGTTTATATGACAGTAAAAATTACACAATTATTTAATATTTGCAACTGCTTATATGTCAGCAAAAATGTAAAGGCTTTGTGGAAACATTTAAAGGAATAGGGCAGCACAGTGACACACTGGGAAGCCCTGTCACCTCACAGCTAGAGGGTTGTGAGTTTGAATGTGACCTGGGGCCTTTCTGTCTGAAGTTTGCGCGTTCACGCCGAGTTTGCGTGCGTTTAATCCGGGTTCCACAGTTTTCTCTGAGTCAAAAAACATGCATGTTAGGTTCACTGAAAACTCTAAATTGCCCATAGGTGCGAAGCTTTTCATTTTAAACACCGCCAAAACTATCATGATTCAGCCACAGAGCTATAAATGCAGCGCTCTCTCTCTCTTCAGCTACCATTTCAAAGACAAAACATACATTATCGCCTGACTGTAAATGAATAGGTCAAATTTTCTGATAATGCCTCCTGCAAGAGGTGATGTGTAAACTGTAGATAGATTGTATTTGGAAGTTGGGCACCTCTCCGGTGAATGTAGAGAAGCCATGTGCTGTTTCGACAATGCGTCCCATGGACATATATTTTATCCAGAAATTAAAAGGCAACAGATTGCAGCATAGAAAAATAATACCAGAATTGGACCAACAAACTCAGTGTAAAGAAAGTTGGCATTCATGTTCTCTAATTATGTGCTTAAAATTATGGTCTATATGCCGATCACCTGCCTAATATCATGTAGGTCCTCCATTTGCCACCAAAATAGTCCTGACCCATCAAAGCATGAACTCCACTAGACCTTTGATGATGTGCTGTAGTATCTGACACCAAGATGTCAGCAGCAGATCCTTTAAGTCACGGAAGTTGTGAGGTGGGGCCTTCATGGGTTGGACTTGTCTGTCCAGCGCATGCCACAGGTGCTCGATTGCACAAGATTTGGGGAATTTGGAGGCCAAGTCAGCACCTTGAACTCAGTGTTGGGTTCCTCAAAACAGTCCGGAACCATTTCTGCTGTGTGGCAGGGCGCATTTTCCTGCTGAAAGAGGCCACAACCATTAGGGAATTCCGTATTCATGAAGGGGTGTTCTTGGTCTGCAACGATGTTTAGGCAGGTGATACATGTCAAAGTAAACAACATGAACGGCAGGACCCAAGGTTTCCTAGTAGAATATTGTCCAAAGCATCACACTGCCTCTGCCGACTTGCCATCTTCCCACAGTGTATCATACTGCCATGACTTCCTCAGGTAAGTGACGTACACGGACCCGGCCATCAGCATGATGTAAAAGACACATGATTCATCAGACCAGGCCCCCTTCTTCCATTGTTCTATGGTCCAGTTCAGCGGCTCATGTACCCATTGCCGGCACTTTCAGCCGTCAGCATGGTCACCTTGGCCAATTTGCAGCTACACAGCCCCATGTATAATAAACTGCAATGCATTGGGTATTCTAGAATCTTCCTATCAAAACTAACAAGATTTGAGCTACAGTAGCTCTCCTGCTGCACCAGGTCATGCAGGGCAGCCTTTGCTCTTCACACGCTTCAGTGACCCCTTACTGCCCTCGAACCTGTCGCCAGTTCACTGATTTTCCTTCCTTGGACCACATTTAACCCTCTCAGGGAACATTTCAGTTATAATCTGATGAAAATCTAAATCTAAATCTAAGATTCAGAGAAAATCATAGTTTGGGGACTTATTAACATAGTATGATGTTATTTTGGATTTTTAAGCTGCATGCAATGCATTGTGGGATGTTGCAAATTTGCAACGTCAAAATGCACCCACAAAAAATATCAATGCAGTTTTTATCCATAAATTTGCATGAGTAGTACCTATAAAGATTCAAAAAATGACTGATGCACTCCTGTCCTAAATTCAACGTGCTTTTCTTGCGGTACTTACCCGAAATAGGAGCCTAAACTTTTCACATGAAGGCTGCCATATTGGAACGGCCACAGCTCTGCTATCCAGTGGCCTACTGATGAACTACATGCTGCAGAAATGCAACTAAGTCCTGTAGTGCGACCAAAAAGGTGAAAAACATGAAAATAATGTTTGTACTAAAAATCAGCTAATTAGCAATTTAGTGTTGTAGATTTACAAGATATCCCTGGAAAGGGTAAATAGGTACTGACCACTGCAGACTGGGAACAACCGACAAGAGCGGCAGTTTTGGAGATGCTCTGCCCCAGTCTTCTTGCCATCAAAATTTGGCCCTGATCAGAGTTGCTCACTTCCTTATGTTTGGCCATTTTTTCTGCTTCCAACACATCAACTTCAAGGAAAAAATATTCACTTGCAGCCGAGTACATCCCACTCTCTGACAGGTGCCACTGCTGCAAGATGATCAAAGTTATTCACTTCTCCTGTCAGTGCCCATAATGTTATGGCTGAAAGGTGTATATAATAGTGTAGGTCAATAGTTATGGAACTAGGCCAACACCAGTCTTAGTCAAAGGTAACTAGTTCAATTCCCAGATGGCGCACTGCAGCTTAGCCCTTGAAAAAGGTACTTCGCAGAAATAATGTTCAAGTTTATGTCCACCAAATAAAAGATTTTATGTACATTAATCCGTGCAAATGGGTCTGATTAAGGGTGATCGTCATTTGGCAGAATATGTTACAGGCATTAAGATAAGTATATATAGGTATGACACTATTACAGGCAGTCAGATAAGTATACAGTCTATGGGTATGATTGTACTACAGGCATTTAGATAAGTATATATGGTACACTTCAGTGCTGTGGCCTTTCAGTTTACACTGGCTCAAAAACATTGCTGTGTCTTCATAACAGAACAACAATATTTGTGGTCAGGAGTCAATGGAAATGTCAGCTGGCCTGATGGGAAATGGAAGTCTGATGCCTTTGACCATGATTATCTTTGCTATTTATTCTTGGTATGAAAAGAGTTCACAATCATCAGAAGTATCTGCATGACAAACTATTATCATGTTCCTTCAAGTCTACATCTCATTCTTTGGTAAAACATGCAAACACTCGTATTCGACATGGCATCTTATAGCAACATTTATCAGCAGTGACTGCTCTATGGACTACATACTGCATGTATTTGCTGTATAAAATAAACCACAATGAGATCAAATGCCTGCAAAGAACAGCAAAGAGGCTAAAAAAAAGTGATAGTCAATAGAATTATAATTTCAAACATACTTCCCATTCATAACACATATGGTTACAGGCAGCCCTTCTCTCTCACATACTCATACTCACATACATACAAATAGAGCGCTTGTTTTTCACCCAGACAGAGAGAGGGAACGCTGTATACTCAACAAGTTATTACAGTCACACCCCCATTCCTCCACTACATCAATCCCCCCAGTCATCAAAAACAGAATTCTGAACTAATGGCTTAAACTGAAGTATTATTTTAATACTTCAATAGAAATAACCTAATTCCAACATTCTCAAAGAAACAGGTTCCTTGCTCTAGGCTACTGTGTAATGGTTGAGAGAAAGTATATAGCTTGTCACTTCAGATTAGAGAGCTGCGCCTCTGTTCCTTTGAATGAAAGGCAGAGCCGGTAATAGAAGTGTAGATATTAGAGTTAATAAAATAATGTGGAAGGAAATATATGTGCAACTTGACCAAGTATTGCATGGAGAAAGACGTATATTAGCCTGTTCACTCAACTATTGAAGCCTAACCTCTAATGACATTTTACCCTCAGTGGGGCTTACAGAATAATGTATACAATATGTCACGCGCATTTGTGGGGTCACATACACTGTGTACATTTAATGCTGCTTTTCACCCAGATCTAGCCTGTCAGTCCATGTACAATCCTTTCTTTTTACAATTTGTCACATTCTTCTCCTCAAATTAGGCTCTTCTGGGTCTCTTTAGGTACATGAAAGGCTAAATCATATACTTCCTGCATGCAGTAGGTGCTTTACAAAACCCAAAACTAGAGGCACTCTGACAGTGTAAACCTTGCTGAGTGAGCATTGCTCATAAGAAATTTAAGGTGTCTGCAACATAGGATTTCAAGATGGCTGCCATACCGTTTGATCGATTGCGGTCAAAATCAATAGGGTCAATCCCTGACGTAATACCAACCCACCCACAAAATTTCAGTGATATCCGTTGAATACTTTTTGAGTGATCTAGTACACAGGCAGAACGATAGACAGAAAGACGGACATACAGACGACTAACACCAGCAAAAACATGACCTCCTTGTCGGAGTTACTGACCTGAAATGTTGCATTACAAAGGACTTTGATCCCATTAGTTGAGAACTAGAAAAACACCGTCAACTCGCTCTCATTGTTCTTAGCGCTTTAGACAGCGACAATCCTCAGTGCTGGCATGTCTAATTTTCTTAATGATGCTTTTGATAAAGTAAGTTATATTTGTAGCAAATATTATATCATCGGTGATAAAGAAAGTGCTATGCAGTTTCAATAGTGTTTACCATCAGGAATGTACACTTGGGGGCAAGAAATAGTCATATATTGAGCTTTTAATGGTCTTAAAAAGGCAATAATTTGTCAGAAAATGATCAAGAATTAAACAAATGCTTAATGCTGAGACCTCCAGAGCCACCATTTGCTTGTTAACTTTTGCCACAGCAAGCGATTTAGGAATAGGCTGAAAACTGCTTCACTGCGAAGCTGAGCTGCTTTGCTGGAACAAGTCAATTCATGCTTTGGAGTGCAGGAGAATATTGCTGAAAGGCTTACTTATCATGATTCAATGTCATTTTTCAATACGTCTTTCATTAGAAAGCAATTTGTAGGTTTAGCCATAAGACTTCAAGGTCCACTAAGTAATTTTTTTCCAAATTTCTACATGAAATTAAGAAGTACTTTGCCCTTAATCTCTATACCAACTCCCAATGATATGGATGAAAACTGGCGTGACCACACCTCACTGTTCCCCCCTGCAAGCAGTGAAGGGCATGTGTGTGAAAAGTCCTTAAAGCCTTATTTGGATGGGATGAACTTTTTCAGGACTGTTGCAAGACCTCTGTAATGTATTTGCAAGTCAAGTATGTGCAGTACATTACCAGGATATGTATTACCCAGGTTTAGTAATGACTGGGGTTATTTTAGTTTTTTTATGCCAGCAGTCATACCAGTTCGATCTGCTGAAGCTAAGCAGGTGTGGGCTTGGTCAGTACTTGGATGGGAGACCAACTGAGGAAACAAAGCTGCTGCTGGAAAAGGTGTTGGTGGCCAGTAGGTTGAGATCTTCCCTCTGGTGGAATAATCCCCAATGCCCCAGTGCAGTGATGGGGACATTGTACTGAAGGAGACGCCGTCTTTCGGATGAGACGTTAAACCGAGGTCCGGACTCACTGTGGTCATTAAAGATCCTATGACGCTCATCGACAAGCGTTCCCTGGTGCCATGGCTAAACCTGGTTCTTTCAACATGCCACCTAATCATTCCCTGATCTAATTGGCTGTGCAACTTGCCCTCTACCTCTCTGCCTCAACTCCCAGGGCTCCCTTGAAATAGAGATTTCGATCTCAATGGGACTTCCCTGGTTAAATAAAAAAAGATATTTTTTGCAGAAAAATCTTTTGCTAGTTAAATTTTGCCAGATAACAAATTCAGATGGGCCTTATAGAGTAGAGAAATATCACATTACTTCCCGGTAAAACTAATCCCATCCGAATAGAGCAGCGGTCACAAAAATTATTCAACCTGTTACTTGCCTTTCCAGCAAAAAGCAATCAACTCTGGCATCACTTATAAGCCCTTTGTTTTGCATGAAACCTTCAAATCTTTCAAAAGCCAGACAAATGTTGACCCTGGTCCTCCGCATTCCTTAGTTTATTAGTTGTTTCCCTGCAACCTTCTTAGGTTTCTGTGCCTGATGGCTTAATGCCCTCCTGCATAATGATGATTTTCTATTTATTATGCTACATCCAGATAGAAATTTTAAACATCTGGTGCAGAAACTACACTACTTAGGCACAGGAACAGGGAGAGGGTACACAGCAGCTGCTTCAGTCAATGGTCACAAAGCTTGTCTTCAGTTAACGTGTGTGTGAGTTGTTTTGCACATTGAAGCCTCCAAGTAGCTTTCCCCCACATTGTAGGTCAAAATGTATTTCAAATAGCTCTTTAAATAAAGTAATTTAGGTTCTTGAGCTCTGTCTTACGCTCAGCAAAAATGCAACACAAGTTATTTTTTTGCCAGTTGCAGCACCAGAACTGGAAATTGGGGGGGCACAGAACAACTGTAAGTCCTGTTCTTAATCATTTTCCTTTATTGACAGGCTACCAAACTATAGTAATAATCCATTGGCAATTGAAGACACGGCTTCTCTCCCCCATGCGATCTAACAGTCCAAATGAATTATTGTCATCTTACATTAACGAGGAGAACTAGCAACGCATCATAGTGTAGACTGTTTTCGGATAAAATGTATTGTTAATTTAGAAAATGATTGAGAACAAGTCAGGACTAATAATTGTTTGAAAGGGATTCTAACTCTAGCCAACTCTAGATAACTAATTCTAGGGGTGGTCTAACCCTAATTTTCCCATTCTTGAGTTAGACCGATATTTCATAAGTTAAAGGTAAAATCTATTCAGGCCATAAGTGGTCTAGATGTCACAGTGATGCATCTTACTGTACAGAGATTTTTAGCTTTCCTCACCTCCATTAAGAAAAAAAGTGTGAGTGCAACAGTGGTCTATTCTCGTTATTTTGTGTTTCAAACTCCAACGATATCGGAAATTAAAGCTATTATTGAGTTTTTAAAATTGAGTTATTGATTTACTTGTCTTAAGTCAGATAGATTTGTTAAGACAGCCAGTGCAAGAGTGGTCTAACTTATAAAAAAAAACTTTTTCCAAAAATTTTGAGAAAGTAACCTCTGAAACATTAATTTTGCAAAAAAATTTGCGTTATCTTGAAAAACATGGTGATAAACTCTCAGGTTATCAACAGATGGCATACCCTGCATGTGTCCTGAATTTTACCCAGGGCTTGAACTTTGGCATCGATTATCTCAAAACTATGAAAAACAGAGTTAGACCACTCTTGTCCTCAGGGGCTCAATTGTTCTAGATCATGCCACTTCTTTATGCTGGCCAACTCGGTCATTGCTGCAGTCTTTGAAGGTGAGGCCCCCCCCACCCCATGGAGAGGTGGCTGTTAGGGGACAACGGGTATCAATTAATGACATGGGTGATTACATCATATGTTATGCCTACAATAGTGTGTGAATGTTCTTTCGATCAAAAACACTCATTCTTTGTGGTATGCTGTGTGTAATATAACATTGCCCTGCAGCAGGCATGTCTCTTGGACATAAATGAGGACACATTACAGGACTTTAGAAGGCCTTACAATGAACCGCATTTGCGATGCTTAATATATCAGCTGCAGCATGAGCGAGCAGAGACCAGTCAGTATAAAAGAGCTGCATCACCTGTGGCCAGGTAAGCAAACAGAATGGTTTGATTGAAAAAAGTGAAAAACCTTGTGCTGAGAATGTTGCTTTTATTTTAACTTAATGCATTTTACAATGTTTTTTTTTTTTTCAAATGGGACCCTTTGAAGTTTATTCTGCTGCCTGGCATTCATTTCATTTTAATTTAATTTTAATCTTAGCTAATGTTACTATAGTTAGTCACAGGAGCAGAGACATCGATGCCTGGTGGAATATTTTCAGTTCTGCTGTTATGGAAACAATGTTCTGATCTTCTCCTTCGATGTAAACTACCAGCTTTTCTTTCATGGTTTTCATGCCAAACAGTTGCCATTGCAAGTGGTTTCAATGCAAATCTTGTATGTACACTGGCCTTTATGGAGACATCTGCCACATATCAGATCTAAAATGACATAAAGCAACAAATATTCCCCTTCGAAACCTGAAGAACAGGTATGGTGTACCATGGTACGTATTACGGTACAATCTTAGGTAACATAGTACGTACCATGATATACCATAGTATACCATAGTAGAACCCCAATTCTAAAATAGTTAGGAAGATGGGTAAATTGTGAATAAAATCAAAATGCAATGACTTTCAGATGAGCCAGTATGTTATTTACAACAGAACACAGATAAAATTTCAAATGTTGAAACTGACACATTTTACATTTTTATCCACAAAATGAGCTTATTTCAAATTTTCTGGCTGCAACAGCTGTTACACGTAATGTTACACGTATTTATTTCAGCAATTATTGTTTTTTTAAAAATTGTGTTTTATATTTCATTTATTGTCAACAAACAACTTCGTGGCCTATTAAATATTTAAAGAAATGATAGGAAAAATCTCATCATAAGTTACTATTCAATTCTTGCCAATATTCAGAGCAATGATTCGCTGATCACTGCAGTAAAAGCGTCATATTTTGATATTTTGGAATCGGCCCTTGAACCAAACATCAGCAACTCACATTTTGCAGCATCATTGCTCAGTCTAACCAAGGCTTATCTGGCTGGAAGCAAAACCCTTATGTAATACTCTATAACATCTACTGAAAGCCATAGACTAGCCTAGAGTCTGTTATAGCAGGAACTGCAACACCATACTAATACCCAGGGCTCTGGACTGATATCTGATGAGCAGGTTTCTTTTTCAGGGGAGCCCTGAATACAATAAAACAATTACAAAGTTGGTAAACAACACAGAGCATAGTAAAATTCACCCAATTACATTCAAAATTGCAGACTAAAGGAAAACAAACTTTAAGATACAATTAAAAATAAAAAAAGAAAATAATAAAATAAGTCAAACATACAAGTACAAAGGACAGAGAATAAGTCCAAAGTTAAAACTAAAGGCAAGTACATCTGGCCTCCTCAACTAACGTCTCCCACAGTCGATTCTTTACGGATTCATATGGAATGAGACAGTCAAGCTTCAGCGTGTCTTTGCATCTAATCCAGACACAGGGTGCAAATATCCAATGCTTGATATTTACATGCCCTGCTTGGGTGTTTTGGGGAATTTGAGCACCCAAAAGCTCAAAGAAGATGTGGAAGGTAGGATAGGGGCTGGTTATCTGAGTCAGACAGGAGGAGTAGCAAAGGCGGTATTCAAACAACAACAGTTTTTAAAAAATCGGCGCATTGGGCGCGAAGCCCCTGTAAACACTTTATGATGTAGTGCAGGGGTGTTTAATTAAAACAATAAATCCAGTGGGCGCATTAGCGCAGCGGCTCTCTCGTGACCTCAGTCTCGCTCGGTCTGCGCCGAGACACTGCATTAGAGGCTTTCTCTCACCTTACGACTGGACCTCAATTCACTAGGCTGCAAACACGCTAAAGCAAATGGCCTTTATTACTCTACACATTCAGAAATGATTTCAGTCATATTTCACTCAATGGTTATGGGATGTGGACGAAAACAGTATGTATTTATTGTGCTTTTTTAGCAGTGCTCTACTGTCAGATAGACGGAGCGGTGAGAGAGATTGTCTTCATCAAAAATAGTGGTTCTACAATATGAAGGGGGTCCCTCTTCAAATCAGTGCAGCTAAATCCATTCAAGTTTTATGTATTCACTCACTCTGACCTTTCTACATCCAGTGTATGCTGTACAATGACTGCTGAATTCCATGTGCAGCATCATTACAGAGTAAGTCCAGAACAATTTTGCAGACAGAATGGAAGACATGTCAAGTCTGATTTTGAAATTTCTTCAGAGAGAGAAAAAAAAACAGCAAGCTTACCTCGATTCAAAAACTGCTTGCCCTTTGAATATATTGCATAAATTACCAATGTGGAATGGAGCCAGACGACTGAACTGAAGGGCAATGATAGTGTTTGGCTGTTTTCACCAGGCCTGAAGTTCTGGGGGTAAAATTTGATCTAAACAATTAAGGAAAAAAGAAAATCAGCCAAGCCCACTTTAGGTGAACTGCAAATAGCCAAAACTCCAAATTATGCAACTATACTGAAGGACTTTAGTTCTGTTATCTTATTTGCAATGTGATTTTTCACCCGACGATAAAGCACTTCAGCGCATTGATAATCATTGAAAAATTGATCTTGTCTAAGTAATACTTGTTATTGAATGTGCAAGAGAACCAACTTTTCATTAATCAGTTTATTTTGTTCTTAAACTGGGGTCAGAAATCACACTGCAAATAATATATGCAGAACTTAAGTCCTTCAGTATATTTTATGTCATAGGAGAAAGTGCAAATCGTTGTGCCACAAGGATGTTGTCCGCCAGAGCTAAATTAAAAGTCTGTCGTGTCATTGGTTAACAAGACCAACTCAGAGAGGGCGGCCAACAGTAACAGAATGTTTGGGCCAAAATCTGATCTACTGACTTAATAGGCAGTGGCGAAGGCTTGGGATCATTCTAATGCTCATAAAACCATTCAGTGACCCCTTCTGTCCTGTGGGGCTTGGGCCATTGTCATATCCTTAGGGCAGCAGCGTAGCTTTGTGATTGGTTGTTTGACTAATAACCAAACAGTTGCTGGTTCAAGCCCCCTAGTGGGGCTTGGGACCCTGAGATAATTTGGAGAGATCACGTTGGGAATAACCCTGCCATCGGGCTTTTGAGCAAGGCCCGTAACCCTTTGAGTGCCGAATACGTTTTCAAGGAATTAAAAATGTAGTTATCCTGCACTGTTGAAACCTATCATGTGGCAACTTGTCTTTAAAGAGCTCCCTCAGGGGAACTTTAAAGGTCACAGAAAGTCGAAGTGAGCAAATGGACTGCATATATGACTTTGTAAATGTCTCTATACAAACCTTGGTTCCATCTGTGCCCATTTTGGTGATAAAAGTCACTGTAATTTCACTGTCGAGTTTGACCCTCAAAGGTCACTGACAGTCAAGTTGAATGTCACCAAAAAAAAGTTCATATGTGACCTCCTAGATGTCTGTAACACAAACCTAGGCTCCGTCTGCGACCATTTTAGTGTTACAAGTCACTGAATTTTTGCTACATCAGATTTTACCTTTGGAGGTCAATACCAAGGTCACCAAATGAAAGTTCAAATTTGACTTCCTATATGTCTCTAATACCTGTGATCATTTTGGCAATACAAGTCATTGTAATTCTATCATGTCAAGTTTGACCTTCAAAGGTCACCAACAGGGGCGATTCTAGGACCAGAGCTTTAGGGGTGCTGAGCACCCAGAGTGCTGGACGGCCAGACAAGATCAATTTCACTGTTTTGTACATTTCAACGCAATTTTGGACAATCACTCCCACATTTGTGAAAGTAAAGCACAACACAGTTTGGGTACAGGAAACACTGAGGCTAAACCAACAAATCTAAGAAAAGTTATTTAAATGCTGAGCTACAGTAGCCTGACACTCAGCTTGAATAACATTTTGTTCCACTGCATCCTGAATAGGCAGCAGGAATTTGAAATGGACATGGATACCGATGCAGGGCGCTGATCCAGGCTAGAGCTACAGCAATGGATTGGAATCATAAAAGAAATATATAACATAGAAAAGCGGACATTATACCTGAACCTATGTATAGACAAATTTACTAAGTTCTGGAAGAAGACAACTAGTTTTGATTAACAGCTCCTCAACATATATAAATACACATACACATAAACAGTATGTAAGTATGTTTCTGGAGTAAAATAGGCCCCTATAGTGAGTACCAAAAATGGACCTTATAGTCTTATTTTTGGACTGTTATTTGAAATGCACATGACATGTAAAACACATGAACACAAACTGACTTCAATGTTTGTCTCTGTCTTTTTTCCTTCTTGCCAATACAAATACTGAACATAAATGAAAATCAACTTCTCAAAAAAGAAAAGTGCTTTAAGTCTACAAAATAATGAAAATAATAATAAATAATAATAAATAATAAAAGAGTACAATGGATTGTATGGAGATGATTCCTTCTTAATTCCTTCCTACTATAATCTGTGCCGCCTCACCTTGAGGCTGGCAAATCTGTCCACTTACTTTTTGATGTTCGACTCTCTCAAGCATCTCTTTATCAACTGACATCACAGCCAGGTGCTGGAGTCGGCTTTGACCAGTGGTCCTGCTCAGCCAGGTACGGAGCCGACGCAAGGCACTAACAGACCTCTCACAGCTACAGCTGCTAACTGGCACTGTCAAGGCAACCTGAGTGACGGCTTTCAGTGAAGGGAACATGTCATAATCCAGGAGACTGTACACTGTCAGCATGTCTTGAATGACACCACCCTCACTCTTGCGCATCAGAAAGTTTTTGGCAACCATCACTTCCTCTGACTTAAGTTCAATATGATAATGCAGGGCCAGTGCTGACAAGTGAGGCTCAGACAAGAAGTGATCTGAGGTTGGCCTGAATTCCATTAAGCGAGTCCTGATTCACACCAGAAAAACGCTTCTCAAGTTCAGAAATCATTCTGTCCAGACAAGGAAATAGCAATTTCCTTTTGAGTTCTTCTGACTCGGAAGAACCACAGACTTCACTACCTGCCCCACAAGCTGACTCAACAACAGACCCATCCATTGCCTTTTTCTTACGCCTCTGTCCAGAAGACCGCTCCAAGAACGCAATCTGGTTGGCCTCACATATAGCCTTTGTTCTTGCATGAAGATCTGTAGCTGTGGAATCACTGCGTCTCTGTTTCAGAGAGTCAGTCACTGCATCTTTGTATGTCACTGCTTGGGCAATATCAACGGTCTCCTTCTGTAGGTATCTGTGTAGACCTGCTGATACAGAAAGGAGATACTGGAGAACAATCAGCAAATACACTGAGGAAAATTTACTGAGTTTTGCCTTCAATCCCAGTGCCATAGGTGTGTTGATAGTGGAGAGACACTCAATGATGGCAGGGAAGTTGTCAAGCACTGCTGTCACCGAGCGAAGCTGGCACGCCCAGCGTGTGTTTGATAGCTGCACAAGTTCACTTTGCTCCAATCCTAATTTCTTTTGAGAGTCAACAAACTTCATGATGGTTCACAGGTGAAACACTAAAGAAAGAATGGAGACTTCCCAGCAAGTTGATGAGCTCTGTGGCCTCAGAAACAGCTCTGCATGTGTGACATCAGACGAGACTCAATTCATGTGCATAGCAATGCACATATATCGCCTCAGGGTGCTGCTTTTGAAAATGGGCTTGCACCCTCCCAACAGCCCCTCTCGTGACAGCTGCCCCGTCGTAGATCTGTGCTACACATATCAACTGATCAATTCCCTTCTGTTATTGAGGCAGCATCAAACTGCGGCATTTCTGTAAGGGCTAGGAACCTCGCTTTAAGGCCATGCTCCACAGACACATACCTCACGCAGAGTGCCAACTGTTCCCTCTTTCCATCTCTGGCCTCTTCAGCCATAATGGCAAACATCTTTGATTCCCTCATCTCACTAACAATAGTTGCAGTTACCTCTTGTGAACAACATCCAATCTTCTCATTCTGACTGCTACACGAGAGGTATGTGGTGTTTGGTGGGGGTTTATACCTTCTCTCCTCTACACTCTCAGAAATAGGGGTACAGCAGGAGTCCATTTCTGTTCCCCGAGGTATTATGTACCCTTTGGTGCTAATTATAGGACCTCAAGGTACATGTGTGAACCTTTTTAGGGTCTAAAAGGTACTTTTATGTTCCAAAACAAATAAAAACTCACTTCTTAGGTACAACAGCAGTACCTTTGAGGGTACGGCCCCAGCTACAACAAGAGCATGGCTTTGTAGTGGAAGAGTCCGTGTGCTTAACTGGCCTGCCTGGAGTCCTGATCTTTCACCGATTGAGAACATTTGGTGCATAATTAAACGAAAAGTCCGTCAAAGGAGACCCAAAATTCTCCAGCAGCTGGACGCCTGTATTAAACAAGTGGGATCAAATTCCAATGGTTAAACTCAAACTTGTCTCCTCAATGCCCAGACGCCTCCACTCTGGGTTAAAAAGAAGAGGGGATGCTACAATATGGTAAGCAGGTCCATGTCCCACCTTTTTTGAGACCTGTAGCAGCCATCAAATTTGAAATGAGCTCATTTTGTGGATAAAAATTGTAAAACACTTCAGTTTCAACATTTGCTACGTTATCTCTGTTCTATTGTGAATAAAGTACTGGCTGGTGTGATTTAAAAGTCATTGCAATTAAGATTTTATTCACAATTTACACTTTGTCCGAACTATTTAAGAATTGGGGTTGTGATTAAGAGAGAATAATCACAACAAACCTGATATGAGGTCATTCTAGACATCCATAAATGTGGCCAAACAAAAATGAGTTGTTTTATTTTAGACATAACACAGGTCAAAGATCATTTACTAATCACTGCTTTCAGTGTTAATTTAACATACTCAAATTTCTCCGATTTGGGGTTGTAGTGAAACTTTTACGGTTAATGTACGTTGTGGCGAGTTCATGATCATAGCAGGGACTCTCACTCAAAACAGCAAATTTTTCAGAGGCAAGAGAATGGCATCCAAATTATGGATTACAGAGGCTTTTGCAAGAAAGTTTATAAACCTCTCTTCTGGAATGCTACAAATATAATAGCTCTTATGAAGTTGAATATTGGGCTTTTAATATTCATGCTGAACCTCCACAATCTTGCAGCAGATGGCGCTAAAGCATTGCACACAGTCTGGCAGAAACCGCCCCATTGATAAATGCTAGCAACAGTGGGTGAGAAGTGTTTTCAATGCATAAAAATATTCATTCATATTGAACCCCAGACAAATTATCTGTAAATATATTTTCACAGACTGTCCTCTGTTTTAAAGGCGCCCATTTTCCAACTTGAAAAATCTGATCAGTGTAAATCAGTGGTTCCTCAACTCAGTCCAGGGGGAACACCGTCTTTAGTTTTGCATTCCTATCAAATGCATCCCTGGAATTATCATGAGTCGTTGATTTCTTTTTCCATTTCCCTTTTAAGCAAATTATTCAAAAATAGGTCTATATACCATTAACAAGTCAAGCATCATATTCACATCATGCTATATGGGAAACGGAAAAATAACGAGGCAAATTTTAACAGATGTACTAATATCTTTCAAAATATAGAGTTAGAGGGCAAAGCAATTGACAATAACTCACACCTGTTTTGTATTTATATTGTGGGGGAAAAAAAATTAAGAGCTTTAAGCTCGTGTGCAGCAGCGAGTAGGGTAATTAATGTTTGTATGACTTGGATCAGTAAATATATTAGGTCTTGTGCAATTACTTGAACTGCAGTGTTATAAACTCAACATGGACACGGGGCTTCATTTCCCACAGCAGGCAATGCATTTCTCTCAATGTGAAGTTAAAGGGTAAAGGAAAATCCAACTTAAGACAAATCAACAGCTTAAAAGAATTCTGGGATTGCAATTGGTTTCAGTGAAAACCAGCACACACAGGGGCCCCCAAGGACCGAGTTTGAGAACCGCTGGTGTAAATAAAACTGAAGTAAAAGTTTAGGTAACTTATGGACATAAGAACAGAAGACAAAAAACTGAAGACAGGTTAAGGGTTGAAATCATTCACTTTAATGTCGGACATTTTTCTTCCTCTACTGCATGTGTGTGTATATCAGTGAACCTGTCTGTGTGTGTGCTCATGCGTGTGTGTGTGTGTGTGTGTGTGTGTGTGTGTGTGTGTGTGTGTGTGTGTGTGTGTATGCGCATGCAACAGGAGGCGTTTTACATGCATATGTAAATGAAGATTTTATCCTCAATAAATAGAATTTTTTAAAAATACACAGCCGGCACTGGAAAGGAAAGCTCTGCCACAGAAAATGACCAACTTCAGTCACCGAATGACAATTTCGCCGGTTTTAATGCACCACTTCCCCTCAGGAGAGTGAGAAATGGCCAATATGACCCCCGGACTGTGAGGTGTGGCACCCATACAGCAGTGACCACACCCGCTGGCACAGAGCAGCCCACAGTGCTCTGCAGCGCCCTCCTGTGGTTAGTCGGCAGCTGTGTGCTCCTGCGGCTCCACACTCCCATTATCAGGGGGAAACCGCACTCCAGCATCACAGCTGCTCCGATACGAGGAAATCTGGGCTCCGGCTGCATCATGCTCCTCCGATTAGGGGGGATCCCATCTCCTCAGAAAGACGTCCCAGCAGCCACGGACACGTACTCCCGAAAGTCCGCAGGCACGCTCATCACTGAGCAGACCTGGAACATAAACACTGTGACTGCAGCTGGCTCAATACACAAAGAGCGAGCGAGCGAGCACGCACGCACACATCCTTGTATCTACATCTTTGTGAGGACATTACATTGACTTCCATTCATTCTTCCTGTGTCTCTACAGCCTTTCCCTATTTTTAAAAATAAGCAATGTATGCTTAACCCAAACCCTTACCCTAACCTACCCCTAACTAACCTTACCCCAAACCCTTACCTACCCCTAACCTTAAATAATAAGTCACAGTTAGCCATTGTAGTTGTGAGGACCGGTCAGAATGTCCTCACTTCCAAAAAAAGACTTCACTTTGTTGCTTAAAAACTAAAGGACACACACACACACACACACACACACACACACACACCTCTGTGCTATTTATACAGCTGTAATTTAGCATTGCCTGAGGAGATATGTTGTTGACCAATTGTCCACCTGTCCTTGGGCTTTGACTTTTGGCCAGCCATTTTTTGGAAATGGGCATATGCCCTCAATCTATTTCTCCCCCTTTCACCTCAAATAGGTTCTCTCAAACCTCAAGCACTTCTGGGACATTCCATATGAGCTCAACCAATTCCGAAAAAAGTTACCACCTGAACCCGACAGAATCAACTTTTTCCTTGTAAAACAACTTTATATAATGAAGCCATGCAAAATTTCACTGAGGTACTATGAATGTAATTTAGAAAACAAGGCCCTCAAAGCACATGGGGTGAATAAAAAATTTTGCGATTTTTAATTCATGTTATTTTTCTCAGCATTTTTGAGCCCTCATAATTAGTACAGGAGATAAAAGCATGAAATTTTCAGGAATAAAAAATAGATTTTAGCTCTAGCAGCCGACTCAATTTTACATCTGCTCCAGGTATAACAATCTTAAGCCAAAATCTCGTTTTGTTCAGCACAATTTTTGTCTATAACAAAGTTTGAGCATCAATATCATGGGATTTATCATAGTTTTAGGAGGAAAACTCACCAATTTAATTTCTGTACCGGAGTAACAGAGGCAAGCATTGTTTCCTCAGATGTGTTATCCCTTTTCTGATCATTCGCCTGAGAAACCATCCTAAAGTGCATTTTAGGAACATTTTCAGAACATTTTCAAGCATCATATCATCCGGGAATAACTTGAGAGTAGTTACACTCCCGTGGTAATCACAGAATAATAGATCAGTGGCATGACAAACTTAAGAAAATGCGGAAGCGATATTTCAAAGTGTGGTATGAAAGTGCGAAAGTCTGGCAGCTCAAATTGGGAGATACAACCCCAATTACGAAATAGTTGGGACAAAGTTTAAATTGTGAATAAAATCAAAACACAATGACTTTCAAATCACACCAGCCAGTATTTTATTCACAATAGAAAGGAGATAAGATGTTGAAACAGAAATTTTACAATTTCATCCACAAAATGAGCTCATTTCAAATTTGATGGCTGCTACAGGTCTCAAAAAAGTTGGGACAGGGTCCTATTTACCATGGGGTAGCATCCCCTCTTCTTTTTAACACAGTGCAGAGGCGTCTGGGCATTAAGGAGACAAGTTTCTTGAGTTTAGCCATTGCAATTTGATCCCACTCTTGTTTAATACAGGCTTCCCGCTGCTGGAGAGTTTTGGGTCTCCTTTGACGGACTTTTTGTTTAATTATGCATCAAATGTTCTCAATCAGTGAAAGATCAGGACTGCAGGCAGGCCAGTTCAGCACACGGACTCTTCTACTATGAAGCCATGCTGTTGTAATAGCTGCAGTATGTGGTTTTGCATTGTCCTGCTGAAATACACAAGGCCTTCCCTGGAATAGATGTCGTCTGGAGGGGAGCATATGTTGCTCTAAAAGCTTTATATACCTTTCAGCATTCATGGTGCTTTTTAAAACATGCAAGTGTCCCACACCATATGCACTAATGTATCCCCATACCATCGGAGATGCCGGCTTCTGAATTGAACGCTGATAACAGGAGGGGTGGTCTTTCTCCTCTTTAGCCCAGAGGACACTACGCCCATGATTTCCAACAAGATTGTCAAATTTGGACTCGTCTGACCACAGGACACTTTTCCACTTTGCTACAGTCCATTTTAAATGGCCCACAGAACACGGCGGTGCTTCTGGATCACGCTCAACAATGGCTTCTTTTTTGCACCATTGTTTTAGGTGGATGGCACGGTGGACTGTGTTTACTGATAGTGGTTTCTTGAAGTATTCCTGGGCCCATTTAGTAATGTCAATGACAGAATCATGCCGGTGAGTGATGCAGTGGTGTCTGAGGGCCCGAAGATCACGGGCATCCAGTAAAGGTCTTCGGCCTTGTCCCTTATGCACAGAGATTTTTCCAGTTTCTCTGAATCTTTTGATGATGTTATGCACTGTCGATGATGAGACCTTCAAAGCCTTTGCAATCTGACGTTTAGGAACATTGTTTTTAAAGTATTCCACAATTTTTTCACGCAAGCCTTGACAGGTTGGAGAGCCTCTGGCCATCTTTACTTCTGAGAGACTCAGCCTCTCTAAGACATCCCTTTCATAGCCAATCATGTTACACACTTGATGCCAGTTAACTTAATTACTTGCTAAATGTTCTTTCAGAATTTAATTAATTTAAATTTAATTTAATGAAGAGTTGCACCACAACCACCTTTGAAACAAAGATGGCCAAGAATGTACGCTTTAAGATGGTGAAGATTTCAAGAATTTAAAGGTTGTCACCTCGCCAATTTGATGTCAAATTTCAGGAAATTTTGGCTTTTTTTTTAATTTGGCTGTGTATTTTCTGGACAACCATGAAATTGACATGCTTGCTGCTCATTGTACTAATAGCACTGTGAGGAGAGCTTGCCCAGAAAGAAAGAAAGAAAGAAAGAAAGAAAAAAAAAAAAAAAAAAAAAAAGCTGTCTACCTGCATAACTTCGGTCATAAATGTCCATCAAAGTTGGTGTCACAGACAACTTAGTCAAATAAATTACGTTTTCAAACTGCCATAGCTCCCAAAGAAAAAGAGAAAAGCCATTGAAAATGTGCTGGCCTAGTTTACTGGGCCTAGATGCTACACTGTGGATGATTTTGAGGCAATGGCGTAAGTATAACAGGAGATATTGCCTCCAAAAAACTCCCTTTTGTTTGACATTGCAAAAACGAGTGTCAAAATTTGCAAAACACTACCATCATTAATATTTTTTTCTGCCAAACTAATACACATATTTAACTGAAATTTGGCACACATCCTATTAAGAATATTACCTTTCTGTGATAAGTTTTTTAGACAAATCTGAGATGGTCAGGTGGGAGGCATCTGTGGAATTGGCATGGAATGACCCAGTTTCAACATTTGAAATGTTATCAAATGGTACGACTGTTTTCTGTGATAGTTTTTGCGCAATCGATCTTTTTGTATGAAGGTTACGTGTGTGATGGTTGACTTGTGCAAAAGTTGTCCAGCGTCAATTTGGCGACAATGATGTTGTATTTTAAATAAAATACTGTTTGTGAGGTTCAATAAAAGTGCAGTTTGTGCTCAATGCAATTGCTCTTCATATATTTTCAAAGTACACCACTAACATCCCAAAAAGGTATAAAAAAAGTTGGAGCAATTAAATTTTGTCAAGCATCACATGCTGAACCACCCATCTTGACATGCATCACATAGGTGACCTGTTGACCACTCTGTGGACACTATGCCTAGTTTAAATGAAATGGTTTGCCTTTCACTGCCTCATAACTTGCCAGTGTTAAGAATGCTGCTTACCCCTTTTTGTAGAAAAATATATCTTGTCCTGCCCTCCAGCATGGACATTATTATGTATTTAAAATTGATTGGGATCTTTGCATTTCAAGTGTTGCCCAGCAGGTTGTGCGCTAAATGTGTGTTGGGATGGTTGTTTTCTATGGTGAAAGATTCAGATCTCAAGCTAAATGCTTTTTCATGAAAATATTTGGCTTCTCTATTGTCCACATCACATACGGGACCATAAGAATATTATCAAATTTTCATTGGAATTCCCCTTTTGCTGTAAATACAGTTATCTTCTCATGATTTTGTCTTGAAATTACACAAACTAAGCTTCCATTATGCGCGTTCAGTTTTTAAAAACTATAATTTGAAAATGATGCTGGCAATGTCACACTTCCGTGCCCTTTCGCTTGGACAGACCCAAAAATCAATCGGAAAAGACGTCCGTATCATCCGTGCTTGTTTTTGGTGCTCCTGACACCTGACTGGAGAGCCGTCACTTTATGCCACCAGTTAAGCTCCGCCCACAAAAAACATCATTACTGTTTACAACCATGAAAGGGGTCTACAAGAGTGGGGCAACAAAGGCATATGCTAGAAATTCCTTCTTCATCCAGCACAAAAACAACACAATCAATGTTCTGCAAAGACCATCTCAGACACCAGACCTCATTATAATAATTAACAAAAAAAAAAACAGGCTGAACTGAAGCTATCCAAAGCATTTAGTAGAATCAAAATTTTGCTAAACTGAAGGGGAAAAAAACTGAAAGAACTAAAACACTTTACCAGTGTCTAAGCAGTGAAAGACTGTGTACAAAGTCTTACCCGAGTTTGAGAGCCACTGATGTCAAGGATGCAACGTGAAGTGAACAAAAGGTCAGCAAATGACCATGGGTGTAATTACCTGGCGAAATTTGGCTCGCACCTTCTCCACATCCTGCTGCAGTGTTGGGTGTTGAGGGTCATTGTGAGGGAAATTCTGAATATATCCAATTAGAGCCTCCAGAACCTTCTGTCTTTTCCTACAGCAGATGTACAAACACATGCACCGTATGAGCACTCCTGTTTCCTGTAACTGCGGATAACACTTCAGAACTGGAGTCAATCCAGACTCCAGTCTTTCTTATTCTCCTCTCTCATTCACTTCCTTCATTTTAAATGGGCAGTCATGGATAATAAGACCTTGCGCTGACTAGCTGTCTCGTTGTAGCACAAACAGTGCAATGGCAGATGAAACAGAAACCTGTTGGGCGTACGAGTCCATCCTTTTATGACCTTGATCACAGCACAGAATCAAAACAGGTCATCATGCACATGACTGTATACGCTCAACAATGCAAAGACAATCTGGTTTCAAATTCTGTCAGATGGTAGGAGGAGGGAAGGTGTGAGTGTACAGTGTAAAGAAAAAAAATTATTTTGATAGTATAAGAACTTGAAGAAATGGATGGTGTTACACACCGTATCAAGCCTGGTCTTGAAAGCCCCAGAATTTCTAGTCCACGATCTGGCAAGCTTTTCTACACTGTAACACTCTGAAAACATACTGCTCATCCTAATAGCTGTGCATTTAATAAAAAATGAAAATCCTCCATTAACTTCAGTGTTAGATCTCTGCACATCCTACAAAGCAGGCTATTGTATATCGAGGAACATTATTCAGTGGGAGGGGAGAGGTGTCCGTTATTTGAAAGACATTTATAATAACTCTGAACTGCTCTCTTATACTGATCTTAAGGATGCATTCAATCTGCCTGGTTCCTCTTTTTCCTTTTATTTGCAGCTCAGGTGGGCGCTCAAAGCTCATGATGTTCCATGGCAGTGTTCTCTACCTATTCACCCACTTCGAGATATTTTTGCCAGACATGCTAAAACGAAGGTTATGGTTTCTAAACTATATAATTTTTTTCTAGTGACGGGCTCCACCTCTCTCCCGATAAAGGGCATCTGGAGAAGGGATTGTCCAGGTCTAACTCAAGATTTTGATTGGGATGATGTCTGTTCCGGTATTTGTGATGTGTCACGTAATCCAGACCACCAGCAAATTCATTTTAATTATTTGCACAGAATATACCTTACTCCTGTCAAACTTTATCACATGAAACTTACAGCTAATTCTCTTTGCAATTTATGTTCTCTGAAGGCTCAGGGCACATTTACTCACATGTTCTGGGAATGCCCTCCTGTTGGACAGCTGTGGGCCAATGTTGCATCCATGTTGTCTGATCTGGTACAAGAAACTCTACCCGTTGATATTTGTGTTTTGCTTCTGAACGATCTGTCAGCTCTTAATATTTCCAAATCCAAGAACCGTATACTTTTTGCTGGACTGACAGCAGCTAAGAAGATGGTTGCCACTCGTTGGAGGCCACCTCACTCTCTCACTGTCAGGACTTGGACTCTTTCTTTGATGGATGTTGTATATTTGGATCTCTCGACAGCCCGTATTAACGGTGCTAATGAACGTACATTGAATGCCTGGCTTAGCACTGCTGAATCTTTGAAGGATATGCTCCGAGTTAATTTTTGTTTTTCTTCACTGGCTCACTCATTCCATTGTCCCTGCATCTGTTTTTCCCTCTGTATGTGTTTTGTCTGTCCTTGTGTGTGTGTGTGTGTGTGTGTGTGTGGTTTTTTTTGTTTGTTTTTGTTTTCACTGTATTATTATTATTATTATTTTGCAGTTCCTGTTTTGTCTTTATGTTTACTTATGCTACAGCTGCCGTGTTCTGTGGTGCCCTATGACATGTTCCTTTGTCTTGGGCCCGCTACATGCCTACTGTGGAAACTGACATCTTGTGGTGATACTGATTACAGTCTTGGCATGTTTGTTTTGACGGTTTTGAAAAATTTCAATAAAAATTTGATTTTTTTTTTTTTGCAAAGGAACATTATTCAAAACAGGTCAAGATTAATCACCAGTTTAAAGAAATGTTTTCTGCCTCTTCAATTTTTAGCTCAGTGACCACCTGTTTCAATGTTCAAAGGTCACGTATGTACAGTCCCTGAGCCAGAACTTTCCACGAGACCCCATGAGACCCCTCCATACTGCATCTCTGTTTGGAATCAACCTTAAAATACCTCCTACGATTCTTTCTTCTGCATTTTCTTAAGTGTCTTGTGTGGTACTTCATTCAGTTATTTCTGACTGCACATGCTTGCAGTCCCTGAACATGCACCATGGTTTTCATTGGAATGAGGCCACTATTCAGGATATGCATGTAACGTATAACCGGGCATCCGGTCTGGTTTTTCCTCGATAGGACTTACCAGTGGTGTAACCGGCATGTCGCAAGCTGTCTCCCATCTTCAAAATAAATTGGACCCAAAGATAAACCTAGGCTTCCCAAAACAGTAGCGTTCCCTCCCTGAAAGAGTTTTCCCAAACGTACAAACTAAACCATGGAAATGTTGACCTAAAATCTCTGGATTATGTGTAATCTACAATTTAGGATAATTCCGCATACGTGACAACCTCATCCAACATACTTCTCCTGACGCTACAAAGAATGGCCGGCATCCTCCCCATCAAATTCAAAATTGTGTCAAATTCTCCAACTAGAAACGAATTAGCATTATTGCTGTAGGATTTACCATTCATCAAGAACTTAAGATTTCCAACCAGAAGCCACCCCTGTGTTATGCTAAAAAGTACCCTTATAATGACAGACTCTTCAAAGAACAGTCAATACTCAGTCACAGTATGTTGGACAGTTTTTAAGAATCATTAAAATCAGGCATTTACCAAAATGTGTGAGTGTGAAGTATCAGCGTTCCCCACACGCACACCAACATTCAAACACTGTACACCTCTGTAACTCTAGTCAAAATAGTCCACCAACCAAAGAGCAGTTGCTAGTTGTCTTATAGTCCTTTAAGTACAGTCACATGCAGACGAGAAACTTTAAATCGACAGAATGAGCCGTTTGTCCATGTAATGGGCTGGTTATGTTCTACATTTCACTTCTTCGCAATCATTCATACCTGGACTTGGGATCTGCATTGTTTTGAAGGAGGCATTTCCACGTGAAAGCAAATCCATGATAGAAGGACATCTGGGAACAGAGGGAATAAGTTAGATGAGTTTTTTTATATACGCTATTTGGTTCTGCAGAGGGCATGTGGTGCACAACCTCAGCTGCGAGTCTGGCACCGTGCGTCCTGCCGTGGGTCCTTCCCTCCAGCAGGCCCTGTCGTGTCCCCTCAGCGAACCCCTCCTCATAGGCCTCGCAGTGAAACCTGCAGCAATGACACGCAGAGGGGAACACAGGGTACAATTATGGTTTTTAAGCATCTGACATGTAGAGTGGCCAGAAAAAGACTGACCATTCAGCATCATGACAGGTGATCATCACTCAAATGGGTTTTAATTAATATTTGTAATTACACGATAAATAAGCAGATAGTGATGTAAACTTACTCAGGTCTGGAAACTGAAGTCAAACATGGCAACATTAGCTGACGAGTATGGATTTGGAAACCATATCTTAAATGTTTTTCCAGGTTGGATGTGCCTCCCATCAGCTAATCAACTTCCGTCTTGCACTGTGTTTGTCCTGGACTCGATTTTTCCTTATAAACCGAAGCAAAAATTTTGATTCTATACCACAATCCATCTCTGACCCTCAGGCACCGGAAATGCAGTTTGTGATACGACGCTGTTGCCTTACAAGCTGCCGAGGCCAGGCTACACACCCATTACCCTGCCATCACCTCCCCTCCTAACTGTCATGTTGCACAGCCAGCTAACATTTTATTTACTGTTAAAACTACTGTCTTTGGCAAGCAACTATGGACTTAAGACTAAGCTCTGAAATGGTCTCTTCACAATTAGTTTAGTGTCAGTAAATTCATCTGATCATTAAAAAGAGAAAAAGAGATTTATTCACAAAACAGCAATTTCTAACTAATTTGTACAACAGCCATCAAAAGAAAAAAAAAAACTTTATCATCCCAGCACTACAGCTGACAGCTCAGTCAGACCTAAGAAAGTTTACATGACTCTTTACGACTAGTACGAGTTTGACTATAACTCAAACTTATAAAATTATTTCTGCTGCCACCAGCAGCTTGAAAGCTTGCCCTGTCTGTCAGTAGATTCACAAAAAATTCCTCCTTAATTTTGATCTCATAAGGAGGGCAGGAAAACCATCTCACCGGAGGCCCTTCGGTTAACTGTCTGCCTGTTAAGGGCAAACTTTTTGTGTAAATGGCAGAGATGGTCACCAAGCAGGAGCTTATAGTGATGATAAAGATCGAAAGAGAGGAAGACTGGCCATGTGCACAGAATAAATGTCGGATACAGAGGCCACGACGTGAGCGAGAGTGGAAAAGGACACAGTGAGGAACGAACAGGGGCAGTGGAGGCGGTGAGAACAGAACACACTAGAACTGACAGAGAACTCCATAAACATGGATCAGAGGTTTGTAAGCATCTATTGCTGCAGTAATAAACTGGGCTTGGGTAATCAGAACATAGACAGGATTATGGTGAACGCAACAATGTGGATTTCAGATAAAACTGAGGCAAAGGGATACAACATTCAGGGAATTTTAGTGATAGAGCTCGGTGGGAGTCAGAGAAGTTAGATTCTGATGGAGACTGTGGGTTAGGGATAGATTTTAAATATATATTGCTAGACGGAGATTACTACTCAATGTTGCCAGTAGGTGGCGGCAACGCACCGTTGGAAAAAAAAATGTTCTGTAACGTTTGTTTTAATCTTGTCAATTTTTCCCCCCCAGTGTTCCTTCAAACGATGGATGTCCTTTGGCTAATAGCGGAATCTTGTTTACTGTAACTTTAGTAGAAATGCAAATAAAGTGCATTCCAACATTTACGAAAATTATATTTCTCGAATGGTTTTTATACGCCCACTCCACCAGATGGTGCACATGTTGCGATCGCCTCTGTACATCTGTCGGTCCATCCACTGTTCTGTCCTCGATATACTACTCTCATTCTACAGGCTACAATTTTTTTAGATTCTTATTTATGTTTTCTTGGCTAATATGGCTATAGAGAAGATCCTTGTTGATTCTGATGAGGATTAGATTATTTTTCCTGAAGTTGAGGCACCAAACCTAGCACATCGCCATGAATGGCTTATAGACAAAATAGTTAAAATTCTGTCAGAGAATGGCTGGCATTTAGATTGTTTTCACTCATGGTGCAGTCTTTGTTGAATCATTTATTTTTGTTTAGTGGGGCAATGGCAGTATGCAAAAGATTTCAATCGATTTTGGTGATTTTTTTGCACGGCGCTGCGGCACTGAATTTTGCACATACCTTTACACGACTTCTATATGGCTTGTTCTCATTCTACACAGTTTAATTTTTGCTGTATCCTTCTCATATTTGTTTTGTGGGTCAACAGTGATATGAAAAGGATCCTATTCATTTTGGAGAAGTGGTACAGTATGTCATTATATGTTAACTCTTACTTCCTTCTTAAGCCATAAGGTTTTAGATCTTTTATACAAGTTAAATTTCATGGTTATGTGCCATTGATGTTGTAGTCATAGATAATATTGACATCAATTTTACACCAATTATTGGTAAAATAACATGCCATCGACGAAGCTGCCATGTGGGTGTACTACCACGCTTCGAGCTGCTATCTTTCCATTAAGAGTGAGGTAATATCATAGCCACAGGATGTGCGTCTCATCCACAGGTAATCCCTGTGGTAATCTAGCAAATTAAATTACGTGTGCTGAAACATTATCATTTCAAATGGGTCAAAACAAGCGGCTCCATATGATAATCATTTGCAGCTAGGCTCTCAACTTTTTGGGGTCTGAATGTCCTACATTAAAGTCAATGAAACAGAGTACTGAGCACATTTCCAGTATAAACCTAGTTAATTTAAAGTGAACAGCAAACAAAAGAACTGCCCCTTAAGTGTAATGTTTTTTGGGGGGAAATTTGAAGACAAAGCTAAACTGAATAATCAGAGTGGCTATACTCCCAACCGTTGGTGCTACAGGAAAGTTGCTCTTATTCCCCCAACCACTGGTGGAACGGGGAAGGTTGCTCTAAAATCTAAGACAACATTCAAATGACGCCAAAAAGTTTCACCGAAAGAGGTCGCTCAACAGTCGCAGGAATAGTCCTGCCATAATGAATAGATTAACCTCTTAATTGACACTCCCAAGGAAGCGATTTTCCTGTTAACAGCATTGTCAAATCATAGATATAAAAACACCAGATCCTGGACGCCCAATCTTGAACTTTGCGATCGATGCGAGTGTCTGCGTAGACGGCCAAGGAAACTCATGTAAATAAAGCCAAGAGGACACGCAGTTCTTGGAAGGGAGTTCTGTACTTCTGATAATGTCTTTCCCATTGAAATGTATGTGGAGAGAAATAATACACAGTTTGCTTTTTCCAAGATACTGATAGACTAGGCCTACAGAACCAATATCCGTACACACACATCCAGTCAAACATTGCATTTCTATCCATGCGACGAATGTCCTGCAGCTCTTAAACAGGAAGAGGTATAAAAAAATAGCTTAAGATTCAAAGTAACTGCTTTTCCCGAGTGTTCTGATGCCCAGCGGCCAAATACACCGGAAATTCAATCATCTGCTTTGAATCTTGTCCACAAATACAGCAAATGCAGTGCTACGTAACCAAAGACAATTGTAGCATTTAGGAAACACAACGACAATAACTCAGTTAATAAAGCGGGGATAATCTAACAAGGCACATCCGATCCCAAAATGTGTTCAGAATAAAGTCTTTTTTTTGGAGTTTAAGGGCGAGCTAAAATCTCCATCCACTGTCCAGGCCAACAATCAGTAGCAGACAGGAGGCAGGAGACACTTCGGCCATTTATGAAGTGCTTTCGTTGGGATAGTCATGTTATTGGTTGAAAGAAGAACCGACAAATATGGTGGTGTGGTATTGACTGTAAGAACCGCAGGTAAAGGCCATTTTTAAAGTTCACAGAAGCCAGCTATTTCTATTCCCATAATTTACAACATAATTGACTTTTCTCGACATAATTATACCAAATAATTTCGACACTTGCTGATCAGGCACCAGAACGTTAACAGGAAATGTAATGACAGCGCAGGAGAACCGTCCAATCTGCCCATCTGAATGAATAGATGGTGATTTCGCTATAAAATTACCCATAATTCGGTGTTTTGTCGGCACCTCTGCAGTAGATCAGGAATTTTCACGGTAAGAAGAAATTTTACAACATAACGTTACACTGACCACCGACTTGCAAGTCTCGAATGGTCGCTGGTAGCAACAGTGAAACTAACAGAAAGTGGTTTGCTTTGGATCTGTGTAGATACTGGTAGTTACCTGTTGTCTGCCAGGAAAATGCAATCGAACGGGTCTTCACTTGCAGATTCTGAATTCATTGTAGTTGAAGAAATTTGTTCAGTATGTTTACAAATGAACAGCGGAGACACGCTTCTTAGCCACGGCTTTTTCCTTATCGTAATCTTCTTCTTCGGACTTAGTTGACATAACATAACAGGTTCAAAGTGCATACACTGCCACCTACTGTGCTGGAGTGTGAGACCGATGGTGGTCTATCTACACTACCGGTCAAAAGTTTTAGGACACCCCAATTTTTCCAGTTTTTTATTGAAAATCATGCAGCTCCAGTCCAACGAATAGCTGGAAATGGTACAAAAGTGGGTGGTGAACTGTCAGAAGTTTTAAATAACAGGTAAGGTTACTCAGGTTTTTTGTATGCCCTCGAGTTGGTGAAAGGATGGTTCCTCAGTGGGTGACATCTACTATCATACATGGAGGAGGAAGCACGATGGTCTGGGGCTGTTTTGCTGGATCCAGGGTCAGTGACTTATAGAGTGAAAGGTACCCTGAACCAAAACAGCTACCACAGCATTCTACAGTGCCATGCAGTACCCGCTGATATGCACCTCTGGTCAGGGGTTCATCCTACAGCAAGACAATGACCGAAAACATAAGTCCAAGCTCTGCCAGAACTACCTTAGGAAAAAAGAACAAGGTGGTGAACTTGAAAACGGAGTGGCAGCACAGTCTCCAGACTTAAACCCCATCGAGATGGTTTGGGATGAACTGGACAGAAGAGTGAAAGCAAAGCAGCCTACAAGCGCCACACGTTTATGGGAACTTCTGTAACAGAGTCGGGAAGAACTTTCTGAACAATATTTGATTTCCATTATCGAAAGAATTCCATGAGTGTGTTCAGCCCTTATATCTGCCTAAGGTGGCTATTTTGAGTAAAAAGTTTAAAATACATTTTGGTTTATAAATTGATTCCATGATTTCTATTTTGACTTTGATCATTAATTTGTTCTTTCATGCGTATGCTTTCATTCCAGAGTACAATGAGACATTAAACTGCATAATTTTCTATAAAAAAACTGGTAAAATTGGGGTGTCCTAAAACTTTTGACTGGTAGGGTACATTAATCTCTTCATTTAGCTCTGTTGGCATATTACTGCCACCAACAAGATTCAGAATATTTACAAACTTCTTTCTCTGTGTATGGGGCGGGCGGGGGAATCCTGCACCATTTCCGAATTTTCTATTTCTACGCCATCATCTGACTCCCTCCAACCCCCTTTGCCAATAATCCCTGAATTCCTTCAACCTTCACATTTCAAAGACCAAATTTCCTTTTGCAGCATCCACCACCATTTTGATCCTCACTATTTTTGAGTCAATTTCACTTGCACAGTTTATTACCATTACAGTAAATACTAAGAAACTCCGTCTGTCCGCATTAATGATGTCATTAACCCCTCTACTTTTTTTGTACTTTTCCCAGCTTTGTCAACTTCTGCCTGTGCAGTTTTCTTTTCCACTCTCACATGTTTTTGTTGCCTCACGCCCGATCCACCTCAGCCTCCATCTCTCCTTTCTCACACTGACTTCACCCCATTTCACGATGTCTGCTCTTTGGTTAGATCAAACTTGTCCTCATCACACCCAACTTTCCCACACCTGCTACACCTGTGCACCCCTTTTCTACAAATCGCTGCCAAATGCCCATAATTGTGACACTAATAGCACCTCAGTGGAACCCTTTCATAAGGTCTCACCACATAACAAACATAATCCAAATAAACCCTAAACAGAAATTCCCCATCAAACTCAAGTAGTGCAGACTGGCTGACTTTTCTTCCCCATTTCCAGAGCTTTTCATCTGCCAGGGCCCCTACGATTCCCTCTCTCAGCCTCCACCGACTGAGGAACGCCACCAGCAACTCCGTTAAAATAAACTGTCCTTTTTGTCATCAGAAACGCAAAAGCTTCTGTTCATTAAATCCATGTATTTTTAAATCCCTGTCTCCTAGTATCTGAGTGAGACATTGGACTATTACAATTCCACTTCTGCAAATTATTACACCTTTTACATCCCCAGTCTCTGTAATTATGAATTTTCTAATTTCATGAGCATCATTAAAGACTTTACTTGCATCCCAACTCTTTGCTGCCTCCTTCATTCTGTTAAAGCACTTTTCCTCCTCATCTTCAATTTCAGTTGCTTTTGTCTTGGTTTGGTCCCGCTAGCAGAAGGCAATAAGCTGGCAGGCACTGGGACCATGTACCCAAACCAAACACAGGGACCCAAATGCACAGGCTGAGTAAAAATATAAATAAATATTTAATTTAAAACAGAGAGGAGAGCAGCGGCTACAAACAGGGCTCCATTAGACACAGCATAAAAGCACAGAATGCAGCTGCACTGCCAAAGTGGCAGCACAGCCCTTATATACTCCTCACAGCACCTCCACCTCAGTGAGCAGCAGCTGTGGCCCGTTGAGGAGGAGGTGCAGACAGCAGGAGGGGGGAGGGCCTGCAGGGCAGGACCATCACAGCTTTTTTACTTTTTTCTTTCCTCCCTCCACAATCTCATACTCCATATTCTGAAATCCATTCATCCGCAATCAATCTCGTGAGCCCATCAGTGTGTGTGAATGATTCTAGCTGTGAGGTAGGTTTGATTTGCGTATATATACTTTTGCGGTATGCATTGAATGTACATTACAGTATATGTTATCTGTTACATGTCTGTTCTCTTGATTGGCCGAGACAAATTTCTCCTAATGGAGACAATAAACCAATTTATTACTTTATTACTATTAACCCCTTAACCAAACAATAACTGTAAGCCAAACTGCCCATGACTTTTTTTATTTTTAAGTTTTTTATTGCTGCTGTACCCACCAAAGAGGTGTGTTATCGCAACTAACTGGACTGGAGCGTGGAGCAGGCACAGATGCAGAGAAGCAAATAAAATTTAAAAAAAAAATCTGAATTAGTTTCCTGTGAATACCTATGAATAATGTGTACTTTGCCTCCTGCTTTCCCCAAGAGACCTGACAACGAAAATTAAGAGTCATGAGGTGGTACCTGCCTTCGCCACTTAGAGACTGATTTACGGAGGCCTTTAGCACATGCAAAATCTTTCCGCCCGTGCAAAACCAATAACGTTGCCACTGATTGGTGGAAGGCAAGTACCCTGGCCAATCATGGGCAATGTTATTGGTTTTGCACGGGCAAAAAGATTTTGCATGTGCTAAAGGCCTCTGTTAATCAGGCCCTTTGTGACTGAAAATGGTTATTTCTCTCAAAATTGTACTCTGTGCAAATGAAGTGGCACACGTTCGACTGTTTCTGGTTCGCATTTTCCAGTTGCGTGCTTTCCTACTATATTTAATGTATGGTTGAGACCAGCATGACCTTTTCTCAGACAAGTGATTGTATTTTATTCCCAACATTTCCAGTATAACATCCGCCCAACACCACAATGTCTTTGTAAGTAATATATGCCTTTCAATTTAATTGTCATCCCAATACTCCTGCCATACTGATTGTGCATGTCATAATCCATATCTTCCCTTCATCTTAACTTATAGGAACTTCGGTCACCATGCTTCATTCCAAGTGTTTGTTCGGCTAGAATATCCACCTGCTCATTCCCGTCCACACCAAGATCAGCAGAAACCCAAAGGAAGCATGTAGATATTTCCTTATTTTCCATCCCGCACATTATAGGGACTATAATACTGATAATATATGTTCTAATTGATAACCTGTCAGATATTATGCTTGTTAGTGTTGAAGCATTGTCAGATGCAATAACTGTAATTTCATTTTCCTCTATTCAATGCAAAGCCAATAATATTGCCAATAGGTCTGGAGTATTTACTGACAAATGGTCAGATACTCTTTTTTCATATGACTCAGTCACTGGGATTTATACCTCTGAACCTGCATACCTTGTTCCTGGTATTTTGGAGCCATCAGTGAATATCAACACCAAATCTGAAAAATGCCGATCAAAATAGTTTTGGGCTAAGCACCATACTGGAAGTTGTGATGACTCTGTGACTGTCCACCTTTTGTCCACTAGATGTCGCTATTTACAACTTTCTATTGTTTTCTCCAACGTGTTCTAACTTGGAGTCATTCCATGCCAACTCATCTAAATCGCTGAACTTTTCCCAGTTCACGTCATGGATTTTCCTGAAAAAATAAAATCAAGCTGGAACCCCCTCCTAAGAAACGAAAGCCTGCCAAATCTTAGTACTTTATGCCAAGCAGTTTTTGAATTATGAATTTTCGAAATATGGCAAAATTTCCACAACTAAGACAAGTGTTAGCCACTAATATCCCCCACCGCCTCAATTTCATGTGTCTTCTTTCTTTTGAGCCTCCCCTGGAGCAAGTATTAAATTGGAAAGAGCTGAAATCTTTGCTGAACATATAAATAAGCCCCATGATATGTTTTGATTCACATTTTACCCTTTCTGATGCGAGACACCAGGAGCGAGGTGAAGAGGAATGAGGAGTTTATTAAAAATAAACAAAACTGGCACAAGGGCCAACAAAAATCTTGGCCCAAAGGGTTGCAAAATACAAACTAAGGAGAGCTTCACAGAGCTATAACAAAAGAATCCAAAAACGACAAAAACAAAAGGCACTGGAAACTCCAGGCAGGAACACCATAAACAGAAAGAACAAGATGCTAGGAAAGTTGGCAAAGAAACTTGAGACACTGTCTGCCAGCCAACTTCCACCGCATCCAGATAAAGGCTAAGAAATCAGAACACATGAGGGACAACACCTGGAGAAGGAGAAACAAGAGGCATGGCAAGATCATTGGACATGGACAAAAATTGGTTGACAAGACTTGCTCATTAAGAGAATGAGCGTGCTCAGCTTAAGTACCAATTAAGTATGCAGTTTGGAAGCAAGCATGAATGTTAAGAACAGAAAAGCACAGCAGACTTGAAATAGCAAAGCAGGAATCATGACAATAAACTCCCTGTCTAAATTAGTAATATTAGTAATGTGCCTATCTAATGAATTACACCACCCAGTGAATGTTAGTAGTTAGTACTTAAAAACAGTTAATTGCCAATCAGGATTGGACAGCCCTGAATCAGCACAGCACAGAAGGAAGAGGGAAATACCAAAGCCAACCCAGAGCTCTGAAATGTGCAACAACGAAGGCACGGGGCGGAACGCAGACAAGCGGTGGAGTGGCATGGCAGACCTGGCAAAAACAAAAACATGGAAAAGTAAAAACATGGACAATAAACATGAATTATGAAATACTTGATCCTAACACAAGAAACTGTTAAAACTGTGATCTGAAATATGACTAGGAACTATGGAATCTTGAACATGAAACTGTTAAAACCATAAATGCTGTCCTGGCCAAAGGCCAGGACCCCAGAACACAACACTTTCAGCGCAAATTGCTTTATTCTATAGGGTTTTAAATTGAACATAGTTGGTTTTCAAGCTCGAGTGCCTAAACGTCAATGTCTTTAAGGTTGAGAAACCATTTTGATATGCTGGGAATATTAAGGGACACACAGTGGTTTAAATTTGGCACGGAACCGAAAATGCTGTTTTCTGATGATTTTTAGACTTCAATTGTGTAAGGGGGACAAGTAATACATAAACGATTTTTTCCCCTGAGGTAATATAGATCCTAAATAATAGTATATAAAATTTTCAGAGATGTGCAAGGTTGTCTTAACTTCAGTTATGCAGCAAGCTGATATTTAATTAGCTTCATGTGCTTATTTGTTCATTGCCAAAGCCAAAAATTAATAAAACTGAAGATCTTTAGAGATATGACCACATTAGTGAAACATACTATCTGATGAGTACTATAATCATGAATATTGCACCATAAAGTCATCACCCTGAATCGGTCTAGGCTTGAATCCATTTGATTCACTTTTATGAATTTCATATTTTTGATCTAAATATAGGCTGACATCATGAATGACAAGTCAAAGCATGTCCAGAGAATAGCAAGGTCTAGCAGATTAACATGATTGCATCACAGATGGGAGTATATAAGGCTTGGATTAGGATAATTTCAGTTATCAGCCAAAAAAAGCACCACAGATGCCATGGAGCCTTGTTGGGATGACTCTTCAAGAAGAAGATAAATGTCACAAGGCAACATACACTCACGGAAAGTCTGCTTTGATAACATTTGGTGATCTGGGAAATGAAAATGAGTTACGCAAGTGAAAACGTGATTGCGGTGATGAAGCAGAAAACGCTGCTGTCTGCCAACACCATCAAAAGGTGTTTTTGACAAAATATACCTTTCCTCAAAGATCGTGTCATGACCCATTTGGATTGCATAAGGATATTAATTGATGTGACACCTTGAGAATAATCAGTGAGGACAAGGCAAATAATCATGACTCTTTCAAGTAAAATTGACTGTATGCACTTTCTAAATTGTCCTTGATTCCACATACATTAAAATGACTGCGACAAATATGAAGACCATAATTGAAAAATGATCAGTCACATGTTCACATTGTGGAGAGATGATGAATTAAAACTTCAAAACGATCTTAGAAACAAAGCACTCAAAAATATGCAAAAAAATATAAAATACATAAAATATTATAATAATGTAATAATAAAAAAAATATACAAAAATGCAAAATTTGGACTCTGATCATTCTTCCTTCGTGGTCTTCATATGTGATGTGACTTTACCTGTAGTAATAGTGGTACATAACACTTACTGTAATATTTGTTAATTTATTTTTTGTAGTTAGGAATAAGTTCAGTTGAACAACTGATATTTTGTGAAGTTATGAAGTTAAAGCTAGGTTTTGTGCTGGCAGACTGGTTTATTTAACTTGATTTTAAGCTCAAGTTGATATCTCAGTATATTTTGGTCAACAATAGCGAATATTAAGATGTCATATCGATGCAACGTTTTGTTGATTTGATGGGATTACTGCACAATTTGGAAAAATAATAAATATTGAAGACGACCTAGCAGATCTCTGAGAATCAGACATGTTAACTAAGATCTATATTAACTTAGCAAAAAAAAAATAATTCAAATATCTACCACTTGTCCCCCTTGCACAATTAAAGTCTAAAATCATAAAAAAACAGCATTCTCATTTCACTTTCTATGTCATTCAGAAGGTCCTCTTGAGCTTGGGTAAAAAGGAGCAAACTCCTGTCCCTGACAAATCAGCTGGCTCTGTGTTATGACCAGGATGTTCTGATGTGAAAGGGAAACATTTTAAGTTTACTTACAGCGATCTGGTACGGTTTGGTTTGTTAATTTTGATTTATTTTTGTTTTGCATGGAACAGAAACTGACACTACATTCATAGGTTTTAGTACATAAATATACTTTGTTTTGCAAGGTGGGTCATTCCATGTCAAATGTCCGAATGGCTCCCACTCAACCATCTCAGATTTGGCTGAAAAAAATTCCAGTAGGTGCATTCACCTCCTGATAGGAGAAATCCAAAATTTTAGCTCTCAACTCCTCATAGTTTCATCATAAAAAATATTTTTGCAACTAAGTTCCAGCCCTTTTCGAACAGCTGTTTCTGAGAAGCCACTTTCACATGGCTATATCTAGAGAAGTATTTAAGTCTTTCAAATTTTCAGGGGTGAAAATCTGCTACTATAACTTGAGGAATATGGACTTATAAAGGTGTCCCTTTAGTTCATCATATATTTCTGGGTGCTTAAAGTTGCTCGAAAATTTTACTGCGGTAGCATATTTGAATGACTGTAAAAAGCCTAATTTCAAAGACAGGGATTTGACCTTCCCATATATATAGTGTATTCTAATGAGAACAATACTGTTTTGAATTCTCTTGACAATAACACAGGTTCAAAACTTGAGGTGGATACTTCCAAGGTGCAGTCATTATTTAGCCAGGTGTGCGCTAGAAAATCCAGTGGCCCAGATGGGATTTCCGCCCATCTCTTAAAAGCCTGTGCTAAAGAGCTGAACCCAGCTTGGTGTCTCCTCTTCCAGTGTTCACTAGACTCTCATCGTGTCCCAGCTCTGCGGAAAAAACTGTTATAACCCCAGTGCCAAAGAAGCCTAGTCCTAGTGAGAATAACGACTATAGGCCAGTAGCATTGACTTCAATCTTTATCAAATGTTTCGAGAAGTATGTTGTTTCATTACTGCGAGCTGAGATAAACTCAGAGTTAGATCCTTGGCAGTTTGCTTATAGACAAGGTAGGAGCACTGATGATGCAATTAGCTGCATCACACATCTGGTTAAACACTTAGGGGTCTATTCTCCCATTAGCGCGTAAGTCCTTTTTTACACGATTCGAGTAAATCGCTTTTGAGTTACGCTTATTCTCCCATATTCGCTTCGATCACGCCCACAGCGCTTAACTTCAGAATGTAGGCGGTCTTATGAAAGAGGTGTGACTAATCCAAAAGAGAGGCACGCTCTGTACCAAGCTCATTGATTATGGCTATCAGGAAAACATGGAACAAGGATTTTCTGATTAACCATGAAAATGCAGTTGTGGTCCTTGGAAAACACAAACCAGACTTTCAATTTGAATATCGTGGGCCTGCTGATAAAACCTCGTATCTCCAAACTGATAAGAAACAAAAACTTGTGTGTCCACTATTCTAACATGCAGAATTAAACATGTTTCATTTTATTTATATTTTAAATGTATCAATTTATATATATTCTTTATTTTATATTTATTTATTTTCCTGTGAAGTCTATCATTTTGAAGATACAAGGTTTTATCAGCAAGCCCACGAAATTGCGGTTGTAATAGTAGGCCTATGTATGTCTGTGCCAATTACAAGAAGTAATGCAGACATCTCTTTTTTATTTCTTACTCAAGCCACCATGGCATTAAAGCTATGCAAACAAACTAATTGCCGCGATAATGAAATAATAAAGAATTTAGTACCTCTCAACCAGCGCAATCAGAGCATTGAAAATAGCAAACACTAGCCTGTTTGTTCTGTGGAAAACAGGGAAAAAGCCAAGTAAAGAGAACATTCTAGTCACACAAAAATAACAATCAATGACAGTTTATATGACCTCATTTAGAAATTACGCGCTTGAAATGTCAAACTACTCTGATGTCCGGTTTGCAACTAAAGGACAAGGCAACGCTTTAACAAACAGAGGATTCTTACCCCGCACGCGGAAAAATCTGATGGGCGCTGTAAAATCCAGGCTCTCTGCACACCGGAGAAGTGTGCACGCAACAGGTGGTGAGCAGCCGTCATCCCCGATGCATTTCACTGCACTGAGGAGGGGGTGGCATCCACTCTTTCTGCGGTGGAAGTGCATGGAGAAGAACTTGGAGTGGATATGGATGAAGGAGGGTTACGTAAAATGGTCATATTCATTTGCCTATACTCAAAGTATCACTGTGATAGATACTGGAAACAAGCTTAATATGGTTTCAAAAATTTATTGTATTTTTTGGTATTTCAAGCAGTTGCGCAGCACATAAGCGTCATGGGCCGAGCCAGGGAATTTGGCGCAGATGCTTAATATGTGCGTATCATGATCGCACGTAACCTGAACATTAATGATGTGCCGACGTCTTCGGTCTCGGTACATATTCTTATTAGTGGAAGGGGTTCTGATTGCACCGTGAGTACAATCATTGGCTCCCACAACACTGGGGAACCTGACGACCCAGTAGAACCACCCTTAACTCTCTTTCAGCTGGTGTTTCGGGGAACTTTATTAAGTGGCTGATGTGGTGCAGCATAGCGCCAACCAACTGTGTCAGACACCTTGACACAGACGCCTGTGATATGTGCATGACATCACCAGCCACTCTCTGGAACGACCCAGATGCCAGGACCGACAGTGCAGTTGTGACCTTGATGACCACCGGTATGTTTGTAATTGTTTGTAATGCGTTTGTAATTGAATTGGAGAACAGGCTGTTGTGTAATATCATATGATGATTTTGTTTGATGATTTTTTATGGTTTTGAGAAATGTAGTTTAGAAATTAGGATGAACAATCGAATATTGAATGTCTCAACCTTTATCATGTTAAATAAAATAAAATTAATGTTAAAATTCGGCCTATAACCGACATCAAACGCAATATTCCATTTCGCCTAATGTTGGCGCTTGATCTTAATACAGCCCTCAAAAGCGCTTAACAGAAAAAGTGCGTAAGCCAGGGGGAGAATACGCGTAAGTGCAGTGGCGGTCCTACAGGAGGGGCAAAGACACGTCCCTTTTAGTTATCGTATATGGCAACTGAAGACATGGTTTTTCACCGTATGCGATCTAACAGCGATGAAATCATTGGCTAAATTCAGTGCAGGAAAATAATTTGCTTATTAATTGGCCAATGATTCGCGTGATTGAACTGGTCCGTGTTCCAATGAAACACGGACTCTCACTCTCGGTATTTCGTGGGTTGATTAAAAAAAAAACAGTGGCACTCGGCACTAGGTTATAAAAAGCGTGCGGCTCAAGCAATTAGCGAGAGTCGACAGGTCGGCAATGCAATTTTGAATAACGTAGATTTAAATACAGCAAATACGCATCCAGATGAACGATTGTCCTCTTACCTAACTGGGGAGAAAAAGCAGCACCTGTTAAATGCGGAGCGCTGTCGGAATGAACCTTTTGTTAATCATGAAGATGACTGAGAACAGGTCAGGATTTATAATTGTTTTCAACGGCTGTTTCGTGCAACCCAATCTCTGTTCCGCCACTGTACTGAATTTAACCTGCGATTTGATCGCTGTTAGATCGCATGTGGAGAGAAACCGTGTCTTCAGTTGCCAATAACAATAATTGGATAAGACATCAATAAAGGAAATTGATTGAGATCTAGCCAGGACTAAAAGGGACATGTCCTCCCCCTCTTGTAGGACCGCCACTGCACAAGTGTTATTTGCCTGAGAAACACCCGGAAACGCCCTGATTTTGGCACTGCTCCGCCCTAAGTGCGTAACTGCCTTCAAGGCGCGTAATGCACGGACCGAAGTCGAGGGGAGACTACGCGTAGGCTGAAAAGCGTGTAGCTACGTGCTTTTTTCGACTTACGTGCATGGGAGAATATACCCCTTTGAGAATACAAAAGCATAGGCCTATACAAGGTTACTTTTTATAGATTTTAGTTCAGCTTTTAATACGCTTCACCCTTATTTACTGTTGGACAAATTGCGACAAATGAATGTTAACCCTTCTATCATCAAATGGTACTTTTCCTTTTTAACTAATAGAATTCAACATGTAAAAGTAAACTAAGCTATATCTGACTCAAGATGTATTAGTACAGGAGCCCCCCCAAGGGTGCACGGGCTCCCCAGTCCTCTTCACATTATACACTAACGGTTGTTTGAGCAAAACTTCCCATAACTATGTTGTAAAATTTTCAGATGATACAGCTATCCTTAGTCTGTTACATAGAAACCAGGATGCATCAGTTTACCTCTAGGAAATCAAACAGTTCACCGATTGGTGTAACGCTCACCACCTTATTGTTAATGTGATGAAGACTGAAGAAATCATATTTGATCCAAAGTCCATCGGTGATCACAGTCCTCTTCTGATAGAAAATGTTCCTATAAAGCAAGTCACGTCCTACAAATATCTTGGCATCTACATGGATAGCTCTCTTTCTTGGCACGTGCACATTGAAAATCCATGTGCCGAACTACTACAGAGAATGTATTTTCTAAGAAGGCTAAGACTCTACGGAGTAAACAGTCAAATTTTACTAATGTTTTTTCAAATGATTTTAGAGAGTGTCGTAAGATATGGCATTCAGATATGGTGCGGTAGTCTGTCAGCCCAGCTGAAGGCTAAACTGATGCATGTCATCAAAGCAGCGTTGAAGATCATAGGAGCTAGTATTTCAAACTATCATCAGTGTCTGTATGCCCAGAAAATTCTGAATGATCCTACACACATTCTGGACCCAGAGTTTGAAAACCTGCCCTCAGGCCGGCGGCTCAGAATATCTAGTTGCAAACTGAATCAGCACAAAAACTCATTCATTCCTATCTCCATTAAGTTACTGAAAGGAAGCAAAAGCACTTAATGATTCCGCTTCTTAAAGCTGCAGTTGGTATCTTTGAGGAGAGAGAGGACTTAGTACAAAAATTTGAAAAAATGCAACTTTCAGACCCCTTCCCCTCCCCTCTCCACTGCACTCCTTCCTTAAGACCCTCCCCCAGAAGGCTGCCGCGTGCACACGGCATGTTATGCATGCGACCAAGTAGCCGAGGCTAGACATTACTGTTGTGAACAGTCAACACTTTGGGCCAACAACCGAGCAGAAATAAATCGTGTCGACATCAAAAGTAATCTACAGCAGTATGTATTCAGTAAAAACCCAGCAAACGCTTATTTCAGTAAGTTACCCATTTTTTTGAGTTCAGAAACTGTTCTGAATCCTGCTGAATGGCCAGTAAACCATGTATGACAACATTTAGCTGTGAGAGCACAGAAACGTTACACATATTTATGAGGACAACAACACAACCGATAAGACTGCCAGGTCACTTCATAAAGATATTTTCTGCTACTTTCTGATAAAACAACGCCAGTAACGTTAGCCTTAGCATCGGAAACAAGCTAACGTTACCTTGACTGCAACATCACAGTAACATCACATGCACTACGGAGTACTGTAGCAATTATGAGACGCTGGCTATTCGAATAGCAACTGTGCTTATAAGCGACGTTCACTCGCTTATTTGCAGAGCGAAACCGAATTGATGCCAGTTAGGGCTGGGGTAAGTACCAGCTGTGCATGTGAGCGACGCCAATTTTCTTATTTGCAGAGCTTTGCAGAGCAAAAATGAACCTGTCAAGCAGAAAAGTCAGTTTTTAATCCTTCCAGATCATGGATTTCCCTCCACCTCTGAAAAGCCACTCCGATGTTCACTCTGGTTTTATCCCGGGTTTGTCTAATTCTTTAGTGCTTTTTTTCTTCTGGTTTCCTCTTCTTACTTGTCTTAGCCACGTGTGCTGTTTTCGGTAACGGAGGCATCGGTATTTTTTTCCTGGCTGATGGCAGTTGTTGCGCCATTAGTTTCTCTACGCTCCTGAACCATCTCTCGGAGATTTGAGCTTGACTGAGCACTGGCGTGAACTGAGGAGGAAGGAGGAGGAGGCTGTCTGCAGTGCGTGACACCATTCTGGCTCTAATTGGTTCTTTTTGGTCAGACCGAATGATTCTTTTAAATTGTAGTAGGAGCAGTAGGTGGGTTCAAAGGAGCTTTTTTTAATTACAGAGTACACGTTTTATGTAATACTGTCTGTGCACAGTGACAGTTTTAGCAAAAGTTACAAAAAGTTACTTTTATAAGACTTACCAACTGCAGCTTTAAACCTGAGCAGCACTGATATTTATATTGTTGTATACTTGTTGTATATTCTGATTATCTTTTGCTTTGTAACTACATTTGTATCATGAGTTGGTATATTGAGATTGCCATGCGCCATGTGTTCTTACTGATATGTTCTATGTATTATGATATATTTTAATGGATGCGTGAAATTTAGCGGCCTGGCGCCCAAGACAAGTTTCCGTTCACGGGACAATGCAGTAAACCTTTATCTTTCACCCTGATGACCGTGGAAGGCTTGGGAGCTTGTTCCTAATGAACTGGTCAGAAGAACAGACTGGGAGAAGATTAACAGGAATGTGGCACCAATCCTGGAGACTGTGCAAAAAGCTTGGGAGCTTGATCCTGTTAAGTACACAAGGAAGACTACTTCCATATTTTACTCCTTCTATAAATTACTATCATAAAACATTACATTTTACTTAAAAAAGACAAAGATTTTTGCTCGCAAATACTAATTGATGCGACAGTGACAATCCTGCAACTTGCAAACTCAAAGAAGGGGGTATAAATGCATCACACACACGTGAGGAGGGGTAACTGAGAGATAACACACAGCTGGTAAAAGGGAAGCGAGCAAGAAGTGAACCCACAAGAGGAGACAATACTTCTAACAGACAAGCAAGTTTCTGGATGAACGGAGACACAGAAGGCATTCACACAAGAGTTGTGACATTATTGTAACCTGTCTGATCGTGAAATATGCTATATCTCTCTGGAACTTAACTAACAGGAACGAACTCCCAATCCCTACTGTCGGTGTCCAGGATTCGGACTGTGTTCCTGGTATCCTGCCTTTCCAGTTTTTTCCTCTGCTCAGTTTATTAGGAACACCTCCCAAACCTTCATAGGTCTTCAGGATTCAGAGTGCGTTCCCCTCAAACCCTTTTGACCAGCTGTCTGAGAGTCCTGCTTCGGCGAGGGTCTGCCCCCGGACGCCACTGACATGTCAATTACCCTCTCAATTCTATACCATTTAAGCTGGACCGTGCTCATTTTGCTGTGTGCTTTGGCCCTTCCCCTGTTGTTACTACATTCCTTTCAATAAATATCCTGATTGGATTGTACCCCGAATCTGCATTCTTTGATTCCTTTTCCGATTCATAACAGAGCAGGGAGCAGAAAGCGAAGTCAAGACATGCGGGGAAGAGAAGCAGGGAGAACTATGAAAACAGAGAACAAACACACACGAAACATTCAGAAAGTTTGACTTGTTTGCTGGCAGCAAAAATGGGGCATACAGAAGATTATAAGAGAAGATTCTGGAGTGGTACTGAATCTCTGATGAGTGTTTAGACAATGAGCGGGGTGAGTTTAAAAGTAATTGTGTGGTAGAATGTGAGAATTCTGCCCCCCGTCATACCTCTGACGGTACATCATTACTGAGGGCATGTAAACTGTGAAACTAAAAATGTACAAACAGTTTGCTCTGATTGCATTATAATGACATTTTCAATAGCAGGCCGCCGCTGAGAGTTGCTTAAGGCAGCTTAAAGTTCACAGTTACAATGGCAGCCCACTTTCCTCAAATGACCAGGATTATTATTTGTTTGAAAATTAATAGATGATTATTTTCATAATAGTTACTAATTATAACAAAGAATTTGATTTTTTTATTTATTTAAGTAGTATCTGTCATTTCTGCTGAAACTATATATAGACGCATTACACCAACTTGAATCGTCTGTTCCTAATAGCTCTCTGAAGAGCACTTACCACCGCCTGGACACCTGATAAAAGAAATATGTGCCGAGCACCTGTAGGCCAACTGCTCCTCCACCGTTTTATATGGGCGGGATAAAACATATTTACCTCAAGGTGCTACAACCTTCCATATTGTTCACCCATTAAGGCCTAAAAACTTGTACGTTTGGATTTAACGGCATACCCAAACCAGCAGCAAAATCGAAATAAGCAACACAGCGCGACATCCCCAAAAATAGGTTTGTTCTCAACCCTGCAGGAGGCGCGTGCTCCTGCGGAATCGGAGACCATGGTGCCAAACAAGGGTGGAGGGTAAAGGAAGGATTATCCCGTGGGAAATTAGATGTTTGTATCGTATGAATGCCCACACCTGTCATCAAATACTCACTCAACACAACAGGTTAGCACGTTTACACACTTAACACAACCCATTTCCTATTCACAATCTGTCTCCTGTTTTAGATGTAAAAAGGAAAATCTGTTTAAAAGATGCGGAACTGAAAACACAAGACAATCTCTATTTTTACCTTTCATTTGCTTCAATAATTCTTAGGCCTAAATGGCGCAAATAGCCTGTAGGCGACCTGTTGTTGAACATAAAAGGTAAATTCAGCCCATGCTATTGTCACGTAGCCAACCAACTAGTTATAACAGAGAATGGCATTTTGCCCTATTCAATTCTCTGCTCAAACCCAGGCTCTAGTCCTAGAATGACAAATGTACTTTTAAAAGCAAACGACTATGAAAAGGCACATTGTCTAAGTTCCATCATTGGTACAGATAATCATGATGGCTATTTATTTCAGGAAAAAAGCATTTTGCATATGAAGTGGAGATTTAACATAAAATGGAATGAAAGAGGTTAGCCTAATCTATGCCCTGAGATGAATGACTTTAAAACGAGTACTTGGCTGTATCTATGGATCCCAGCTGTGACTGAACAGGAATTTTACGCTATATTTTTGCCGACATATAATTTTACAAATTCCTCGCTTTATCCTTTAAACAACAGATAAATGATTTTTCGACCCAGGGGTCACTCATTACTGCGCCACTCGTCCCGGAATGGTCTATTACTGAGATTTTTACAAGGGCCAAGTCACAGTATATGTGGCGCAGTCGCACCCAGTGCCGTCTGACGTTTTTATATTGTTTCAGCAGCCAGACCTTATCTGATACCAGTTTTATTGGAGAAAGTATACCCTCCTCAGGATCCCTGCATCTGTGACTGCGTGGCCTCAGCTACCCGTTTTCATCTGTGATTTTCGTCAGGATGCGAGGACTGGCACGTTTAGAAAATGTCAAAGAAGGCTGTTTTCACCATGAAAATGAGATGTAGGCGTACGCTCTCCCCACTGGCATCGGGGTTTCCTGGACGCTGTAAAGGCCGCCGAACAGCTTTTTCCTCCCGTGCCGTTAAATTTGTTGATCGTGGTTCCTGATATACAGGCATTGCCATCCCTGTACTGTGACAGAGTGGAAAAATTTAATGTACTTTATAGGAAGTTGGACTTTGCGGGCTGCCTGGTCATTGACTTTTTCTCCGGTTTGGGGTGACGGTGGGCCAAGCTGAGAAGAGGTAGGCCTACTCACATATCCTTTTTTGAGGGACATGTGACCAACATAGGAAACATTTCACATCTGCAGCTTTATGCATGCACATCAACAAATTTAAGAGGTCTTCGGGGATCATTCATCAACACATTTCTAATGTGTTTTTCCCCTCATCACAAGATCTGTTGAGACAGTTAATTCTTTGGTGTTTGGTACATGCTATGTCCACTTGAAGAAATGCTCCAACATACTGACCCAAAGTAACGCCATGAAAACCAGTGTCTATGAAACCAGGGGCAGGTATTGCCTCGCTCATCTTGGAAGTTATTCTGAGCAACCATTGGATAAACTAATTTATCTTCCTATAGCCAAATGTCTTGGCTGGTTAGACAGCATTTATTGATATAAAGTTGCCCATGGGTCAATGACAAATTAGCCTTTTTAAAAATAAATCTTTTAAAATGTACCTAATGCATTTATTTGAAGTTTGAAGAGTGTGTTTCAACATGTCTTAATAGTTGCACAACATTTACAGGGTTTTAGTACAGTTTTAGACTGTATTTGCAATTTAATCTGCCAAAAAACTGCCTAAAACATTACTATTTTGTAATTGAGCTAGGTACTAATAGTAACTTATGGATTCTTTATTGTAGGGGGTGGATATTTTGGTTTTCCAAACAATCTAAGAACAATTAAACCATTAAACTTTTTTTATTTGAAAGGTTTTCATTACAAAATTATGCCCCCATATTAATATTATATTAATTCATATTCAAAATGACATATTTAACACATTTCACAGTGTTACCTTGCTAGGACGTTTGCGCCACCTGACATTCAGAGGGTTTGAGATGGCAAAACAAAATATGTATAATTTTTATGATGAAGACAGGGTTCCTCTCCATATGCAATCTAACAGCGATGAAATCATGGGCTAAATTCAGTAGGATGCAGTGGTGAAGCCATATGGAGAGAAACCGTGTCTTCAGTTGCCAATTACGATAATTGGAAAACGCGTCAATAAAGGAAAATGGTTGAGAACTTGCCAGGACTAAAAGGGACATGTCTGTACCACCCCAATTCCCAGTTCTAGACCCGCCACTGACTGTAAACCAAAGTAGCGCACTCGGACAATGCACGTCATTAACCCCAATGCATTTAGACACATTGTCAGAAATCTTTCGTGATCCGCCCATCTACAGTCGACGTATAACAATCAAATAATATGGATTACGGTAAAATTAACTTGTGTGCGGGTGGCCGCGTCTCTGACGGCCGGAGAAGTGCCCCTGCCGCTTTAAGTGAAGGCAGCAGTAAACTTCTGCATGACAGCCGACGTCACTCCAACCCTTTTCCTCCCAGACCTGCTGAGGCGAGTGCGATGCGAAACGCTTCTTTAATAAGTTTGAAAGTGTGGAGGGAGCGAGAATGTAACTACAAGATCTGTCAGCTGTGAAATCTTCAGGGAATAAACACAGGCTGCATCCCTAACCCGTGAGTGACTACCCATCCCAACTTTCAACGCATGGATTATCATTACAATCATTTAATCGGCACTCTGTGGGCTACATTTGTACAGCTAAAACTCGCCTGTTGCTGCTGACAGGAATAATCTATAATGGATCAATATAAGATATGGAAATTATTTTTTTATTATCTGCCTAATTAAAGAAAGAGGTAATGTAACGTATAATAACTAAAAGTCTGTCCATAATATTTAAGACAAATGTTGTGAATACTTGATTGACGTCTGGCAATGCAAAAAATGTTTTGCTTAGCCACTGAATAAGGCTGTCGAATTACTTTGAGGAATTTAAGGTCAAATATTTCACATTTGCGGGCTTCTCAATGAAAAAGACTTCCGTTCACAGTATGACTTTACTTGCGATTTTTGCAGCGCCTCTTGCTGTCCAAACACGGGCCCCTTGTGCGGAGAAGAGTTTCAGGTGAACTGCCGTTCAGGAGTCTGTTGTTATGAGCCTCGAATGCGCGCTGTGTCAAACGAGCCCAGATGGGGCTTCATCCAAAGCATAGTTAAGTACCTTTTCATCTCAGAGTGAAACAGAATTCCGAATCAAATTGGACAGGTGAATCAAATGGGCTACGGTACTCAGATATTGTTTTGATCCAGAATCATCTCAATGCTGTGATCGGGTCGCTTGAAGTACCATTCTAATCCCTGCCCTTCGTTTTTGGATTAACGCCCATGCCGCAGGGGGGCGTTACTTGCAGATTGAAAATATACAGTATATTCTGTATATTAATTCATGCAGGGATTCAGTGATGCCCAATATCAAGGATTACGGTAAAGTTATTTACCATTGTGAAACCCAACTTGAAATACGCAATACAAATCATTCAAATTTCATTTTGTAATTTTCTAAGTATTAGGATATAGCTGGGCTATATTTCCATAGAATGCAATATCGTGGAATAAGAAAACTAGGTGTACGCTTAATTTGCATTCCTTATTATATTAAGAGTCTTATCGATAGTTTGTTGCAAAGCCATTGTATTGGTTATTGAGACTTTGTTGAATGCCTATTCCCATCACGAGTTATAATAATATGACAGTTTTTACAGTTTTTTCAGTTATAACTCCACTATAGGTCTGTTTCACTTTTCGGATGGCCTATTGGTGTTGGAAGTGACCAGTCAAACAAGGAGAAATATCACTGTCTTCTAGATCCCCACCTCTGAAATTTCCAAGTTTGACTTGATGAGTGAGCAAGTGATGAGCAGTCGTGATGCATGGGAACTCTCGGGAGGGTCGAACCTGCTCGTCACAGCCTCGTTCTCGTGAGACAGCATTTCTGTACGCGGAGCAAAAATGCTGCCTCATGGGGAAGCTTTTCCGCTCTCAGACGCTGCTCTGTGCAATTGTAGAGGAGAAGCACGCAACGATAGTGTTTTTGCTACTGTTCCGTGTGTGCGTATCATGTGCTCATGCATTGTTTTTATGGATCAATCCCAGAGCACTCACTATATCCTTGCCCAACCATTTTCCCTCCATTCGTGTGTTCTGCCAGAGGGACCACCATGTTGAAATCTGTCCTGATCCAGTATGGGCATGCAGAAGTAGGCTATAAACTCCACCGAGAGCAAGTTGGCATCGATGCTGACTTTTCAATCTCACTCTTTTTTTTTTATACCAGAAGCAAAATGATGGGTGAGATGTCATATACAATGCAAAGCATATATCGGTCGTTATGGTGACAAGTCTGATGACTTCCTCAGTTTCCTCCCTGCTGAAAATTCTAGCTTTGACCAGCCTAGGTTGGTCAGGCTAGTTTAAGCTGCGTTTTGGACAGTTTTAGTTAGTCCATCAGCCCTTCACCAGCTGACTCCAGCTGACAATAACAGCGTAACCAGCTTTGACCACCTTCATCAAGCTATAGAGACCAGCTGTAAACATCAAGACCAGCTATGAACAGCTAATAACATAGCTCAGACCATCTCAAACCAGCTTAGAATTCTAGCTAGAATTCTAAGCTGGTTTAAGATGGTCTGAGCTGTGTTATTATTCTGGTAAAGATGTTTGAAGCTGGTCTCTATAGCTTGATGAAGGTGGTCAAAGCTGGTTACGCTTTTATTGTAAGCTGGAGCCAGCTGGTGAAGGGCTGGTTGACCAACTAAAACTGTCCAAAACACAGCTTAAACCAGCCTGACCAGCCTAGGCTGGTCAAAGCTGAAATTTTCAGCAGGGCTGGCGAATAAAGGCAAGGGTGTTGTAAAGTTCACAAGTGTATTTATACCCTCGCTCTTAATGTGGGGTGCATTCCAACAATTGTGAGGGAGGCTTCAAATGGAGTGACACTCAGTACTGAAGTGCTAGTGCTAAGGGTGCAGTTTGGGGAAGGGCCTACTGTCTTTGTGCAGGTTTTCAAACTAAACACCATTCGTGAGCCACCTACTGGCAAACTGAACACATCTTTCTGATGCAGCATAATTCACAAGTAGGCCTACATGTTGCCCTCAACCTGGAAATGTGCTTCTGCTGTCATCTGTTGATGAAATTAGCTACTGCACCAAATGTCATTAAAACCTGCCTGTCAATCAGAGAGGGACAGATTCTGGAGGAAGCAGGAAACATTACCTGCAGCAGCGTTTTCACACCAACAATGTCTTCCATCAGCGAGACAGACTGTTACTGTATAAGAATAATGTTTAAAAGATGGTAGCCTTTCCTCCTTCAGTGATCTGACTTAAACTGGACCTTCACGTGTGTTCGTCGCTGACTTGCAGCATCATGGGTCAGAAACAAGCGCGGACGGGGGATTTGTTTGCAATTGCCGATCACATTGAAAAAGCGTTTTTTTTTAATGTTTCGGATCATCAAACAAATTTAAATATTAGACAAAGATAACCTGATTAAATACAAAACCTCACTTGACTCAGTTAAAGTCAATGTTCATGATTCAACAATAAGAAAGAGATTGGGCAAAAATTGCATCCATGGGAGAGTTCCAAGGCAAAAACCTCTGCTAACCAAAAAGAACACAAAGGCTTGCCTCACATTTGTCAAATAACATCTTGATGATCCCCAAGACTGATGATCTGTGGACTGACGAGACAAAAATTGCATTTTTAGCAAGGTGTATGCCCCATTACATTTGGTGTAAAACTAACTCAGCAGTTCATAAAAAGAACATCATCTCAACAGTCAAACATGGTGGTGGTAGTATGATGGTCTGGGGCTGCTTTGCTGCTTCAGGACCTGGACGACTTGTCGTAATTGATGGAACCATGAATACCTACCAGAAAATCCTGAAGGAGAATGTCTCCCCACTAGTTGGTGACCTCGAGATAAAATGCACCCGGGTTATGCAGCAGGACAATGATTGGAAACACACCAGCAAGACCACCTCTGAATGGCTTAAAAATAACAAAATGAAGGTTTTGGAGTGGCCTACTAAAAGTTTGGACTTAAATCAGATTGGGATGCTGTGGCGTGACCTTAAAGAGGCCGTTCATGCTCAAAAGCACTCCAATGTGGCTGAATTAAAACAATTCTGCGAAGAAGAGAGGGCTAAAATTCTTCCACTGCGATGTGAAAGACTCATTGCCGGTTATGGCAAACGCTCAGTTGCAGTTGTTGTCTCTGAAGGTGGCACAGCCAGTTACTAGGATTTAGGGGGCAGTTACTTTTTCAAATAGGGCCAGGGAAGTTTGGATAGCTTTTTTCCCATAATAAATCATTTAATACTGCATTTTGTATTTACTCGGGGTATCTTTGCCTAATACGAAAATTAGTTTGATGATCTGAAACATTTAAGTGTGACAAATATGCTATACTAATACTGTTCACGCTTCATCCGTGTCACCTAATACCGTTCATGCTTCATCCGTGTCACCTAATACCGTTCATGCTTCATCAGTGTCACCTAATACCGTTCACACTTCATCAGTGTCACCTAATACCGTTCACACTTCATCAGTGTCACCTAATACTGTTCATGCTTCATCAGTGTCACCTAATACTGTTCATGCTTCATCCGTGTCACCTAATATCGTTCACACTTCATCAGTGTCACCTAATACCGTTCACACTTCATCAGTGTCACCTAATACTGTTCATGCTTCATCAGTGTCACCTAATACTGTTCATGCTTGACCCGTGTCACCTAATGCCATTCACGCTTCATCAGTGTCACCTAATACTGTTCATGCTTCATCAGTGTCACCTAATACTGTTCATGCTTCATCCGTGTCACCCAATACCGTTCACGCTTCATCAGTGTCACCTAATACCGTTCACACTTCATCAGTGTCACCTAATACTGTTCATGCTTCATCCGTGTCACCTAATGCCATTCACGCTTCATCAGTGTCACCTAATACTGTTCATGCTTGACCCGTGTCACCTAATACTGTTCACGCTTCATCCGTGTCACCTAATACTGTTCATGCTTCATCCGTGTCATCTATTACTGTTCATGCTTCATCCGTGTCATCTAATACAGTTCATCCGTGTCACCTAATACCGTTCATGCTTCATCCGTGTCACCTAATACCGTTCATGCTTCATCCGTGTCACCTAATACCGTTCACGCTTCATCCGTGTCACCTAATACTGTTCATGCTTCATCCGTGTCACCTAATACCGTTCATGCTTCATCCGTGTCACCTAATACTGTTCATGCTTCATCCGTGTCACCTAATACCGTTCATGCTTCATCCGTGTCACCTAATACCGTTCACGCTTCATCCGTGTCACCTAATACTGTTCATGCTTCATCTGTACACCTTCAAATGAAAGCTGAAAATCTGCTCTATCAACACATAGTAACTCATTCATTCCAAATTCAATATAAATGTTAGATATTTAAAATGTAAAAATTTCTGTTTTTTCATGAGGTTTCAGTGAAATGTTCAAAACTCTTTTGGGTATATGGTGAATGAACACAGCCAGCTGATTACACTGGTAGGAACACAAACCACCTCCTTTGCCTGGCTGTTCCACCACTGCCTTCTAAATTCTTTTGATCTGGGGTATTCAATCATTATCCTGTAAGGGCCTGTGTGGGCACAGGCTTTCATTCCAGCCATACTGTAACACACCCCATTCTATTAATCAAGGACGCTAGCAGAGACCATTGTGGCTGAGTAGTCGGGTTGGGTGTGTAACTGCATGGCAAGGATGAAAGCCTGCACCCACACCGGCCCTTCCTCGTGAAGATTTGATATCCCTGCCTCAGATTTTCATAAAATGTATTTAAAATTGCTACATAGCTCTGACTAAGTAATGTCTCGTTTTTAGGTCACACCCAATCTTACATTCTGACAAAAATCTGTGGCTCATCATGAGAGTGAGGAGCCAGTGGCGCCTCCTGCTGGCCAGCTTGCTACAGCTGAAGCTGCTCTGTATATCCCAAGCCAAGCCACGTTTTGTCAACGGCTTCTACTACGATGATAGGTGTGACAACGGAAAAAAAGAGCGTACGTAATGACGAGGTTCTGAAACTTTAAAAAGTTTTAAATCTGAAACTACATCAAACTTATTTTATTTTGCATTAGAGACGTGCTGACAGCATGTTTCACGCCCAAAACCTTACTAAAATCGCTCTCACCTTCCCTGTCAGTATTGTGTGGGTAATTTGTCTCCATCGCTCTTGTGTCCCAGTTTATTCCAATGGCGTGAGTCTACATGTGGGGGCCAAAGAGTCCACGGTGCTTGCTTTGCAAGGGGGCAGTGCAGTGCTGCAGTGCCGGTACTGGTACGAGCCTGCTTTGAGCGCCCCCCGCAGGACCAAAGTGAAGTGGTCCTTGCAGGCGGATGGCAGACCAGCGAAGCAAGTGCTGGTGGCTCTGGGTCCTAAACAGCGCAGCTTTGGGAACTTCAATGGGCGTGTTCACCTGGAAAGCCCCGCCCCGGGGGAGGTGTTCCTGGTCATCACAGAGCTGCAGCTGAACGACACAGGAAGCTACCACTGCCAGGTCATCGACGGGCTGGAGGACGAGACTGTCACCATCGATTTGACTTTGCGAGGTATCGCTGAATGGCACAGATGCCGCCTGGCTTCTTTTGGCATCTGCCGACTGAATGTGATCCCTGTTTCTCTGACTGCCTGCGTTCGGCTGTCATTGTCACTGTCCCTCCACAGGAGTGGTCTACCCATACCAGCCCCCTGAGGGGCGCTATCAGCTGAACTTCCACGCCGCACGACAGGCTTGTGAGGGTCAGGACTCCGCTCTTGCCACGTTCGAGCAGCTGTTCTTGGCGTGGGAGGAAGGTTTGGACTGGTGCAATGCAGGCTGGGTGGCTGACGGCACAGTGCACTACCCCATCATCTCCCCCAGGGAGGAGTGTGGAGGCGCCAGCCTGGCTCCAGGCATCCGCACCTACGGCTCCCGCCATCCAGTGCTACACCGCTACGATGCCTTCTGCTTCTCCTCTTCTAAATCAGGCAAGGGACGCAACCTCTCCACCGCCTCTACATTACCTCACACAGCTGGCCTGCACTGCGGCCATTTTGTTGGGGCTGTCTCATGTCTCCTTACCAGGGCTGCCTTATCTTTTAAGGCGGCTGTCTTCTATCTACGAGTATGACAATATAGTGTGTCCTGTGGTTAAGACTTTCTCAAATCTTAACATTAGGGCTCCCTCATGTATCATTAGTTATGTCTTATGAGAAGTTCTTAATGTTAAGATACATCTCCTCATCACGCCTGTGTCATGTGATTGGAATGTCCTTAAACTCCATGTTAAATATATCTGATCTCTCCCGGTTAAGGCTGTCCCATATCTACTGATAAGTGCTGCTTCATTGCTCCATATTTGGCTTACGTGGCAGTGGCTGCCCGCTGACATAATTATCGGCCTCCTCTCCTCAACAGGACTTGTGTATTACCTGCAGTCCTCGCATGGGCTCAACTTCACTGAGGCTCTGCAGGCGTGTAAGAGGGCCGGAGCCCGAATTGCCAAGGTGGGTCAGCTGTACTCTGCCTGGTGGTTTAAGGGATTGGACCGCTGCGACGCGGGCTGGCTGGCGGATGGGAGCCTGCGTTACGCCATCACCAAGCCTCGCCCGAACTGTGGCCCCTCTGAGCCTGGAGTGCGTAGCTTTGGCTTCCCTGCTAAGCATGAGAAACATGGCGTGTACTGCTATGATGACATCATATACTGAGACCTACAGCTATCCCACTACACCTGTGCACTGACTCTCCGACTACACTGCTCATTAATCGCTGCTTATAGGCCACTGGGAACACTGTCCATTTTTTTCCTTCAGGTTATAAATGAACTGAATTACTAAGGGAAGAATGATAAACGTTAACTTCTGTGAACTTATAATTATTTTATATTGTTATATTATGCATTATCTGTCATATGTCCCGCAGTCTCTGAACATATTGTGTTTTCCCCTAGAGCTCTAGGTGGGCTGTAGACACAGGGTGCTTTGCTAGAACTCAGAGCTGCTCTTATATACAGTGACTCTCATAAATAGGTGGGTTTTTCTTTTATTTCGACTTCAGCAAATGAAAGTGAAGCCATTTCGGTTTGTGTAAAATAAAGTAAGTCTTTGTAATCAGTATTGAAATGTAGCTACTTCTGATACGCCTCTCTTATGCTCATAACCCTTTTTTGCACCGAATAAATTTTCAAGGAATTTAAGAATTATCTTGAGCTGTTGAAAACCTATCAAGTGGCAACTTGTTTAAAAGAGCTCCCCTGCGGGAGGTTTTCAACAGCATCTGGTTTTGATAGCTTACACCATTGAGCAACTATAGATGCCTATGGTGCGCAAAAGGTTAACTTCATAGGATAATATAATGCTTTCTTATGTCAACAATGCCTCACATTAAGTTGACATTTTTACAATGTACTCCTATCTGAATGTGGATTGCTGCTTGGCATTTTGCCGTGGCAGTCAGCCATCTTATGCTTTGTTTATATAATGTTTACAAGGTCAAAGGTGATTTCTGTCAGGGTAATATTGTTGTAGTTGAAGAGGATAACTTGAATGCCATCAATCTGTTCTCAAAAGCACATTATTTAGAGCTTTGAATTGTATTTTTGTAATTGGAGATATCAAAATGTGAGGTTTATTGCAACCTTTGCAATAAAAAAACATTTTTGTATGATATATGCTTTTGCTCTATGTCTCTCTATGACCAGTGATGAGGTTTGGAAGGCCCGGTCAAAAATTCTGTGCCTGACAAGTCCCCTGTGACCAACATACAGACGGACTGTCACTGCTTACATACAGAGGGTTTTGATTCAAATAAAATTATACTGGATTAATACACAAATTTACTTTGCATGGCAAAATGTGTCTAAATGATCAATTGGGAAGTTTTTATTGATCCAATATTTAGCAAGAAAGCTATTAACCCAGGTCCATGCAAAATGGCTGCAATGTTATCCAGCGGGGCTCCTGTTCGTGTCAGATAATGTCCACTAAAAGTGCATGTTTTGCAACTGACAGGCTCAAATTGTTACAACATTATGGAAAGCTCCCCTACAAAGACAGATGTGCGCCTAACATTCAACAAAAGTCTGGCTCAAGGGGAAGTCTCTCCGAAATCAAGGAGGGAAGTGAACTGCTGCCGGAAGGCAATAGTGTAAACACGAGTGAGAGTTAAAGCCAACTCGAGAAGGGTGGTGTACGGAGTTGGAGTGCAGAAAGAGTCGTGTTGTCAAAACAATAAAGAATGAGTTGTGTTTGCGCATTTCCAAATTGAGGCAACAAAATAACGCGCCGCACTTCCTTAAGCTCGCAGAGACCCTCAACTAAATTTTGGGGTTGTGGCTAGTTGTGCTGCACATGGATGAAAACCGTCCAGTGCCTTGCAGACCATTGTGTTTCCAGTGACTATTTAGACCAAGATGACTACTGCCTGTCGAACAGGAGAAGAAATCCTTCATCAAAGTACTTTTTCCTGAAGTAAAGGGCTGTTCCAAGAGTGCAGAGACCTGCTGCTGACTAAGTGGAGGTAATGTATTTCGCCAGTTACGGTGGATTTACACTGGTCCAATGCATCAAGTGACACCTACGCCTCCCATTCATTTTCTATGGAGAGTGGCGAAAGCGTCCAAAGCAGTGGCGCAATGCATGATGGGAGTGGCGAGTCCAATTTGGTGCTTTCAGCGCGTTGAAGAAGCTGGGATATCTCGTTTATGGTAATGAATCTGGCAAACGCAAAGCGAATATCCAATCAAGGGATAGCAGACGGTGTGTGCACTGTCTTCAAGGCCACATGGTCTCTGAAATTATAGTTCCGCTTCTCGCAAGTTCACCGGAAAGATATAAAAGAGAAACTATAGTTTCGTCGTTTTGGATTTTATTAGAGGGTTTCCTGCCAAATTAGGAGGACAATGACAAAAAATAGGCGTGCAATGCACGGAATACCCCTCAGCCCGATGTTGAAGGTTTTGGAGACGCCCGCCCGCCCGCCGCCCGACTGCCCGCCCGCCCAACCGCACGAAGGATAGCAATACCCCGTCAGCCTTGAGGGCTGAGGAGTAAAAACAGCATGAGGAGGAAGGTGGCAGAGATTGTTGGCGTCTCCGGTAAGTTTATCGTTTTCTTAAAAATCCTGTCATACGCAGCTCAATGCTGCCAGGGGAGGGCCGCATATTTGCGTTTATATTTGGCGAGATATACGCTGCGTAGGAAGACTTCACATCGTTAGAATGAGTTTTAATCAACAAATAATCAACAAAACACCTCAATATGACTGACCGAAGATTTTAAATACAACTGAACGTGGTGTTTATTTACTGATAACCATTTCCTACCAACAGATTATAAATATTCTCAGCACAGTACCGTGTGAATGTTGTCATCAAAGCAAAAACCACACAATCATAAGAAAAATAATGCACTGTTAAAAACAACGATGCCTTGCCTCAGAACATGACAGGAATGAAAGCATTAGTTATTTGACCCCTCTGAAATGTGGAACTTGGCAGCTTACACAGTGGAACGTATCAGATGACCAGCAGCAGCAGCTGAGCTCATCTGTGTGAAAGGTGGGCCAGCTCACTGCGGCCACATCTCTTGGTAGCTGGAGGGAGAGAGAGAAGGAGTGAGGCGAGCAAAGAAATAAATGATTAAAAATGTGTGATGTCGGGTTCATGTATGTGTCTGTGAGAGCATGGTTGTGCACGTGCATGTATGTGAGTGTGTGAAATAAAGGTGCATGCAATATGCCCGCATGGCATATTGACCCATAAAACAAAATTGAGAAGGATACATTAAGGACTGTACCGTGTTGATTGACAAAACGCTGTGTGTATAAGCCATGTACAGGGATCAGTTCAGTTCAGTGCTGCAGCTCAGTGAAAAAAAAATCCTTTCATCCTCAAAATCAACAAGGATCCTCTTCATATCATTGTTGTACCACAAACAAAATGAAAATGATTCAACCATGAAAATATAAAACTGGCCTTATTTTAGGGGGGTTTGTTGGTTTGGGTCAAAGTTAGGGTTAGGGCAGGGGATTGATTTTAGGGTTTGGGGAATGGAAATAGGATTTTAGGGCTAAAAATCTTTGTGCGAGTTTGTGTGTGTGAGAGAGTATGTGACATGTAGATGTGTGTATGTGTGTGAGTGTGTGTGTACAAATCTGTGTGTGCGAGATATATGGATGGGCATAGATGTGTGCATGAGACGGTCCATGTGCATGTGTACATATGCAAGTGCAGGTGTGTGTGTACGCGTGTGCGCATGCATGATTGTGCACACGTTTGAAATTCTCTCATGGAAGCGAAGGAACACAATATGCATGTCAGGGTGAGTGTGTGAGAGAGCTTGCTATCGATGTAAATGCGCACTCACAGCTGACACACTCTACCCGTGGTCTCTCCCACTGACCGCCTGCAATGCAGCGCACTACAGGTAGGTGGCGCTGTGAGAATCCGGCATTACACTGGTATCGCACTGCAGATCCGACCCTGTGCTGCTCTCTCCTCTTCCCAATTACCCTGGCATTCCGCACCTCAGGAGGGGCCCCACACCAAGCTAAGCATCATAAAACGAGAGGTACGTCAAATCAAAAGAACGAAATACAGGCTGTGTCCGAAATCACTCGCTCATTCACTATTCCCTACTCACTATAAAGGGACTCACCATGTAGGTGACTGTATAATGAGCTCATTGGCTGAGGGAAGAAACGCTTTCGGACACTACCTGGCTCGTTTTGTCGCTGCTGTTAGTAGCGTCATTGCTGTCGCAAAATTAAATTGTACCTGTTCAACTTCAGTTGAAGGATGTTTCTAATAACTGAACTGAGTCGGCTACATTTGCCACTGTATTTGTGTTTACCATTACCGATAATAAAATTTGCCTTACATTTTTTTTTATATTGTCAGCTATTTTTTGTCCTCCAACTCATCATTATTCATTTTAATTGTTCCTAAATGTCTGTTTATATCCTGTGTAAACAAACGGGCCTCCTGTGCTGCTTGGTTTGCAATTCAAAACAAAAAAAAACAAAACATTTTCGCACCTTGCGCTAATAAATGTCTCATGCCTGTTTTTAAACTCTGTTGGCTAAACGCTGCCTCCCCTGCGGGAGCTCTTTTAAACAAGTAGCTGCATGATAGGTTTTCAACAGCTGAGGATAACAACATTTTTAATTCCTTGAAAATGTATTCAGTGTTCAAAGGGTCAAAGAACTGGCCTCTGTAATATTAGGGTACTGATATCCATATCAAGGGTACCCACAGGAACTGCAGCTGGTTTTACTGTGCAATCACTCGTGGACTTCACTGTAACTGTAGGAGTGAATGGTGCTCGAAACCGCGCCGGTGTTTCATTAGCTTCAGGACGTGGTGCGGAGCTCACCTGGCCTGGTCTTGCAGGTGAAGGGCAGTTGGTAGGAGCAGGACACGTCATTCCACCGGCCCTTCTCATGCCAGATTATCACCACACAGTCCTCTCCCGAGTGGAAACTGTCCGGCTGCTTTTGGCACCAGTTCTCATATTGCTAAGAGTCAAAAGAGCTGACGTCACCGACTGAGGGGAAGGGGGCATGTAGCAGAGTTGGGTTCAAGTACTTTCAAGTACTTTCAAGAATTGGATGAAAGTATTTATTTATTTTTTTAATACCAAAGCACTTGCACTTGTATCGGAGTACTTCCTATTAATGCCTAAAGTACTTGTACTTGTATTCAAGAACCTTTCAAAGTTCTTGACCAATCTGTCTCCTCAGTGCTGACAGAGATTGGTCAAGTACTTTGAAAAGTACTTGGCTACTAGTATTATTATTATAATACTATAAATATTATAAAATTATTATTAGGCCTAATGCCTAATATTAGGCATTATTAGGTAGTACTCAGATACAAATACAAGCATTATAGTATGTAAAAAAAATGCATGCATAAAATTCTCAAAAGTACTTGAAAGTACTTGGACCCAACTGTGGCACGTAGGCTAGTTTTCGTCAAGCAGGAGCGCTGATCTCTGACCAGTCTGACCATCTCCAGCCCTTCTCATTTCCTGAAAAGACTGATCCTAGATCAGCATTGTTTCTCTGAGTATAGGGGCCAGATAACTGCCAGTGTGGGATCTGCCAACACCAGAGAGCAGAGCGGCAGGTACTGTATGGAGCTTTGCTGCGTCTGCTAAATGGGCTCCAACACAACTGAAAGAGCACTGACACTGAGGTGGGAAATGGAGGAATGAACACACTGCTCAGTTGGGAACGTAGCAGACTGGCGTCCAAATAATATTTGTTATAAACTTGAATGCTATTCTTGAACTGAATAAACCTCCCTGATGTATTCAGATGAAAAACAAGTGGTGCCAGGCACAACACACCCCGCTCCTGCACATGTTGAACTTTGACCTACTTTTCCTAAATTTAATAGGCATGTATTCTGGGTCAGTGGCAATCCCTAAACCCAATTTGGGGTGAATCTGGCCATTAGTTTTGCTGCTAAAGTGTTAACAAACAAACAAACCGAACCAAAAGCAATACCCTCGCCCTCCTCTTTCGGGGTGGGGTGGATTAATAATCCCATAACGGTAGACCCCACCCGTCTACTTTTCCTCGCATTTCCAATGCTGCAGGAAAGACCAACAGGACCCAGAAAATAACAATCACTATTTGAACCCCATTCTGTCTAGTTCCCATCAGAGAAATATCTTTATCTCACCCATCTCTCATGGTGGACGTCCATCAAACACTGATCAGTGTGACTCTTACCCTGGGGGACCCATCTGTCCACTGGAAATCATTGGGCACCTTCATATCATTCAGCCCAATCCACTGGTAATCCGGAGTGAGGGCTGGGCAGAGAGCGGAACAGTCCATCAGTGGAACAGGGAGGGGGGGCACACGATAGAGGAAGCGGAGAACAGCATAGACTTCACTCACCAGTGATAAATTCCTGCTCTTGTCGTGAATGGATGCTCGCCAGGTGGGACTGACGATCCCGGCAGTGCCGTTCTGCCGCTTCCCATGTTTCTCGCCGAGACACATGAAGATAGCAGCACCCCTCGAAAGCAGCCCAGCCTTCTTCACACCCCGGCCCGTCTGCAGTCACAGCAGAGGGAATCAGTGAGGCCCCCAATCCCTGTGCACATCAATCCAGTCCACACAGCTGAAATTAGGTGATATTTTGCTATTAAAATCATGTAATATTGCAAAGGCTGATTCCATGAACATAACACTGACTTCAGCTAGGGCTGGGCGATATATCGATATTATATCGACATCGCGATGCAAAGTAAAATATCTTCATGGATTCTGGATATCGTAATATCGTGATATGAGAATTGTTGGCTTTTCTGGTTTTAAAAGCTGCATTACAGTAAAGGGTCATATTTTTCTGCTCGTACTGGACTGTTGTAGCTGTTGCCTGGACCTGCTTGTTTGTTATGTCAACATTACTCATAAATGGTCATCAAAAATGTCACTGTGTAAAAATTGTGACCGCACCAACATTTGTCTCGATAATATCGGCAAAATATCGATATTGAGGTATTTGGTCACAAATATCTACATATTAGATTTTGTCCATATTGCCCAGCCCTAACCTCAACCTCTTCCAATAGTCTGTCCAGACCAAGCTCTCACTCCAGTAGTGCACCATCGGTATGAGCTAGAATAGGGTGCTCACTGCAAGAATATGTGGCAGGCAAATAGGCAGATGCTGTGTGATGCTTTCAGTCAGTATGGATCAAAATCTCTAAGGAATGTACCCAGTTATCTTCCAGAGTTTGTGCAGTGAAAAATTCAGTTTGCTGTCAAATACTGGAGGTGCTCTCCAGTATTTGACAGTTCAATGATATTAAATTGTTGGGTAACTGTATGTTCCCTATGGACAAACCCATGTAAAAATAGAAATGGATGGCAGTGTAATGCAGGAGACACGTACCATCCACGGTCAGGGGTTCTCCCAGTCCAGGGGCGGTCAGCGGTGAAGTGGTCGGCAGGGGAACAGTCTGCAAAGCCGGCACCTCCATCACCTGCTCGTCTGTCAGAATGGTGACATCATCACCGCCCAACTGGAGGCTGGGCCCCGGGGCCCGGCCTCCAGACTGGAAACCACTGATAGTCACAGATCCCAAGTGTAGGTTCCCTGACGCCTCCAGCCCCACCTCGGAGCGTCCAGAGCTCACTGTTCGATCCTGGATGTCTGAGTCCACAAATATCACTTCCGGGATTGCGGATCTACTGCCAGACCCATGGCCCCCAGAGCCGGAGGGATCTCCAGTGAGCTCCAGCTCTGTATTGTCCAATAAGTGAGAGGCACTTACCTCACCACTCTCTACCAGAGTCACGACAAAGACCTCATCCTCCTCAGGGCTCTGCCATGACCCACTATACCCAGAAAATCCCCAGTAGCCCGAGGAGACCTCCCTTCCCCCAGGGCCTGGGCTTGAGGCAGACTGGCCCCACGAGAGAGGAAGGACCCCACTGCTACTCTCTCTGGCTTCCTGTGCTCCAGCGGCCAAGTCCTGACCTGTCCGAGGCGTAACTTCCAGGCCGGATCCATCGCCAGTTTGGCCAGAAACTTCACCACCGCTCTCGCCCCACTCCACGAACTCTGCAGCGCCACTACCGAAAAGGCCCTCGGAGGCTGGGGCAGAACCAGAGCCCAGCAGGACCACAGAGGTGTGTGGGGTCACTGAAGTGGGATGGACCTCATAGATGGGTGGGGATATGACGGGAGGCTCTGCAAATAGAGAAAAGAATCTTAAGATACAGCAGTGCTTTCAGTTTTCAGTCGCCTCAATTTTGTGGTGCAATGCATAACAATGCTTTCAAATGTAAATTAGACTGTCGTCAGTTTTTACCAATTAGTCTGAGCAACTGTGGCTAATAGGGAGATGTAAACTGCAGGAGGTTTAGGTTATTAAGCATTTAAAGGTGAGGTTTCAGAAGATCAAATTCAAAATCAGAAGATTCCCCAAGTAAAAATGTCTGACCCCTGGTATTGAAGCAGATTTGAAGACCCGCTGGTTTAAAAATGCATCACACTGGATCATTACCAAATTAAAATTTATAACACTATGCCTTTTAGACACTTCAAGTGTTCTACTTTCCGCTGAAATATACTTTGCCGAGGTGCTGTCTCCTCCTTTAACTGTCTCCCCATCCAAAGTCAGGGTTCTGCATTACTCTTTCCTGGAAATTAAACTGAGTTTAGCTGGGTACAACCCTTCATATGAAGGGTGTGGGCCAAAACTGCAATGGATATCCAATAGGAACAGCAAATCAAAGCCAAGAAAAGTTCTTGTGGCCACCATTGGGTAAGTAAGGTGATATGTGAAGTTAAATATAGCTCTCTGAAGTTATGTGGGAAAGGTACGCAAAGTAAGGTGCACATGTTTTCGAAGAGCAGCAGAAGTTGTCAAGCTATAATTGATATATTACATTAAGGAGTGGTCCGTGCGTGGAATAGCTTGTCAGGAAATGTAGTGGAGGAAACATCTGTTTTCAAGATCAGGCTCAACAGAGTGCAAAATAAGATCTAGTTTATCAGCAAACTAAGCATTAAGCACCCTTTTGTAGTGGGATTTTGGTGAGCATTGTTGGTTTCAATTTTCATTATTCAGTCTTGCTGCCTGGTATTATTAAAAGCAGGCTCAGGTAAACACACTTATTATGGATAATAATAAAGAAGATAGTGCTTTACCCCTGAAACAGTAAGTGTCATATCTGTTGTTGGGGTTGGGGTATCCTGTCTGGTTGTGGAAGGCGTAGACAGTGTAGACCCCAGTTGTGCCCTCTCCACACTGTGGGCGGGGGCTGGTGAGAGGATATCTGACACTGCCGTCTGACAACCAACCAGCGCGACACTTATCATAGCCCCGCCTCCACGCAGCAAACAGTTCACCAGGAGATGCCAGTCTGGCCCCCTGCTCCTCACAGCGAATTACAGCCTCTGTATAGGTGAAACCATCGATGGAGCCAACATGGAATATCTCCCCTGAGAGAGAGAAAAATAAAGAGAGAGTTTAAGCGAAAGTTATCCTCAATCACTCCAGTGGACCAAAATTCTGAAGTGAAATTCATGACTTATTTTGCAATCCCTTTTCCCTGAGCCTAAACATTGTGACACAGTGTCCGAGACGCTCTCACCATTCAGCTGGTGAGCGTAGCAGTAAACATCATGACGCTCGTCTCCTGGGCGCAGGCCCTGTGACATCACAGCTGGCAGGTCCACCACGCCCCCCCAGCATTTGTCCCCTGGAGACACAACAGGGTACCTGCCAATCAAACGATAACATGACTGTCTCTGCCAAAACACAGACGTGATGGAAGGCCAACCATTTGTGAGCCCAAGCTGAACTGATCTTTTACTTGAGTCATTCAGACAAGGCATCGCGACTGAGCGCATCTGAACCGTCCCCCTGCACAAGTACACAAGACACCCCTCCACACTGATTTTGTATTGAGTGACAGTTCCATCTCATCTTTTTAGTCTACTAGTTAGAAGTAACCAACAGAAATAAAAAATGTAATAATTTCCAGGCACTCAGAGAATAATTAGATCAGAAAGAAGCAAAAAAGGATAAACAGCCTTTATTATTTCATGGCTAAACCATTAAAAAAGCCGACATGTTTTGACCTATGCGGTCTTCATGAGGGCGTGAAAAGTGCCATAGGCCAAGGCAAATGTATATAGACATAACAACCAATAGGGAAGGTGAGACATGTCACCTGATGACCTAAATAGGTACAAAGGGATGTATAACTCAGCAACAAAAGTTTCTGTGACACCAATATTGTTAATTATTTTTCATAACGCAATTATGAAATTGTCATACATGGTGATATCAGACTGAAACAGTACACGTAAACACAACATTGAAATGGAAATCATGAAAATGCGAGAAAATGACTTTGCACGTGAAAATGTGCGTAAATCATGCTTGTGGATGGCAATAAAAGAGGAGAATTTTTGGAATGTTCATATTGTGCCTGATGAACGACGGAAGCATCACTTATCGAAAACACAGCCATTTCGGATCAGGAAATCTACCCTCTAAATGCCAAGACTGTCTGAAAATGATCGGTAAAGAGCCATTGGGATGATTGAATCCGGAACCTCGCAGAGGGAAGTTGCTCATTGCCTGAATGTCCACCGAAACACCATTTGGAACTTATGGCAGCGTCATCAGCAGACAAGACATGTCAGAGACCGTCCTCGCAGCGGCCGTCCACGAGTAACCACTCCCAGACAGGACAACTGGATTCAAACAACCCATCTCCGAAATCGATTCCAACCTGCAACCATAACTGCAAGAACGATACCTGGTTTGAGGCGACTGTCTGCACAGACAATCCGTCGCCGTCTCCGTCATTTTGGCATTGTCCCACGTCGGCCAGCAAGACGTCCAATACTCACAGTACAACACCGACGACTGCGTCTACAGTGGGCACAACAACATCGACGGTGGATCCAACGTCAGTGGGATCTTATACTCTTCACTGATGAATCAAGATTCATGCTTAACTGATGTGATGGTCGTTTACGTGTATACCGTCGACGTGGAGAACGTTATGCCAACAACTGTGTTCAGGAATTTGATCGTTTTGGAGGTGGTAGTGTCATGATTTGGGGAGGGATCACGGCTAGAAACAGAACAGATTTGCTTGTTATTGATGGAAATCTGACAGGTCAAAGATATCGCGATGAAGTGCGACGGCCATTGGTGGTACCGTTTTTGATGCAACATGGTCCCGGAATAACGCTGCAACATGATAACGCCAGACCACACGTTGCAAGGATTGTACAGCAGTATCTGATGCAACAACATGTCAATGTCCTGCCATGGCCAGCCAGATCCCCAGACATGTCCCCAATCGAGCATCTTTGGGACGAGATGGATCGACGTTTGCGGCGGTTGGATAACCCGCCAGCTACACTACAGGAATGGCGACAACGTCTACGTCAGATTTGGAATGACATCCCACAGCAATTTCTGGCACATCTGATTCGGTCCATGCGCCGGAGATGCGTTGCTTGCATCATGGCACGAGGAAGTCACACCCGGTATTGAAGTGTGAAGGTCACAATTGGTTAGACGTCAGACAAGTGCTTCATGACGCATGAAAATGACATTTTTCGTTTTGAGTGACGTTGGCACTGAAAAGTCAGTGTTTCTCCTGTTAAATAAACATATTGATTGCATTGAGATCTTTGCGTGTCATTTATAACATACACATAAATGGTGTCACAGAAACTTTTGTTGCTATATATGGTTTAAAAAAATAATTGGACAATAAATGCACAAAAATAAACAAGTAGATCCAAAAAGGAAATGTATATGTATACACATACGAACATATAAAGATATGGAAAAACAAGATGTGCAAATATAAAAAAAGAGAGATCTCAATATTGAAAGAGAATTATAAAAAAGACAGAAAATCAATATCCTCATTTAACCCTGGATAATTAAGGGCATCAAATGTATGAATCCAGGAGGATTCCCGCTGGCAAAGCCTTTTAAATCTATTGCCGCCTCAGAGCGCTCTATAGGCGCTCTAACCTGCTCAATGCCCTCGATTTTAAGAAGGGAATCATTGTTATCATGTGCCTCCCGAAAATGTCTGGCAAAGGGACACTTGTGATTCTTCTTGCGAATGGCGTATTTATGCTCGACTAAGTGATCGCGAAGACGCCTCTTAGTTCGGCCAATGTAAAAAATTCCCGGACAAGTACATGACCAGCTATGAACCATGTTAACAGTGTTGCAGTTAATGAAATCTGTATGTGTGTATGTTTTCCCAGTTTTGAAATTTGAGAAGGATTTAGTTTGGAGGATATTGTCACAATGATTGCAGTTATAACATTTAAAATTTCCAATAGGTTCACACAGCCAACTGGAAGTACTTTCAACAGGGAGATAACTGCACACAAGTTTGTCCCTTAAAGTGGGCGCACGTTTAAAAGGGGAACATGGGAGTTTCAGGGAAAGCATTACGGAGGGCAAGGTCTTTTTTGCGTCTTTTTGATCCAATTATTCTCTGAGTGCCTGGAATTCTTACATTTTTGGTTTACTCTCCCATTCCATGCTTCCAAGAGCGCCAGCTTTACATTTTTTTGGTAACTGTATTATCCCATGAGTGCCGAATATTTTCTGTTATACGCCGTTAACCTGCAGAAATGCCTGAATGTTGCTGTGTGGTGGAATTGGCCACAATCAAGTAAAACTACTCAGAATTTTTTTAATGAAATGCTGATCTGCATAATGGAGCCAATGAGAGGAGAGAATTGGGTGACAGCAGCGAGACGGAGCACATTGGGCCACATGCGAGAAGCGATACAAGAAATTCTCTTATTTTTGTTCTTCCCCCCTATTTTTTGTCCCCCGCCGCAACGCGGAACGGGGGACTATGTATTCAGCAGCGTCCGTCTGTCCGTCCCGTTTCTTGTTAACGCGATCTCATGAACCGTTGCACCCAGAGTCTTCAAATTTGGTATCAGCCTATATTGGGGCATTACGCAGACACCAGTCGATATGAGTGACTTTGACTTTATTTTCAGGGTCACCACTTTGGCAACTTTTCAAACTCTTGTTAATACGTTGATGTGTGTGGTATTTCCTGAAGCGGTATTTCATGAAGCGGCGGGGGACATGGCCACCTTTAGTGGCAAATACTTGTTCTTATTTTGTTCTTACCCATTGATTTCTGGGATGCACCAATGTTTTCTTACTTTTGCTTTTCTCTTAGATAAGAGAAGGTTTTACGAGCGGTCGAGAGCACTCTTACCGAGATAATAGAAAACAAAACTGTCATCTCTGCCAACAAATTGCCATTCCAATGCACGGAAACACAGGTTTTAAAACCTTAACATTAAAATTGCATCAAATAATCGCATTTTGATCGTTTTATATTTTTGAGAAATTATGATTTTATTATTTTTTGTAATTTTTGGGCTAAAGAGTTTGGCCAGTTAAACCTAATTAGGACTAAACTATAAAAACCCTCAGATACTTGTGTTCTGCTTCTGAATGGCTTACCGATTGCTGTTGGACGCTTTGGTCATCCAGGCCTTACGCAGAGAGTTTTAGAGGTCGCGCTGATCTGTTTGCTTAGACAGATGAATGGCTACTCGTACCAAATGTGAAAGCAACTGTACTTGAGCGCGGAAGATTACTGTTATGTGTCACGGCTCTCCTGTTCTAACAAAGGCATCGGTGAAAAGATATCCCAATTCAAACGAAGAAATTCAATGTTTGCTCGAAACATGCGGACAAATCGCAGCTGGATACCACATGCAAAAATTCTGAAATTTATGGAATAATTTGTGAATAGTTACATTCGCATGGTCATCACAGAATAATAGATCAATGCCGTGACAAACCATAGAAAATTCGGCTGCAATATTTCAAAGTGCTGGACGCCATGCAAAAGTCTGGCAGCTCAAGTAATGAGAGATAAATTTTCGTGGTATGAGGCAGTGGACAGCATAGACCGGCCAAAAACACAAAGGCGAAAGAATTCCGTATGCAACATCCACCGACATCGAATGTAATTAGTTCATTTTCGGCTTACCTTGATGTTTTGGTTCCCAGAGTAAGATTTGGATGTGCAAAAACATCAAGCATTCAGTCAAGAAAATTCCAATTTTAATTTTTCGTGCTGCGATACGTGGTAATCCATGTTACAGATGACACACCGGGTTGCTAGGACACAGGTAGCGTGTGCATTCGCAATATTAAAATTCAATATTAATATTCTAAACCCCCTTCTCAATATTAAAACTCCCGGAAATATATTAACGCCTCCTTTTAAAATCGTTCCCCATTTAAAACCACCAAGGTGCATACTGCAACGCGCTGTATCGGAATTTTGACGTGTATGCAAGTGTACTCAGGTACAGTATGATATTACTAGTGTGAAAGCTGACCAGCCGGGGAAAAGGGGAGGGGGGACAATCGTGCTGTAGCATGGTAAGGAACAACAATCGGCGAAACAACGACATATTAAAGATTCGTTCGGCACCAACCATTCATCGTAACTCCCTCTCATTCCGAAAAATAAATCTGGAAAAGGCAAAACTTAACCCCTAAAATCTAATTTCCTGCCCGGAATCGTTCACGGCACAGCCATGAAATTGTGACACGTGCGCTGATTGGCTGCCAGGTCGCCGATACCAGACACAGGGTTTGACAAAAGAAAGTTGACGCATGCAGTGGTAAAAGACAAGTGGTGTCTGGCGATTTCCATTTTTGCAGGTTTTGTCAATGGCATGCTATGTGACCCTACTGGGCCAGTAAACGTCAGAATATTAAAATAAGCTCTCGGAGGCACATGAATGGGGCTATAGATTGCCATTAGCAGTCAGCTCTTTGCACACGGCACATCACCTGTCCTTATATGGTGTTTAGTGGGTGTCATGCTAATTTAGAGCAACCAGCCACGTGCTTCCAGTTTATGAACAAGTGGGATTCAACATTCAGCACACATGGCTAAGAGCAGATTTGGAAGGTAAGAGCATTTGGTGCATCCGGGATTCATTTCTCTTATTTTTTTCCCTTAGCAAAAAAATAAGAGAAAATATAAGAGATATTTAAGAGAACGTTGCTGCATGAGGCCCATTGTGTCACATTCTGATGCACAATGTTACGTTATGTCTCTGTAACTTTTGCGGTAGATATTCATCAATCAAAAGATTTGACTACAAATGAGTGATTGACAGAGCATGGGGGTGTTCATTGGACCAATGGATGTGAGTCTGGCCGCAGGGTCACCTGACAGACTGGTCACTCAGCCAAGCTGGGATGCAGCCATGGAGACCAGTCCTTAAGGCAGCATGCAGCTGTAGTGGGCTGGCAATGACTCCACCCACTTTCCGACACGCCTCCTGGGCCTCTTCAAACGTCAGGGCGGAGTTGGGGGAGGGGCCACGGTAGTGGAAGACCACACCTGTCCAGGACAGGACCACAGGACTGATGGTTCCAATGGGGCTCAGCACAATAAACTCAAACAATATAGCTTCATGCACACAAACAGGAATGGAACCAAGTAAGACTCCCCACAACCACAGAAACATAACCAAAACTAGAAAGGCACTCAGAGAGCACAGAACCTCCGCCAGGGGGCAGCAAAGCCAAAAGCACGGCGATTGGAACTCCGGCCCATTGGAAAGACTTGAAATCTTGAACTTTGGCGTATATCTCAGCAATACTTTGGCCTAGATATGCCAAAATTTAATCATCTCTTCCTTGAGTTAATACCCACCTACCCTGAAAATTTCGTCAAAATCCGGCCATAAGTTTTTGAGTTATGTTGTACACAAACAAACCAACAAACAAACCAACAAACAAACGGCACCGAAAACATATACCTCCTCGGCGGAGGTTAATTACATAAAAACTCTATTTCTATAGCAAAACACAGCACAGGCATGACTTGGCAATACGGTAACGGTAACAGCCAGACGCAGATAGGTTTTCACATAGAGCCAGTAATCCTGACTGTAGGCAAGGGTTGTTGCCTAGAAAGTGATGCAGAAAATACACTACTGCTCAGCTGAACAGGCAAAGGTTTTCCGTCAGTAGCTGGATAACGGCTCTGTAACGGCTGGATAATAACTGCGATCACTGCCCAAGACGACGGCGTATCGCTCAATGTTGTTGAGCTGACAACAGGCCCCTCTTAGACGGATGGCTCACTGTTATGAGAGGTTATCACAATACGGCTGTTGACACTGTTAATGCACTAGTGCACATGAATGACCGGCTGCAGAGCAGAGCATGCCAGCTCAATTGTTCTTGTATTTTTTTAAGTTGTGATCTCACGAAAGGGTGCATGCATTTTTAAATGTTCATCATTTCAAAAATACATTTCAACATAAAACCCATGATTTTCTGCGTGGTAAAATTATATTCCAAGGTATTAATCTGTGCGTTAGCATGGTTCTTGTATCTAGGCTATGTACATGTAGTCGCACATTTGTTTTGAGTATTTCAACAACCTAAAAACTCCCAAAAAAACAAAGTCCACATTAAACGGATAAGAAAGTACAACCCCAAATCCAAAATAGTTGGGACAAAGTGGAAATTGTAAATAAAATCAAAACGCAATGATTTTCAAATCACACCGGCCAATATTTTATTCACAATACACCAGAGATAACATAGCAAATGTTAAAAGTGAGAAATTTTACAATTTTATCCACAAAATGAGCTCATTTCAAATTTGATGGCTGCTATGGGTATCAGAAAAGTTGAGACAGGGGCCTGTTTACCATGGTGTAGCATGCCCTCTTCTTTTTAACACAGAGTGGAGGCGTCTGGGCATTGAGGAGACAAGTTTAACTATTGGAATATGTTCCCACTCTTGTTTAATACAGGCTTCCAGCTGCTGGAGAGTTTTGGGTCTCCTTTGACAGACTTTTTGTTTAATTAGGCGCCAAATGCTCTCAATCGGTGAAAGATCGGGACTACAGGCAGGCCAGTTCAGCACACGGACTCATATACTACGAAGTCATGCTGTTGTAATAGCTGCAGTATGTGGTTTTGCATTGTCCTGCTGAAATTATTATGAAATTGTGTGGTATCCTGACAGCTGTCCTGCAGTGTCCTGTGTGGTGTCCTGACAGCTGTCCTGCGCAGTATCCTGTGTCCTGCGCGCTGTCCTGCACCAGTCACAGTGTCCTGTGTGGTGTCCTGAGAGCTGTCCTGCGCAGTATCCTGTGTCCTGCGCACTGGCCTGCGCTAGTCACAGTGTCTTGCGTGGTGGCCAGCGGCAATTGAGCAGTGTCCTGCACACTTTTAACAGGTTGGGACAGTTTTATTTATTTAAATTTCATGCAGTCGGAGAGAGGTGATGGGTTTATATTTATTTTTATCTTGAAAACAGCAACGTTCGAATAGCACACATCCTTGTAGATTTTGGCTGTGCGTTGTAGGTTATGGGCTACGTTAACCGGATCAATCACGAGTACTAACGTGTTCAATATATCAAATAGAGCACACTGCTCCTGTTGCAGGACAGTCACTATCTGTACACCATTTCTAATTTTAACATCGATATGTTTAAAACTCGTCCCTGTTTTACATGGGTTTACAATGATGATTCGAAACTGTAGTCACATTGCTTGTATCTAGCCAGAGATACGACATAGCTTCCCAGAGAGCAAACACCTCCGCTCCGGATCTGCCCCGGCTCTGAGCCGGATCAGCTGGAGTCGGCACAGAGCCGGATCAGCAGGAGACGGCACAGAGCCGGATCAGCTGGAGTCGGCAGAGAGCCGGATCAAGACCAATACATGACCTATAATTAGAAATGGTAATGGAAAAAGTGAATTCCTATTGCCTACATATATAATTGATGTGGCACTGTAAATCCAAAACTTTCACTGACTCTGCAGCATTTATTTTCACCGTCCTTAGGATTGTCACAGAGCTGTGCAACTTGCCTTACAGCCTTGCCTTGCCTCTTAAGCCGTGACAACATTCATAATATAGAATGGATTCTCGCAGTATCGCAAACTACTTTACGCAAAGCTGTGCTGCTTAACGAGCAACACAAGCGCTGAAATTATAAAGACATATTGATATTTTTCCTCATCATTTATGCGAAGAAGATGCCTCGTAATTTTGAGGTGCAATGCATAACAATGCTATCAAAAGTAAATTAGATTCAGTTTTTACCAATTAGTCTGAGCAACTGTGGCTGATTGGGGAATGTAAACTGCGAGAGGTTTTGGTTATTAAATATTTAAAGGTGAGGTTTCCGAAGATCAAATTCAAAATCAGAAGATTCCCCAAGTAAAAATGTCTGTCCCCTGTTACTGAAGCCAAATTGAAGACTCGCTGGTTTAAAAATGCATTGCACTGGATTATGATCAAATTAAAATATGCGTTGTAGACACTTCAAGATTTATACTTTCTGCTGAAATATACTTTGCCGAAGTGTGGTCTCCTTTAATGAAACTCTTTTGACCTCATTGGCACTGTTTGTCAAATTCAACAAAAAGTAATAAAAATAAGATTTTATATGTTGACATGAGGCTAAAATGCTATTAAGATTCAAATATTTTCCATTTCTGTCATGTAGGATAAGAACCACATCCACAGTAAAAAGACAAAAACAGAACAGACAATTATCTGACTGTATAATTAACCACTTAGCCCTCGGAGCCGTGTTTACTCACGAAAAATCGCCGGGCTTGAGTCCCGGATCTGTCTATAAACGATAGCTCATGTGAGTCGTGTTAAACAGGGCAGCAGGGAGTGCTGCACGCTGGCCTGGATTATTTTCACTAATGGTCTTTGGCGTAATGGCTGATAAGAACTGTGCTGTTTAGCATCTAAACCATCCAAACACTGACTTGAGCTCATGCGATATACGACAAGGATGCAATCAATTACGCTATATACCTCTTTTACTTACAATGAAACAGATTGGGAGGTGACAGAATGACGGCGACATGAAAAACTTTCATTAAAAATTCTTGACAGTATGGTAAGTTTGGAAGTACGGTTCAAAGCATAATGGAATCTCATAACTCACGCACATGTAGTGTGACTCTTCTTACACCGTTCTTGGCGCACACTACACAAGATTCTCACAGTCTCAACTTTTTCGCAGTTGGCAGGTGCAAACTAGCCAGTTGATCACTGTGATCAACACCACTCATTCCGTAGTTGTCATCAACAATATAATGCGGTTTCACCATTTGCTCACCCTGAAGATTCCCCATCACTGTTTCGCACATGTGGCCCGCGGATTGACTGCATCTTCACAAGCTTTTTGTCCTGCCACAGCAGGACCAGCATCAGTTCATTTGGCTGTCACCATGTGATCACGGTGAAAATGAACGAAACAAAATTTACAAACTGAAAGTAATGGAATGTGTGCACGTTACTATATCACCCAAGACCAATCATAATGTCACATGAACTCAGACCATTGTCTGTGTTTAAACGCAAAGCAAAAAGCATTTATGATGAGAGTTCTGCGTGTTTAGATGCAAAGCGAGTAACGCAATAAGTTGCGGCTCTGGGACTCGAGCCAGTCAGCAGTAATACGTGTAGACACATTTACGGGAAAGTTCGATTAGCCAATCAATAAGAGATCGGGCAGGCAAGACTTGCGGTAATGAAATATACGGGAAACAAGTGGTTAAATCTCCCATACCAGTCAGTTTACAGACTGTTGCACCCACCAGTGACCCCACACTGACCTGTAGGGGACAGTGTAGGCTCTGCGTCTATCAGACTGGGAAACTCTCCACCCACATTAGGCCGGGCGGTCACCATGGAGATGAAGTGCGGCTGAACCACGCCCTTGATGGGATAGCTGTGCAGGACGCTGGTTGGTGAGGACAGAGGCAGCTCATCATGAACTTCAGAGACATATTTTCCCTCCTGTGTCGCCACCTCCCCTCGCGCCTCCTTCTCAAGACCAAGCCTTCTGACGAAGACCTCGGTACTCCGAGTAAAGTTGGGCACCTCTGTCGTCAACAGCACTGGCTCCCTCCACCCCTCCTCTGCAGAAAACAGGCACTCAAATAACAAGGACCAAAATCCAGGTTAGGAAAGTAAAATCCCTCCCGAGCATTCTATTCCTACTTTCAGAATTTGCAAACTAGCATAATTCTTCACGCCAAAGGTGGACCTAATATGTGGACTCAGTTGACTGAGTTCAAGGAGTGGAAGAAACAGATGGTAGGACTTTTTGACTCTGATGCACCCAGGGACTCAGGTGCAGGCAGTAGTAAAATTTTCACATGGCTAATTGAGCCAAAAATTTAGGCCAGATAGTTCTAGTTGAAGCTAAATGTGGGATTGTGGGTATGGGATTGCTGGGCAAATATCAGAGTTGATTAATGGGCAAAAAACCAGCTGAGAAAAACACGGTACAATAACAGAAACTAAATCCAAAACCCAGTGACAAAGCAGAATGAAAAACAGGAGGCAGTCACACACAAAATCAAACATTGGACCCCGGGAAAGGCTTGTATGACACAGAACAAAAATCAGCTGGGATGAATTTGCACAGAAGCTGAAGGAAACAAGGAGACTTCGGAGGAGAGATGATTTGGGGACGAGGGACAAGAGGAATGGGAAGCAGGATAGAGCACAGACTGGGGTGGCTACAAACAAACTAATAATGCAATGTGGGAAACAAAGAAAAAGAGAAAACAGAAAGGAAAATAAACTAAAACATCCAATAGAGAACCTGAAAATAATTAACAAACATTGACGCTTTTACTTTACAACCCTGGACTTGACGCTTCTGTTCACAACTCTAAAACTAGAAAGTGTTTTTACCCGTAAAAACATACGTCTCTACACAGGCCCCCTTCCCTGCCTAACCCAGGCAGCGGACGGACAGACAGACAGGCACATACCAAAAGGCACCACTGCAGGACCCACAGTTTCGTTAAGGTCATGCAAAGGAGTTAGGAGTTATGTTCCGGACAGAAATCGATCACATTTGGACGGACAGATGAACATACTGACAGACAGGCACATACCAAAAGGCACCACTTCAGGACCTGAGTAGTAAGTATGCAAAGTTATGTTAGGATCATTCTAACGAGACGCAAACGGGAACCGAGCCTCAAACAATATGTCTCCCCTCTCCCTCCGGCTGCTGAAGGTGTAACAAACCAGTAAGTCACTGCATGCATCCAGGGAAAACATACTCTTACTGACCTTGGTAGCAGATGGCATCATAGCGGGAGTCTAATGTTGGATATCCTGTCTGATTGGGCGGGAGACACACAGTATGGACCCCCAAGACTCCACCCCCACACTGTTTTCTGACAGTGTTTATTGGGTAGCGGACACTCTTGTCAGCTAGCCAACCAGCGCCGCACATGTCCAAGCCTGCCTGCCACGCCAGGTACAGCTGCCCAGGGGAGGCCAGTCGGGCGCCCAGCTTCACGCACTGCTCCTCAGCCTCACGAAAGGTAAACTTGTGCAGAGACATGGAGTAGAACACTCTGCCTGGCGTACCACAGAATGAGAACGCTGACATTCACTAAACTCTGCATGGATACCATAGAGCAAGAGATGAGATCAGTTATTATACTCTGCATGGAGAACAAGAGAACAGCAAGCCTGAATCAAACTTTTGTGCCATTTTCTGATCCAAGTTATTTAGTTATCTTAATCTGAACTGAATATACATTCAAGAAAACACCAGCAACAGCTGCAGACTACAAATCTACCTTAAACATTTACCAGGCTCAAGTGCATGAGTGAATGAACCCCGTTTATGGGGCTGTAATGACACGAAAAATATAATTTTAACTTTAAATAAAAAACAGTATGCTGCCCAACCACTCGGTTGCTTTTTTAGATTTCATTTTCTTCAGTCATTTTTAGTAGTTTTGTGTGATATCCTTTACTCCAAAATTTGCATTGGCCAATCACAATCTCATTGTGCAATTAATTTAAGGGGCCTTCACAGGTTCATTTAATTTACCTGGTTCCAGCATAGATATGGGTATAATAACACAACAGTATATTAGTCCAACACAAAAATTTACTATTTCATTAGTTTTATTAGTTTAAATTGTTACCATGGGATTGACGTTAAAAAGCAAAATTATGGTCTGTATTGTGGCAAGCCTTACTCTCTCACCACCCCGTGAAATCACTGAATTCTGTTCTCCCCTTAGATGTGTCATATCTATGCAATCACGTGAGGATTTTTCTATATATTGTGTACTTATTTTTTCTAGTGGTTTTTCAAAAAAAAAAAAAAAATGGGCCAGTTGGATGACACATACGCTCCCATGAAATTGAAACCTTTGTCCCATCAGAAAAAGCCAATGTGATTGCATGCAGGAAACCAACAAGTCTACAGTCAAAATTTGTGGCAATTTGGTTGAAAAATTCAGCACCGCAAGTGTTGAAAGTCACCAGATTTTAGCTGACTTATAAAATTATTTGAAGTGGGAGAGCTTCAAAAAAGTCATTTTTTAACAAAGTTGATGAAATTAATGACAAAATGTTTTGATTTTCTTAAAGTACACATCTTAGTGAACCTTTAAGAGGAAAAAAGAAAAATTGAAAAAAAAAATCATTTTGACCCTGAGAATGCCCCTTAACGCCTTTGAGAAAATATGAATAATGCCAAATTTTTCCTGTAATGCATGAACCTATTTAGGCTTAATAACTCATTATTTGTGTCACAGAGACTGTGCAAATTTTTCCAGTGAAGAAATACATTTGGAAATGTCACCCTTTGGAACATCTTTTCCATCTTGGAAAATTTACAGAATTATTTAGGAATTAAATTTTGGAATTTACGGACACCCGTGTATATATCTCCTCAAAGGGGTTCATCCTTCTCTGTGGGGTCCAATCATACCCCAGACATATTCTTCTGCGTGCAACTCAAATACTGTATGTTGCACCAGACAAATATTTCACTGACTTGCCAGTCTATCTTTCTACCCCATGTAACACGAAGAGTTTTGTATGTGAGGTGACTTGAAAGTTATTGACACTTATCCAATCAGACCCTGGAAGATTTTTTAAAATTGCATTACTTATTTTCATAATTTCACTTATTATTTTCAGCTACTTTTATCAAATATAAATATATTTTATCAAATGTTGTGTACTTTTTAGATAAACATGGTTGAAGAGGTACAGCTGTGAGATACACACCAGGAGAAGCACTGAGAATTATTGTAGTGGACTGTGACAGTTCAGAGTTTGAGTTCTCAGCCGGATGAAAATCGAGCAAAGCCACTGTCCCCAAAACACTGACAAGAAAGTCAGTGAAATGGGTCACCTGTGAGAAGCCAGTGCGCCCCACCCAAAGCAAACTGCAGGTTGTATGTGACAGAGGGTCTTAGATATCTAGTTCTGAATATTTGTTGATAGAAAAAAAAGAGTCAAGTATCCTCAGCAAGTGAAATTATCTTATTACTGATTCATTAGAAAACAGTAATATTCTCATATTTGTGTTTTGTTTGTGTGATTGGACAGGCATAGGAGCATTTTTAGAAGAAGAATTGTAATTTTCTGTTCTAGTATTTGCTGAGGTGGTCAATAAATATATTTGGTCGGTTCAGTCTACAAAATGTGGCTTTATTTGTTGTTTTTAAAGTAAAAATTATCCTGGAGTTTGATTAGACCCCACACGGTAAGATTTAGGTGCAAAATAGCATGGTAGAATGAAGGTCAAATTTACACATTGAATTAAGGAGGGCTCTGAGTATGTCTGGTATGGAATTTATTCCACCGGATAGCTGCAACGTATTGTATATGAACTCCCAAAACCCACTTCCTAATTTTGTTCTAATGGTTTAGGAATACCTCAGTATTTGTGTTTGGTGGGGGGGCTTTGTTCAAAGATAAGTGATACCTGTCAGCTGTTGTGCAAAACAGTACACATCATGAGTCTCTCTGATGTTTCTCTCTCCAGACATCCGCAGTCCAGGGAATGTGTCCTTATCACTGAAGAGACTCTCTCTTGAACATTGAATGGGATACCTGACAGATGGAATGTTCCAGTCAGTATCACCATACCAGTGAGATGCCGTTGGAGGTCAGTTAGGGTAGGCAGAATCCTCACCGTTAAACAGACGATAACTTTATTACTTTGCTTGATTAGCAATCTGAGGACTGATTAACTAATTTACAAGGCTAAATGGCAAAATGGGGTGCCAGTTCCATCCACGACATTATTGCTTAGTGCATCGAACTTAAAATGCTCATGAGACAGCAAGTTTATTAATATTTGCTTAGAGGAAGCTAACACAATGCCATTAACAAGTATTAAAACCTTTCTCATGCGTCGTTTAACGTGTGGCCAATATGGTTATGATAATATTTCCCCCCTTAAACACGTACTTTTTAATGCAGTTTTTAAAAAAATGTAAATTTATTTTTGGTCTTCATTCATAATCCGATAAAAAGATCAAAACAATACACGGAATTACCAAGAGAGTTGAGATTTTTTTCCTAATTAATCATTAAGATTTACTTCCTTGCAGTCTCGAATCAAAGCATAAAGGTAAATTAATCTTTTTGTCACTATCACCTCTTAATCATTACATGCGACCAGAAAAAGTGCTCAAATTGATTGACAATCAGGCACAGTACGTGGAAACAGGTTGGCAAAATCTGGCGATAAAAAAGGAGAAATCACTGCCTACCCTGACCGCACATCCCTGCACCATACCAAACAGCTCAAGCACTCTGTCAGGAAATTATGTCTCAGAAATATTTGTGTTATTAGAAAGGAAATGCGCCAAAATGTATGGTTATGAACATAACCACTGTTCCCTAAAGGACAGGAACGAGGTACAACACATATTGAACGGGATATATAATGCCCTCGAGTCAGGCTGAAGACACTTTTATTCACACCTAAAAGGTAAATGATACATGGTGATGTATGTTGGCCTGGCTCAACCTCGAGGCCAAATAGCCTGGTAACCATTAGCATCTCTCAGTTCTTCACATCGCTCTTCCCCAAGCTCCTCTGGTGAAGCGGAGTGAGTGCTGCACTTCAGTCTGTTTCTACAGACCACAGTGGTTATATTTATAATCTTACGTTCTCTTTCCGCCGAATCACTCGATACAACACATATTTTATGGGACATACCATATATTCACGATACGCAGAGCAAGTACAAACCATGTGACTGAGTTCAAAGCAAATTGGACCCAGAGGAGAGCACGAAGAGCGCCACTGAAGGGGACACTACATCCAAACGATAAAACCTGCATGAAATGTGTGGAGAAGCCCAGCCAGCTGCTGTAGAAAATGTCACAAATGGATAAACCATTGAACAAACTACTAGATGAGGCTATTCCTCAGGTAGTGTGTGCCCGCCCTCTCTGGGGTGAACTCAAGCCCTTGCTGCTGTAGGCGGGCGACATAGACATCAGGGTTCGGACCCCTGCTCTTCCTCGTCAACATGAATGACCTTGATGGGAATATTGAAAGCAAATTAGATAAATTTGCAGATGATACTAAATTGAGAGGTTTGGTGAACAGTTTAAAATCCACTAAAGTGACTCAGGATGGTTTACATAGAATTCAGAATTGGACAGAAATATGGCAAAAGTAGCTAAATGTAAAGATCTACATGTAGGTAATAAAAACATTTGACTGGATTACTTCATGGGAGGTTCAAAACTGGAATGTGCTCCACATGAAAAAGATCTGGGATTGATTGTTGACCAAACCCTCACAGGTTCTAGCCATTGTGCCATAGCGGTTTAAAAAATCGGATGCTGGGATAAATCACCAAAAGTATTGAGTACAAATCCAGGGAGGTCATACTTCTCTTGTACAGCACATTTGTCAGACCACATCAGGAGTATTGTGTACAGTTCTGGGGACCATACTTTAAGAAAGATAAAGAGACTCTAGAAAAAGTTTGGAGAAGAGCCACTAAGCTAATTCCAGGTATAAAAGATGAAAGCTATGATAAGAGGCTGAGGATCCTTAATCTTTTTAGTCTTAGGAAAAGGAGACTTAGGAAAAGGAGACTTATGTTATGTTAAATTCTTGGTTATGGTTTGCACCAGTGGCAGCTGGTGAACTGGCGATAGGGGAGGCTCAAACCCATCCCTTAAAAATAATGATTGGATACAGGTCATGACTAATCATTCATTTAAACTACCATTACAGAAACTCTGAAAACTCAACATTATCAGGTATGGCCAGTTTTCATTAGTAACACATACCTGTCAACTCTCACACATTCGGTGTGAGTTTAATGGTATATTTATGTTCCCCTGCTGTAGCCAGCAATTATTCAATCAACGCAAGAGATTCTCACGCGGAATTGTGCATGGAGGTTTATTAGTTTCAAGTGCGTTTCAGTGGATTTCAGCTCTAGTAGGCTATGGAATATGGAAACCGATTATGACTCTGGACTTCTCATGCTATTCTTTACTCAGAGCTTGGAAGCAATGGAATTGCATAAACACGTTTCAAATGATCTTATTGCATTTAAACATTTAAAAAAATCATGCATCGCTTCCAACCTCGAAACTGATAAACCTCCATGCACAAGGACTTCAATTCTGCTCCAGAATCTCTTACATACGCCTTGATTGAATAATCGCTGACTACAGCCGGGTAACATAAATACGCCACTTAAACTTGCACCAAATGCGTGAGAGTTGACAGGTATACATTAATGTAAACTGACCGCACCTGATAATGTTGAGAGTTAAGAGTTTCTGTAATGGTAATTTAAATGAATGATTGAAAACAGGTCATGACCAATCATTAATTTTAAGGGATGGTTTGAGCTTCCCCTATCACCAGTTCACCAGCCGCCAATGGTTTGCACAGGGGGAAGGGAAAACCCGCAAAGCTAGTTTGTTTCAGAGCCAGAAGGGCCGAAGGCCGTTCCTCCTTTTGTTTATTAGCCTCCCCATGAAACAGAGCTAGAAAAGACTTATCAGTAGCATCTTAGCTAACCTCTGCAGCACCATAGGTAGCCTGACTCGCCTGTAACTCCTCCTCCTCCTGCTCATATGGAAAGGCTGTAAACTAAGATCTAAAATATCTTGCACTTCCTGGGAATCTGCCATGAGCCCGCCTGCCATGAAATTAGCACTGCATTCTGGCACCATATAGTTCATTTCCTGCTCCGTTTGGTTGCCCCAGGAAGGCTCCTGAGAGGGTCCTCCAGATGCACCACCACTGGACCCAAAATAGGTTCAACAAATTTCACACGCCGTTCGAGAGTTACCTGCCTGAGCTGGCTAGAGCCCACAAAGTGAAGAGCGTTAGAACATGCTGCTGGTAACTAGGCAATTTGGCCTCGGAGGTGATGCCAGGCCACCATACATCACCACACATCATCTGCCTTTCAGGCGTGAATGGAAGTGTGACGGTTCTGCCCTGCAGTCCCTCCCCTTCCTGCTTTCTTCGGCTCCACTTCTACGAGCCACACCTGTTGCTTAGAGTTTAGAGTATTTAAGAGCTGTTGCTCGTTGAAGTGCAGGTGAAGTTCAGAGTATTTAAGAGCTGCACAGCCAATTAGCAGTGCAGCTGCATTCTGGTATTTTACCCTTGTATGTGTTGCTGCTGCTCCCCTGTCACTGTCATTTTTACCTCCGCCAAGGAGGTTATGTTTTAGGCAGCGTTTGTTTGTTTGCAAGATTACTTTTTGAGTTATGCGCCGATTTTGATGAAATTCAGAGAAGGTGGGTATTAAGTCAAGGAACAGGTCATTAAATTTTGGCATATCTAGGCCAAAGTACAGCTGAGATATACGCCAAAGTTCAAGATTGAGTCTTTCCAATGGGCCGGAGTTCCAATCGACATGCTTTTGGGTTTTGCTGCCCCCTGGCGGAGGTCTGAGCTCTCTGGAGTGCTTTTCTAGTTAAAAATATATTTATTAAATGTCTTCTATTTTTCTTACCAGCCAGTGTGAATGGGTCCCTTTTTCAGCTTTTGGGTACATGGTCCCAGTGCCCGTCGGATTGCTTGTTGCAACCGGCGGGACTAAACCATGATAGGAAGTTTCTTCAGCTAGGCTCAAGAGGGCGTTATATCCCATACAATATGTTTTACTGAGTGAATCCATTAAAAGGTAACATTTATTTCTGGTTTCTAAACATGAAATTAAATGTTAGAGAAATCTAATCAATCACACAAGCAACAACTGAACCAAACATAAAATTAACGTGTGAGGAAAAATAAATATTAAGAATGCATCCAGAATTCACATTTATGAATTTATTCATGTACTGCAGGGGTCTTCAACGTCATTCCTGGGGACTCACGTTGTATGCTGATTTTTGTTCCAACCACAATTGTAATCATAGGATTTTAACAAACTGTTAATGTCTGATTAGGTGTTTTTCATGTTTAAGGTCATTAATTACTCTCTTCAACAAAATGTTACATAGGAACATCCATACATGATATGAAGCATAATATACCCTAGAAGACAGTGGGTTTATTTCTTTACTGCAAGAAATTTAGGGTAATATAACATTTCAAATTTATCAATTTAGACACTGATGAAATCAGTAAACCCCAAATTAAGCTGCTGGACACAACTGTTTTAAGTTCTTATAAAAAACTTCAGGGGCACTTAGATTAACGCAACACACAACTGGTTTGACTCTTTACCATTTGCTTGTTGAATAAATGTGTCATGATGTGCCAATTAGTTTTCACCAATTAGGAGCCGACTACATTTTTAATTTGATGACTTATTGTTTTCTCTCATTTTATGCTGTTATTTCCAATACATCAATGTTGGTATAATATTTTTTATTCTTGATGGCAAACATCGATATTTCTGTTAACTTGTGAGTTAAGACAAATAACTGCTGTAACCATTTAAAAGCACGTAAGACAAATTAACAGCTTGTTAAAATCCTGCGATTACAATTGTGGTTGGAACAAAAACCAGCACAGACAGTGGGTCCCCAGAAACGACGTTGAAGACCACTGATGCAGTCACTACTCACTCAGGTAAGGACATACAGGATCGGACAGACCTAACCGTGCGGTCGGCCAGCCAGCCAGCATCACCCTGATGCATCCCGTCCTCATATGCGGCCTGCAGCTGAGCTGGAGAGGCCATCACTGTACCGATCTGGGAACATGCTGCAGCGGCCTGCTCAAAATTCAGGCTGTAGCCTGAAGAATCGGGACGGTAGTGGAACACGATACCTGGAAGTGAGTAGAAAAACCGCTATAACCAACAGAAATGTTGTCTAATGTCCTCTAGAATCAGTACCAGTTACACAGTACTTTTACTCTCAGGGTCAACACTCATTGAGCCTCAGTACTATTACTCTGGCACTGCTGTGACTCCGTGAGCCTCAGTACTGTAACTCTCAGTTCCATGACTCAGAGGCACAGTACTATTACTCTCAGTTCTGCTACTCATTGAGCCTCAGTACTATTACTCTGACACTGTGACTCAGTGAGTTTCAATACTAATACTCTCAATGCCAGGGAGGTGAGCATCACAATTCATTGGACAGTGACACATTTTTCTTCTATATGCCAAGTCAATTTGCAGACCTAAATCCAAGTGAACATGTATTGTATATGCTGAAGAGGAAATTGAACGCGAAAAGTCCTTGAAACAAGCAGGAACTAAAGATGGCCACAGTACATGCCAGGCAACGCATCACTAGGGCAGATACTTCGCGTCTGGGGATGCCTGTGCATCGTAGACTTCAAGCAGTCATTGATTATGATATGCGACTAAATGTTAAAAATTTTAAACTGTCCAATATCTTTTCATACACCCAAAAATGGGGGGGTGGGGAAGAGACTTACAAAAGGTGCTGTCATTTCTGAATGGTTCATTTGATATGGATATATCAATATATATATTGGCGAGCGTAGTTGGGCTGAAAGGCCTGTTCTTGCCATTCATGTTATGTTATGTTATATAAACTTCTTCAAGCTGATAAATGAGGCTGAAGCGCTATGTTGTATCCTCTCAAACTTAAAGTGCAAGAGCACAGAACCAACATTCATGAAAATCTCTTTGTGACGGTGCGTTCAGGAACCACACGCGAGAGCAGAAAATCCAAAAATCATGCCTTTGAGAGCAGGGTCAGAACCAGAAGACAAGAATTGCCAAGCCACAATACAAAATCCAAGAACAAAGTCAACTAAACAGGCCGGGGTCAGAACCAGAAAAGCAGAGGTGTGACGGTACAGAGACAGCAGGCAAATAAAATAATCAAAGTCGAAATCCAAAGCAGAGGGTCATACACAGGGCATCCAAACACGGTAGATGTGGTCGTACAGAAATGGGTCAAAATCCTTAAAGACAAAATCAAGGTTGGACAAAACAGTTGAGGAAAAACAATAATCGTTTGGCACATAAGAGGCTCTGCACAAAGGAATATTGATCAACGTTCTGACAAGGGCTGAACAGCAGTGAGGATCCTAAATAGACAAGAGGGAAGTCACATGCTATGTGGGGAACAGGTGAATTGGATAAAAACTAATTACAAAGGTACACATGGGGGAAATCCTAAACCACAACAATTGGCAAAAGCCAAAACACGGACGGAATTCACATAGACAACCTATGACAGACAAACAGCTCCGGTCAAGGAGTTCTAAGTGCATTGACAATGAGTGCAGGAAAGCAATTAAGCACGTGTGAGAGATCTCACAGAAACGCAGGGGGAGGCAGGGAAAGCAAAGCAAGAGGCGGAGACTAGAACAGGGCGATTGCTGCGATTGAATTAGTAATAATTATTAGCGGTGCAACTTTACAGATTAACCCAAGTGTTCATTAGTAAGTTAGTAAAATATACATGAATTAGTTGAGTTAGTTGACCATGATACAAAATATTAATGTTAGTATTATTAGTAATCTAGAAAAGGAAGGCGAAGGAAGTAAACAAGAACTGAATTAATAATATGAAACACCAGAAACCACTGAAATCACCTGAAGCAGGTGAGCACACAGACTGGGGAGACGGACTGAACCAACTGATCACAAGACAGGGGAGACAAGTGCAATGAAACTTAAAATGGCAGGAACTGAAAACCGGAATATACAATAAACAAAAAGAAAAGACATAACCATCAATATAAAGCATGACATCAAATACAGAACCATGATACTCTTACTGTCCAACGAATCATAGTGCTCACTGTATAAGCAGATGCAATCATTCACTGAGTCTCAGCCAATTAAAGTGCTTCAGCCATACAATCAAACTGAAGTGACTGTCAAGTGCTTTCTAGAACGTCAGAACTGACTCACTGCAAAAAGCCTGACTGCACTTAGACGTAACTGGTGACATGCAGTAATGCGGAGGAAATCCTTGACCCTGAGACCTCACCTTGAACCTCAGCATCCACCGAGTCCTGAGCATGTCTGAAGCCATCCATCACTTCACAGCGGTAAGTCCCTGTGTCGCTGGACCGAAGCCCTCTGATCTCCATACTGCCATCTGTGGGCACCTGCGGGTAATTCACCATGGTCACCCGGCCTGCGTACTGAGGCCCAGCCTGCACGTAACCTCCACTGGCCACCAGCACGACTGATGACCCGTTCCTGGACACATGACTCCATTTGATGCAGAGGGAGAGGGGAGCAGGAGGGGTGGGGGAGAGGGCAGAGCTGTCCAGGAAGTAGCAGGGCACCAGCAGCTTCCCTCCCAGCTGAGAGCGCAGTGGTGGGGCCACAGGGATGGTGACACTCAGGGTGAGCTCTGGCTCTGTGGGTGGGGTGCAGAGTAAACTCTTGAGAGCCATGTTTAACAGATGCTTAATAAGTTGTAGTTCAAAGCAAAGATGTTAAGTTTGTAGAAGTGATTTGTAAGTGTTGAATGCTGGGACTCCGCTGCTCCTGGTTTGTAGCTCTCTCTGCATCTCAACATTTTTCTACACTTTCCTTCTTTTTTGTCACTGATGTACAACCGTATTTCCAAAAAAGCTGGGATGCTGTGTAAAATGTCAATCAAAACAAAATGCAATGATTTTCAAATCATTTTAACTTCATATTTATTTCAAAAATAGTACAAAGACAATATATCAGAAGTTTTAAACAGACATATTTCATTGTTTTGTTGAAAAATATGTGATAATTTAGAAATCGATGCCAGCTACATATTTCAAAAAAGTTGGCACAGGGGCATGTTTACTACTGTGTTGCCTCACGTCTTCTTCAATCAACATTCTATAAGAGTTTGGGAACCAAGGAGAGCGACCCCTGCAGTTTTGACAGCAAAATGTTTTCCCATTCTTGCTTTATACAGGATTTCAGCCTCAATACTTTGCAGCCTCCTTTGACATATTTTTCATTTCATAATGCGCCAAATATTGTCAGTGGGTGACAGGCCTGCCCTGCATGCAGATCTCTTCAGACTCTTTCACCACAGAGCCATGGTGTTGTAATTAGTGCAAAGAATGGTGTTTGGCATAGTGTTGCCGAAATGAGCAAGGCCTTCCCTTAAATCAGTCATCAGGATGGTGATAAATGTTGCATCAAAACCTGTAAATAACATTCACCAATAATGGTGTCCTCACGGATGTGCAAGTTGCCCTTTGGCATGTTGTAGGTACATGTCTCAAATGGCAAAATCCAGATTTTTTTGGTCTCAAGACCTTTACTTTTTTTTTGGACCCACAGAAAATTTGGGGGTAAATCTGCCCTTGAAAGAAAACTGACCTATATCTCAGTGCGCCCGCAACAGCCCAGACTCATTTTCATGGATGTGTGTCCACAATTTGAGGTCTTTCAGAAAACATTAATATATCCATGGGGCGTTCAGGGCGCAGCAGATGGGGGGCGCTTCAATTAGCTACCAAAGCCAGCATAACCCATTTTTCATCAGCGAGTGACAGGCTGGGCCCTCAACGGCTCAACATGTTTTACAGATCATATGACAGTTTAGTTACCCCTCTACCTAATTAACATAAATTTGGGTTGGGCTGTTTTGGGCGCATGGAAGTAGAGGGCGCTCTTTATGGTCACAACACAGTTTTGGGTTAACTTTGGGGTGTAATATCTCCATGTGCCCTCGACAGATTTATATGCAGATTTCTTTATTATGTTATTGATAGTGTGTAATATCTGTGCCATCATGATCACTTGGGAGTTCAGCTCCTATAACCCTTTCCCACCATCTTTGTTCTGAGCGTGACAGGGTTTTGTTATGAGTCTATTCAGGCCATAACTCAGCTCCTGTAACAGCTGTAGTCCTGGAAGTAGGTTTTGCCCTAGGTTTTGTGACCCCAGCTACACGATGAGATCATTGATTGATCACAGATATCGGTGTCATGGTGATATTGATATATCAAATTATGATATTTTGCAGTTTCCAGTATATATGCACTGGTAGTTTCATTTCAACTGGTCCTAACTCTATGTTTATGAATACTTCCAGTCTGATGAGCCTACCATTGACCATCCCTGAAGTTAGAGTTACTTGATATTGACATATACAAATTCAAGATTTTGTGATATTTCAAGCTTTGATGTAATAGGGCTCATTTTGACCAACCCTACCTATATGTTTATAAATATTGCTTCTTAATGGTCTTATAGCCTTTCTCACTCATTTTTTATTATTTTTTTGGTTTCATCGCAATTCATTGAGCTGTTGCCATGTTATTTGAAATAATCAATATTGAGATTTTCTGTCTTATCACGACAATTTTATACCATTAAAAGATCAGAGTGCCGATCATCAGTTGATGAATTTAAGAGTGAGAATTCAGATACAGGTCATTCAACCAGAAACAAAAATAAAATACGCCTTATATATATAAAATACATAAAAATATATAATAAAACTTTTTTATATAAAAAACTTATATAACATATCACCATTTTATAATTTCTCTAAACCTTGTCACAGAATTAGGTTGTAAAATGATAAAAATGACTGAGCCCCAAAGTGATCTTAATAACACATATATTAGACATAATAAACAACACAAGAGCACTCAGAGAGCACAGCACCTCCGGCACACCAAGGCAACTCTGTGCATTAGTTATTTTCGTTGGCTGATGTAGGGTGTTGTTGAATTCCACCGCCAGGTGGCAGCAAAACCCAAAAGCATGCCGATTGGTAGTAGCTGGATTTGAACTTTGGCCTATATCTCAGCGGTACTTTGGCCTAGATATGACAAAAATATAATCACTTGTTCCTCTTGTGCTACTCTAAGATCCTGCAAAGTTTGGTTAAAATCTATGTGGCTGTTTTTGCGATATCGCTGACAGACAAATAGACAGACAAACAGATAAACGCAGGCAAAAACATACACCTCCTTGGCGGTGAATGATAAAGAAAATTGCATGAAAATCTGTCGAGGGTGCACAGAGATATTTCACCCCGAAGTTAGGCCAAAACTGTTTTGTGACCGTAGAGAGCGCCCTCTATATCCATGCGCCTTAAACAGCCCAAACCGAGTTTATGTTAATTAGGTAGAGGGGTAACTAAACTGTCATATGATTTGTAAAACATTCTGGGCTGCTGAGGGTGCAGCCTGTAAGTCCCAGATGAAAAAAAAGGGTTGTGTTGGCTTTGGTTGGTGATTGAAGTGCCCTCGATAAGCTGCACTCTTCACTCCCCATAGAAATTTTACCGTTTTCTGAAAGGCCTAATTGTAGATGCACATCCAGAAAAATGAGTCTGGGCTGTCGCAGGCGCACTGAGATATCAGCTCCTAAATGTCAGTTTTCTTTTACAGGCTTATTAATCCCAAAAGTTTCTAGGGGTCCGGGAAAAAGCTAATGAGTCCAGAGACCTCAAATTTTGGATTATACAATTTGAGACATGTACTTTATCAAAGTATTTGGCAAATCCATGACTATGATGCATCACCCCCTTATGCATTAATCTTAGAAAAAAAGGCTCTTAATGATTTTATGCACCACAGAAGATAAAATCTCCAAAGTTGAAAACATTATTCTTAAATTGTTGAACTATTTCCCCATGCAGTCTTTCACAGAGTTAAGCCCTCACCATATTTACTTTTTATACCATATCATGTTACTGACCAGTTGCTAAATAATCTAATAAGCTGTGAGATGTTGAGCCAGTTGTCTTTTTTTAAGCATGATCCAGTCTTTAATTGTCCCCTCGCAACTTTTTAAAAACATTTTGCTGCATTCAAATTTAAAATAAGCTGATATTTTTCAAAAGACCAATATAATGTATCAGTTTCAACATTTGACACATTGTCTTTGTCCTATTTTCAGCCAAATATACTGTAGGATTTTAATTGATTTGCAAATCATTGCAGTCTGTTTTATTTACACTTACACTATTACACAGTGCCCAAACTTTTTTGAAAATAGAGATATATATGCAGAACCACATTTCTCAACACAACTCTGTTGAACAATGATGAGTAATTTGAATTGAAACTTGCAAGAATATGACAACTCACCAGTTTTGTACTCCTGTGCTTCTGTAAGAGCTGAACTGATGAGTGCACCCAACAAAAGCAAAGCGGTCATGATTTACCTGTAAGGAGGAGAAAATACAATTTTTACTACATCATAAGTTTTATTTACAATCCCTGGGCAGAAAATCTGGCCACATCTGCACATATAGCCACCAAGGTCACTGCCTCAGCCTCTGCTCTTGCACAGGGAGCTCTCTGATGCTCCACAGCAGACAAATGAGAGCTCTGTCTCCCGGAAAACACAAATACTCTATCTTCATGCAGGGCTGTAAGGCCGAGACCCACATCAAACATGTGATCAAACATTACACTTTCTTGTGGAACTGGATTTTGGCTGCCTCTGCTTGACTCTCATGTGAAATGTGAAATAGGAATTTGCTGACGAAGATACAGGCAAGCAAGTGTGGCATGTACAATTCTTGAGATATAAATCTTACACTTTGTAAACTCTTTGCACTCTCCCTCAGCTGGCCTCTGGCACAATGAGAACAGTGGGGACAGCTATGATCTACACCGGGAACCAAATGCCGAGTCAGAGCACAAACCAATAGTTGGGTTTATTGATAGTAACACAGACAGAGGAACAGAGATCAGAACAAAATCATACAGTTCAGTTCAGTTCAGATGTAATAGGCCAGGGTTTCTGTGCGCACCCATGCCCAACTTCACCGGAGCCGAACTGTGAGATGGCAGGACAGTGGAGTTAAGCAGAGACGTGGTCCCAGTCTCAATGACCGCTGTAGACTCAGGATGTTGTTCCCAATAGACTGAAGAGGAACAGACTTAGATTTGATTAGCAGTGTGTTAGGTATGAGTATTTTATGTAAAGCACTGTATATCATTTGTAAATGGAGATTTATTACATGCTGTTTTTGCTGCCTTGCTGGTCAGCTATTTATTTTGTTCTTCAGCACCCTCTGGTGGTGTGTCTGTTGCAAAACATCTGATGTAATAACACTTCTTTGAAATAGACTAGTGGGTCATTCCGTGTCAAATCGACGAAACATCCCTGGTACTCCGCCCCCCGATTTTCATGGAAATAATTTTGAAGACTCTGTTAGAGGTCAATAACAACATGTTCAAATTTCATTACCCAGCTCCTAAGCGATCGTGAGATATCAAACTCTCAAATTTCCGTGTATATTTCACTTTACCCTCACCTGATGGGAAACCTGAGTTTTAGGGCTCTGTATATCCAAAACCATGAATGAAACTGCAAACGATGTTAGTGTCTAGTCATAACACCCATCCAGAGTGACACAACATGCTATTTTGTGAAATATGGGGATTTTCGTTATCAAATATATTTCACTTGAAATTCCAGTTAAATAGTAATTTGCATTTTCTGCTCCGATTTAAAAGGCCTATTTCAAGGTTGCCTTTGTCCTCTATCTGAATAGCTAAATTATGATATTGTTTAGACTCTATTATTATATAATTTGTTCAAAAGTGTTAATGACATATTCAATTTTTTTTCTTGTTGGTTTTATTAACAAAAAGTTGTGAAATCTTTTCAATATAAACAAAATAAAAGAACCAAGCATTCAAAATCCTCGCAGGAAAAGAAAACATCATTGTTCTGTCCCCAGCTGTTATGAAACTTGCAAAACGATAACGGGAACACGGAAACTCATTAGTTCATGCTCTTGTCTGAAAACAAACTGAGTATCAAGTGATTATCGGTTGACACCATACAGCACACTGTAGGCATCTGACTGTTTAGGACTGTAAGTACCCCACTTCTTCCGTCCAATATTTTAGGGAAGGAGTTTCATCTAGACCATGATGCTTTGTAAAGATATTAATCATGTATAATTGCTCAACGTGGTGAAGATTATATATTACAATTTTCACTGTCAACCATGTCATTTTCAGGCTTCAAAAGTGTGGAAGTGTAGAATTTCTGATCACGTGACAATATAAATAAATTTGCAAATCCCTGAAGGTGCGAGCTGCTCTGGTCTTCAGTCTTAATTTGATTGACATGTACTTCATAATAATTATCCTAGTATTTGTAAGTTTTGCTCCTGTAGGGCTGAAACCCAATTGTTTTGGTGCTGGTTTATTATTATTATTTCTTTTCTTTTTCAGAAATGTTTTCGCAAATTCCTGTGAAATGGTAAATGGTAGACCTGAAATTTTGCATATTGGTTGGAAGTTGTGTTTAAATGCTGACCAAGGCATTTTAACACAATCGGCCTGATGCTGGCGCTATAATTCAAGAAAAACATGTTTTCACTTTAAAGGTCATAACTCTGATGCTGTATGTATGATTTACACTAAACTTGGTATAGACATTCCTCGGTCCAATCTCTAAAACTTTCTCTAAGAACCTCTAAGGTCCGCCAAATTAGATTTTCCAGAATTTTTGACATCTCCTCCTAGGTCGTAGGTCCAATTCCTTCGAAAATTTGCTGTGAATCATAAGTGGACGAAGCTTATCAAAGACTGCATAAAGCTTGTTGAAATCTCATTTCGTTTCCAAGATATTGACCAATGAAATTCAACAGGGGCGTGGCTTAGCACATACATGGACAAAATTCATCAACCATTGAGCCAATCATCACATAACATGGAGAATATGTCCAAATAAGTACCACAAATATACCTTGACAGTTTCATACAAATCGGCCCATAGGGAATGCTATAACACAAATCAGACTAAATCAGCAATTGTTTGTCCTATAGCCATGAAACTCACAGAATATATTCATATAAATATCTGAAACATACCCACAACATTTCATTCAAATTGACTAATAGGCGCTATAATTGCAAAACAAAGCAGCATGGTATAACACAGATCAGACTATAAATCAGCAATTGTTTGTCCTATAGCCATAAAACTCACAGGATATAGTCATATAAGTACTTGAAACATACTCTGAAAATTTCATTCAAATTGTCCAATAGGGGAGTGCTATAAATGCAAAATAAAGCAACGTGGTATCACACAAATTAGACTATAAATCATCTATAGTTTTTCCAATCATTACAAAACTCACAGGATATGTCCACATAAGAACCTGAAACATAGCCTGAAAGTTTTGATCAAATCGACCGGTAGGGAAAGCCATAAATGCACAAAATAGCCTAACATAACACAAATCAGATTATACATCTTAGGTTGTTGGTCCAATCATTCCACTGACAAAATACAGCGCCCTCAATAATTATTGGCACCACTGGTTAAGGTGTGTTAAAAGGCTAAAAATTGATTCAATTTTTATTGCAGAAGCATACTCTCACACTGACAATTGTAGAAAATTATAACCTTCAACTCAATTGAATTTTAAAGGAAAAAATAAATCCCTGACTAAGAAATAATTATTTTTCATAAAATCACCTGTTCCACAATTATTAGCACCCCTTACAATTCCTAGGAAATAAATGCAATTGAAGTATTTCTGTCATTTCTACAGTAGTTTACAAAGTTGATCAGAGTATCTAGGAACATTTAAATAGTAATTCATCACATCCTGTTTCCCTGGTGTATGAATATGACGTGTCATAAAAGCCATTTCTCTTCTCCAGTCTTCAACATGGGAAAGACAAAGGAACACACCATTCAAGTAAGGCAGATGTGTGTCGACCTTCACAAATCAGGCAATGGCTACAATAAAATAGCCACTCACCTGCCCCTGCCCATATCTACTGTCAGAGGAATCATTAAGAAATTTAAAACAACTGGAACAGTGGTGAACAAGCCTGGACGAGGATGCAAGGTTATTTTGCCACCACGCACAGTGTGGAGGATGGTAAGAGAAATAAAAAAGTTCTCCAAAGCTCACTGTTAAAGAATTGCAACAAATGGTAGCATCTTAGGGTCACAAAGTCTCCAAAACAACCCTGCCGCCACAATAATGAGCGGAACGGGGGACAGAGCATTCAGCTCTGTCCGGCCGTCGGTCATGTCTCGTTGGTTCTGAACGCGATATCTCAAGAATGGTTTGACCGATTACATTCATCTTTGGTATTAAGGTATATTGGTGTGCTATGCCGACCTTAGTAAATTTCCTGACCTTGGCATTATTCTTAAGGTCATTACGATCATTTGACCACTTACAAATTCCTTGTCAACATGATATCTCAAGAACGGTTTGACCGATTCCATTCGTCTTTGGTGTCAAGGTGTATTAAGGGCGGGGGACTTAGTATTCTGCTCCATCCGTCTGTCCATCTCTTCGTCCGTCCGTCATGTCCCGTTTGTTATGAACGCGATATCTCAAGAACGGTTTGACCGATTCCATTCATCTTTGGTGTAAAGGTGTATTAGGGGAGTGCTCACAGCTCACTCGATTTGTGTGACCTCGCTATTATTCTCAAGGTCATTACGACCATTTGACCACTTACAAATTCCTTTTCAACATGATATCTCAAGAACGGTTTGACCGATTCCATTCATCTTTGGTGTCAAGGTGTATTAGGGGCAGGGGATATAGAATTCAGCTCCATCCACCCGGCCGTCCATCCATCCCATCCTGTTTGTTGTGAGAGCAAAATCTCAAGAACAGTTTGACTGATTCATCTTTGAGGTCAAGGTGTATTAGGGCCGGGGGACATAATATTCAGCTCCATCAGTCCATCCGTCCGGCCGTCCATCCTTCACGTCCCGTTTGTTGCGAACGCGAAATCTCGAGAACGCTTTGACCAATTTTATTCATCTTTGAGTTCAATGTGTAATTTTGTGATACACTGACCCCAGTCGATTTCTGTCACCTGGCGGGAGACATGGCCACGTTTAGCGGAAACACTCATTAATTAAGCTGTTAAAGCTTTCAACTACTAATGGTCTTTCTTGGCTTGAACCCCGGAATTGCCGCTTGTGGCTATATTTTTTCAAATGTTTTCGCAACTGGGGGGAAACTTTGGACCAGTTCAACAATGGATATATAGCTAGCTTTCATGTGTAACTGCCTGCTTTATGCGCCTATGTAATATATCAACCCATGTATTTTCATCAAATTATCGACTTGACAAACTCGTTAGCTGTACATCTCTCAAATGTAACTGCCAATTGAAAGCTCCCTTTAAAGCGACATGCTTAAGCCATTATCTCCCCAAAAGCAGTCTACCCCTCCAGCGGAGTAGGGTAGACTGGGGTCCGAGGAGCCACGGGGACCAATGAGCCATAGCCTATCACTATTTTGCAATCAATGGATGCCAGAGGTGTTTAAAATAGGCAATTGGTCCCCATGGCTCATCGGATCCCAGTCTCCCCTATAACGTTACTGGGTCATGTCAATTAAGTTTTGAATTGGTGTTGTAAACCTGCGTCAATACCGGCAGTGTCAAACGTGTTCAAACTAGAGCACTGAATTTGCCGTCACAAATTCTTACATCTGCAGTAGGCTACGTAGTTTTCCCTGTCATAATTCTCTTTTACCAGAAAAAATTAAATGGCTGGGGTTATTTCGGGGATTCCTCCGCGTGTCACTAGAGGAAGCCCGCGTACCACTGGTGATACTGGTACCATAGTTTGAGAAAGTCTGCATTATGGGATTGAGGTCCCAATCCTGGAGACCGTAAGGTTTGAGAACTTGTTCCTGTTTACTAAACGAGGAAGATAACTTCCATAAATGCTCACCGGCCATTTTATTAGGTACAAATTGTTCAACTGCTTGTTAATGGATTTCTATCAGCCAATTACGTGGCAGTACTGGGATTTTCATGCACAACCATCTCTAAGGTTTACAGACAATAGTCCGATAAGAGAAAATATCAATCAAAGGGCATTATTCTAAAAGAAAATGTCACACGGTCATTCCATGTCCAATCATCCAGATTTTGAGAATTTTCCAAGTCACCTCCTCAAAAAATTTTGAAAATATTCACGAGTAAATATTCACTGAAAATAAAAAAATGCCAAATATTAGGCCAGTATCTCAAATAGATTTCAAGTTATAGCCCTTCAAAATTTGAATTTTTTGGCGAACCCCTTTTCAGCAAAGTTTGGCAACTTATTGCTCCAAATTGATTGCCTCTACAAGGCTGTAATCGGGTAAACTAACCATATTCATCCCTTAGAATCTGAAAATGGCCTTAGCTTCTGTGTATCTTGATCCACTTTTGTTTGGTAAAGCCTCAAATTCAGTCAAAAACACAGAACGCTCAAAAACGAGACCATATTTTATGACCTGTAACTCAGGAACTAAATAAGATAAAGGTCTAGAATTCATTTATCTATGATTTTATGATGTATCTTTCTGTAAAAATGCAATAATCCAAGTAATTAATTATAATTTGTAGGAGTTTTTTAATTAAGTATTTCTCATGTAAATTTTTCCGGTTTTGCCGCAAAATGCTCTTATTTGGGGCAAAAAATGACCATGTCACCAGTTGTTAATCTCTCTGAAATTTTTACTGTGCAGTCGTATAAATGTGAACAGTGTCTGATAAAAAAATTAGAATGATGTTCAGCTTACTTTGGATGATTTGGTGTGGAATGACCCCATGTTGATGATACCAGAGGCCAGAGGAAAATGACCAGACTGGTTCAAGCTCATACAAGGGCAACAGTAACTCAAATAACTACTCATTACAACTGAGAGAGCATCTCTGAATGCATAAAACATCGAGACTTGAAGCAGATGGGCTACAGCAGCAAAAGACCACACCGGATGCCAGTCCTGTCAGCTAAGAACAGGAAACTGAGGCTACAGTTTCCACAGGTTCATAAAAAGTGAGCAATATCAGATGGGAAAATGTTGCCTGGTTTAATGAGTCTCGATTTCACCTGCAACTTCCAGATGGTAGGGTCAGAATTTGACGTGAACAACGTGAAAGCATGGATCCATCCTGGCTAGTATCAACGGTTCTGGCTAGTGATGGTGGTGCAATGGTGAGGGGGATATTTTCTTGACACACTTTGGGCTCCTTAGAACCAATTGAGCATCGTATAAATGCCGTGCCAACCTGAACATTGTTGCTGACAATGTCGATCCCTCTGTGACGACAGTGTACCCATCTTTTGATGGCTACTTCCATTAGGCTAATGCGCCATGTTGCAAAGCTCAAATAATCTGAAACTGGTTTCTTGAACATGACAATGAGTTCACTGTACTCAAATGGCCTCAACAGTCACCAGCTTTCAATCCAACACAGCACCTTTGGGATGTGGTGGAACAGGAGATTCTCAATAAGGATGCGCAGCCGCCAAATCTGCAGCTAGTGCGTGATGCTACTGTGTCAATATGGACCAAAATTTCCTATGAATGTTTCCAGCACCTTGTTGAATATATGCCACGAAGAATTGCAATTCTGAATCACCATTAAAGGTTTCAAATAATTTCTGAAGACAAGCACTTTACATGCAAACACTGACTATTTGCTAAAGGGCATATTGCAACTAATAATCCAGCAACTTTCAAACTCAAAGTAAGGGGTATGAATACGTCAACACACACTTAATGGAAGGTAAACATGCATGGGACTCAGCTGGCAAAGAAAAACCCCTTTCACACCAGGCTGTGTCGGGGCGCGGAGCAATAAGCTCATGGCAAAAAGCGGCAAAAAGATGGCAATAAATGTTAATGCGCACGGAGAACGCAAAGACATCCGCGGGGATGCGCTCGGGTACGCAGTGAAGCACAGACATCGAACACAAAAATTGAACGTTTAATTTTTTTGCGCAGACCACTGCGGGGGTCTCCCATACGCAATGAAATGTGTTATGAACGCAGTTAGAACGCACCTGCGCGTACTGCACACGTGATTTGAACCAAGTGCGAATAGGTGCTCTGCACATGATCCACGCGCTCTTGCCTTCTAGAAGGCGTCATCTGCGCTCAGTTTTTTTTTGCGGATCTGTCATTTTCGTTGCATGGCCATCCACGCTGCTCCGCGCCCCCAGGCAGCCTGGTGTGAAAGGGGTTAAAGGTTAGCACATGGGATGAAAACCAATCAAAAGAGACAACACACCTAATACGCACGCAGGCTGCTAGATGCAAGGAAACATGAGGGGAATTCATGCGAGGGTTGTGACGGGACTGATTCCAGCTTAACATCACCGATATAAAGAGAGCCTTCAACGACTAACAGTAGGTACTGTACTTACCTAAACAGAAATTTACCTGCAAGTGTGAGACAAAGCATTCTCCTCACCTATTTAAGATGCAGGCTATTCTACTACTGGTAGTTGAGTGCCCATGAGAGTTGAAATAATGATGATACAAAAGCAGTGATGGAAACACCAGCATAGCATTTGCATTTGTTACAGGGATGGACATTTGACTTCAAAAGTTTGTTAAGATAAAAATAGCATTATATAAAGACAAACGACCATTAAGCGTGCAGATCATGTAGCCTACGAGCCAGCGCAACTGGGCAGTGATATTTAAAAAAAAAAAAAAAAAAACTAGCAGCGGAGATGTACAATACAACTACGCTGTTACTGTATCAGAATAGAAGCAACTGCGAGTCTCTGAAATGTCTATGCAGACATTTACAAATTAATCATATTATACACTTGAGAAGTGCATATAATTTGAATTGCTCAGTCCAGTGTTGATAAATATATCACAACAGTCAAAGAAACACTTGTGTGCCATTACTGGACTTTACCTTAAGACGTGCAAAATACCGTCCAAATGATCCAAATAGTGTATCTCGGGGGATACTGAGCCACACTCATCGACGGATTAAAGAAAAAGAAGAAGTTTTCTGTGAAGTTCACTGTTTCCTTCATTGAACGTTATCTCATTTGTTCTGTGGCTCGCCAAGCACTTGCTGTATGCACTCTCGAATTGTGATGACTTTTCTCCTTAAGTGCATGGGCTAAGGTCACTTTTAGAGTGTTTGCATCCTTTAGTCGTGGCTTCATTAGTAAGTTAAGACAAATGCTGAGTGGAGGATCCATAGAAAGCAGAGAGAGAGAGAGAGAGAGAGAGAGAGAGAAAGAGTGTGTGTGTGTGTGTGTGTGTGTGTGCTGGGGGGTGGCTTCTCACATTCCTGGATTGATGAGCGGCAAACATTACACCGGAACATCCTGTAAGTCACATCTAAACGACACAGAGTTTACAACCTGTTACATCACATTATATTCAATATAATGCTGCGAACATCCACATTTCTAGACACTTTATCGTGGTTTTCATTCAGAAATATTTTCATATTTCTGAATTTCTGAATTCATGAGGTTCCCCCATCCTCAAGCAATTGGAGAGAGACAGATTTTTCAGAAAATTAGGCTTTATTGAGACATATTGAATATAAAGCTGAGTTCTTTTTGCGCAAGAAGAACTGCCAATCTGCTTTTCACACCAAGTTTTTATATCTTCATCACAGAAAAATTTTTTCCAAGTATGGTTTTTCCGCCCTCTCATGCTACAATGGTTCAAAAACGTAATGTCTGATTCTTACTTGTTTTTCAGTGGTACAGTCATGTGGTGTCTGCATGTTTCTAGTTTTTCTCTTTTATCATTGGTTGGCAACCTTTGCAAAATAACAACTTCAAGGCAACTTCATCGTTAAGAGGACTTTTAGTTGGGTCACAGGTCGTCCCAGGGACAGGCAAACCAAAACACTGCCAGCTTGCTTTGAAAACTGCAACCAAAAGATAGCAACCCTCTTCCTGTGTAATACTGGAGCAGCATAACTATATGATTTCTGATGAATGATGGTGAATAATTCTGAGGATTGAACAGATATTGCCTGAATGAACTGAACAGATGTCAATCAAAGCAGAAGCCAACAGCATATGTGTTTGTGAACTGCTTGTATGTGTGTTGAATGTGTGTGTGTGCATGTGCATGTGCCTGTGTGCGTGCACGAGAACAAAATTTCTTTGTTCTCCAAAGAAAAATACATTTTCATGCATTTCACAAAAATGTTTTTTCTTTTTCACAAACGATTAAAATTAATCCGATGATTTTCAAAGAATAATCTACATTTTTGAATAGAGGCCTATTATCAGCAACTGTCAGTCCTCTGCATCGATCTCCTGGTATGGCTGCTAATCCAAGTTAAGCATTTTATAAGGCTAATTGATTATTAGAAAACCCTTCTGCAAATTTGTTTACAGCTGAAAACTGTTGAACTAATAAGGGAGCGCAAAAGTGAGCGTGGCATTCTTGAGGTTGGTTTAGTACCTGAAGCATCAGCAGTTGTTTGTTTGTTTACAGGCTCAAAATGGCCAGAAAGAAAGAACTTCCTTTAAAGACCCGTCAGTCTATTGTTGTGCTTCGAAAAGAAGGCTATTCAATGCGAGAAATTGAAAACTTAAAATCTCTTAGCATGCTGTCAACTACTCCCTTCAGAGAGCAGCACAAACTGGCACTAACAAGGACAGAAAAAAGTAGTGGGAGGCCCCGATGCACAACTGTGCAAGAAGACAAATATCTGAGAGTGTGTAGTTTAAGACAAAGACGCCTCACAGGTTGTCAACTAGCAGCTGTGCTAAATAGTTCCTGTCAAACACCGGTTTCAGTATCAACTGAAGGCAAAGTTTGAAGTACATATTCATCATTTTCCATTGAAATCATTATTTCTAAATCACTGTCAGCATGTTCTGTTCATTTGCTATATTTCCTATTCAGAATAATTTCATGTGTGTTTCCATGGAAACAAGAAAATTTCCAAGTGATCGCAAAATTTTGAGCGGTAGTGTATGTGTGTCAGTATGTGAGACATGTGTGTGTGCATCGAGCGTATGTGTGTGTATGCAAAAGTTTGTGAGAAATGTATGTGTGCGCAGGTGTATATGTGCGCATGTGAGTCCCAACTCGTAAGTGTGTGAGATTTGTGTGCGCCAGTATGTCAGATGTGCGTGTGTGTGTGTGTGTGTGTTTCTGTGTCTGTAAGAATGTGATACTGTTTGTGTATGTGTATATGTGTGTGTGTGTCTGCAAGGATTTGAGAGACGGTGTTTGTGTGTGTGTGTGTGTGTGTATATATATACATGTATATATATACACACACACAAACAACGTCCCTCAAATCCTTGCAGACACACACACACACACACATTTATATATATCATGACACTATAAGGTCTCTCCTGCTGGGTGAGGGCCTCCGTCGTAGGGACTCCACCGAGCGGGAGATGCTAATGAATCTTATTCTCCCAATGTTTTAAAATAGTCGACTGCCTGAATACGAATCTGTTTTAATCATGTATTGATGTTTTAATTATTCTGTCTATTTTAGAAATGTGTATGTGTACATTTAATTGCTTCTGTAAAGGAGGAAAATAAACTATTATTATTATTAAATGTGTATACATAAATTAACTTTATAAATATTTTATCCAATATATCTATGTAATATTTTAATGTAATCGACCTGAAGGGGTTTTCCGTAATAATGACCAACTTGCTGTACATTATCCCTCTCACAGAGAACGGAACACAAAGTGCTTCACAATGACAACTATGACGCCAAAGTAGCGCAGGAGCTGATAGGAGACACACCAGAGAGCGGGACACGAAAGTAAAATAGCAAAAAGGCATAATAGTGTAAAGAGGACATGCAATGGCCCCGGAAGGACAGGGCCTCGACCCTGGCCCAGCGCGGGGTCCCGAGAACTTGAGCGGGGATGGGCTGTGAACCAGTGTTACCCTCTTCGGCTGGGTGGTCGTAATGTTCTGGAGCAAGGAATCCGTGCGGTGATACTTCCAGTCCCGCTGCGGGTGACCAGTTTGTCATTTTTCTGAAATATGAGTCCCGCTCCTCTGAAATTCGGGAAACATTTGGGCCGTTTGACAGCAAAGTTTAGGGGTATTAGCGCCATCAAATGGTAGGGAATGTGCAGTGTCGGGACTTCTGGGGGGCGAGACTGATGTTCAACACTCCGCAGCGAGGGCTCACTCACCAAATGAGCTGCACAATGGATATTCTCAGAAACCAATTGGTGACGTCACCGAGGCTACGTCCATATTTCATACGGTCGAAGTGAGAAAGTAGCTCAGATGCAATTGTTCAAACTTCAACTTTAACCTCATATGGCCTAATGACTCAGAATACCAGGAGTCGCTAAATGGAGACACACATTCGAGGGGAAGACACATTATCCAATGGAAGTCTCTTACCTTTTTGTTTAGTTAATGTTGGAAATAATCTGTTTCAGGTAAACTGTTGATTTTTTACTATTATTTATTCAATTTTATTTTTTATAAAGTTTTCCAATAAAGTTTGTACTCGTGTAATTAAATTTCACATGTAGTCTTTTTCGGTCGGGCTTGTAAAATCTTGAAGGCTAGTGACTTTTTTCTGTCGCAAGGCCCGACTGGCTAGTGGAAGAAAAAAATGGGAAGATCGAGCCCTGCCGAGATATCAGATCTATAAAACTCGAGCAGTAATTCTTATGAATGCCGCGCCGAAAGCTCGGAATAAATGAACACGACTACTCTCGTTCTCGCTGTGGGCTCGAAATAAATCGAGGGCTCAGGGCTGACTGCAATAAGCAGTTATGTCCAATGTAAAACATCTGGACATAACTGTTTATTGCAGTCAGCCCTCGAAGTATAAATAGCAATTCTCGTTTCGTAGACGCCTAGAAACAGTACTCTGTATGCTTTTGCTGCCACCTAGCGAATATATTGGAAGACGCGTCCCCGATTCACCTATTTACTTGTTTCCGTCATTGTGTTGGGTCGGATAAGCCTAACCGTTGTTTTACAGTTGACTGCAGTGACTATTTGAGGAGGCCCTCGACAATGCTCTGCCCCTCTGGGCTGGGAGCCTAGATCCGCCCCTGATAAGCATAAGGTTGCTGAAGGCCCTCAGTCTGACAGAGATGCCAAGTCTTAAGAATTCGGCGTGGGTCTCTTGGATTTTTTAAGCGTATTCACCGTAGTCCGCAATTATTCAATGAACGCTTATTAATGAGACTCTCGCGTGGAATTAAAATCCTTGTGCATTGAAGTTTCAGTTTCACATGCGTAAAGGTGGACCTCACCACAAGTAAGACGGAAATCGATTATGACTCCGGACTTCTCGTGCTTCTCTTTACTCAGTGATTGGAAACAATGCATGTATTTCATGATCGTTTCACTTGTTTAAATGAAATAAGACCATTTGAAACGTCTCTGTGCAATTCCATCACTTTCAATCCCTCAGTAAAGACAAGAATGAGAATTCCTGAGTCATAATCGATTTCAGCGTCACTCGTGGGGAAATCCACCGTAATGTACGTGGAACTGATTAACTTAACGCACAATGACTTAAATTCCGCAAGTGAATTCCTTTAATGCACAGGAATGTGAATGCCACTAAGGAGCGAGAGACTCACGCCAAATGTGTGAGACTTGGCATCTCTGCTCTGAGCATCTGGCAGCACGCCGCTGGTATGAGTGTTTGTGTGCGTGAGTGTGTGTGTCTTGCAAGCATCCATCAACTAAGACTGCTGTTAAAAGTGAGTTATTTTAATATACAACCCCAAAACAGGAAAAAGTTGTGATAGAATTTTAAAATAGAAATAGAGCAGAACGCCAAATTATCATCATAAGAATGATGCTAATATTTCAAACCAGTAGCGTAGCCGGAACTGATAAATTGGGTGAGCGGAGCAGTGATTTAACGTGGACCGAGAACTTCATATAATGAGCTGGTGAATAAGGAGCCAAGTTCAGCGTCATCAACATTTGGGCATTTTTTTTATTTCAGCCAGCAGATCGAAAAGTCAACAAGGTACCATCAAGGTTTGTCTCCCTCTCTCACTCTCACTGGAGCCCTTTGATGTCCTGCGATTGGATATTCAGTAACCCATGTGTTGAATGGCTGTAGTCGAAGGGCATTGTGCTGATGGGCCAGCCAGCTGCAGGAGTCAGATTTGGGTCAAAAATCGTGCTTGTACAAAAGTAATTCATTATTTATAAGCTTGTAACTTCAGGGTTGCATTTGCACATACAAAACCTCTAGGGCGAAACCTACGTGTTGATAATATTCCTGGACAAATTTTAATTACATGAACACAAAATATTTCTACTGCTTCAAAAACTTTTTACACTTGTTAAAATTACAGTACAGGTCAAAAGTTTGGACACACTTTGCTAATGTCACAGCGCGGAAATTTAAACGGATTAACTTCTCTATGTAATCTCAAAGGGAATCTTGTCAGAGCTAAACATTTAGAAGTTAAAATAGAATAATCTTCTTGTTTGAATAGTGTCCAAAATTTGGAATTTTTAAAGAAGCCACATTTTTCAAAGTAAACAAATGATATGCACCTTACATTTTCCAACGGCCAAATCAAAGACAAGCTGTTTTGGAACTTATTGGGCGAAAAGGTCAATGAAAAGCTAATAACCACAAGTGCACAATTTCTTTGGCAACTTAGATGGCCGCACAGCTGCAAACTTAATAGCCATATAACTGCAGTAGAAGAACAGAAAAAACAAATATGAACATGCACAGAAATTATAACAAAAAATGCTGGTTAGTTTGATTGATTTAAGAATTAGATCTTTTTCTTTTTCAATATAAAGGGTGCTTGTAACTTAATTTAACGTGTATTGTAAGAAAAATGTGGGTATGTCCAATCTTTTGACTGGTACTGTATGTCTGCGTGCAAAACTTTTTCCCAAATGTACAAATATTTCTACAGCTACAAAACATTTCTACACTTCCACAAATTATGTGTGCGGCCACACAACTTTTTTACACATGCACTAAATATTTCTAAAGATACAAAACTTTTTTTGCAAGTTCAAAATATTAATAATAATGACCCTGATTTGATTCCATGGAGTATTGTCCTTGGTGATGCCCAGCTTCAGGTCTTGTTTGTTACAGGGACTGTTCGCCTTCTGCCTCCACTGAAGCGTGTAAAATGCTTCTTCAACTGGATTCAGATCCAGTGATTGACATGGCCATTGGAACCAATTCCGTGTCACTGACCAGTGAAATAGTGCTCAATGTAGGTGACCTGACCTCAACATGGATAGGAGTTAAATTCATCTTTGGATTTATTATTTCAGTGTTTTAGTTATATTAATTCACATTTAGCAGTAAAAGACCTAGAAAATTCTCACTGTATTTTCCGGCGGCTGAATTATGCGGCAGGTCTGAGCAGCTTCAGTCCGGGTACCACAGCTTCCAGGGTGTTATGCTACAGCTGACGACTAGGCGTCTCATTTCCCTTTCTTGTTCTGGAACGATGGCTATGCTACTAACTCAGGTCTCTCATAATCAGCGGCAATTGGGTGGTATAGCGCCGGTAGGAAGTCTGATGGTTACAGCAAACGGTGTTGTCGCAAGGGTGCGAGCTGCATTTGTAGTTCGAGCTGTAACAGAGGAGGGGATGATTATGCGCCAGTTAACATTCGTTATCGAAGTAAGTAATGCAACCTTGGCATGCATCGAGGACAATCTGCCAGTTTCAAACTTAAAGACTCGAATTTACGCCAACTCTGGCAATTAGATTTGAACAGTCTTGATGTTTATGGTGTTAATTGCGTCGTCTGCCCGAAACAATCCGTCCGGGAACCAGAGTATCGATATAGCCACAAAATTGAAATGAGTTATTGAGGACAACTTAATTTTCCGGTTTTGTATCTTAAGATCACATATTTTTGAGTCGAACTGACATTAAATGTTTTGTCATAACAGCTCAGGTGGCAAAACTTCATGGTGGGTGAGGGCGGAACGAAATTCATGTGCGGCTGGTTGGAATGCCGATCTTGCACACCGAAATGTATTTGACCTCTTCGTGAGATTTAATCCATATCTGCGTATTCTCAAAGTAAGAAAAAGTTATTTTATTAGGATCTGTATTCGTTTTGTGTTCTGCTCATCGTTCAACTTACAGGCTTTAGATTACTGGAAATTGTTGCGTAAGAAATATTGACATGTGGCCGACCAGCCGCGATAATGAGGCGAGCAATGCTTACGGCAGTGGCCGTCAAAACTCGGTCCTGGTTATCTGGGGCGCTGCCAGGGGAGCCAGACGCAGGAAAAAAAGCTGTCAATTTGCGCAGCCCTGGATCGCTCCGGCCAAGAGACAAGCGAGCACAATAGACATGGTATTAAAGCAGTTATTGATCTCATAAACACGTGCGGTCGGCAAAACGTAGCTCTTCGGGGCCATAGAGACGAGCGGAGCCATTTTCAGGCATTTTTAAAGTATCGCGCAAAGGGGTATGTCTCTTTAAACCAATTCTCATAACTTGCTCCAGCCAACGCAAATTATTGTGACCACTAAGTCCAAAACGTGATCATTGATTTGTGCGGAAAACAAATTCAAAATGATATTGTGCAGAAATGTCAGACCGCAAAATGGTTTTCTGTCACTCATGATGAGTCGGCTGACATCAGCAGTTCAGAACAGGTGTTCCTGTCGGTGCGTCAGGCGCACTGTGAGGCGGGAGCCTCTCCGTGTGAGAGGACTTCTGGAGCTTTATCTCTACTGCTGATACCACGGGCGAGGCGCTAACCAAGCTTTTGCTTGATCAGCTGAAAGAGCTAAAGTTAGAGCTCAAGTAATATGGTTGGACAGGGCGACGACGGTGCAGAAAATGTAAGTGGCAAGGTGCGAGGGGTGCAGGCGCACATCAAGCAACTTTATCCTGATGCTGCCTATGTTCACTGTCGAAATCATGCCTTGGATTCGGCCATAGTGCACTCAACACGTTTACCGTCAGTCACAAATGCATTGACCACCGTCCAAGACATCGTGAACTTCATATCAGTCTCACCGACGCGATTGCAGATGTTCTTTAGTGGCGACTGCGTCCTTGCGCTCCATTGGAAAAAAGAAACAAAAACAGCGCGCCACTGTGAGTGGCGCTGATAGGCCTAGTTCATGTGCGTCTTTTATTTATTTTATTTTATTTTTTGATGGGCGGGGGGAGTGCGTACCTCATGATTTTTACCTGCAGGTCTAGGAATGGCTTTTACACTTCCGGACCCGAACTCTGAAAAATGCTCGGAGGACAAAAATCTCTTGGGAGAGCGCCAAATTAAAGCGGGTGAAATTTTGTCCATTGTCCGTCCGTCACTCCGTCTGGCCGGCCGCCCGCCCGTCCATCTCAAGTTACAATGTTATCAAGATAACTCAAAAAATGATTTGCCCATGAAGTTTTGATTTGTTATGATGATGTATCTTGACCCAAGGCAGGTTGCTATTAAAATGGGCGCGCTGCGTCAAAATCCAAGAAGGCCGCTGCCGTTTTTGTGAAAACAACGTGATCAAGATAACGCAAGAAAGATCTGTTTAGGAAGTTATAATTTGGTGTGCTGATGAATCTTCCCCTAAGTCAGCTCGTTATTGAAAATGGGCATACTTTGTCAAAATCCAAGATGACCGCCGCCATTTTTGTAAAAACAATGTTATAGAGCTAACGCAAAAAAATATATGTCATAGGAAGTTCTGATTTAGTATGCTGATGTATCTTGACCTAAGGCAGGTCCCTATTGAAAATGGCCAGGCTGCATCAAAATCCAAGATGGCCGCCGCCATTTTTGTAAAAACGACGTTATCAAGATAATGCAAAAAATAAGTGTCGTAGGGAGTTCTAATTTGGTATGCTGATGTATCTTGACCTAAGACAGGTCGCTAATTAAAATGGTCGCGCTGCGTCAAAATACAAGATGGCCACCGCCAGTTTTGTAAAAATTACGTTATCGAGAAAACACAAACAATAAGTATCGTAGGACATTATAAATTGATATGCTGATGTGTCTTGACCAAAGGCAGGTTGCTATTGAAAATGGGTGTGCTGCATCAAAATCCTAGATGGCCACCGCCATGGATCTGCCGGAACAGCATTGTCGCAATAACTCCAAAAATGAGTGGCTTCGCAACTTTAAATTTGGTTTGGTGGTACATCTTGACCTATTGCATGTTCTTATTGAAAATGATATCACAACATCAAAATCCAAGATGGCCAACAAGCGGCGTTATCGAGATAACTCGCAAAATAAGTGGCTGACCCAAGGCAGGTCATTATTGAAGATGAGTGAACTACGCCAAAATCCTTTCCAGTTTCTTTGTTACGAAAAACACGGGTGGAACACACTAGGGGAACATGAACGTGGAAACGTGAGCGTGAACTTGGAAACATGAGCTAGAACGGAAGGGAGACACAAGAGGGGAGTGAGACGCCATGAGCGGGAATCCAAAATAAATATTAACATAAACACAGAAATAAACCAGGGGGAAAAAGGGGCACTCAGGCCAACAAAAACACCGTGCCTAGCACTGACGCAGGAGAACTCAAGAATCCAAAACACAAAATACCAGGGGAACAGACTCCGAACAAGACATGGAACCAGACTTGACACATGGAACGAGACTAGAGACAAACAGAACTCTGGAAGCTAGGCATACTCACCAGACAAGACAGTTGGCACAGCTGGCAGATGGCTAACTCGGGTGGCACAGCTGGCCAGGAGAAGGGTACGGGAGAACATCAGGAGGGGGACAGACAGGACACAGGGCTCAGGACAGGCAGGAACGCTGGGGCTATGGCTTGGGCTATGACAATGGCTATGCCATGGCTTGGCTTGGGACTGTGGCTATGGCTTGGCTTGGGCTTGGGCCTGTGGCTATGGCTTGGCAGGTGCTCAGGACAGGCAGGGCTTGGCTGGTGCTCAGGACAGGCAGGGCTTGGCTGGTGCTCAGGACAACTCGAGACAGGAGGAAGACTGGCACAAGGACACAGAAGACGCTGGAAGAGACAGGGGGCACCAGGGGCTTGAATGCAGAAGGGCAGGCTGGACAGGGAAGGAGGCTGAACTTGAGACACAGAAAAACCTGAGGGGACCAGAGGAGAAGTGCACGAGGCAGAGGGAGGGGGAATGCGTGCGAGCGCGATGCGTGGGTGATGCGAAGTCAGATCTGCTGACGTGCAGAGACTGCTGAAACATATAGGGCAGGGGCACACACAGACACAGGTGTAGAAACTTAATCTAATTAACAAAGGGTGGAACATGAGGGAAACCAATTACATGAAAACAGATAAACATTAACACACAGACAAGGATCACAAGACAATCCCAAAGATGGGATAAATAAACTGGATAAAAAAAGACTCCTAAGTGTACAGAAAGAGCCAGAATAGATTAAAAGAATGCAGAGATACTGCAGGAAACTTTAGCAAAGTCAATGAACAGTAAAGCGAGGGGCGGAGACTAGAACAGAGCGACTGCTGAGAGATAATTAGTCAATTAGTAAGTGCAGCTATACAATCCCGGGTGCTCGTTAGTAGATTAGTATTATATACAAGGTTAGTTTGGTTAGTAATTTTAGAAAACAACAAACTGTTAGTAATGTTAGTATGAATAGAAAGGCAAGGGGAAACTAGTAAACGAGAACAGAAGGAAGGATGAAACCCAGAATCCATTAAATCACCCGAAATAGTGTCACAATCAATTAACACAGAAACTGATACAAACAATGACGCGACCAGGGAGAAAGCAAAGACAGTACATGGGTAAAACGTGGACTGGACTACACAGGAGAGGAATGAAATGTGAACACTAAGGCATGGACTAAAAATTGACATACCAAAATAATAGAAACCTAAAATTGACTAACCAGACACAGACCACGGAACACAACAATCTTTTCCATATGGCTGCATCTATCTCTCATCATCACCGTTGTCGTCATCATCATAACAATTCACCATCACTCAAATCAATGCCAATTTTACTCACCAAAGCATACTCTCACATAACCCCTGCACACCGACGCAGGTTCAGTGACTTCGCTCTTGTTTATTTCTGGTGCCCCTGCTCAGAATAGGCAGGGTCCACTGGCGGTCCTCGATTCGTAACTGACCTGCACAGGGTCATTAAAACATCCTTTTTGTGACCAGAAACGGTCTCTCCATGGTCCTGTAGATATTTCTTTCACTTTGAAACAGTCCCAAGTGTTAAAGTTAAATGTGGCTTTATTGGTTACAATTGTTTTGTATTTGCAAACTACACTGTTTGCATGTGAATCAGTTTTTTATTTGCAAATGTATTTGTTTGTTAGTGAATCGTAGTACATTTGTAAAACATTCTGTAAAACAATTTAACTCCATAGACAATCCTAATCGTTCAAAGACCAGTTGGACATTTGGTTTTAGTAAAGTTAATTTTTGTTCTAGAGTGTCCAAGGTTATTTTTATTTTAATCATGCATTGAGTGTCCCTCCATTACAAAATTTTTGTCCCTCCTTATATATGGCTTATATGGGTGCAGGCCTTGTGATGATTGATTTATCTTCCTTAATGTTCAGCTCAACATTGCTTGGTACGTACAGTTGTTGAAGGCGCGGTCTCTCTCAGTGTCCTACCGCACAGATTGGTCCTACATGTGCGGCAGTTCTAGAATCTACTGTGTCTGAAGCAGCTGCCGCAGTCCACGTGACATGGCTTCGATCTCGACCTTTCACACCCATTCATTCTTTCACACAGGGATTGAATAGCCGAACATGTGGGAGAGTGACCCTTTGACCTTGAGGTAAATGACTAGCCCCACACCTGTTGCAGATTAATCCAATATTATTGTAAAGAGAATCATTGGGTTTGGCATATCTTTCACTTGGCAATGATGCTGCTTTTCCAAAATTTCATGTCTGAATCCTCAGCCTGTACTGAGAACTGGACTGCCGACATCGACAGCTCTGGCAGAGTTAGCTTGTATTTTCACACACAAAGTAAAATAAATCAGAGCCAAGATGGCGGTGCCACAATCCCTTTACGTCTTTAAATTAGCCCTTACAACCGGGCTAAAATGGAAGATAAAACATTAGTCCAAACAGACAGAGCCTAAATTAAACCGTCCAACAATCTTAATGTTGAGGTTGCATTTAGCTCAACATAGCCATGTGATAGAATTCCCAGGATCATGAAATGTGAAAACTGACTTGCTTTCCTCTGAAGATGTTCCATGTGCAGAGGTGCATTTATGAAGAGCATTTTAAACGCTTCATTATGCTAGTCTCTACTGAGGGAGTTGCTGACATAAGAGCGGATAAGTACAAACTGCCAGCTTTTTATTGGTATGGACTGACAGCGACCTGTTTGTTTATGTGGCCTTCTATGTCAATATGAGTGTTCCCCTTGTGATGGCTTTGGAGCGCTTGTGTTTCGGTCTGTCGTCCCCTTTGTGAGATGAGTTATGGGGAAATGTGAGCTTCTGTGGAGGGGGCAGCATCATTCCGAAGCCAGTCTTTGAGAGAGCACCGCAGTCAGCTGCTTTGGGCAGTTAGCGGCCCCTGGGGTATGGCGGTATTGGGGGTATTTACAGTGCTAAACACGCTTTGTCTCCTCGATCAAAGGATGCATAAATGTCACTTGCGTGTTGCTCCCCCTGTGATGTTGCATGAATGTTGAGGTTGAACATATGTTGCCTAATCCACCATTTGTGGTCATTCATCAATGCACTCTGGGTAAAATGCTGTTTGTGTGTATGACCAGAGGTGGTGGGTAGGGTACATTTTTCACTCTTGTTAGCTTAGTGAAATCATTCATACAGTAACAACAAAATAAAAAGTAATAATAATAATAATAATAATAATTGTAGTATGTCCTCTCTCAGTTCTATAGTTTTACATATCAGGACAGAAAAAAAAAAAAAAATCAGCTTCCTGATCTGGTCCTAAAATTAGGTAAATCTAACCTCAAGTATAAAACAACACACAACAGATTACTTCATGCCATTATTTATCAAATCAAAATTTAGCCAAAGTGCACAAGTAATCTGTGAAAAAATAAATATAGCCCATGATTCAATAGCTTGTGGAACCACCTTTACCAGCTGTAACTTGCATTACTCATTTTCAGTATGATTTTATCAGTCTCACATCGTGGTGGAGGAAATTTGGCCCACTATTTGCAACGTTGCTTCAGTTCGTGGTTTTGTGTGCGGCTTTCTTAAGGTCCCGCCACAGCATTTTAATCAGTTTGAAGTTTGGTCTGGATTTTTCCCCCCTCTCCAACCGTTCTGTCCTTGATTTGCTGGTGCGCTTTGGTATCATTGTCGTGTTGCATGACCCAATTGTGACGATTTAAGCTTTTGCTGTCGCACAGATGATTTCACATCTGACTCTAGAATACTTTGGTATACAGAGGAGTTCATGGTCAACTCAATGACTGCAAGGTGCCCAGGTCATGTGGCTGGAAAACAAGCCCAAATCACCCCTTAACCACCATGCTTGACAGTTGGTATGAGGCCTTTGTGTTGATACGCTGGGGCTGCGTCCAAATAGTCAAGAAATTATGTCCTATCCACTAATCCCTAACCACTCTTCTTTAACCTTCATAGAAAATGTCATAAGGGAAAGGAAAGGTGTTTAAGGGAATTCCTAACGACTTAGGAAGACAACCGCGTTAGGGACTCCGAATGCAATAACACTAGGCAACGTGATCATGAGTCCCCTGCCCATCATATATGTTTCTTTACGCGATTGGTCAGATGAGTGGTTGCCACTTTAAATATTGCAGCTGCGCAGAATTGTGGGATATTTTATCCCCTTTCTTTACAAAAAGGATGGTTCTGTGTACCCTATGCTAAAGGTAGTAAATTAGGAAGCACTGAGACACCTTTCCTTAACATTTAAAGAATTCAAATCCACTTATCATGGCTGCCATGTAGTCATTTCTGGATCATTTTTTAGGAGTTAGGAACTTTCCTCAGCAAAAAAAGACTATTCAGACGCAGCCTGGGTTTTGTTCACACCAGACATGATGCTGTGTGTTATGGCCAAACAACTCCATTTTGATCTCGTCTGTCCAAAGGACATTGTTCCAGAAGGGTTGTGGTTAATGCACCTGCAACTTTGCAAACCTAAGCCATGTTGCTACGTTATTTTTTTATAATCCTCCTTCCTCCTGGCATCCAAACAGGCCATGCTCGCTCAATCTTTTTCAAACTCTGTTGTGAAGTTAAACATTTAAGCTGCTAAATGAAGCCTGTTGAGTCTTGGGTTTTATGCAGTTTCCCTGAGCGTTGCACGGTCTGACCTTGGGGTGAATTTGTTGAGACATCCACTCCTGGGAAAATTGGCAGCTGTCGTGAATTATCCACTTGTGAATTATCTTCCTTACTGTGGAGTGATGGACCTCAAATTGTTTAGAAATGGTCTTATAACCCTTCCAAGATTGATTGGCAGCAACAGTTGCTTTTCTGAGATGATTGCTGATGTCTTTCTCTCTTGGCATTTTGTTAACACACACCTAAATGCTCTAGACCATTCTCTAGACACTCTAGACAATCTCTACTTTTATAGAGGTGTTCACGCTCACTGATGATCAATTAATCAAATGCATTTTATCAGCAACACCTGGCTGCTATTTACCTTGTTAATTCCTGTGGAAGCAGTAAGGGTGTTTTTTTTTTAAATAAATGATGGCACAGTGGAATCTGTTGTGTTGTTTTACACCTGTGGTTAGATTAACATAATTTTAGAACCTGATTAGGACCATCTTATTTTCATATGATGTCCTGATTTGTAAAACCATGGAACTGAGAGATGATATACTTTCTTTTTCTCATGACTGTAAAATGTATGAAGCAAATCCAAGATTATTATTCACCTCCGTCAAGGGAGGTGTATGTTTTTGCCGGCGTTCGTTGGTTTGTTTGTCTGTCTGTTAGCAGGATATTCCAAAAACGGCCACTTTGCAGGATGTTAGGGTAGCACAAGAGGAACAGTTGATTAAATGTTGGCATATCTGGGCCAAAGTACAGCTGAGATATAGGCCAAAGTTCTAATCCAGGTTTGCTGGCAGAGATTTGAAGTCTTTCCAATGGGCCGGATTTCCAATCGGCATGGTTTTGGGTATTACTGCCACCTAGCGGTGGAATGCAACAACACCCTACATCAGCCAATGAAAATAACTAATGCAGAGAGTTGCCTTGGCGTGGCAGAGGTGCAGCGCTCTCTGAGTGCTCCAGTTACTATTGTTGTTGTTTCTGTTGTCTCCAGGACATGACGGTTTAATCAGAAAAACATCAGGACTTTAGTCTGGAGAGAAGAGGATACAGACCTACCTCCCCAGACCCCCTCCCTGTTGAGTGTCTGGACCTAATTTCCTTGTGATGGCACAGTTTGTCAGTAATGCCTAACACTGACCAGAGTGGTGCTCCACACCTCTTTCCTGGTGAGGATGATGAAGGGGACGAAGAGGGGGACAGTTTGAGGACACATATGCAGTTGGACTCTGATTCGGTGAGGGGACCTATCACTGCATTTCCACAGAAGCTAGAGAACAGCACTTGAGGAATTTGGTTAATTTTTTCCATTTTTGCCAGTGCGCAGCTCGACATTGTCAGGAAAATTCATTCCAAATGAAACCCTTTGATTTCACTGAGCAACCCCCACTAGTTTAAGTTTTTACTTTGTCCTGTAGCTGGGAACTTTTGCACTTTTCCTCCCTGTGATGGAGCAATTCATAAAGCCCTCAAAATGTTTCCCTGATCTTTTATTTTTGTCAGAGTGTATGATCCTATCAGAGATGATGGCCCAGTTTTGCTTGCTTGGTGAGAGGCGTGAATATGGAAGGGGCTGATGTGGGGTGGGGGTGGTGGTTGGGGGGGGGGGGGGTCCATAGGGGAAGAAGGTGCAGGAGGGGCCTTTGTAAAGGCGTACCTTACAGGGCCTATAATGTCTGCTTAAGGAAGGGTCAGTAAGGAGTAATGCAGACGGGGTTTATTGAGGCGGAGTTGTTCTTGCTCTGACTGCAGCCATCGGAGCAGCAGATTGTCGTGGGAATCTGCTGCATGATGAAGAAATCTAAGTCCAAGCCCATGACGCAGATCCTGGAGAGACTGGGCCGGTTTGAGTACCTCACCGTCTCCATCTTCCCTGAGGACGTCATTCTCAGCGAGCCTGTGGAAAAATGGCCACTCTGCGACTGTCTTATATGCTTCCACTCCAAAGGTCCTCCTCCATTGAACACCCAAACACATTCTTAATATAGACTATTAACACCTGTACACTCTATCCCAAATACACAAACATATCTGCACACCCCCAGAGATTTAGGTTTAGAATTTTTTTCTTAAGTAGGACCAGTTCACCACTGTCCTATAGGATACATAACATGAGTGGTGAAGACAGGCCATTCAGCCCAACAGGTAGTGAAGTAATGAGCTGACAGCAGGCCCTGAACAACTGCATGTGTGATTTTAGGATTCCCGCTGGACAAGGCAGTGAGTTACGCTAAACTCAGAAACCCCTTGCTCATCAATGACTTGAACATGCAGTACTTCATCCAAGACAGGTAGGAGACGCCAACCATGTGGTGATGAAAGAGTCAGTCTTCTCAGTCTGTGGCTGTGGGGCATGAGGAGGAAGTCAAATAGTGGTGTGTTGGAGTTTAACCTCAGAACACGGATTGCTTGCTCCTCTCATCATGCGTTAACAGTCTGTCTGTATGACATTCAGAGGGATTTTTGGAGCAGTGTTCATTCAAGGTGTTTGTTTCCCAGTGCTGATTACCTCTGTTCCAGGAGGGAAGTGTATCGCATCCTGCAGGAAGAGGGAATTGATCTGCCCCGCTACGCTGTTTTAAATCGGGACCCAGACACGCCAGAAGGTGAGCAGATCAAAATCGGTTCCCCTCAAGTTCCCCCAGTAAGTGTTGCTGAGTAGCAGTTTTAAAATATAAATAAACATTTTTAATTTTACAAAAAAAAAAAAAAAAATCAGTAGCTTAAAACCTTCAAACCAATTATTGCTGAGAAGATTTGTATAATTTTAATATAAGGGCAGTCAAGGGGTTATTAGGTCTGGAATACAACTGTGGGATACAGTCATTGATACAATTGCTAATCACGATTTAATCACGATTTTTGCAGTTTGCTAAATATGGCTTCTTTATGATTTCCAAAAATTTGGACACTATTCTGGTTGAATTGTTCTTATTAGCTTCCAACTGTTTCCTGTTCCCGTCTCTTAGAATGTAACCTGGTTGAAGGGGAGGACCAGGTCGAGGTGAATGGTGATGTTTTCCAGAAACCATTTGTGGAGAAACCAGTCAGCGCAGAGGATCACAACGTGTACATCTATTACCCTTCTTCTGCGGGAGGGGGAAGCCAGCGACTCTTCCGTAAGGTATACAGCCGGACGTCCCACAGCTGTGTGTGACTCCTGAGGCATTACGATTCTGTCCAGACTACAGGAGGGACTAGGTTACTCAATACAGTATGTGTGTGTATTCCATCTATTACTGATCCAGCCCTCTTATTCCTGGTCAGGATCACAGAGGGGCTGAAGCCTATTCTGACATCCAGTGAACACACCTTCAGCAGTTCAGTCCATCACACGACACACACACCATTCACTGACACTCATACCAATGGGCAATATACGCTCCGGTTTGCTTAATACACTCGCGGGAGAAAACCTATGCAAACACAGGGAGAGGATGCAAACTCCACCGAAAAAGGGCTCAGGTTGGATTCAAACTCGCTTAACCACTGTTTCACAATTTAAGCTCAGTAAATCTTGACATTGTCATCCTGGAATATGCCTGTGCTGTAATCACTGACGGCATGACCAGTGCATTCAAGTAGTCTGCTGACCTCATTTTACCTCTCCATATTGTTGCTGAACCAAGACCAGTCCAATGGAAGCAGCCCCAAATCATAACACCGCCTCCAGAGGCTGGTACAGTGTCACTATATATGATGGGTGCATCGTTGCATGGACTTCCTGTCTTACTCTAAAGGAATAGGGTCAATTTGGACTCATGAGACCACCTGACCTTTCTCCATTGCTCCGCAGTCCAATCTCTATACTAATCAGCAAATAGAAGTAGTTTTTTTCCTGATTAGCCCTATGAACAAGCGGCTTTTTGTGACCATGCAGCTGTTACGTGCCAATCCTACAAGTTCATTGTGCATGTGGAAATGCTTCCTCAGTTAAACATGACAATGAGTTTTACTGTCAAATGTTTTACAATGAGACTTCTCAGTGGTGATCTCCGATCATGATCATTTTCCGACCCATTTCTTCCGCGAAGTTGACAGTTCACTACTATCCTTCTTTCTTTAATAAAGCCTAGAAGAGTCCTTAATGTCAGTGATTTCAGCAATCTCCACTGCTTTTATCTTTGCTTTATGCAGGCTAAAAATTTGCTCTGCTTGAACCACTGTAGTATCTGTTCCATGACTATGTCATACGCCCTCTGATTGAGTTGTTTTAGAAATGAGCAGCCCCACACTGCATCAGTTAGGGTTAAAAGAATTGTTGCCGGCTGCAGCATATTAATCACTGCAATAATTATTCAATCATAGGCTCTTAGGTATCTCCTTTTTCAAATTCAAATGGTAACTTTTTTGGCTCAGGTAGTGTATTTGATTTGATTGATTGGATACACAAGGAAAAATTGTGGCGCTTGACTAAGGTGCCTTTCAGTTTTGAACATTGAAGGCGTTAGCCCTGTTCTCTCTTGTGAGTTGATGACCTCTGGTCACGGGGACTGGTCATATGGTGGGTCAGAAATAGAGTGTCGGGAAGCTGAGAGGACAGGAATCCCAGCACTGTGGTGTTAGGTTTCACAGCATGCCAGCACATCCGTACCTTTCTCTACGTCGGTCTCGGCTCATTCACCGGGGGGTTTGTTCTGTCCGCTGGTCTTGGCTCATTAGCTGGGGATTTGTACTGCTACATTCTTGTGGGCCGGTGGGAATCTTTGTGGTTCTGGGGGGGAAATCATGGCGACTTGTATCTAATGCAAACACGAGCCTTTCCTGTCTATATTTAGTAATTGTCATGTTAGCAGAATGTAAACTGTGTGAAGAGATGTGCTTAGTTCATTCTGCCACTTGGCGGAAAATTCACTTTCACTGCAATAATGCGAACAGGCCTGATTTTAAATGAAACTGATGAATGATTTGTTGACAGCTGGGTAAACTTTACCTCCCCTCCCCTCAGATTGGCAGTAGAAGCAGTGTGTACTCCTCTGAAAGCAGTGTCAGAAAGACGGGCTCCTACATTTATGAGGACTTCATGCCCACAGATGGCACTGATGTGAAGGTAGAGCATCTATCACGGGGGACACCACCATCCATGTGCACAAACATCTCATGAAATAAGGAACCCTAAAGTCTGTGTGTGCGTGTGTGTGTGTGTGTGTGTGTGCGTGCGTGCGTGCGTGCGTGCGTGTGTGTGCAGGTATACACAGTTGGACCAGACTATGCCCATGCAGAGGCTCGTAAGTCTCCAGCGCTGGATGGGAAGGTTGAGCGGGACAGCGAAGGGAAGGAGGTTCGTTACCCCGTTATACTGACGGCCATGGAGAAGCTGGTGGCTCGCAAGGTGTGTCTGGCCTTCAAGGTGAGACTGCAGCTCCCCTGCTATGCGCAGTTCTGCCTCAGCTGCGCAGGCTGGATGCGATTCAGGCAGTATACTGAAACTGATGTGGTTTTCACAGTGTTCCTGATCCATTATTGCATTCTAGCAAACTGTGTGCGGCTTTGACCTTCTCCGAGCAAACGGCCACTCCTTTGTGTGTGATGTGAATGGATTCAGCTTTGTGAAGAGCTCCATGAAGTACTATGATGACTGTGCGAAAATCCTGGGGTGAGAGCAGATTTGATCCAGAGAATTTACTGCAAAGAGGAACAATAAATATAGACTGGATATTGCTTAACCCCTTTGCGCAGATATAGACGCCGTGTCTGTAAATTCTGAAATTTAATTCCTAGATAATTTTTTCATTGAATTTCCAAAAGTCTTGCTTCACTGGAATTATTTTCCACAGTCTCTGTGACACAAATACTGAGTTATAAAGCCTAAGTAGGCTCTTGCATAACAAGAAAAAATGAATAATATTTCTATTCTGCACAAAGGATTTAAGAGCATGCAATGCACTGATTGTCTTGAAGAATAATTTTTGGAAGGTGATGTTTTTTCATTGGCTTTTTTCGTTTGGAAGATGATGACTCAAGGGCATGTTTCCTATTGTCACATTTTGCCTGTTGATACCTGATTGGGTGTCTTATTGGTAGGCTACTGCTGAGGAATGTGATGATACCTCTGTTGATTTTTGATTGGTTGTTGCTTAGAAACATGGTGATGAGGGAGCTGGCTCCTCAGTTTCAGATCCCGTGGTCGATCCCCACGGAGGCGGAGGACATACCTATCGTCCCCACCACCTCTGGGACCATGTGAGCGCTCCTGCCTCCATACACACCTGCACTCTTACCGTAACTAGAGCTGGAGATCAGAACGGTGCTGAACAGTACAAATGAATTACTTTGACTAGGATTTAAACTTCTGTAACCCGAGAGTCTGCAGCAGGTGTTTACGCGGCATTTTCACCTGTAGTCGGAGGTACTTTGGAACCATAATTAGCTGACTGTAGAGGTGCTTGCTGGTCCTTCTTAAAGTTGATTTGCGAAGAACATGGGTTTAATGGGTTTTATGGGTTCCATATCCCTCGTAGGATGGAGCTACGCTGTGTCATAGCAATAATCCGACATGGAGACCGTACCCCGAAACAGAAGATGAAGATGGAGATCAGGAACGCCATGTGAGTCTCCCCACAATTCTTTCTCACACCCCTCACAACCTCATCATTGTCCAATGGCATGACCTTCTCATGACCCCACGACAACCTTCTTGCACTGACCTTGTTCCACTGCCCAGGGTTTCTCCAAAAAGGCCAAGAGAAAATAATGTTTTGTTTCCGGTAACATTTTCCAATTTTTCATATAGGGTAGGAGGGTAGGGATTTTATTTTCAGAAATTATTTTAATGTTTTGGGTAAGTTTTTGTCGTCAGCCAGTACGCAGGCTGGTTTTGGACTTCCTGGAGAACTATCGAAAAGGAATAAAGAAATAATAGTGAAAGATATTAGTATTTTGCACTCTGTTTTCATCAGTAAAACAGAATAAAGTTTAACAAATATGATGAAGAAATTATTTTATTAAAATAATTGACAGACCCAGATACTACAGGTGCTGGTCAACGAATTAGAATAATTTGAAATAGTGCAATCGTAAAATTTTTAAATGCATTTTTTGTGCAGAAAGCAAATCGGGTGTTCACCGCGCCTGTCCTACTTGTTAGAGTAATCACGGAACTCGCTACCTGTAAAAAATTTGCTCAGCTGAGCTTTCCAAAAGGCCCATTTAGGACATTTAACTGTGACCCTGTTGTTTCATTGAATTAGAATAATTCATATGTCATTTCATTGAATTAGAATAAGTGCTTGAATTTTTGTTTTCTGTGAAGAGTGTTCACTGTGGAGTATAAAGTCAGGGTTGAGTAGAATTTCTAAGTTGTAAAATCAATCATGGGTCAGCAGCGCGACCTCTCAACCGGAATAGTGGCTCAAATTCAACCCTTCGCCAACAAGGCTTAACCCAAACTAAAATTGCTGAGCAGCTCGGCATCAGCCAGTCTTCCGTCTGCAAAGCTCTCAAGAATGACTGGAGCAAGCACACCAACTGTTCCGGCGTCCGAAAAACTTCTGCTTGCGACAACAAGCAGCTGAGAAAGATCGCAGTCAGCAACTGGTTCAAGTCCACTTCCGAGCTCAACGACTTGTGAAACGAGCAGACCAGCACTAACGTCTCGAGATCAACCACTTACCGTCGTCTGCGCGAACTCGGCTTCAAATCTCGCTTTCCAGCAGTATAACCAATGCTGAACAAGAAACAAATGGAGAAACGGCTGAAGTGGGCCAAAGAACACGGCGAGTGGACTGCTGAAGACTGACAGAAAGTGGTCTTCAGTGACTAATTACGCTTTTGCATCTCCTTCGGTGACCAAGGTCCTCGTGTCTGGCGTCATGGTGGCGAAACCTACAACCACGAGGCCGTGAAAAGATCCGTCAAGTTTCCCCAGAGCATTATGGTCTGGGTATGCATGTCCGCTCGGGGTGTAGGGAAACTCTGCTTCCTCAAGAAGACTGTCAATGCTGCCGTATACCAACGTTTTTCTGGAAACGTTCCTGATTCCGATTGTTGAGGAACAGTTCGGCGAAGAAGATCTCATATTTCAACAGGATTTTCCACCGGCTCATGCGCCAAAGTCGACCAAAGATTGGTTTGCCGAAAAGCAGCTTGAAGTTTTGGCATGGCCGGCCAACTAGCCTGACCTCAATGTCATTGAAAACCTTTGGGCCATCGTCAAGCGGAAAATTCGCGACAGAAGGCCGACTACGCTGGACCAACTGAAGCAGAACATCGCCACAGCCTGGGAAGCTGTGAGTGCGGAAACTTGCAACAAGCTGGTCAAATCGATGCCGCGGAGACTTCAGGCAGTCATACAAGCCAAGGGGGCAGCCACAAAATACTGAGGAAGTGATTATTCTAATTATAATAAAAATGATTCTAATTCAGTGAAACGGTTTCTCCATTATTCTAATTCAATAAAACAACAGTGTCACAGTTAAATGGCCTAAATGGGCCTTTTGGAAAGCTCAGCTGAGCTAATTTTTTACAGGTAGCGAGTTCTGTGATTACTCTAACAAGTAGGACAGGCGCGGTTAACACCTGATTTGCTGTCTGCACAAAAAATGTAAAGATTGCACTATTTCAAGTTATTCTAATTCGTTGACCAGCACCTTTAGTGTTAATCTCTGCAGTGTTGGCCTCATATCAAATTCCCTTCGAATTTGGTTGCTGAAATAGGCCTAGATCAGAATGCATTGTTCGAAGCGACAGCCTAGTTTCCAAAAAAATTACACATGAATGAGTGAATCAAACAACCAATCACGCCTTTAGTTTACAACAAATGACCTTGAGGTATAATGTATGACAGTGGGTATGGTGGAGTGCGCGTGATCTATTACTTGGCCAAATCGATTCCACGGCACAGAGTTTACCGGGCCCTACCTTCTCTTGCCTTTTTCCAGCAAACCCCTTTCTTTCATACTGTAAATGAGAAAGTCAAATGCGTTGGGATGGTGATCTGGCCTTTTCCTGCCGTCTTCTACACTCGGGACCCTTTCGCATTGAACTTGTATCACCTTTATGGCTAAGGAGCCAATGAGCCTGCCAACTGAAATCAGGTGGTGCTGGACAATCGCCCAGGGACCAGCCTCATCATTTGTACAATCAGTGACCTCGCCAGTAGCGTCGGGGAGATGTCCCCATTCCTACAAAATGCCATTGAATGTTTTTGAGTGATTGATAATCATGAACGGATGGGATGAACTGTCACACTGCGGATCAACTTGATTAATGCAGCCATTTTTATTTAGATTTGACCACGTGACCCAATTAAATAATAGACGATGCATGCATTATGAAGACTTCTGGCAGGAGGACGCCCGGCGCAGTATTAACCCGAGGATTCAAAACCATTCCTTGTACATGTTTTTACGGATTGCTAAACAATATTTTGCAATAAACTGGGTTTAAAATAAAATAACTAAAAAGAAATTGTACTTCAGACCCATTATTTGAGAATTGGGGCAGGGAGAGAGGATCATTAATTTATTTTCAGGATTTGTCAAAAAATCTTCAGGATCGGTGCCGTTTAGACGGGGCCGGTCGGGTTACCGGAGACACACCATGATTTTCCCAGGGCCTAATTGTCTTCACGCTTCAGGTTCTTTGATCTGTTTGGGAAATATGGAGGCTACAAGACTGGCAAATTGAAGCTGAAGAAACCGAGACAGCTTCAGGTGAACCAACCTTACAGCATTTCAGCAATTTATGTCAGCATGAGAGTCACATTTAAGGACGTCGCACCAGATTTATTGTCGATTGTGTTCACCATGTGTTACGTCATATGTGTCAGCAGTACTGTTCAATATATGAGCCACACGTGTCCTTTGTTCACGTAATTCATGAGCATTATGAGCCTTGCATTTCAGTGGATTGACTCAGAGGCAGTAATGCGCGAAATGTGTCACTTGCGCCGTTTTCAGGAGGTTTTGGACATCGCTCGGCAGCTGCTTGCCGACACTGGTCAGCACAGTGACTGTGAGATTGAGGAGAAGAAGTCCAAATTAGAACAACTGAAGACCGTACTGGAGATGTGAGTCGTATGTGGGCCACTGGGCCTGTGTCATGGCCATTATGCTAAAATATACAGTTTGTATTACTTCAAGACCATGCTGTATGACTGCACCGGCTGTATGACTGACTGTTGGTTCGGCTGTTGTGCAGCACAGGCCAGAGCACAAATGCACTCCCCAATCCAGAATTGCATATCCAATCACAACATGTAACATCCTGTGTCACTGCGAAATGGTCCCCACCTCTGACCTGGCAGTTCATATAAACATGAGCAGATTCTCCTCTCCTCACTCTCTCTCTGATTTATTCATCGATTCCTTAATTAATTTAAGAGTTCTTAAGGTATTGCCTTGTGCTTTGCTCAGCTTTGCTTGAATTTACAGTATGCGAAAGCCTCATATCCAAAATCTAGAAAAGTTAAGGAAATAAGGTTCTAGAATTGTTAACTCACTTCTGTAAATGTTTTATCTGAATGAGATGCCGAACTAATCCTTGAGCAAAATCCTTAAATTGAAGTGCTAAGATTAATTTAAAGAGCTGCAATGGTATTGGAGAATGGCAGAAGTGGCTCTCACAGAAGCCTGATGTGTGATCACATATTCCTTAACAGAGACTCTGTCAAAGCTGCGACACCATTGATGCTGCCGTAGAATAAGCTCTGCCTAAAATATCAGTTTATTGCTTTTCAAAGTACTTGCAGTAGATGGCAGCAACAGACTGTTGGTTTTTTTAATAAAAAGCTGTAAGACCTGTGTTCAGTTGTCCGGAAAGACAGTTTGCGGTCGCTGATTTGCTGTCCATCTAACTAACACTCACGGTGCTGAGTGAGTGCAACTCCGCTGTTGCCGTTGACCTGCTCATTGGCATAATTTATTCAGGTTGAGCTTTTGAGTCAGTAAATCATGTCACATTTAATTTCACTATATTTACACTGTGGTTTTGGTAGAACCCTCTTGCATTTAATTTGTAAGCCCTTATTGTGTTAGACATGCAGGTACAGACTCCAGTTGCTCTGTAACGGACAGAAATGTTCCCTGGTGTTTTTCCTGACTCTAACTGCTGTTCCTCTCTTCTTTCTTTCTGCTTTTTTCTCCTTCGTTCCTCCTCTCCCCATCCCCCTCTCCATGAAGGGAGTCCAGCATGAATGACTATCAGTATGCACACCCATGTCCTCTTGTTTTTGGGTTATTCCTCTGTGTTATTAACTCAATAACAAGTGACATTAATGATCCCAGTGACTTGTCTGTGCTGCTGACCAGTGGCGGCTCACTGGCCATAACAAAGGGAAGCCAAAACCTCGCCCTTCAGAGGTTAATGACCTAAACCTTTGTCTTCTTGATCAGCAGTTGCTCATACGAATTGGTAGGAGGACAGTCAAATTTATTTTCGATAGCGTTGTTATACACTGTGCCACGACATTATGAGGGGTTTTCTTTCGCACATAAATTGCGACTTAAATTACCATACGCCTACGTCTTTATAAATTCCGCATTCAAGTAGCTCGTAAAACGGCACAGATTTGTAAATTGATTAGTGAGGCTCATTAAGCAATAAGCTGCGCTACACCACGTCTTTGCTTCTACATTAAGATTGTGGAAAACTGATTCTTGTGGCTTCTTGCGTAAGAAGCCTCACAAACTAATTTATATAGACGTATTGATAATTAACGTGGTCATTTGCTGTCGAAAATAAATTTGACTGTCCTACCAATTCGTATGAGCAACTGCTGATAGAAAAGTAAACTGCGAAAGGTTTACGTCATTAAGCTTTGAAGGGCGAGGTTTTGGCTTCCCTTTTTAAGGCCGACGGACTGCCACTGCTACTGACTCCGACTCTAATTACACCTTCTGATGAACTCATGAGCCTGTGGAGATTGAGAGGGTTGCAACGCTCTGTCCATGGATTTTTGCATCCATGTGGGGTTGAGACTGCACGCCATTTGTGTGTGCTGAGGTGTAGAATGTCCTTCCTGTGTTCTTAAAAGTGCTTCCATTTGCTATCTGTCCCGTTTCCTCAAACAGCAGCCTTTTATCCTGAAGAAAAATTAGTATCTTGCTGTTTATGCACCACACAACCAACGTGCATGGAAACAACCTTTTCAACAATGAATTTTGAAAATTCTGCCATTCTCTTATAGTGGCTGAAATTCTTCTACCCTGGTTTATGCATATATTTTCGGTACTAAATTTTGATAATCCACATCCAAAACTCATTGGTTGTTTTCTTGTTGTGGATTATCAATATTTGTCCAGCCATATCCTAAAATCAGGACAGCACAGCTCCCCTCAGATTTCAGTCGAGGATAATGCATGGTATGCCATATTAATGCTGTATGTTTGTGATAATGTAACAAATGTACTGTCCTATTTTAGTCGGGAATGATATATTTGTAAATTTTGCAGAAAGAAAAGGCAAAAATGTTGAAAGTGTGATACCAGAGTGATACCAGAGCCTGTGGTGCTGAATCCTGATGAATTTCCCTTTTGGCTGGGTTTGCAACAGTGGCCCTCCCATTGGCTGTGCTCACATTGAGGGCTTTCTTATTGGCTGTGCTTACATTAAGGGCTTTCTCATTGGTTGGGCCCGGATTAAGGGCTGTTCTTTTTTGCAGGTACGGACATTTCTCTGGAATAAACAGAAAGGTTCAGCTTACCTACCTCCCACATGGACGACCCAAAACGTCGAGTGATGAGGAAGGTGCAGTATGCTCTGAGGGACAGCGTGAGAGAATACCAATGTGTTTGCATGACTATTTTATTTATGCATGTCAATGGGTACATTTACATGGACAGTGATAAGCCGATATTTAACCCGGAATGTGACATTTCCATGTAAAGAGCATGTTTGTATTAAATATTATAAAGTATTAAATATTGTATTAAGATGTGGAGTATTCTGATTTCATTTACTTTATTGAAATGCATTGTGAATATGTATATGCCTTAATTGCACTGTAACGTCCTATTGGGAGTGTTCACAGCATTATACAACACATACAGCTTTCAAACTTTACGACGTAGCGCTAGCCTCTAGTTTGTGTGCATCAGATTCAGATGATTTTATCGATCCCTGAAGGGCAATTCAGTTTACAGTTACCCTGCCTTTCTGAACAATGTAAACAACAAGGAGACAAAACAAACAAATGTAAATATTCATAGCAGCTTATATACAACCACATTCACCTGTCAGTACCAACAGATCAGCAGAATCAGCAATAAATACAATAATTCAATAAATACAATGTCAAGGATGCATTTAAGTAAAACACACCTGAGACACCAAATTTAGCATAAGCCACAAATCAGTTCCCGTTTATTTCTCAGAATTTAGCAGCCTTTAGTTGAAGGGATGAATGAGTTTGAGTATCTGTTTGTTTTTCTTGGGGGTGTATAATAGCGCCGCTCAGAGGACATAAGAGAAAAGTCAGAGGAGAGAATGTGGCCAGGCTGATCTATAATTCCTCTGGCTTTCTGGACTACACGTTTCTTCCAGAGAGAGCTCAGGTCTCCCAACTGTACTCCAATAATCTCGGAGCAGACTTTAACCATGGGGGTAGTGGGGGTATAATATCTGCTGGCTACTTCACCCTTGACCGAGTGGTTCGTTCATCCATCTTGAATCCATCTGTTATGAGTCATCTTATGCTTTCAGATCATGTCATGTTTAGCACTTACCCCCACTGCACTGCTCAAGTGTGTCCAGAATACAAGGGCCAGCAACCCTTGTAATCTGAAACTAATCAATTGCTACAGTTGACAAAGAAAAGCCTTGAAAGGACAGATCAAAACAGAAACCACCCTTCCCTGTACATCGACTCCAAGATAAGGAATTGCGCATAATTGAAGTTAATATCCGTGGCTTTAGATCCAACATTGGTGAACTGGCTAACCTGTGCAAGATGAAAGAACCTTCCATTGTCATAGTGGTGGAAACCTTCTTGGACTCTACTGTACAGGATGCATTACAATACCAGGATACACCATGTGCTGCCGCAAGGACAGAACTTCTGCAGGTGGTAGCATTGCAGTGTATTGCATGCATGGAATCACCATTCACCATGAGGATCAAAAAGACTCAAAATACTTAGAACTGATGTGGTTCACAGTCGCTTTACACTCCCAGAAGCTCCTAATGGGTGGCATTTACAGACCTCCAAGTGCCTCTACTGATATCTTTGACTATCTGGACACTAAAGCATTGTCTACAATGACTGATTTTGGTGCACGCTTTGTCATGCTTGTTGGTAACTTAAATGTCCATCACCAAGATTGGCTAGGTAGCAGAACAAAAGACACAGCTTGCCAGCTGCTTGGACCTAAAACAGCTCGTAATTACTCCAACCAGAGGTGATTAAATTCTAGACCTTGTTATGACTGACCTTCCAGCTGTATCCACAACATTTGCCAACCTGGGCTCTTCAGACCATAACCCAGTATTAGGAAAGCTTGATCTACCTGCTTTCGGAGACAAGCCCTACAAGAGGAAGGTATGGCAGTACAATAAAGCCAACTACTGGGGTATGAGAGGCTTACTCTCGGGCAATGACTGGAGGAAGGTCTTCTCTGAGGAGGATCCTGAGCACATCTGTGACCAGATCAGCAATATCATCCTGAATGCCATGGAACAGTTCATCCCCTATAAAATTGCCACAATAAAGCCTGGAGACTAACAACGGTTCGATGAAATGTGCAGCAAAGCTGCAAGGAAAAAGCGTCATGTTTTCCAACAGCTAAAATTCAATTACACCCCTACCAATAAGCAAAAGTTCACATGAGGCCAGACATGCATACAACCAGCCTGAGAAGCAAGCTAGTAGAAACACATAACATAAAACTCACAAGGGAACTTTCTGATAATACTCTTACCTGCAAGAGATGTTGGAGGCTGGTTAACTCCCTTTTTGATAGAGTGGCTAGCTCCGACTACCCTACCATAGTACACAACATTACAGCTTACGTCACTGCCTGGGAAAAGGCAGAAGTGTTCTACACAACTTTTGCACAGAAATGCCATCTTCAAGATGCATTTACCCCTGCTCAACACATCGAACAACCCACTCTCTGTACTCTTGAAACTATCACTTTCAAAACAAAGGAAATAAAAAGGCTGTTGAAGGGTCTCAGACCAGACAAAGCCACCGGACCCGATCAAATCCCCACCAGAGCCCTCAAAGAATGTAGTGCTGAGCTTGCGAGTCATCTGGGCCGCCTCTTCAACCACTGCTTTTCAAGTAGAATCTTCCATAATATGTGGAAGATGGCCTCCGTTACACCTGTGCACAAGAAGGGCTCTAAAGCAGATCCTTCCAAATACCTCCTATCTCCCTCCTTCCAGTCATCAGCAAAGTCATGAAGGTAGTCGTGCACCAACAGCTCCAGAAGTATATTCTCAAGAACTGCCTAATTTCTCATTGGCAGTTTGGTTTCAGACCAGGACACAGCACTGCTGACCTCTTAAAGATCTTATGCCAGAGGTGGAACAATGCCCCGGACTTGGGCGAGGAGGCCTGTGTTATAGCCCTGGATATCCAGGGGGCATTTGACAACGTGTAGCATCATGGACTGCGGACGAAACTCTCCTCAAAAGGTGTGTCTGGTAAATTGCTCCGATGGCTCCAAAGCTGCCTCTCAAACAGGTCGATCAGAGTCGTATTGTCAGGCCAGGCCTCAGATCCCTGCTCCGTCAACGCTTCAGTACCACAAGGATCAATCCTAGGTCCCCTCCTATTCTCCATCTATGCTGATGACCTTTTTAACGTTTGCCGAAACAAATTCTATATGTATGCTGATGATTCCACCCTTTATGCTCGCATACCATCCTCAGAAGACAGGATTGTCGTGGAGGCTAGTCTTAACTATCCTGGGGAGATCAATGGAAGACCACCTTTGAACCATCCAAGTGTAGGTTCATGTACTCTCAAGGAAGAGGACTCCATCACAACTAGATGCGCACTTCAATGGTCATCAGCTAAGACCCACAAAAGAGCTTGACATCCTGGGTGTCACAATAGACCACAAACTGTCTTTTAAAAAACACCTGACCAACATCTCCACTCGTGCAGGTCAAAAACTGGGAGCACTCAAAAGAGTATCCAGCAAGCTCACTACGGAGAGCCGTGCTGCGGTCTTCAAGCTCCAGGTTCGCAGCGTCATGGAATATGCCTCACTGTGCTGGATGAGCGCTCCACAGACCTACCTGAGCCTCCTGGATAACATCCAGAGGAAGGCCCTCAAAATAATTGGGGTCGACCAAGACACAGCCGGGGAAAAAATCTCCATCCCCAGCCTTACTCATAGAGGACAAGTTGCTGCTGTCACTGTACTGTACAAAATGCAACATGCCCCAAAGACCTCCAAGATCTGCTTCCCCCTCCACTCATCTGGCGACGAACCACCTGCCTATGCACAGCCACACCAGAACATGCTCTCTTCCTTCCAAACTCCAGGACCCGCCAGTTGGACAGAAGTTTTCTCCGCACTGCTGTGCGTATGTGGAACCACCTCCCTGAGCATGTGGTTGGAAACATCACTAACACTGGCCTTCAGGCTTTTAAATGTAGAACACATGCACATCTCCTGTCCACCTCCAATTGATTGAGCTGCAGTGAACCATAGGATTGGCCATTCAGTTCATATTCGATTCAGTTTTGGCTACTGTTCACATTTGCATCTATTAAAAAAAAACTATCTGGTTCAGTTAAACCAGTAAATGAAAGAAAATGTTAAAAGACTTTCAATAAAAGAATGATAAAAACAAGATAGGATGCCCTCAGAAACACTAAAGGAGTTCAGCTTCCGCATCAAGTGAATCCTTTGCTGACCACGTTTAACTGTTGACTCAGTGTCCTGAACAAACTTCAGGTCAGAGTCAAACACAGTTCCAAGATACTTGTAGGAGTCAACAATTTGTACATCTTCACCATGGATGATGAAGATGAAGGCCCCTGGCCAGTCTTTCTGAAGTTGATTACCAGTTCTTCAGGTTTTTTGGACATTAAGGTCAAGGAAGCTGTCATCCCACCATTTAACAAACATTGATAAAGCGTCGCCATGGCCTAACACAGAACCCTGAAGGAGAGACAGCAGAGCTGTATCATCTGAGAACTTGTTCAGAGAGCTGCTCTCCTGACTGCAGCCCTACAGCTGTCTGTATACGAGATAAAAGCAGGAGAGGAAGGACTTCGCCCTGAGGAGAACCAGTGTTGGACATTAAAGGGCTTGGACATGTGACCGTTCACTAAAACCCGCCGGACTGTGTCTGTTAAAAAAATTTAAGAGCAACAATAAGATCTAACCAGACAATTTAAAATAAGAGGAGAGTCTCTCAATTAAAATATGAGGCTGCATTTTATTGGAAGCTGATAAAAATTCAGCAAATAAAAGTCTGGCATGTGATTTTTGCTTTTCAAGGTGCCTATAGACTCTATCTAAAGTAAAAAGCTTGGCATCATCCACATTTTTCCCTGCTTGATAGGCAAACTGTAGCAGATCAAGTTTGCCCTCAGTTCAGGAGATGACTTCTTCTTTTAAGATTTTTTCATATGTTTTCATCACCAAGGATGTCAGAGCCACTGGTCTAGAGTCATTCAGATCCCTCGGTTTATTTGACTTTGGCACAGCAATTATTTTTGCTCTTTTCCAAATAGATGGAATCTCACCATTATCAGCACACATCTGAAAAAGATTAAAGAACTTGTCACTGAGCTGGACAGCACAGTGATGCAGTGCGCGTCCACAGATTAAGTCGGGTCCAGCAGCCTTCCTAATGTTAACTTTACTAAACACAGATGTGACTGTTTGCTGGGCGATCACCAGGACAGAATGATTAACAAGAGACTCTCTAAACGTGGAAATATTACGAAAAAATTTGTCCTTTTCCCAGCGAAAAAAATTTATTAAAAACATCTGCCAAGTCATTAACACTCACACCACTGACTATAAGAAGATGCTTAGTTTGAGTGGACTGATTAATGGATCCCATGGATTTAATTTCCCTCCAGGCTGCACTTAGGTCCCCAGCACTGAACTGATTTTCAATTTTATTCCTGTACTTCAGTTTTGCCTTCCTAACTTTCACCTTTACCTCCCTGGAGACATCATTTATCTCCAGTGGGTCACCAGAATAGAAAACCCTTTTCTTTTTGCTGATAACCGATTTTAGTTCTTTTGTGACCCAAGGCTTATTATTATCCCCCGCCAACACGAAGTGGGAGGGGGATATAGGTTTGACCTCCGTCCGTCCGTCCGTCCGTCCGTGTGTGCGTCCGTCCGTCCGTCCGAGATAAAGGGGACAGCTTTACTCAGAAACTACTACAGATACAGTAACCAAATTTGGTGTGTAGCTTCAGACCATAAAGACCTTGATTGAGTTCGAAAATGAGAAGCGCACGATTGGCGGGGGATGTTGTAGACCATGTCGACTTGTTTGGGTGAGTATCCACCTCCTTAGTAGGGATAACCAGATCCACACAAAAAGTAATGTAAGAGGATATTGTCTCTGTAAGTTCATTAACATCCTCCCAAGCATTATAGAAACACTCAAAGCACGCCTGAGGAGAGGAAATGCTGCTTTCTGACCACTTTTTTACTGTCCCTTCCTCATGTCCGAGGCGTTGAAAGCAAGGTTTGTACCCAGGCGTAAAAAAAAAATACTGTTGTGATGAGAAGCCCCAACAGAAGGCTAAGGCAAAGACTTGTATGCTCTACTGACTGAACCATAACACTGATCAAGTGTAGTGTTCTTCCGTGTTGTTGCACTGGTGACATATTGTTCATAAGTTCTCAGAGTTTTATCGAGTTCACAATGATTAAAATCCCCAAGGATAAATTTAGGCGCATCTGGGCAGATTTTGTGTGATGTCAGCGATCAGCTGGCAGCAGCTGATGCATTGGTTCGCGGGTAAATATACACTGAAGTGTAAAACAGTTGTTGGAATTTGTGAGGCAGATAGAAGGGCGGAGAGAGATAGACAGTGGCTCCACATCTGCCCTACATATCCTCCCCCTGACCACTGTGGTTTTACAGTACCTTTGGTTTACATAGAAACACACGCCTCCTCCACGGCTCATCCCGGTAGTCTCCGGGGACCGGTCCAGGCGAATAGGACTTCCAAACACACTTAGCTCGAGGACAAGTGTCCTTCATTTGCTGTTGAAACCTGGCGCTCGCCTCCAGTTCATCTATAATGTGCTGTATAGACTGCACATTAGACAGCAAGACAGTGGGAAGAGGTGGTAGCTTACGACAGTTGTCAAGCCGGAGATTCTTTAGTCTTCGGCGAATTCCACCTCTTCTTCCACGTTTCCGAACACCCTTAGCCGGCTTTCGAAGCTCCTCGGAATGTTTGCAGGGACATCGTCGGCTTTAGATGTCCATAAAAATAGGATGAGCTCACGGCTGAGAGAGACTCCCCTGACACGCCATGTTCCTTCACGGTGTGACATGAAGAGAAAGTGAAAGAGTAGCATTGACACAAAAAACAGTGCGAAAAACTTTACCATCATCCCCGAGGTCCGCAGTTCTGAATTGCTGACAGGTTTACTCCCACGTCCCACTTAAAGACAGATAAACAACTTTAAAACGCTGGCTAAAAACAACTAAAAACTCACAGAGCAAGGCTGGGTATCCTGCTGGGTTGCACAACATGGAGCGCCCCGTCAAACATTATGACTGCTGCTGTTAAAGGTTTCAGACTGTATGAAGGAGGAGGGTTACATGCGTTTGTGATATGTAAACAGGAAATTTAATGGAACTTTCTGTAAGTGACTTGTGTAAACACTTTAATCCGAAATATTGTGTTATTTAGAGTATGGCCAGTTGTCAGATTATTGTTGTCCAAAGAAATGCTGTCATTGTTGTGCAGTGTTGGCCATACTAAATGTGTGGAGCTATGTGTTTGTTTGTGCTTGCATGTACGTGTGTTTGTTTGTGTGTGTATGCATGCATGTGCATGCGTGCGTGTATGTATGCATGCATGCATGCGTGCGTGCGTGTGTATGCGTGCATGTGTGTGTGCGTGTGCATGCATGCATGCGTGTGTGTGTTTGTGTATGCACACACACATGATGACTTGTTTGGTCCTCAGACTCCCAGAGTGCCTCCCTGCTGCTGGTGCTGAAGTGGGGGGGGGAGCTGACCCCCACAGGCAGGGCTCAGGCCGAGGAGCTGGGGAGGGCCTTCCGCTGCATGTACCCTGGAGGACAAGGTAGAAAACTGACCTCCAATCTTTCACCTCTCGCCCTTTGACCCTGACCTGGCGGGTCCCAGCAGGCACTGGTTCTGTAGTTCGATCATGTACTGCTTGAATCCTGTCCCCTGCTGAAGCTGAAATGCTCCGAAAAATGTAGAATACTCAATAACAAAAAAAATGCAAAACCAAGGGTCCTACAGCACCAGTGAGTGCTCTTTAATGTAATGTGGAAATCCCTGTGTTCAGAGAGTAAAGACAATGGGGAGAATCTGGGAGCTGCTCATTTGGCCAGTCTTTTGAAGTCTTCTACAGAATCTACATTCGCCTTTGGCCCCTTGAGCAAGGCCCTCAACCTCAAAATTCCTCTGGGGGCTTTACCTCTGTTTCTCTCTATACCTGTGAACTTGGAACCTGTTAACTGGTATTTCTCCTAGCGCATTCTTAAAAAAGAGAAACATGCTCTCAATGGTACTTTCCCTTGGTAGATGGAGAATAAAATATATTAATATAATTAAATAAAGGGCAGTATGGCAGCATCTCTACCTGTTTATACACAAAAACCTAAATGCCTGTTTCTCCATTCCTGAGGAATATGTTGCAGATTTCAAATGAAAAATGTGTACATTAAAAAAAATTCCCCATATGTCTGCAATTTATGCATCTGTATGGCCATTTATTCAGCAGAGTGCTCTTACCCCCTTATAAAGACTGTAGACATGTATGGGCTGTACTGTAGAGTGAATACTGTCTGCTGCAACTGATTTTACTGTGCAGCTCAGTCGCTGCTTCAGTGCAGCGCCCTCCGAATGAAACTGGCAGCAAGGGCTTCAGATGGTATACTGCAAGCGGCCTGCAGATTTTGGACTGAGCTGAGGAGCTGGGTGATCGGTAATTGCTGACATGCTGGTTCTAATGATAAGATTAGGATGGGATGGAGGCTGTAGCTATATTTAATTGTCCTGCGTCAGAGATAATGTTAGAATCCAGCCACTTGATTAACTGACTACACAGCCTATGGGCTATTGTGGGCATATCTTCAAACCGTTTCTAGTCTGAAAAACTCATGATAGAAATTGATATGGTTTGCAATAGTGTTATGAATGTTAGTACCTTAGTATCTGTGTGGTGTGCTAACATCTGTAGAGAGTTCACACTAACGTATGGTATCTGGATGGAAATATGTTATGGGGTGGTTGTGTGTTTGGTCCCTCTGTGACAGCATCTCTCCTCTCCTCTCCTCTCCCTGCCTGTTCTCTGGGGTACACAGCCAGCAGCCACAGGTCCCTGGGCTGTGAGTCACCCATAGACTGTGGTAAGAGGAGATATGCCCTGTCTGTACCCTGCTGAACTAACCAAACTCCACTGCACCTCCTGAACAGGCCATTCCAAACTCTCCACCCATACCTCACTAATCACCGGCCCTGAGGCTCATGCTCTGCACGAAGAGGCACAAAGTCCTGGTCCCGAGAGTGAAATTCCTCCCCTGCATTTTGTTCCAACCTTCCGGGTTTGCAAATTGGAACATCAGTCATAAGATAGAACCACAGAATTGATCTTATGGGAATTCTGTAAGTAGAACTAATTAGGAATATTTGCTAACTAGTGTGTTCATGAGTGGAAGAGAGAAATATCAGCACTTTTACTCTCTGACCATTGGACTTCGACCCTCTGTCTGTACCTCGCTAAAATCTATCTGTCCTCTTTCACTTCTGTGCCCCGGTATATTTTTCAGCATTTTTTTACATGCTCTGCACCCCGCAAAATGAAATTTGTAACACTGTGCTGTGTACCCAAACATGCCCCCGTTTGCCGCTGACCCACACTGGCCCCTGGAGCGAGTCCGGCAATATATATCCCACAGATGCGAACCCTTCCTGTGTACTTGGGCATGGGCAATGCCAGGAGATTCTATGATTTACTGTGTGTTTAAAATCTTGAAAATGGATTCATGTCACAATTTGCGAGCATTTTAAATGCTTAGTATTTTTTTCCACCAACATGCATATGCTGATCCCTACATGTAAGAATGATCATGGATTTAGAATTGACAGAAAAAGATAGGTAAAAACTTTATTTTCACTTGAAGAATTCTTTTTTTTTTTGCCTGCCCTGTGTACCAGCTGATGTGTATGTGGAATGATGTTTGCATCAGTTTATGATGATACATATTCATGTTGTGCTGAGTTTGTCTGTGTGTGATTATAACTGATGTGGCTGGTATTCATTGCCAGGTGACTATGCTGGATTCCCAGGCTGTGGGCTGCTGCGCCTACACAGCACCTATCGTCACGACCTCAAAATCTATGCCTCAGACGAGGGCCGAGTGCAGATGACTGCAGCTGCTTTCGCGAAGGTAACTGCCCAGTCACACACACTCCAGCTTTCTGCAGTCAACACTTACTGTCAGTCTGCACCAATGAGGAGAAAGGATCATGGAGGTGTCTTTCGAATTCCTGTCCAAGAGATCACTTTGTAATCAAACAAGTGTCGCTTGTGTGATGTCACTCAATCAAATGGTACCTGAGCCGCAGTTTCACAACACTGCAAATCTTAGACATCAAAGTGAAAAGGAACGATTTATTTTGACACGGTAACCACAGCACAGTAATTACATAGGAAAAATTATTGTTGTAAATGTCCAGCTTTTCTGAAGATTTGTGTCTGTTTACCAACACGCAGGTAAATGGCACTAGATCATGTTCATAATATTCACAAGTAACTTTGGTAATGTAAGCTAACACAATTTTTCCTGATAGGAGAGACGGCAACTGCAAGTTTGCACAATGTAGCCGGAGTTCTTCCCTTGTCATAATTATATTCATTAGTCATTTGGTGCTTTGTAGCCAGCATTTTACTTGCCACCAAATGCATTGTGAAATATATGTCAACTCAGGACCTTTTTTTGAATATCCTCATTCACAAATGCTGGTGTATCCAGGACCTAATGTTGTGAATCCAGCCATGTTAGTGTAGTTTCTGGAGGAAGCTCAAAGCTGCCCAGCCTCACGCACTGAGTGTCCGCAAATTGTATATGCCAGTGACGATATTTTAGGCCTTGACTTCAGAGCCTTGCATGCAGTAACATTACATCACTAACTCTCGGGATTTTTCCTGCAAATGTCACCACTGACACCCAGCTGTTCAAACTGGTTAATAATGCAGATGCGCTGGCTTTCGTTAGGGAGTCACGGGCGGAATCATCATTGTGATACCTCACTCGACGATAGATGACAGCTTAACAGGCATTTAATTAAATGAAAATCTTTGAGATTGTCTTGTGAATGTGAACCTTGTTGAAGCTTCATTTTCTTAGGATGGATTGACTTTTTGGATTCATATGCACGTGTGAGCGTGTAAATGTGTGTGTTTGCGTGTCTGTATGCAGGGAATGCTGGCTCTGGAAGGCGAGCTTACGCCCATCCTGGTTCAGATGGTTAAGAGTGCCAACATGAACGGGCTGCTGGACAGCGATAGTGACCCTCTGACCGGCTGCCAGCAGCGTGTTAAAGCCCGACTGCACGAAATCATGCAGAACAACCAAAACTTTACTGACGATGACTACTGCAAGGTAACTCCAGCGGAGCCAAGTCACTCCGCCTGACCTTGGTTGGCTACATCACAAAAATGGTTGTCAGGGCCAGGTTAGGCCAAAACAGTCCATGTTAAACTTATATTCTTTTCAAAGCTTCCACTTTTTCCACAGTGCTGGAGTGTAACCATAACACAACTCTTCATGTTTTTAGGATATCTAATACTGCATCAACAGATTTAAAGACCCCTGTTCTTTAATCCTTTGAATGCCGAATACAGTTTCAAGGAATTACAAAAGTAAAAATTTAGTTATCCTGAGCTGTTGAAAATCTATCATGTGGCAAACTTTTTTAAAAGAGCTCCCGCAGGGGAGCTCTTTTAAACAAGTTTGCCACATGATAGGTTTGATTGGTTTCGACCGCAGCTGACTTTGATATCTTACATCATTGAGCAACTGTAGTTGCCTACGGCGCTGAAAGAGTTAATGAGGATAGTTGCAGTAGCTGCACCCAACAACCAAGAAAGTGCACCTTTTTCCGAGAAATTCCTATAAAAACTTACAGAGGACACCCTGAGGTTTACTGAAGATTCGAGGCCAGCTTGGTTAACCTCTGTGAAATTTTCCCAAGGAATCCCTATGTGGTCTCTGAACTTCAGTGGGCCAGACAATCCTCGGTGTGTCTCGGGAAAATTTAACCATGTTTGTGTTGTCCAAACTTAAGTAAACCAGACTGACTTCGGGAAAGTGCTGAAACTGAAAGTGTTAGTGCACAGAGCCAAAATAAAAAAAACTGTTCCGCTGTTCAGTGAATTATGGCGCTCATTGGATGTGCATTTGTTTCAGTCGTTGATGTGCTAGTATTTATTAGTTTTGATTGGGAGTGTTTGCATGTATGGTCAGTAGTGTGTCTGTGTCTGCTAGCGTGTGAATGCGTGTGTGTGTATGTGTGTGTGTATTTTCATTGTGTGCTGTAAATGTGTGTGTGCCTGTGCAGCTTGCTCCCACAGGCAGTCTGTCTCTGGTCAGCTCCATGAGGACGGTGGAGAATCCTGTGAGGACATGTGACCAGGTGTACGGCCTCATCCAGAGCCTCATCTCACAGATCCGCCGGAGGCTGGAGGACCCCACATCGCCCAGTGCGTTCTCCTCCCCCTGGAAATCCATGTGCTGAAAATTCATCCCAATCCTCTTAGACTGACAGGACGTTCTATCAGAATTCAGAGGCTGGATTAGAGTAGAGATGTGAGGATGGGGTCAGGTGGCTTATTTCCATTACTTATTTTTAGCTCACTTGGCCAAGGGGCTTATGCTATGCGTGGGGTCTTTAGTGGTGGTCTGTCATCCGTGCGTGCGTAAACTTTTGGCTTGTCTGTGCTCTAGCGTCTTCCGTTTTGGACCGATCCTTTTCATATTTCATTTGTGTATATATGGTCATAAGGTCTAGACCAGTGGTTCTCAAACTCAGTCCTGGCGCCCCCTGTGTATGCTGGTTTTTGTTCCAGCCACAACTGCAATTCTAGGATTTTCAAAAGCTGTTACTTTGTAATTAGCAGCTTTCCATGCTTAGAGTAGTTATTTACCATCTTAAGTCACATTTGGATGGACATATCTATTCTGCTATGAAGAATAAAAACCCTTGAACATATTATGCTTAATTTTCAATATTGCTAGGATTTTCAGGTGAAAACATTTTTAAACAGATCAAATTAGCATCTGAAGAAATTGAAGAAATCAATAAGCTCCATATTAGGTTTCTGAACACAGGTGTTTTGAGTTTTTCCCAAATAACCTGCCTGAACCAAATAAAATCAACAGAAAACACAACAGGTGTAACTCTATTGTTTGCCAAGTAAATTGTCGGGTTTTGCCACCATGTGTCAAGAGTTTCACCAATGAGGAACCTTTTGATTATTTATGTTGATTAAATGTTTGGTTAAATTGTTTCCCTCTGCCAATATCTACAATATATCTCAATGTGGATATAAGCATAAATGCACCTAATTAAAACAAATAACAGCTTGTTAAAATCCTAAGATTGTAATTGTGGTCGGAACAAACACTAGCAAACACAAGGGGGCACCAGGACCGAATTTGTGAACCACTGGTCAAGACCAAGTTCGGTTTTGAGCCAAATCGGACCGATACTTTGGCCAATAGGGGGCGTTTAATTTGGACCATGTTAGGCCGAGCGGGCGCAGTCGCTTTGCCACTATTTTTCACCTTCTTTCTGTCCTCACGTCCTTTGCTTCCCCCGAGCTCCGTCCATCGAAGGAGGCATGAAAAGGAAAAGATGAGGAGATCATGTTGTGTAAACGTCAGCTGGAGCCGTTACAGTCCTGACAGTCCCAGCAGATGTGGGCAGATCTGTGACACATCTCGTGCTCTGTAAAATACTCCTGCAGAGGACAAGCTTGGGTTTCCCCGCTCATGATATCTTTGACAAATTACGAACTCCCTGCACGTTTCCTTGATGACGGATTGGACTGTTCATAAAGTTGGTGGAGCTTGGTCGTTTTTTGGGTGGGCAAGGGAAAATAACTATGAAGGGCGAGAGAGACATTGGAATGAGATGAGGGTGATCAGGGAGGGGAGGTGTGAGATCGGGTCGGGTCAGGTAGAGGAGATGGGGCTCGGGTGACTCGTGTTTCTCTGCCCCTCCCAGATCTGCACCTGTACCACAGCGAAACTCTGGAGCTCATGCTGCAGCGCTGGTCCAAGCTGGAGCAGGACTTCCACACCAAGAATGGCCGCTACGACATCAGCAAGATCCCCGACATTTATGACTGCATCAAATACGACGTGCAACACAACGGCTCGCTGGGCCTGGAGCACACGCTGGAGCTCTTCAGACTGACCCGTGCGCTCGCTGACATCATCATCCCACAGGTCAGAACTGAGGGGACTGCGGAGGGAATGCAGTTAAAAACCTAAACTCCAAACGGGACCAGTGTTTGTTATGTGTTTACATTGGATTCAAATACTCTTCTGTACTTGATTAATATTGCCTGGCGGAAATGATCCAACCAACAAGACCAGGCAGGGTTTGCACTTTTTGAAAGTATGTTATGAGTTTCAGTAAACCAGATGGGCTCAGCAAAGCATAGAAAGTATATTAGCCGAAAACAATTATGTAATTGACTTAATTCTAACTCCAAACTCATATGCCTTATGTTTATTTACTTGAAGTTAACTTTGGTGATATTCTGTTCTAATTGATCTTGGATCTGCTGTGTACACAATGGGCGAAACCTGGAGAACTTCTCACCCCCTCCTGGCAGGAGTACGGCATGAAGAGAGAGGAGAAGCTGGAGATCGCCTTCGCATACTGCCTCCCACTGGTGAAGAAGATACAGCTGGACCTTCAGAGGACACACGAGGATGAGTCCGTCAACAAGCTCCACCCTCTGTGAGTCTTTGGGTGACTGTGCCCTCACTGTGAGCTCCACCCTCTGTGAGTTTTAGTACAGACACAATGACTGTGCCCACACTGAGCTCCACCCTTTGTAAGTTTTTGTGTAGATACTATGACTCCTCCCTCAATGAGCTCCACCCTTTGTGAGTTTTAGTGTAGGTACAATGACTGTGCCCTCACTGTGAGCTTTACCCTCTGTGAGTTTTAGTGTAGAAACAATGACGGTGCCCGCTCTGAGCTCCACCCTTTGTTTTAGTGTAGACATAATGACTGTGTCCTCACTGTGAGCTCCACCCTCTGTGAGTTTTAGTGTAGACACAACGACTGTGCCCTCACTGTGAGCTTCACCCTCTGTGAGTTTTAGCGTAGACACAATGACTGTGCCCTCACTGTGAGCTTCACCCTCTGTGAGTTTTAGTGTAGACACAACGACTGTGCCCGCACTGTAAGCCTCAGCCCAGACCCACAGACCCCACCTGCTCGATCACTCTCAGCCCAAACACAGTGACTCCACCCAAATTGTAAGTTTACGGTCTAGCCTCCATTATTTATCAAAAAGATGGATTTTTACGGCCATAAAATATGTTTGAATAGCTAGGAACACAAGCCAAGCTGTTGAGTTGACCTGCAAGTCCTGAAAAATGGGGCAATAACCAATGAAATTAAACAGTCAACATTTAAATTGTCCCCCATTTGAAGTTTCAGAAGGTCCCGACAAATAATCCAGCATGATCTCATTTGTGTATAAACACTATTTCCACTCCATTTAGAGTTGTTTTGCGGTGTTGTATCTGCATCAGGTACTCCCGTGGTGTGATGTCCCCTGGACGTCATGTACGAACACGCCTGTACTTCACCAGTGAGAGTCACGTCCACTCCCTGCTCAACATCTTCCGCTATGGGGGTCTACTTGATGTGAGGACAACCGAGTGAGACTAACTTGGTATCTGTAGCCCAATATCTGCATGACCTAGTGAGTCTAGGACTATATCTGCATGATTCTGTTAGGCTAACTCAAGTGTCTTTCTGACCCAGTGAGATGAGCTCAATATCGGTGGGGACAGTTTCTGGCTCCGTAATGTAAGTGTATTTGCATCCATGTGTGGTTCAGGAGCAGAAAGATGAGCAGTGGAGGCGTGCCATGGATTATCTGAATGCTGTGTCTGAGCTGAACTACATGACTCAGATTGTAATCATGCTGTACGAGGATAATAATAAGGTAGGCCAAGCCCCTCACTTCACTTCACCTCAACTCCTTCTACTCACTCACCTTCGGGTTCTGTTGAAATACTATACTAGGGTTCCAATCCTCCATCCATCCATCCATCCATCCATCCATTGTCTTCTGCTTATCATGGGCCGGGTCACGGGGTAACAGACTAAGCAGAGAGGCCCAGGTGCCCCCCTCCCCTGCCACTTCCTCCAACTCTACCTGGGGGATCCCAAGCCGTTCCCAGGCCACCCGGGAGATATTTTCCCTCCAGCGTGTCCTGGGTCCACCTCGGGGCTCATCCCAGTTGCACATGCCTGAAAAACCTTTATAGGGAGGCATCCAGGACACATCCGGACTAGATGTTCCAATCCTGTTGTCTTTAAACAAAACTCCAATTCCGAAATAGTTGGGACAAAGTGTAAATTGTGAATAAAATCAAAACGCAATGGCTTTCAAATCACACCAGCCAGTATTTAATTCAGTCGAACAGAGATAACATAGCAAATGTTGAAACTGAAAATTTCACAATTTTATCTGCAAAATGAGCTCATTTCAAATTTGATGGCTACTACAGGTCTAAAAAAAGTAGGGACCGGGGCCTGTTTGCCATGCTGTTACACCCCCTCTTCTTTTTAACACAGTGCAGAGGCGTCTGGGCATTGATGAGACAAGTTTCTTGAATTTAGCCATTGGAATTTGATCCCACACTTGTTTAATACAGGCTTCCAGCTGCTGGAGAGTTTTGGGTCTCCTTTGAAGGACTTTTCATTTAATTATGTGCAAAAGGTTCTCAATCTGTGAAAGATCAGGACTGCAGGCAGGTCAGTTCAACTTATGGACTCTTCTACTATGAAGCCATGCTGTTGTAATAGCTGCAGTATGTGGTTTTGCATTGTCCTGCTGAAATACACAAGGCCTTCCCTGGAATAGATGTCATCTGGAGGCGAGCATATGTTGCTCTACAACCTTTATATACCTTTTAGCATTCATGGTGCTTTTTAAAACATGCAGCTGTCCCACACCGTATGCACTAATGCATGTCCATACCATCAGAGATGCTGGCTTTTGAATTGAACACTGATTACAGGTGGGGTGGTCTTTCTCCTCTTTAGCCCAGAGGACAGGTCACCCATGATTTCCAACAAGAATGTCAAATTTGGACTCGTCTGACAACAGGACACTTTGCCACTTTGCTACCGTCCATTTTAAATGAGCCTTGGCTCGCAGAACATGGCGGCGGTTCTGGATCATGCTCAACAATGGCTTCCTTTTTGCATGATAGAGTTTTAGGTGGCATCTGTGGATGGCATGGCGGACTGTGTTTACTGACAGTGGTTTCTTGGAGTATTCTTGGGCCCGTTTAGTTATGTCAATGACAGAATCATGCCGGTGAGTGATGCAGTGGCACCTGAGGGCCCGAAGATCACGGGCATCCAGAAAAGGTATCCGGCCTGGTCCCTTATGCACAGAGACTTTTCCAGTTTCTCTGAATCTTTTGATGATGTTATGCACTGTCGATGATGAGACTTCAAAGCCTTTGCAATTGGACCTTGAGGAACATTGTTTTTAAAGTATTCCACTATTTTTTTACACAAGCCTTCACAGGTTGGAGAGACTCTGGCCATCTTTACTTCTGAGAGACTCAGCCACTCTAAGACGTTCCTTTTATAGCCAATCATGTTACACACCTGATACCAATTAATGTAATTACTTGCTAAATGTTCTTTCAGCTGATTCTTTTAGATATTAATTGCTTTTTCAGCCCTTTTTTTTGCCTGTGTCCCAACTTTTTTCAGACATGTTGCAGCCAGAAAATTTGAAATAATCCCATCTTGTGGATAAAAATGTAAAATGTCTCAGTTTCAACATTTGAAATGTCATCTATGTTCTTTTGTAAATATCATATTGGCTCATGAGATCTGAAAGTCATTGCATTTTGATTTTATTCACAATTTTCACCTCATCCTAAGTTTTTTGCAATTGGGGTTGTACGAGCATGCCAGAAATGCATGTGTGAATGCCTTTCACACTGAAGTGGAAAAATTTGCTGATAAAGTTGATGAAGACAAGGCGAGATAAAGAATTTTTGTAGATTAATGATAACCCAATTCACATGATTCTCTCCAGGAAGTTTAAAAAAGGGCAGCTGGCAGGCCTTTGGCAGCATAATGTTGCCTACTAATCTGAGTAGTTGCAGAGACCATGGGAATTTTCAAGAGCAGGATTGACTTAAAGCTTGATACCATTGAGTCTTTGAATTTCTGAAGAGATATATTCACAATAGAAAAAAAAACTGGCGAGCCTAGTTGGGCTGAATGGCCTGTTCACACCACTCATGTTATGTTATGAAACATAACATAACATGAATGGCAAGAACAGGCCGCTCAGCCCAACTGCGCTCGCCAGTTTCTTTTCTACTACCAGTTTCTACTAACCACACTTGGTCGAACGAATCCTACATAATTCACTTTGTTAATCCCTTTAACATATTAAATTACCTCGATCAGATCACCCCTGTCTCCTTTTCCTAAGACTAAAGAGATTAAGGTCTCTTCTCATAGCTTTCATCTTTTATACCTGGAATTAGCTTTGTGGCTTTTCTCTGAACTTTCTCTAGAGCCTCTATATCTTTCTTAAAGTATGGTCCCCAGAACTGTACACAATACTCCAGATGTAGTCTGATGAATGTGTTGTACAAAAGATGCATCACCTCCTTAGATTTGTACTCAATACTTTTGGCAATAAATCCCAGCATCCGATTGGCTTTTTTTTAACTGCTACGGTACAATGGCTAGAGCCTGTGAGGGTTTGGTCAACAATCCCAGATCTTTTTTGTGTGGAGCACATTCCAGTTTTAAACCTCCCATGATGTAATCTCGTCTAATGTTTTTATTACTTACCTGTACAACTTTACATTTTGCTACATTGAATTTCATTTGCCACATTTTCGCCCAATTCTGGAATCTATCCAGATCATCCTGAATCACTTTAGGGGGCTATTTGCCAAACCCCATAATTTAGTATCATCTGCAAATTTAGCTAATCTGCTCTCAATATTCATATCAAGGTCATTAATGTAGTTGAGGAACAGCCGGGGTCCCAACACTGATCCCTGGGGGACGCCACTCCCCTCCATACCTTGCTCAGATGAGATACAGCTGACCTCCACTTTTTGTTTTCTGTCCTGTAACCAGTTTTGAATCCACCCCAGAATACCTCCTGTAACTCATTACAGGAGCTCATTTTAAAAAATTAGTCTCTTAAGAGGTACTGTGTTAAATGCGTTCTGAAAATCCAAGTATATGATGTCATAAGCCCTGCTCTGGTTATAAGTCATGGTGGCCTCTTCAAAAAATCCCAGAAGGTTTGTCAGGCATGACCTTCCCTTACGGAAACCATGTTGGCTATCCCTCAGGATACTGTTACGTTCAAGAAATAAGTCCAGGTCATCTTTTATGATAGATCCCAATATTTTACACGCAATGCAAGTTAAACTGACTGGCCTGTAATTTCCTGGCTCGGTACAGTCCCTTTTCTTATATAATGGTATTATATTGCCCTGTTTCCAATCATTTGGTATTTCCCCAGTTTCTAAAGACCGTCTGAAGATGGTGGATAGCGGCTTAAAGATGATCTCACCAACTTCCTTGAGCACTCAAGGATATAAGCCATCTGGACCCGCCACCTTATCTGCGTTTAGTTTATGCAACTTGTCTAATACTTCATTATCCCTAACCTCAATTTCCGCTAAATAATCTTGAGCATTTAACATGCCTTCTGGCCAAATAAAGACCCACTCTGAGGTAAAATTCTCGACAAAATTACTGTTTAAGGCAACTGCAATATCCTTGTTATCATATAGCAGCGATCCATTTTTATTCTTTACGCACTTAACCTGCTCTTTGACTTTCCTTTCTCTGCTGCAGTACTGAAAGAAGCGCTTGGAGTTAGTTTTTCCCCCCTCTGCAATTGGTCTTTCATACAGTCTTTTAGCATTCCTCAGCTCTTTTTTGACCAAAGCCCGCATTTTACAGTATTCAGCCTTAGTGTTCTCATTGTTATCCTTCACGTACATCTTATAAAGATTCCTTTTTTTCCTCAAAATCGTATGAATACTTTTGCTCATCCACTGAGTATTCTGCTTTTTCAGCTTACTTTTGGACACCTTTGGAATGAATTTGCATTGTGAATCAAGTAAAACCCCCTTAAATCTTTCCCACATCTCATTTACAGACTCACAGTCCAGGAGTGTCTCCCATTTTATTTCACTTAGATATGAGCGCATCCTGTCAAAGTTTGCTCACCTAAAATTTAACTTTTTTGTTTTTGAATACACCTTTTTAACTTCCCATGAAACATCAAAATTAACAGCAGAGTGATCACTTGTCCCAAGTGGCACCAGTGCGTCAACATTGCTAATTCTATCTGCCTTCTCTCTTGTAGGTTTATTAACATACTGCACCAAAAAAATATCATTTATAACGTCTAGAAATTCTTCCTCCCCCCTACCCTGTCCTTTCACCATTTCCCAATCGATATCAGGATAATTTAAGTCTCCCATAATAATAGTCCCTCCACCTCTACAAGCTTGCATAATCCTCCTAAAAAGCATTTCATTGGCTGTACTGTCCAAAGCTGGTGGTCGATAGCATACTCCTATGTTTAAACATGTCTCGTGTTTACCAATGAGCCTGACCCAGATATCTTCACAGATATCTTTATAATATGTTATGTTATCTTAGATATCTTTATGTTGTGTTATGTTATGATAGTTGTTTTAGTAAAGCACACTCCAAGTCACATTTTCCTTGGCTGATTATTTGACATCTATTATTTTATTATTTGAGTTTGCTGAGGATTTGGTTGAGGCTTGTGAGATGAACTCACTGATCTACAACATATAATTACTGCATTGCTGACGTGATAGAGAACTGCATTGGGAGGTTGAAGGAAGCGGAAGTGGTTGAACGGCCATATTGCTATGCCCGCTAGTAAGCAACTGATATACAGTATCCTGTGACAGAGATGCATCGATGTGCAGCTTTCCAGTGTAGAGTAACATATTTCTGGGATGTGGCGAGACAATACACTGGTCGTAGTAAAGACAGATACGCATGAATCACTTTCAGTGAATATATTGCCTATTATAAGCCATTGGTGATCTACCTGAACTGCAGATAATGTGTTAGCATAAGCCCAGCTAATGGTTATTATTAACGTGATCCATCACATTAGCCTAAAGCTACCAAGAACTGAAGTTTACAATTCCAATCAATGTCACCATCATTTAGATAATCCATTAAGACTGGTTTGCCACCCTGTCTATTATATTTGACCAGACTAGCTAGGCAACAAAACCAGGCGTTGACTGGTCAAAGCATTACAGCTAATTTAAGCCCGCACTAAAAAGGCTAAGGTTCTGCTGACACTGAATTACCACTGATGGAGATGTTTAATTTTGCCGGGTTATCAATGTGGATGTAACGTTAGAACTACTTAAAAGGATAAAGTGAAAAATAATTTAATTATAATTATATTATAACGTCTGTGCACTGGCACTCAGCGATGGAACTTTGTTCCAGCGAGAACGGCATTTCTGAACTCTTCTGCGAATGAAGGTAATTTTGGTGACTAGTATGTGGTTTCGTCCGTTTACATTTTCCAATCGGACAGCTGTCTATGTTTTACGGCAAGTTTCATGACCGCGCTGCAAAAACAGGTGTGTTTCGCTGGGGGAAAAAATTACCATTGCTGAGTGCAAGTGCATAGACCTATTTATAATTAAATTATTTTTCTGTACTGAATGTAGCCCATTATTTTGTCGCTTTTAGATCGCATGGGGGAGAGAAGCCGTGTCTTCAACTGCCACTTGATAATTCTTGAATTGGAAAATGTGTCAATAAAGGAAAACCATCTAGAATTAGCCAGGACTAATTATGGTCAATAAAGGGAGGGATATTTTCCCCCAAATTTTCAGGTCTAGGGCCGGCTCTGTGGGCAAGATCCACGTCTTGTCTTCTTCAGTCAACAACGTTCGTGCCACTGCCCCTCTCAGGCAGTGTGTAGAAAAACAGTGTGTAGATTTCCTATGATCCCCAGAGCTCACTCATTCGTCGCACATATTGTCAAATACTGATATTGTCCATTCAAAATGTTAAAACCACTACAACTGCTGCCTAATTAAGTTAAATTTGTTTATTTGTTAAATAAAGAATTTGTTTATATGACTAAGATCATTAAATATTGGTGTCGTTTATTGTATATGCCACAAAATAGATTGCCAAAACAGTGTTATATTATGATTAAGTCTTTAGATGATGTTGGTCGCTCCACCTGGGCAACATGTGTCAAAAATATTATTTGAGTATGGTTTTGGGTATGCTTGGAAAACTAATAATGACTTTGTCATAAAAAATGTTTGTATTTTCTTGTATCTTGTAAATAAGCGTATCAAACATTTTCCAATATAACAGCATGTGCACTATATATATTGTTTAAATGACTGTATTATGGGCCTGTGGCCTTTTTACTAAATAAATATGTCTGTCTGTCTGTCTAATTAAGTTAAACCTGCTGGCGTTGAGGCACTTCTCACACAGTCAGGTCAAACTGAGAAGATGACGAAAAATACTGCCTCTTCTGTGTCAGTGAAAAGATATCTTCTCAATTAATTATATTGTTGGCTGCAACGTGTTCAATGTGAGTCATGTTCTGAGAAATTATAGTTGGACATACCAATATGGAGGCACAATTGCCTCAAAATTATGACGTCATAAGCTATCCAGTTATTCTGTATAGATCATTGGGTGAACTCAGTATCAGCTCTGAGACCGTACTGTTGTACATCTCCTCCATGCTCAACACTGCCCCCTGCTGGAGTACTGTTTGTGCTGCTTTAGGACCCAACTTCAGAGGAGCGCTTCCATGTGGAGCTGCATTTCAGTCCAGGTGTGAGGGGTTGTGAGGACCAGGACCATGCCCCGCTGTGCTCTGGGTTCCGCCCAGCGTCCGCTGAGGTAATACAGTGTATTACTGCTGGCTTTCAGCAGCCATGCTAATCCAGAGAGTACAGTGTGATGTTTTTTGGCAGGAGGTAGTGTGCTGGGAGGTTAAAGCGAGGGGTGATCACTCCTGTGTGCAACGATGGTTTGGGGTCTTCTTGTGTTTTCTATGCATTTGTGTGATTGGTGTGTGTATTTGTCTTTGTGAGTGATGTGTGTGTGTCTGTGTGAGCACTGTGTGCGTGTCTGTGTGTGTGTGTATGTGTCCTCGTGAGCGGTGTGTGTGTGTATGTGTGAGAGTGTATGAGCGATGTGTGTGTGGGTACTTTTGAGCATTGTGTGTGTTTCTGTGTCTCAGCAGTGCATGGACATTATTGAGTGCTGTGTGTGTGTGTGTGTGTGTGTGTCTCAGCAGTGCACGGATATTTATTGAGTGCTGTGTGTGTGTGTGTGTGTGTGTGTCAGCAGTGCATGGAGTGCTGTGTGTATGCTGTGCTGTGGGAGTTCGTGAGTAAACTGTGATCCTTTTTTCATCTGGCAGAGGAAGCCAGATGGCTGCAGCCCCGAGGACCAATCAACAGAGGAGTCTGACCTGGCTTCGCCTTTTTCTGAGCCAATTGGTATTCAAAAGAGGTCTCTCATTCATGGCCACAAAGCCAGTGATGTAGAGGTTAGTGGTTAGCACAGCCCAAACATAAGACTGTAACTGCGCGGCACCACTGCAACTTATTTACGTACTTAAATTCAGGGGTCTGCTGAATGCACGGCCCTTGTGAAGCCCCGGCTCACGCGCGCCTGCCGACCTCTGTGGAGCAGCTGTTTCCCAAAGCTCTCTGTGTCACGCCGGCCTGACGCCTGTGATCTATGTCTATGAACGCAAGCAGTCCTGACTTAACCAATTAAAGTGGAAGGACACTTTTTTTTAAACTGGTTTTGGTTGTTTGATAAAGAGATAAATAGTAGGTTTCCTGGAAATGACAAAAACAATTTTTTTGTTACTTTTTGCCTCCCAAAATATGGTGATTGTTCCGTCTAAAATTGTGCCAGAGACTGGGTCCAAACATACCAAACGCCTGACATCAGTGTGATTGTAGTCTCAATGTGGTTCAGCTTTCAGTCGATTCACTAACATGTGCTCCCCGAAATCAGTGTGGTGCCGCCGCATAAAAATTTGACCCATTTTGCTCTGAAATTGGGATCTGAGGAAGCGTGTGCATTAATGCGCCCGGTGTGTGAAACGCATTCATACGACTCACCCAGTGTGTGAAACGCATTTGTACGACTCGCCCGGTGTGTGAAACGTATTCGTACGACTCGCCCAGTGTGTGAAACACATTTATACGACTCGCCCGGTGTGTGAAACGCATTCATACGACTCGCCCGGTGTGTGAAACGCATTCATACGACTCACCCGGTGTGTGAAACGCATTCGTACGACTCGCCCGGTGTGTGAAACGCGTTTGTACGACTCGCCCGGTGTGTGAAACGCATTCATACGACTCACCCAGTGTGTGAAACGCATTTGTACGACTCGCCCGGTGTGTGAAACGCATTCGTACGACTCGCCCGGTGTGTGAAACGCATTCGTACGACTCGCCCGGTGTGTGAAACGCATTCGTACGACTCGCCCGGTGTGTGAAACGCATTCGTACGACTCGCCCGGTGTGTGAAACGCATTCGTACGACTCGCCCGGTGTGTGAAACGCATTTGTACGACTCTGGTTGTTTTGCACTGCAGCTGAACAGTAGCAGCCTCCTCTCTTCTCTACCTTCCTCTTGATGTCTGCCATTTTTGTCGTGTGCCTTTTTAAACACATCAAATACTGGGAAAAAAAAATAAAAACTTTCATGTCTTATGCAATGAAGTCCATGGTTAGAGACATCAGTTGTGCTTTTGGTGGAGCAAATCAAATACTTGGATCTCTGGAAGATTTGGAACCACTGCAATTACATATATCTGGACTTATCATTCAGGCTGCGAAGACATGTTCTATAGGAAGATGTAAGATTAAATCACTGTTGCTTCACCTACTGAACTTCTGTCTGTTTGGTGAAAAACATTTCAGCACATGGAAGTGCAGTTTTTCAGGCGCGATCATATTAAGTTTAGAGCCAGTGTTCTTACTGGCATCTGATTCGTCAAAATCTCTCCACTATCTAAATAACACAGGAGCTCAACTAACCAGCACTGGGTAGAGACAATTAGACAGAAAAAAAAAAAAAAAACAAAACGAGTCAACACAAAACTTTGAGAAATAAACTACAGCTGACTTACCATTGACTTTGTTGGAAAATGGTGCCCAGTAGACCTAGGCTTGAACCAACCTTGGCAAAACGTGTCCAGAAAAGCAAGAATTAAGGTTTGGAAATGGAGTTTAATTATGGCAGCTAGCTGTGTAATAGTGGTCATACCCTGTGTTTAAATCTAAGATTTGGCCAATTATGTTAGTTGGTTGCGTTTGTCGTCTGTTTGTATGTTTGTTTGTTTGTCTGTCTGTTTGTTAGTAACACGCTTTTTTACCCTTTCCATATCGTTTATGTTCGTGAAACTTCACCATATGATAAAGGAGGTTCGTCGCCAGTAGCTGATACTTTTTTTAATCCCTAGGTGAAAGGTCAAGGTCAAGGTCACCAAAAACATTAAAACCACATTTTCGTTCATAACTTTGCCACTATTACACCTGGAGACTTGAAACCAGCTCCATTCTGTTCATTCTGTTACGGAGATCTGTGCACAATTCCGGCAAGTCATAATTTTATGAACAACCTCTCATTTGTGTGTGTGTTTGTTGGTCAGGTGCTCAGTGACACTCCCCGTGGAGCTGCCCACAGGCTGTTCACGTCCTGCTCCCGCCAGTCTTCAGAGCCTCGGCAGAGCTCGACAGGTCGGTATCACGCCTCCACTCCTCTGTAACGTGAGGACAGCCTGTCGCATTGGGCCTTGCGCCGCGGCAATATTCTCAAGAGAGCTGTTCAGAGAAGCTCTGTACATGTGTCTGCTCATGTTCAGTGCATGTGCTAGTAACAATTGCTGTCAGCTGAACTCGGTCGCATAAATCTTGCAGCAGCCGAGCACATGACCTTGACATTAGTCTGCTCTCTCTGGTGTCATGGGGACTGACACAGCCGCATTGTTTATATATTTGCATGTTACATGATGGATGCTCACTACCCTCTCTGGCTGTTCATTGGTAGAGCTCTTCGGCACAACAGAATACCCCATAAAAAATGATAGACCCCAAAATTCCCTTGCCCTTATCAGTCAGAGGCACCATCTAGTGATCTGTCACTGACACAGGGAACAGAATAGAGAGTGGAAGTTTGATGGTCTGAGATTATATCACGATAGAAAACATCATTACAGCTGGGTGCATTTTGGATTCAATACTTCCCTATCATTTTCAACTTTTATTGTTTACTGTGCTCTTCTGTTTTTACCTATGCCTGGAGGTATTGTCATTAGACAATTAGAAATGAAGATTCCTTGAATTTTAATTATTTGAATATTTTCACTTCCCCTCCCATCCTCCAGCATGCCTGTCTCCTCTGTCTTGTGACTGTCTTCCCTCTAATGTTTCACTTTTTAAGACTTTTTTACAATAGCACTGCTTAGCTGCCGGGTTGGCTCACTCGGTTAAGGCACTGCATTGCGAAGCAGTAGACATGGGTTCGATCCCCATTCGTGAAACCAGCTAGCAGTGGTCGGTAGCCTTTGCGCTGCAGGGAAATAAATGGGGATGGGACTGCCAGGTTTGGATATTGGAAACGTAGCTTTGTTCGCCTCCTGCTGGCCAACCGGCCGCTCAACAGTATAATTCGAAGCTTGCTCATGTTTGGGTTTCCTCTGCCCTCGTTCTGGACCAGCAGAGTTTCAACCTAAAGCTGCAGCAGCTGACAGGCACGTGGTTCGGGGGAGGTGCTGTCTCTCTCTCCTGAGTTGGCAACATTGCATCGCATTTGAGTAAGCCTTGTACATAGTTCTCGAATTGGGCATTCCAGATATTGGTGGGATTGGAGATGTCCCATTTTTATATACAGTGCCGTGAAAAAGTATTTGCCTCCTTCCTGATTTCTTATTTTCTTGCATATTTGTCACACTTAGATGTTTCAGATCAACAAACTAATTTTAAGAAAAATAACCCAAGTAAATATAAAATGCAGTTTTTAAATTATTATTTCATTCATTGGGGGGAAAAAAACTATCCAAACCTACCTGTACCTATGTGAAAAAGTAATTGCCCCCTAAACCCTTGCCCCCGCCACCCTTGGTGACAAGAACTGCAATCAAGCCTTTGTGATAACTGGCAAGAAGTCTTTCACATCACGCTGGAAGAATTTTGGTTCGCTCTCTTTTGCTAAATTGTTTTAATTCAGCCACGTAGGAGGGTTCTCATGCATGACCGGCCTGTTTAAGGTCATGCCACAGCATCTCAATCAGATTTAAGTCTGGACTTTGACTAGGTCACTCCAAAACCTTAATTTAGTTTTTTTTTTTTAAGCCATTCAGAGGTTGACTTGCTGGTGTGTTTTGGATCATTGTCCTGCTGCATAACCCAAGTGTGCTTGAGCTTGAGATCACAAACTGATGGTCTGACGTTCTCCTTCTGGATTTTCTGGTTGAGAGCAGAATTCATGGTTCCATCAATTACAGCAAGTCATCCAGCTCCTGAAGCAACAAAGCAGCCTCAGAGCATCACACTACCACCACCATGTTTAATTTTTGGTATGATGTTCTTTTTATGAAATACTGTGTTAGTTTTACACCAGATGTAACGGTACGCACACCCTCCTAAAAGTTCAACTTTAGTCTCGTCATTCCACAGAATATTTTCCTAAAAGTCTTGGGGATCTTCAAGATGTTTTTTTGGAAAATTTGAGATGAGCCTTTGTGTGCTTTTTGGTCAGCAGTAGTCTTCGCCTTGGAACTCTCCCATGGATGCCATTTTTGCCCAGTCTCTTTCTTATTGTTGAATCATGAATACTGACTTTAACTGAGGCAAGTGAGGCCTGCAGTTCTTTAGATGTTGTTCTGGGTTCTTCTGGGTTCTTTTCTGACCTCCTGGATGAGTCATCGATGCGCTCTTGGAGTAATTTTGGTAGGCCGGCCACTCCTGGGAAGGTTCACCATTGTTCCTCCAAGTTTTCTCCATTTTTGGATAATGGCTCTCACCGTGGTTCACTGGAGTCCCAAAGCCTTAGGAATGGCTTTGTAACCCTTTCCAGACTGATAGATGTTAATGAAGTTTTTTCTCATCTGTTCTTGAATTTGTTTAGATCATGGCATGATGTGCTGTCCTACTTCACTTTGTCAGACAGGTTCAATTTCAGTGATTTATTGATTCAACAGGTCTGGCTGTAATCAGACCTGAGTGTGGCTTGTGCAGTTGAACTCTCTGGTTAAATATCTGGTTAATCGCAGTTAATTCAGGTTAAAATTTGTTTTATGATCTGAAACATTTAAGTGGGACAAATATGCAGAAAAATCAGGAAGGGGGCAATACTTTTCCATGGCACTGAATACAAAAAAAAATTAAATAAACAATAGCACTGTTTACCACTGAGCCTTAATCGCTGTCATCATTCAGATCACATTAACACCCCATTAATCTGAGTCATGTGCTGTTTAAATCTTAGCCCAACCAAACAGCCCCACTGCAGTTCGTTTCGTTTAACCTCAGGGACAGTAACAACAGAAAACCTTCTTTTCTGTTACTCTCTCCTCAGAGTTGTTCTCTGTTCCCACAGTGAAGAGGTTTTCTGTGTCATATGCAAATCACCCTACTAATGGTAAGTCTTCTTCATTGTGGTGCATCGTCCTCTCATCCTCTGCCTTTGGTCTTCATGTCCTTATGGAAGCGCATTTTTAAATGCTCTTATTAGTTTATTTGGCTGCGAAAAATCCTGTTGTGTTCTTATGGTAACCTCCGCACATGTACTTCAGTACATACAACCCCAATTGCAGAAAAGTTGGGAAGCTGTGTAAATTGTAAATGAAAACTGAAAGCAATGATTTGCAAATATCCTGAACTCACATTTTATTGACAGAAGAACTTAGACAACATATCAGATGTTGAAAGTGAGACATTTTTCCATGTTATGATGACTATTAGCTCATTTTGAATTTGATGGCAGCAACACATCTCAAAAATGTTGGGAGAGGGGCAACAAAATGCTGGAAAAGTAAGTGGTACAATAAAAAAAAAAACAGCAAGAGGAGCATTTTGCAACAAATTAGGTTAATTGGCAACAAGTCAGTAACATGACTGGATTTAAAAAGAGCATTTTAGAGAGGCAGAGTATCTAAGAAGTAAAGATGGACAGAAGATTTAGAGAATCGGGCCCTCAGGCAGCACTGCATTAGAAGCAGGCGTAATTCTGCACTGAAATACACTGCATGAGCTCAGGAACACTTCCAGAATCATTGCCTGTGAACAAAGTCTGCCATGCAATCCACTAAGGCAAGTTAAAACTGTATCATGCAAAGTAGAAGCCATATGTGAAAACGATTTAGAATCGCCGCCGTCTTCTCTGGGCCAAAGTTCATTTAAAATGGACTGAGGCAGAATGGAGAACTGTTCTGTGGTCAGATGAATCTAAATTTGAAATTGTTTTCGGAAACCACGGACGCCGTGTCTTAAGAGGAGAGGGACCATCCATTTTGTTATCAGCGCTCAGTTCAAAAGCCTACATCTCGGGTGGTATCGGTTTGCATTAGAGCCTATGGCATGGGGAGCTTGCACATCAATGCTGAAAAGTTTATTGAGGTTTTGCAACAACACATGCTCCCATGCAGACAATGTTTCTTTCAGGGAAGGCCATATTTCTGCGAAACAATGCCAAACCATGTACTGCATCCATCACAACAGCATGGCTTTGCAGTAGATGAGTCTGAGTGCTGAAGTGGCTAACCTGCAGTCCAGACCTTTCACCAATCGAAAACATTTGGTGCATCATAAAACAAAAAAATTGGCTAAGAAGACCCAGAACTGTTGAGCAGCTTGAATCCTACTTCCAACAAGAGTGGGACAGCATTCCTCTCTGAAAACTTCATCAATTGGTCTCTTCACTTCCGAAATGTTTACAGACTGTTGTTAAAAGAAGTGGGGATACTAAACAAAGGTAAACATGGCCCTGTCCCAACTTTTTTGAGATGTGTTACTACTGCCAAATTCAAAATGAGCTAATATTTCTCATGAAATGGTAAAATGTCTCGCTTTCAATATTTGATTTGTTGTCTATGCTCTATTGTGAATAAAATGTCAGTTTATGATATTTGCAAATCATTGTATTCTGTTTTTCATTTTACACTGCATCAACTTTTTTGGAATTGGGGTTGTACATGTTATTTGTTTGCAGTCCTCAACTCTGGCTATGGTCCCACTGTTTGCTGTGATGACTAACTCTACTTCCGAATCAGAGAGTTGAGCTGATAAGATTCATCTGCATGGGATTTATTCTGAGTGGTTCATGGCTGAGTTTGGAATGTACTGGACTGAGGCAGCATCAGCCTGTATCTGCCGCTCGTTTGTACCAGAGGCGTTGCCAGGATGCCAAGCTTGGGTGGGCATTTGTCCTCTTTGGGGGGGGCAAAAAAAAACTAAATCGGCGTAAAATACAACATGCACAACATCTTGAAACATTAAATATATATATATATATATATATATATATATATATATATATCAGTGGCAGCTGGTGATCTGGCAATAAAGGAGGCTCAAACCCATCCCTTGAAAAGAATGATCGGTCATGACCTGTTTTCAATCATTCTTTCAATTGCCATTACAAAAGCTCAGAAAACTCTCAACATTAACAGGTGTGGTCAGTTTTCATTTAATAACGCACACCTCTGAACTCTCATGCATTCTGCGTGAGTTTTAGTGGTATATTTACCTTCCTCTGCTGTGCTCAGCAATTATTCAATTAACGCGTATGTGAGAGATTCTCGCATGGAATTGTAGTCCTTGTGCATATAGGTTTATCAATTTCACCGGCATTATGACTCCGGACTTCTCTCGCTTTTCTTTACTCAGGGGTTGGAAGCAATGCATGTGTTTCATGATCCTTTAAACTGTTTAAATGAAATGAGATCATTGGGCGCAATGCTGTTGCATCAAGACGTTTCAAATGATCGTATTTCATTTAAAACTCCTAATTCCTGTTCTAACCCTGACGGTCTCTTACTTCTGGTCATTGCTCGCTGTACTAAAGAGAGATCGGCAGGCTGAATGCGTTCAGGCTCCACTTGTTCCGTTTTTGGTTGTACCAATAGCTCAAAAAACATAAAATGTTGGTATGGAAACAGAGTACCTTATCTACAAAGTGATTAGGAAAGATTGCCTTTGGCCTTACAGTCGACACTCGATGCCAGCGCTTGCGTAATGCCCCTGGTTTGTACCCACCCTTTGCGATTCATCTAGTCTGCATTTTATGTGTGTTCTCTGTGATGCAGCTTTCTGCAAGCAGGGGGCAGTCTTCTCTTTTTATGGTGAAGGTGCTGTCTGTCCAAGTATGTTTATATGTGCATAAGTATTTCTGTTTGTCTGCATATTACCAAGATGACTCCTCTTGTTTGCATAGTATGAAGATCCTATGACCCTTAGACCCCAGTGTATTATGTATCTAAATGAATGTTCAAAGTTCTAAAACGTGTAAACCACAGCAGAAATGTGCAGAACCTAAAAGAAACAAGCACAAGAGCCAGACTAATTTCTCAAGCGAAATGACTCGGAGTCAGACGTACTTTGTCGTGTTAAGTCCTGCTATGGCCCTGACAAGTTTTGGGCTAAATGCCCTGAGCTCAGGTTTTCTTCTGTGTACTTTACTGCACAGTTGGACCCTTATTTGGAGACATCGCTCAATTTGAGCAGAGTTCAAAATGGCAAAACTATGAACAGCTAAGTGCACTGGGCTTTAGAAGCAGATGAATGCCTGCTCTGTGTTTGCGCACTCAAAGGACCTGGAGAGACAGTTTGAAAATCAGGAAATGAATTACGAGGTGCACTATGGTAACAAGACTATGGTACAGCGAACAAAACACAGTTACAAATATCTCAAACTATCCCTAAGTACAGAAAATAAGTAATAACCAATAATTTAAAAAGTTGGGCTGCTTGTATTCTCCTGTGGGGACTCACAGGAACTGCAATTTTTCTCATTATTTTTGTTCATTTATACACAGGCAAAAAAGAAGTAAACCCCATAAGACCTACAGACCCATACTGGGTCCATCAAATGCAGCTGCTGCATTGAAACCTGTGGAACTTTGGGCCTGTTTTACAATCTATGGGAGATCCCAATGTTTCCAACAATCCCAAACATGTCCTATTGAATTACAGGAAAATCTGTGTAAAATGATGCACAAGATCTACATATTTTCCATCTGATGTAAGGCTGTGGCCATAAAAACATGGCGTCCTTAGTTTGAGTTTGAGCATGTCTCTCAATGTAAGAGTGGTGTTGCTGCAGTGAAGAGACATAACCAGAATATCTATGCAATATTGTCTTGCAATATACAAACCCAAAACCAGTGAAGTTGGCACGTTATGTAAATCGTGGATAAAAACAGAATACAATGATTTGCAAATCCTTTTCAACTTATATTCAATTGAATACACTGCAAAGACAAGATGTTTAATGTTCAAACTGAGAAACTTTATTTTTTTTTGCAAATAATCATTAACTTAGAATTTAAAGGCAGCAACACATTTTAAAAAAGTTGGCACAGGGGCCTTTTTACCACTGTGTTACATCGCCTTTCCTTTTAACGACTCTCAGTAAACGTTTAGGAACTGAGGAGACCAATTTTTGAAGCTTTTCAGGTGGAACTCTTTCCCATTCTCGCTTGATGTACAGCTTAAGTTGTTCAACAGTCCGGGGTCTCCGTTGTCGTATTTTACGCTTCATAATGTGCCACACATTTTCAATGGGAGACAGGTCTGGACTACAGGCAGGCCAGTCTAGTACCCGCACTCTTTTACTATGGAGCCATGCTGTTGTAACACGTGCAGAATGTGGCTTGGCATTGTCTTGCTGAAATAAGCAGGGGCGTCCATGAAAAAGACGTTGCTTGGATGGCAACATATGTTGCTCCAAAACCTGTATGAACCTTTCAGCATTAATAGTGCCTTCACATATGTGTAAGTTGCCCATGCCTTGGGCACTAATACACCCCCATACCATCACAGATGCTGGCTTTTGAGCTTTGCGCCTATAACAGTCTGGATGGTTCTTTTCCTCTTTGGTCCGGAGGACACAACGTTCACAGTTTCCAAAAACAATTTGAAATGTGGACTCGTCAGACCTCAGAACACTTTTCCACTTTGCATCAGTCCATCTTAGATGAGCTTGGGTCCAGCGAAGCCGGCGGCGTTTCTGGGTGCTGTTTATAAATGGCTTTCGCTTTGCATTGTAGTTTTAACTTGCACTTGCAGATGTAGCGACAAACTAGTTACTGACAGTGGTTTTCTGAAGTGTTCCTGAGCCCATGTGGTGATGTCCTTTACACACTGATGTCGGTTTTTGATGCAGTACCGCCTGATGGATCAAAGGTCACGGGCATTCAGTGTTGGTTTTCGGCCTTGTCGCTTACGTGCAGTGATTTCTCCAGATTCTCTGAACCTTTTGATGATATTACGGACCGTAGATGATGAAATCCCTAAATTTCTTGCAATAGCTCATTGAGGAATGTTGTTTTTAATCTGTTCGACAAACAGCTCACGCATTTGTTCACTAAGTGGTGACCCTCGCCCCATCCTTGTTTGTGAATTACTGAGCATTTTAGGGAAGCTGCTTTTATACCCAATCATGGCACCCACCTGTTCCCAATTAGCCTGTTCACCTGTGGGATGTTCCAAATAAGTGTTTGATGAGCATTCCTCAACTCTCTCAGTCTTTTTTGCCGCTTGTGCCAGCTTTTTTGAAACATGTTGCAGGGATCAAATTCCAAATGAGCTAATATTTGCAAAAAATTGCAAAGTTTACCTTTACCTCGAACATTAAGTAACTTGTCTTTGCAGTGTATTCAATTGAATATAGGTTGAAAAGGATTTGCAAATCATTGTATTCTGTTTTTATTTATGATTTACACAACGTGCCAACTTCACTGGTTTTTGGTTTTGTAAAAACAATGCTTATTTAATCTTAAATCTACTTAAGGTAAAACTCAAGTGAAAAAGTGAGAATTTAAGGAGTTAGGCAGAGCATTTGGGCATTTATTAATGCTGCCAGCACAAAGCTGCAACTTTCACAGCTGAATTTGGCATGAAGTATCAGCGTCCTCTCTCTGTTGATTTCTGCAGTTTGCTGTGCGCAAGTTTCGGCGTCCATAACAGACTGCAGCACAGTGCTGAATACTGTAGCTGACGTTCTGATCACAAAGTCTTCGTTAAAATGTGCTGTCCATTCACCGACTTTTCTTGTTAAATCACTGCCACACTCACTAACGTCCAAAATAACGCAGATAAAATGTCCCTTGTTGTGTGTAACCATGTTAGTGCTGGACTGATGGACTGATGTTCGGAAGGGGATGGGCTCCATTCTCTATTGCAGGGTTTGAGGGCTTCTCTCTGGTGCCCTCTATCTACCCCCTGGAGACACTGCACAACTCCCTCTCTCTGAAGCAGGTGGATGAGTTCCTGAACTCTGTTTGTGAGAACGATGGCGACTCCAGAGCTAATAGGGGTATGTGTGATCTTACACAGATGCATGCTTAACGCACATAACAAACAAATTCAGCTATTTCTGGGATGGCAACTTAAAAAACGATAATTCTCTGTTGTGAACTGCGAGCCACCCTTATGCCAAACTGAGAACATGTTTTTATTGCATCTACCACATAAGTCACCACGGGCCATCTACAACAATGCCACATGGGCCATTCGCAAACATAAGTCTTTATTTGAATGGAGACCACTTATACCAATAAAACGATTGTCTTTGTCCAGGTGTAGCTTTACCTATATTGGATGGAGTTAGCCAGTGATTGTATTTGTGCATCATAAATAAACAAATGCATATGATCGTAACATGCACTTAAGCATGTGCAACTTTTTCTTTCTGCTGATCTGTGTTGATTTGAGAATTTTTAGCTCAGGGATATGTGAGAGCCTGATGTTGAATGCTAAATAACTGTGCTCGTTGTAGCTCTCTCTGCCATATTCAACTCTCAGTCTCAGCTTCCTGTGGAGGACTACATCCCCCAGCTTCCTGTGGAGGACTACATCCCCCAGCTTCCTGTAGAGGACTACATCCCCCAGCGTGTCCTGTCACACCCTCTGTCTTACAGCCCTACCCAGAGAACTCCTGCTGCCCTGAATACCACTGCTTCACCAAACCAATCAGCTGCACCTCCCGTGTGTGACTGACAGGTAGGTATGAGGCTTTCTTGGGCTCCACCGCTAATTTCTCTCTCTGACGATCAGTGTTGGCTGTTTTCAGCTGCACATTGATTGGACTGTAACTGTCATGAAACTTGCAAACAAGAGAATATGATTTTGCAGTAATTTGTGTGAATGCGATTGTTGTTTGCTTTAAAGAGCTCAAAGGTGGTGTTGCGCCAGTGTGGGAAAATTGCCCATAAAAGCTTTTGAGTCCTCACCATATTGATTGTGTGGAGAGATGTATATGGGCCTAGAAAATGCTTTTGTTTTTTTGTATCATATGTGTTCGGACATTTTTGGGCTAAATTTAGATGAGCACCTCCCTAAAACCAACGTATGGCGGTAAATCAATGAATAACTCCCAATTATCACGGTGCTAGTTCTAAAATGTATAACCGCTATTGTTGCTGCCATCCCAAGGAACAATTTGACACCAAATGTGGCTTAATTGGTTTGAAAATATGAGACCCAGGAGGAATTGAAGCCTTAAAAAGCATAATTCGGCTACATTTTTCATCACAAAGTGAAAGTTTTGCATTAAAATTAATATAGTTCACAAAGTGATTCACCCTGAATATTTGGTAAAAAAGTAGGTGCAGTGCGCCAAGTTTGTTTGCACAAAGTTTCAAGAAATTCTTTCCTCGGTAACAATGTAGCAGGATGGCTGCATGTACACCATCCTAAAAAGCCATTTTGAGGCAAAGGCAAACTAGATCATGAAAACAGTGAATAAATAGGTCACAGTGGATTCAGGCTTCAATTCCTCCTGGGTCTCATATTTTCAAAGCAATTAAGCCATGTTTGGTGTCAAATTGTTCCGTGGGATGGCAGCAACAATAACAGTTATAAATTTTAGAACTAGCACTGTGATAATTGGGAGTTATTCACTGATTTATCCCCATACGTTGTTTTCAGGATGGTGCTCATCTAAATTTGGCCCAAATCTGTCCAAGCGCATATGATACAAAAAACAAATGCATTTTCTAGGCCCGCATACATCTCTCCACACAGTCAATATGGTGAGGAATCAAAATCTTTCATGGGCAATTTTCCCATACTGACGCAGCACCACCTCTGTCCCTTTCAGAGCTCTCATTCAAGGCTGGCTGCTGCATTTGTCCCAGCAGAGCGAAGCCGTGTTTGGACCCCCATGACTCACAGACAGGCCTTTCTGATGCTCCAGTGTGGGGAGGAGATGCTATCAGGGCAGAGGAACAGCTGAACGTCCAGTTCCTGCAGCTGGTTCCTCAACCTCTTCAGCACAAACAGCGTACAGCCCGTCAACAGCCAGCTTTATTCACGGGATATCAGCTATTATAGTGCCCACTTCAGCCACACCATACCTCAAACTACCCTGCCCCCCTACAGGTCGAGCTGTACCCCTGCACATAGGGGAAAGGGTCTTGAGTTTGGGCTGGAGTATCCCCAGGACCTTAGCGACATAGTGGAACTGAGAATTAGAGGGTGGGGAGCGGAGTCACTTCTTACGGACGAGAGTCACTGAAGCCATGTTCTGTCCTTTTATGGGAAATCTGGAACCTGCTCTCTTCTGAGCCCATTACTGTAGTTAAAGTCTCAGGGAAACAGCTGTTCGACTGTTCTGCACTGCTATTTCATCAATGTACCACGCTCCCTCTCAGATTCACAGATGTGCTCAGTGTGCGTGTGTGTGCGTGCGCGTGTGCATAGGTGCGCACGTGCATGCTTGTGTGCGTTTGTTATTTTCTGTTGGAGAATTGCTATAATGCTGAGTCAGTGTCTGTCAGTCCCAGATTCGCCTGGGCACGGTCTGGGCTATCAGCTGCAGAATCACAACAGTGACACAGTAAGAGGCATTTTCACAGGCGCTACTTTTTCTCCATGTGTAAACTCAAGAGTAATTCTGCCTCTATTACTCTTGTTACTCCAACATCCTTTTGTACAATACTCCAGTGTCACAGTGTCACCGTCACAGCATGTACATTATTGGCTTTGTTGGATTTCTGAATTCACTGTAAACTGCTCTCATGCCAATGACTATCATAACTGTATTGTAAATACTTGATTCTGTATGACTTTAATTGAATACCAGTTGTGTTTAAAAGTTTGTCATGTGTGAAATAATTTATTGTTTCCTGTGTCTTGAAATTGACTAGATAGTTCTGATCTTGGGGCCCATAAGATCGAGGGTTCTCAAACGATGGTTATCTGTATGCTGGTTAATACAACAACCGAATCATGGAGGCTGGCTGAATCACTGCCTTCAGCTTGCACAGGTTATTACTGCAATGCAGTTTGGCTTGTTTCCATTAGTTTCTTAAAGAGTCTAGAATTTATTCATATATTGTTTGTAATTTAATCATGAATTTGAAACTGCAACCTGTTACTGAGACAAAACTAAGCCATTGAGCTCACTGTCAAATGATGCAGTAGTTGATAAGACTGTTACAGAGCAAAATACAGAGTAAAATATCCAGTATTACATGTGTGCAAATGAGTGAACATGCGGTCCCTCTTGAATTTTTGGAGTTTCAAGTTGTGCATTCATCAGTCGGAGCATAATTAGTGCTGGAAAGAGAAAAGGCATCATATTTGGATGGAGCTGTGTTCCCATCTCTGTTCAGCTGATAGAGACAATGAGATGGCGTGCTTTGACGCAGGGAGAATGTGACCAGTCTTGCATGTGTACAGATCAGCCCATATAATTCATTCTGCCCAGCCCCTCGGCCCTCAGTGCAGTCAGCGATGACTCACCCTGCTCCTTCTGAGGCTTTAGTCTGTTACCATGGAAATAACTTTTCGTTCCTCTAATTACCCTTAAAGATAGAGGCAGCATGAATATGGAGCAGTTCTGCGTGTCAGCTAAGGAAGAATAACCTTAATTAGTCCTTCAGCCGTTTTTTTCAGCAGGCAAACCTCACATCTTGCCTGCTCTCAGCAATGACTAACTGCTCTGCTGGGTGATGTGAACTTGCTGCTGTATTCAGGAAGATCAGAGGTCTAGGCACCATATGGAGTTTAAGAGGTTCGAAAGGCGAGCTCCTCGCTTAACCACCAGCTGCACAATACAGCATCACCTAATGCACCAAACTACAGGCCGAAAGAGCCAGAATGACCGGCAGAGACGGTGTGAGGCTGGGAAACTGGTGGACCGGAACAGTGATAGAATACCCTGGCAATTGTGGTGGAAATCACTCAAAGATGTGTGCCGAGTTAGACATTTAGGAGAAAGTTTAAGATATTCATTAATGATGTGGACACCAAGCTCTTCGTTCCATCTATAAAAGAACATTGTAGTTAAACAATGTAATTTCTGTAAGCAGGGAAGTCATCAAATATGCACAGTAGGTCCTTTGTTTGTATCAAAAAGATTTCTTTCTTGGAATGAAACAACTGCTAAAATGACCGCTTGTTTAGACAACTGAATGGTTCTGTTCTCTGTCGGTGTAAACTGTAGGTTCTCGCACCTTCCTGCTCTCGCTCACTCAGTGCTTCTCTCAGAGGATGTTTCCACCTTATTTACAGGCCCCATAAAATTCACCTCTCTTGAACACAACGGGGAAAAAGATCTGTAAGTCCTGACGCAGGAACCTTTTCTCGCCTCCCTTTGGTCTGGTAACAGATAGCGACATCAGCAGAACAGCGTCTCCCCAGTACATCCTGCCGCAGCACTGGGCCTCCTACCCTCTCCCGCCGCACCTGCCGGGGCCCTCCATCTCCTCCTGTGTCCCGGCTCTGCACCTCCTCCAGCCGGGCTCCTCAGGGAGGCAGAAGAATGGTTCTTTTGTTCTGCTCTGTTCAGACCACGATTTCTGCACATTAATGCGGCTCCGCTCCCCCCTCCCTTTCCCGGCATTACGTCAGCCCCCATTCCAGCTCGTTCTCTCGCCCTCAAATGGACCCAGACACATTGCCCCTGCTACTGGTCTAAATGTGTATGAATGTGAAATATTGAGTTTGTAAGTCTATAGAAGAAAAAAAAAATCTATTTTAGGCATTTAGTCTTTTGAATATTTTACCCCTGTTAAATATTGATAATCGAAGTGATCATGGTCCTCTTCACTTACAGTGACTCATCATTTTTCCCATGAATTCACAGATAGGGCATTATCAGTTTAAATATAATATAAGTGATTACACTTAAACTTTAAATTACACCTAAGTATGAGAGTGTGAATCCTGCAATGGATTGTCCATGGTTGTGTTCCAACCTCTGGCCAACTGGATGGTCGGATAAGCTCCCAGACCCTCCTGAATCCAAATTGCAAAGAAAAAGTTTCACATGCACTCATACAGAGCAAATTTGCAATTTTCACAAGTACAAAAGACTTGATATTGGTATGTGAATACGAATTAATTACTCAGTCCTGTAAGTCATCTGCTTTGATAAATCCCACACATTCTAAACCTCCTCCCTGGCCATTGTCTTACTCTTAATCTGCAGGATCACCATTCTGAAGCTTTTTAAGTGCCATTCAACCCCTTCCACTTGAACCTTGCCATTGGAGGGATTTTGATACTGCTCTCACTTCGTCTTAAAGTGCATTACATTTCCAAGCCCAAACTTAGTTGCTAATTAGTAGGCCTAAATAAGTGCCAATTTGTTCAATTGCGAGGATCAATTCGTATCCATTTCCCCTCAGCTTGCATTATTGTTCATTGCAAAAAGTATGAAGCATTTTTCTATCCCCATTAATGGTAACATAAAACGTCAGTGTCTTAAGAAAGCTTCTGAATTCCTGCAGCTCACAAAACAGCCTATTTTTTTTCTGCGCTGCACCCTGCACCCAATCGGTTTGACACGCCCAAGAAAACGTTTACAGAAATACAATTATGCCGACTCAGGGTTGCTTATGTAAAATAAAACTCTGTCTGCAACGAGTGACATTACTAGGATAAGACTAAATATGTTCCAAGTAAGAATCATTTGTGCAAATGGGGTTTTCTGAGAATTATTTGTGTGTCAAAGCTCAAATATTAATAGAGATTAGACGATTTGCTCCCGAGCTACAACCTTTGTCGCAGTAGGGGCCGGGAGAATCTTCTCCCCGTATTCTTTTTCCCCCTGTAACAACTCGGTGAGCAAATGGCCAAATTAAGTTGCTAATCTGGTCAAACAAAGGCTTTCAGTCTCCTGGGAGCAAAGTAAGGCTAAGTTAGATAAATTTAAATTTTGAATTTAAAGAATAAATTTAAACGCTAAATAATTGTCTAATTAAGTGAATTGTGTGATATACAAAGTAAAACAGAGTTGTTTTCAAGGACTGAGGTACTCTCGCCTGGTTTTCGGTAGCTGATTCAGCTAACGAACCCCAGCAAGCTCTCAACGCCAAGAATATTATCGAATTACCTGGATATCTAACTATAACCCAGCTTGGTTGCATACTTGGTGGCTTGCCTTTCATATTGTCTTCAATATTCATGGTCTTCTAGCCAATAAATATTGACATTCACTGGGGTTTTTTTTAGTCCCCTTCATTCTCTATCCTTCGTTCTCTACCGCATTAATGCATTGCCAAGCTTGAATATTAACACAAACTGGGGTTTTTGTCTTTTTCGCATTTTATTATTATTCAAGGGCTCTTCTGATTAAACACACTGTAAATACCCTATCTTTGTATTTTCCTCTGGTTGCGGTGCCTTGATCAGCTGATTAAAGTTTAACTGCTTGTTTGAGTGCTTAGCGACAGCTTGTTGGGGAGATACCATGTATAGTTCGCTCACGGAGTAAACAACTTGTTTATTCGGTCCGTTTTAATTAAAGGGAACCAGGGCTTTACTCTTTTCTCAGTTACCCTTGGTTGTATTTGTGGCTAGCTAGCTAGATAGTTACTGTTTGCATTTTCTGGCTGGGAATCTGAGATTTAGTATTTAGTTAGTAGGGCAGTGGTCACTTGAGTCGTCCATTTGGTTAGGTTGGAATTTGAACAGAAAGGTTTACCGGAGTGCTCCGCCTCCTCCCTCCTCCAGTTTCTCCTGGGCTTTGTAGCCAGTCTGTTTATCTGGGTTCTCAGCTAAGCCCTGTGATATTTTTAGGTTAGTATATTAATAATACCGGGACTAGATAAACTCAAGTTGGCTAATTAGGAGTGCTTATTATCTATAGAGTTTCTCAATTTGGTATTTCATTTCTGTTAACTGAAACTAAGCCCCGGTTAAAAGAGGCTTATTATCCATTTACATAGTTTCCCCGTGGTTTCTATTGTGGCTGCTGCTTAGGGCTTCTCAGGTTAATAAGTTAATAAATTCCTGAGCTTCTGTCTTGGCAGTATTTTTCTATTATCTATGGTGAGCGAGGTCATTAGGTAGGGGGTTCAAAATGTGGCCAAAACTATGTGAGGGTTGCAGGAGGATCGCATTTTTAAAAAGAGATTTCCAGGGTGGGTTTGTCTGCCACTGGTGCCAGCTAATTGAGCATCTGGAGACCAAGATCCTTGATCTTCAGGGCCAGTTGGCGGCGCAACATAGTTCGCAATCAGTAGAGCTCCTAGAGGACCTAAGTAGTATGTCATTTAGAGAAATTGTGTGTACGCCAAAGCAGGGTGGTGCGGGGACCCCAGAGCAGGCAGTAAGAGGAAGTTGGGTGATAGTAGGACGTCAGTGCAGGAAAAGGCGTGCACGCCGTACAGCGACAGCTTCTCCAGTGGTTGAGGTGTCCAACCGATTCCAGCCCTTGCAGGAACTCGACTTGGCCCCTGACCCTGAGAGTGAGGGCACTGATGAGCAGCAGGGCACCCTTTTGGCCTCTACTCCTCAGAAAAGAGAGTCAGTGATAGTGGGGGACTCAATACTTAGAGGAATAGACAGTTTAGTCTGTTTGCACGACAGGGAGTCTCGTACGGAGTGTTGCCTGCCTGGTGCCCAGGTAGGAGACCTCCTGGAGCGTGCGGACAAGCTCCTGGCCAGAGCGGGGAGGGATCCAGTTGTCATGGTCCATGTTGGGACAAATGACATAGGTAAGGGTAGGTTTGAGGTTCTGCAAGGCAAATTTTGTGGAATTAGCTGAAAAGCTTCGGAACAGATCCTCCACGGTAGTGTTCTCCGGGATTCGACCGGTAGCATGTGCAAGCTGAGGGAAGCAGAATTTTATCTGGAGGTTTAACTCGTGGCTATGAACCTGGTGTAGGAAAGAGGGGTATAGGTTTATGGGGCACTGGAACTAATTCCGGGACAGGGGTGACCTGTTCAAGCTGGATGGGCTACCCCTGAGCCGGAGGGATACCTTTGCACTGGGTCAGCATATGTTGAGGGTAGCACAGGATTATTTAAACTAGAGCCTTGGGGGGCAGGGAGGTTAGTGAGTGTTACACAGAGGGAAATGCAGACTGCCCCGATGGAAGCTGACAGCGTTACATGCACTATTGATGATATATTTTTAAAGCAACAAAGCGTAGTGAGGGGCTTGGAGCAGCGAGTACATGGGAAATCGAAGAGCGTTCGCGATAGCCTGAAATTTTTTAATCTAAATGCGAGAAGCATTAAAAATAAATTTCCAGAACTTGAGGCCGTTGTGATTTGTGAAGGCTATGAAATAGTTGGTATTACAGAGACATAGCTTAGTGAAGAGGATGGACATGAATACAATGTAGAAGGTTATAAGCTCTTTGGGAAGGATAGATGCAACAGGTGAGGGGAGGGTGTAGCACTCTATGTGAATAAAAAAATAAATGTGCAGGAAATTCCTGAAATTGATCATTCCTTGGCCTGCAAACATATCTGGGTCAGGCTCATTGGAAAACACGAGACAGGTTTAAACATAGGCGTATGCTATCAACCACCAGCTTTGGACAGTACAGTCAATAAAATGCTATTAAAGAGGATTACGTAAGCTTGTAGAGGAGGAGGGACTATTATTATGGGAGACTTAAATTATCCTGCTATCGGTTGGGAAATGGTGAAAGGACAGGGCGGAGGGGAGGAAGAATTTCTAGATGTTATAAATGATAATTTTTTTGGTGCAGTATGTTAATAAACCTACAAGAGAGAAGGCAATTTTAGACTTAGTGCTCTGTAATGACCCTGATAGAATTAGCAATGTTGAGGTACTGGAGCCACTTGGGACAAATGATCACTCTACTGATAATTTTGAGGTTTCATGGGAAGTTAAAAAAGGTGTCTTCAAAAACAAAAATTTTCAATTTTAGGTGAGCAAACTTTGACTGGATGCACTCTGATCTAAGTGAAATAAAATGGGAGACACTCCTGGACTGTGAGTCTGTAAATGAGATGTGGGAAAGATTTGAGGGGGTTTTACTTGATTTACAATGAAAATTCATTCCAAAGGTGTCCAAAAGTAATCTGAAAAAGCAGAATCTTTGTGGATGACCACAGCTATTCGTAGGCGTTTGAGGGAAAAGAGGAATCTTTAAAAGATGTACATAAAGGATAACAATGAGATTACTAAGGCTGAATACAGTAAAATGCGGCCTGTAGTCAAAAAAGAGCTGAGGAATGCTAGAAGACTGTATGAAATTGCAGAGGGGGCAAGAACTAACCCTAAGCGCTTCTTTCAGTACTGTAGCAGAAAAAGGAAAGTTAAAGAGCAGGTTAAGTGCATAAAGAATAAAAATGGATCTCTGCTGTATGATAACAAGGATATTGCGGATAACAGTTACTTTGTTGAGAATTTTACCTCAGAGCGGGTCTTTATTCGGCCAGAGGGCATGTCCAATGCTCAAGATTATTTAGCGGAAATTGAGGTTAGGGATAACGAAGTATTAGACAAGTTGCATAAACTAAAGGCAGATAAGGCAGCGGGTCCTGGTGCCTTATATCCTAGAGTGCTCAGGGAAGTTAGTGAGATCATCTTTACTCTATCCGCCATCTTCGGACGGTCTTTGGAAACTGGAGAAATACCAAATGATTAGAAACAGAGCAATATAATACCAATATATTAGAAAGGGGACTGTACTAAGCCAGGAAATTACAGGCCAGTCAGTTTAACTTGCATTGCGTGCAAAATATTGGAATCTATCATAAAAGATGAGCTTGAATGTAACAATTTCTTGAGGGAGAGCCAACATGGTTTCCATAAGGGAAGGTCATGCCTGACAAACCTTCTGGAATTTTTTGAAGGGGCCACCAAGACTTATGACCAGAGCAGGGCTTATGACATCATATATTTGGATTTTCAGAAAGCATTTCACACAGTACCGCATAAGATATATATATATATATTTGACAGTTTGTGGTTAGCTGAGAAAGATGTGAAGTCGTTAGATTGCATCACAGATTCAGCTGCGTTGATTAAGCCAGGTCAAGTTTCCATTACGCGTGCCAACCGCCTTTAATCTGACATCAGGACAATCAATGTAGATACTACAATTCATGTCCTCATTAAGATAGTTACATTAAATAGTGCTTCCTGTGATTATTTCTTGCATTGAAATGTGCCTGACATTCTGGAAACCTGCCTGTGAGATTTCGGTGACGTGAGCGCATTGCGTGCGGTCAGCCAAATTACCACTGCACGGAAATTAACCCAGGTTGAAGCTGGCGAGTTTCCTGCGCAACTCCAGCGGAGACTTTTTCTATGAAATTGTCACTGCGTCTTTATGAATAAGTGACACCTCCCCCTACAACGCCGCCACACCCATCTCGGCGCACGTTCGTCTACCAAAGGTCGAAGATCACGGGCATTCAATGTTGGTTTTCGGCCTTGTCGCTTACGTGCAGTGATTTCTCAAGATTCTCTGAACCTTTTGACGATATTACGGACCGTAGATGATGAAATCCCTAAATTTCTTGCAATAGCTCGTTGAGGAATGTTGTTTCTAAACTGTTCGACAATCAGCTCACGCATTTGTTCACTAAGTGGTGACCCTCGCCCCATCCTTGTTTGTGAATGACTGAGCATTTCAGGGAAGCTGCTTTTATACCCAATCATGGCACCCACCTGTTCCCAATTAGCCCGTTCACCTGTGGGATGTTCCAAATAAGTGTTTGATGAGCAGTCCTCAACTCTCTCAGTCTTTTTTGCCACTTGTGCCAGCTTTTTTGAAACATGTTGCAGGCACCAAATTCCAAATGAGCTAATATTTGCAAAAAATTACAGTTTACCTGTTCGAACATTAAGTAACCTGTCTTTGCAGTGTATTCAATTGAATATAGGTTGAAAAGGATTTGCAAATCATTGTATTCTGTTATTGCTGAGGATGGCTGTTTAAGCCGAAACGTTCTTTTTGTTTTGAGCACTTTTTATTTTATTCACTTTTTTCACATGGGTTTATTATAGCCATTTTTTGCATTTTTGTGCCTCTTTTTTGTAGCAGTGTGCGGGCTACCTTTTCCATTTTTGTTCAGTTTCAACATTCGCCATGTTATTTCTGTTCTATTGTGAATAAAATACTGGCTGGTGTGATTTGAAAGTCATTGCGTTTTGATTTTATTCACAATTGACACTTAGTCCCAATGATTTCGGAATTGGGATTGTACTTAGATTGGCAATAAAGGGTAGCACAATGCGTACAGAACAAGTCCTGAAAAAAATCATGGGGTTAGCTTTTTACTTTTAGAGCTGCAGCCTGTTAAAAATGAAAAAAAAAAAAAAAAAACGCAAATTTCACCAACCGGGGTGCCACACCAATTTTTTTGACCTCCCAGAAAATCTGAACTAGTGGGCCGATTGGGCTAAAACTAGGTATGTCTTCATTTTGGACTATAAGCAACATTCTATTAATGTTATAAGAAAATCCATGTTTTACTCATGGGAGTCCTGGTTGACTTCAAGTGGAATGGCCCTGAAACTCCTTTAAAGTTTGCTGCACAATTTGCACAAGCCTATGAAATACTGGGAGAATATACTTTGCCAGGTGAGACCAAAATTGAACTCTTTGGAGTTTGGAGTCATTGCACATGCCATGTTTGGAGGACAAACGACACTGCACATCACCCCCAAAACACTATACCAAAAGTGAAGTTTGGAGGTGGGAACATCATGGTGTGGGGCTGTTTTTCAGCATATGGTATTTGCAGACTTCATGTAATTGAAGGAAGTATGAATGGACAAATGTACTGAGACATTCTTGATAAGAATCTGCTGCCATCTACCAGGATGCTAAAGATGAAACAAGGGTGGACATTTCAGCAAGACAATGATCCCAAACACACAGCCAAGGAAACTCAATATTGGTTTCAGAGAAAGAAAATGAAACTCCTTGAATGGCCCAGTCAATCATCCAACTTGAATCCAACTGAAAATCTATGCAAAGAACTGAAGATCAGAGTTCATAGAAGAGGCCCCCAGAACCCTCAAGATTTGAAGACAGTTTGTGTGACAGAATGGGCCAAAATCACCACCTAAGCAATGCATGCGACTAGTTTCTCCATTCAGGTGTCTTGAAGCTTTCATTACCAAGAAAGGCTTTTGTACTAAGCGTAAAATAAGCGTGGAAAAATACTTTTTAACCTGCGTCATTCCACTTCATTACGCATAATTCATGGACTTATTTGTTTTAATTCCTTTGTCTGTGAGGATTACCTGGGTTGTAGCTGACATCTGGTGAAACTTTCATGTCAATAGCCCCATTAAAACTATATTACTATATTATATACTATAATATACGAGTATTGCCTCGTTCAATACTTATTTTTCCCGCAGCAGATAATGTACATTTATACAATCTCATACAATAGCCTTCCTACTACTTTCCCTGAAGCAAGACTATGAAGACATCTTGAATGACTTAGCTACCTTGAAAATTCAAGGCATGGCATGCATTTTAAATTATTTTAAATGCATGCCATCAGTCAAATTTTTGCGATGCACATATAACGAATTTATTAAATTATTCTAGTACCAATGCCTCAACCTAAGAAGCCCTGACAGTTTAATAAATAATTATCGCTTCCAATTGAAGTTCAATTTCAGGGAAAGCACTGGGTTAATTTTTTTGAGAGAGAAGAATTTGAAGACCAATGCTGAAGTTGCTAATTCTACCCTGGGCGGATAAGATTCAGCTTGGATAAACTTAATATTTAATGTAGACATGGACATTTCAAATATTCTCTCCAGTCGAATAACGTTATTTATGTTCGTTTATGGTACGTTAGTGCGTATGCAGGTGGGTCATTGAATTGACTAGGTAACAAATTGTTTGAGAAATTAAGGTAACCGTGGCTCTTCATTGCTAACATTAGCCATGCGTTATTAGTCCGTTTCTCTGGCTTTATGCTGAGATGCTGTGGAAACCATTCCAACATTAGCACAGCCATTATGGCAATATGAAATGTAATTGAGACAGTTCATCGGTCAAATGAGTCCTCATTCATTCTTTACGCATATTACAGTTTGGACTTTAGTGGGCTATCCACACAGAAGAATGACAAGTAAGTTGACTAATATGACCATTGCTTAAGTTAGTTAGTCATTAATCTCGATCTTTTCCGAACTGAACTGAACACAACCCTGTCAGAGCAAATCATTGGTGATATTGAAACGTAGCCATGATAGCTCCGTGTAGTAGACCAGCCCGGGTGTCAGGGGTTCAATTAGGGGGGCAATACCCCCCCGCCCCTGCCTCCTTGCCCCCCATTGGCTGTCAGAGGAGTTTTTTCCTGCTGAAAAAAATTAGGATGAGACATAATAAGTAAAATTTAAAATGGCAGTGGATATTTTGCCGTGAACAAGTTTTACATCGGCCATTTGGCCGTGACCTCCAGTACACTTGCGCTGTTGTGTTATTTTTGGACTTCAACAAACGCAGTTGCTAATTATGTTAGCAACTTACTTATACAGTTCTTATATTCACAGTCGATGAGCCCAACTACGTAAGTTAACATCTGTGATTTTGGGAAACGCATCCCAGCCTCGTCAATGCATAACTGACCTTGCTACACAGCTAATGCGAAATAATTGCGGTGCACTATTTTTTCTTGATTTATATGCACCGCAAATGGGTAGTTGAGCAAGTGACCTAGCTTGCTAGCCTAGCATGCAGGCTAGTTTGTTGGTTTCTTAGTTAATGTTAGCTGGCAACCTTTATATTCGGTGCATATTAATGCCAGCTAGCGAGCGAAATGCTCGCGGTGCCACTCCAGCTAAGTTAGTTTGCATAATAATGGCTATACACATTTTAAATTGCATGAAATTTAATGTCAGCTAGCTAGCAAGAGAGCCTTTATGCCGACTTAGCTAGGAATATTTAATGTATGCAAATGCGAGCAAGCTAACTAAACGGCAAAGTTATAACTGTTCACTATTATCCATTGATTTCTATGAGAAAGTCCAAAAATAATACAACTGCTCATGTGTACTGGAAGTCACAGCAAAATAACAGTAGAAATGTTTAACCGGTTCATGGCAAAATATCCATTGCGATTTAAAATACAAAAAAAATAATATATATATTTCAAAATAATGTAATTAATTACGGCAGATATGTCTCGGCTTGTGTCACGTGACGCGTACGTGCTGCCGCAAGTGACGTGCCGTCCAGTAATTTACATTCACACTGCCGTCTAGGAGCCCAAGGAGATGTGTAGGCAATGGATATCAGGAAATTCTTCAGACCACCGGCACCACCGCAAACTTTCGTGTCTGTGGGTGGGGGCCGGTGGAGGGGGGCATCCTCAGCACTGCTTGCCTAACTGTGAAAGTCACCGCATGCCACTGAATTGACCGTATAGATTAAGTACAGTTAAGTATGTATGCATGTTTGTATGCGCAGGTCTGTGGGAAAATCAACACTGCCCCCATGTGATCATCACATGTCCCCCGTACAATATGGTTCTGGAGCCGGGGCTGTAGTAGACGTTCTTGCTGGATCCGGCAACCAAGCTGGCAACCTCTCGTCTGGTGGAGAGGAGGTGGGGATACTGCGCTCTGCACTATTTTGAATGTGACTGCACTACCAGTTTTGGCCACAAACTTACATATTGCTCCTTTAAAGAGGCCATTTCAACCTTATCTGTGACTTGCGTTGGGCTCTTGTCCTTTCATTTGTGACAGGAAGCTGAACATATTTCAGCAATCATGTCAGCAGGGACCAGAGTCTCAAAGAAATGTTTCTAAAATATTGGAATCCATGCCACAAAGAATCAAAGCTGATCTGGGTGAATCAGAGACCCTACATCAGGGATGCCCAATCCTGGGCCAGAAGATCCACTCGGTAGGTTTTCACTCAGACTCTAATTAAGCAAACAGCAGTGCAACAATATCTCCACTTGTTAAATGAGGTGTATATTGCTAGTGTGGGAGTGGAAATCCACATGAGGGTCCGACTCCGGGAACTGGATTGGCAGCCCCCTCTCGCAAAGAATAAGTATGGTGATCCTAATGTGCAATAATAATTGTGAAACAATCCTGTTTTACAATTTGCGAATTTTGTCCTATACATCAATCCCTTCCCTTGTTGGAGGAGCATGAAGGTTCTACTTTTCCATCACAAGGATCTGTCCATTAGCATGGGCAGGACTGTGTATCAATTTACATTCTGCAGGACAAGTACCAAATCATAAATCCCACACTTCACTTGGAAATGATCATTAGCATGAGTACAGTCGAGCTGAGGTTTCAGAAAACTCTCAGTTAATAGTACAGATTGATAAATTGCACACTTTTCTTGGAAATGATTGCAAACGTGGACATGGAGTTTGGACATTTCTGTTTGTACACAATCTTGTTAAATGAGGGCCCAGCCCATCCGGGACCCCGAACAGGAATAATTGGGTTCGATGACGGACGGGTGGATGGATGGGCGGATGGACAGATGTTTCATTATAAAAGTGTGGCATCAAATTCTGGGCATGCATGAACCAGGACAAAAAAATGCAAAACTAAACACTCATTACTGATTCTCATTAAATTTATTTATGATCACCAGGCTGTTTCCCTTATACAATGAATGTGCGTTAGGTCTATTGAACTTTAGATTCAAAGTGAGATACCAAGTACTGCACACAAAGGAACTGGTCACCTATGATTAACAGAGCAAAAGGATGAGTTACCACAGCAATCTCTTAACAACACCCCATACAGGAAAAAAAGAAGAATGGCTGTTCCAGAACCAGCATTTTAATGCAATTTGCTATTATTAAACATTTTTAAAACATTTTATTTAATCTCCATTTAAACTATTGCATACAGGATTATAACTCATAACATCACATGCAGAAACAAGCCAAGCTTATTAATAACTGTATTTGTATTAGGTAATATGGTCAGTATAATGTTCTGATGATAGTATCCTGTCTGTATGTAGTGCGTGGAGAAAGCTGCGGAAACCAAGTCAACAGTGAGCCCCCACCCTTAAAACGAAAAAAATCTCTCATTGTTACATCGACAATAAAATTGGTTCAAATAAAATGTTCCAGATCGACTGATCAGTCTAATTTGTTTCAGGTTTTAAATACATTCCATATGTATTTTGTTGTATTTGTCTTGTTACTCATTTGTCCTGTTTGAAAACTTGCTCTCTTACAGTCGCGCCTACAGTGACCAGGACCCTGTTAGTCAGAAATTGGAACCATGTTATCAAATAACTTTTTTTTTTTTTCCAAAAAGACTGTGAAATAAAGCAACACCTGTACAATCTCAATATTCTTCTACTACTCTGCTTAACTCACTTTATCTCTACATGTTGTCTTCCATACTTTTCATAAATTACATTTTAATATTCAGAACGGCATCTGTTCATTCAGTAAAAGGTTTATTTTTAAAATAGTTTTTAGAGTTGTTAGTTATCTTAATATCCATTCCTGGTCTGTACATTATTTTTCATACTGATGTCTGTGCGTACAGTTCAGGGGGAAAAACTGTCAGCTATCATTGTCTTTGTGAGCTTTTGGCTTCACAGACGAACACTGAAATTGATTATTTTATTATTGATTATTTTTTCCCCCTTATTATCATCTAGATGTATGGCTGTTTGTCAAAGAGACTTAATTAATAAATGTTGCAAGAGGGTGGAGACAGACCTAAGAAGCAAGTATTTGCAGAAAAGAATGTCTGGAGTATGTTCATAAAACAGGAGAAAAAAAGAGAGATTTACTACAGGACTCTGTTCAGTTCACTGTTGGTCTGCCCCACAGACAGTGCCTGTTGTCTCCAGCTCAACCTGACTGAGAGCTTCAAAACCTTCCCTCACCCCTAGAGCACAAGAGCATTTGTTTGTTTTACATACAACGTGAGGAACCTCTTAGATCACACACTCCTAGCAGCATGAAGAATGGGCAGGTCCTGCTTTAAAGACACCACCCTGATATTTTTGTACTAGTGCACCCATAGCGTGACCCATGTGCACGCAAAGGCAATGCTCTCTGGCTCAACGCATGGCATGAACATCAGGCAGAGCAGGTGAGGGTTTCGCTGTGTTACAACTTGCCCCCAGTGATATCCACTGACTCATTCCATCCCCCCCCCCCCCCCCCTCCCCCAGGAAAATACCATCAGCTTTTCCTCATTGTTTTAAGTTTCAGAGCATTTAAAAGTGCACACATAGTTAGACAATCTTCATAAAGGGCAAAGTTCCACGATTCAGTCTGTTACTTTTCCAATATCACAGCAATGTGCAACAGGCATGTAAACAATCTGGTACTTCATGACTCATTATTGATGAAGATGTGAAAGCTTAAACAAAAACAAAACAGAATGAAAAATAATATATTACTATGTTTCTTACACAATGCTGGCAAATTAAACTAAAATACGATATCCATCAATAAACCATGACATTTTTGTTTTAAAGAATCAATAAGCCGTATATTATGATCAGGGAAAAAAAACAAAAAAAAAAACAAAAACATTATTCCGAGTCCAAGCTATGGAGTTCCATAGTTTTTTGACATTGACGATATAATCATACAAACACACTATTCTGTATAGCCATTAGAAACGTACATAGCTACACTGTCTCATCATCGTGCATACACTACTAAACTGCCAAGTCTCGCTGTCAGACTTACTCCCCGTGCTACAAAAATTGTCATAATTTTTAAAAGTTTTCATAAACCATCATGAATGACAGGTACAATCTACTGGTATGTTTGCAAATTTTCAACTGAGCATACATTCTTTACGCCTAGCTTACTCACATTTTTGCATCCAAAATGCTTGTGCAGCAAAATTTAAAATGACAATACATCAGTCCATATGTGCTAGACTCTCACGCAATCCTCTGTACATCATTTTGATCCAAATGGCAACAAATGAACCTAGTGCAAATCTTCTTGGTGCAATTTCACGCTCTGCTGATGCTATTTGAACTACAGTATGCTGTCCAACTTTTGACTTTTACACTGTGACATCATAAACCCCTCCCCCGCCCCCTTTGAAGATTTGAGGAGTGTCATTAAGGCTATATCAAAGATGAGCCCTCGCCCTCTCTCCGGCACCCAAGCTAAAACCCCAAGGCACGTGTCATACCTCCACCTAACATACAAATCCACCAGAGATTCATTCATGAAAAGTAAACGCACAAATCCCCAGTAATTGAAGATATCCATTCCTCAGCATTGACGAGTGTCAGCGAGATTCCAGGAAACCTTCTCTATTGCTACATTTCAGGGGGTAAAAGTGCTTTCAGACACGCGCTAAGGACACGATCCCTTAAGATACCTGTGGTATATTTTTAGATCAAGTTTTCGCAAAATTTTATCCAACGCGAACATCGTTCTCAAAATTAACCGAAGGATGACAAAACCTAAGCAAATGTTTTGTATTCATAACAGAGAAAACCCAAACACTCCAGCAGTCTGCTGCAAGGACAGTAATATTCTGATTACATAAGATGCTCGCGTTTTTTTTTTTTTTTTGTAATTTCTTGATTTGTAGTATACTTTCAGTGTAAAAATTCTCTACTCCCGTAATACACACAATATACAAGTAAATATAGGCAGCTGTGTTTATCTACAGTGCAATACCCTAGAGGACTCACATCAAACACCGATGCAAATGTACTCTCATTTCTGAATTTGTAAATAAAATTACATGATGAGGATAGAATGAGAATGCTAAATAGTCCACGAAGGAATGGCTGATCAAATATTTTCAATACAATTCCTCGCAGGCAGCATGTAAATAATTACTTTGCAATAACAACTATGATATGTCTAATGCACAGTCATTACATATATATATATTTTTTTAAATATTCACCTATGAATAATTCAAAGATGTTGGAACAGCATGATCGCAATGCTTTGACAGCATGCTGAAGCATAGTTAGCAAAAATGTGTAAATACTGTTTCTCCACATCTGGAGCACAGAGATCAGACACAGCCTGTGGATTCTGCCGCCGGAAGACTATGCGTTCAGTCCGGCAAACATCTAGCCCAAAAATGACAGTGCAGAACACGTGACAGCTGAATGCTCCACGTGATCACATTCCGCACATAACAAGGGTAAACACGTGCACTTGTTTGCATACTGAACACTTAATATCTCCATTAACCCAAGCTTCAACAAGCTTCAAACACTCTAACCACATGGCTTACAATGCATGTCATATATGACACAGAGAAAAACTGAATACATTAATAAACCACAGATTTCACTATAGTGCACTTCATTTCACATGAGCTGAACCCATGAAACACATTCTGAGAGAAAATCTCCCTTAAGGGGCATAATCCCTCCACAGAGGGAAATCCTATCTGTATACAAGCAAACTGTGCGTATAATACTGCAATCAGGAGACTCCAGACTGCTCAATATTTTGAATAATCATCGCTAAAGACAAAAATATGTGCATTTCAGCAAAACCGTAGACATACAGTCAGAATTTGAGAAGGTTCCTCACAACTGTACCACCTACATTTCACCACTAAAAATAACTACCCTTAAAAAGAGCTGTCTGAGCAGCTACTGTAATAGTGTTTTGAAGGTCAGGTCAATGAAGTGTCTTCATAGACGGTCATGTATTTTTGCAGAACATTACCTCAGCTGCCCTGCAACTCAGGCTTTCAAAGATTCAGTCCCGGGAAAGAAGTTGGAAGAATGCCTGTCCTAGTCATTTTAAAAAGTGGGGATTATATATCTCTGCCCAATTTGTAGAGTATGCAGGACAATGTGCTCAGAAGTAGGAGTGGCGCACTTAACCCAGTATCAAAAGTAGGAGTAGTACACTTATCCCAGTATCAGAAGTAGGAGTGACGCACTTAACCCAGTATCAGAAGTAAGAGTATTACACTTAACCCAGTATCAGAAGGAGGAGTAGCGCACTTAACCCCATATCAGAAGTAAGAGTAGTACACTTAACCCAGTATCAGAAGGAGGAGTAGCGCACTTAACCCCATATCAGAAGTAAGAGTAGTACACTTAACCCAGTATCAGAAGGAGGAGTAGTACACTTAACCCCATATCAGAAGTAAGAGTAGTACACTTAACCCAGTATCAGAAGGAGGAGTAGCGCACTTAACCCCATATCAGAAGTAAGAGTAGTACACTTAACCCAGTATCAGAAGGAGGAGTAGTACACTTAACCCCATATCAGAAGTAAGAGTAGTACACTTAACCCAGTATCAGAAGGAGTAGTACACTTAACCCCATATCAGAAGTAAGAGTAGTACACTTAACCCAGTATCAGAAGGAGGAGTAGTACACTTAACCCCATATCAGAAGTAAGAGTAGTACACTTAACCCAGTATCAGAAGGAGTAGTACACTTAACCCCATATCAGAAGTAAGAGTAGTACACTTAACCCAGTATCAGAAGGAGGAGTAGTACACTTAACCCCATATCAGAAGTAAGAGTAGTACACTTAACCCAGTATCAGAAGGAAGAGTAGCGCACTTAACCCCATATCAGAAGTAAGAGTAGTACACTTAACCCAGTATCAGAAGGAGGAGTAGTACACTTAACCCAGTATCAGAAGTAGGAGTAGAACACTTAACCCAGTATCAGAAGTAGGAGTAGTACACTTAACCCATTATCCAGCATAAGGAAGGATGAGCACTGATCCCGTTCTCTGGGATGGTGGGGCGGTGCTAAAAGGAGAAACATGGATTGTTTTAAATTTATCCGCTAGGGCATGGAAATGCTCCGCTGCTGTTTGCTCCATGCGAAAAATGATTGGGTACAGGGTACAATTGTGCTTTGACTGATTCAAATTTAAAAGAGGGGTACACATGACTATTCCACTGGTAAAAAGGCATCAATCACCTTAAAAGGTTAATACTATTTAAAGTGCATAAACACTCCCTTTATACCCTGTTTCTTCAGACAGACACATGCTTCTCACGGTCACTTTTTATCCTTTAAACATACATTTTCACAGGAGTATGTATGAACTCCTTGTGCGGCATGCAAGCTTTGCATATGTTTGGAAATACAAGGCCAGAGATTGAGACCTAACATTGGCGCGCAGCACACTATGAGAAGGCTGGTAAGAAATGAATGACCTGCAGTGAATAGTGAGGGCATCGCTAAAAAGATGGCTGCAATGACTTCCGCTCTCATCCCACGGAGAGAGTGGCACAAGCACAGATGGACGGAGAAACCGAGCAGGCAGCTACATGACTCATGGTCCATATCTGGGCCTTCAGAACTCTATTTTACAGGCCGGGAAAGATTCGTCCTGCATGACGACGGTGCTGCTGCTGGCCAGAACCATGATGTTGAGCTCCTGCTGCTTCTCGTGGGTCTGCTGGTACCAGTCCCGCGTCACCTCTGTGTCGTGGGTCGGAATCAGAGTCACCTACCCAGAGGAAAGGAGTGATGAGAGTAAGAGATAAAGGTGGACAGACAGAAAACAAGAGGGGTGAAGAAAAATACATTAGAAAATTAGAGAAGGCTGCAAATGCAATGGACTTTCCTGACTAGCTCCCACCAGCTCTGCACTCCTTAGTTACTGTTGCTTAGGCCTAGATCTATGCAGTTCTGATCCCACAGCGCAGCAGAAGGTTAAGCAGAACTCTCGCACGTGTATTCCCAAAAATATTGCAGTTTATTTTGTACCGAATGTGTCCAACTTGTTCAGAAAAGTCTCCCAGAGAGGCCTTAACTATTTAACGTGAGGACATACCGAGGACATCTTTTTTTTTTTTTACGGAACGGGTGGAGATACAAGAGTAACCGCAAAGTGCTGGCGATCAATGCAAAAAAGTCCAGCACCCATGGACTGTGTGTAAATATGCACAGCTGAACAGCTCCTGAAAAGTGAAGCCAAAATGTCTCGATCGCCATCAAGAGGCTGGCTGCTGTACAATTTATAAGTCCGCCCCCTCCATGTTAGTGGATGGGTCACAAGCTACAGGAAAAGTACATGTCAAATATTTTTTTTCTGAAAATTGTTTCTGCCTTTTAAAGAAGTTCATACCATGATACATTATATATGTCCAATCTCTATATTTGATACCATAGAAAAGGGGCATGATTGACAGCTGTTGTGCATGACCGAGTGCGATGGCCCCTGCCCTCTGCTGACTTTTTTTTATGAGAATATCATTTTTACGTAACTGGAGTAGAAACGTAGACTGGAGATTAGCGTCCACCAACATTTTTCAAAGGGCAGGCTAACCGCGATTGTGTGTTTTTTAGGCCCCTCAGTTTGATTTAAAATAAAAAACAATGAAATGAGTTGTTCGGAGTGAACTGTACTAACCGACCTTGGCAGTTTTATTCGGTAAGTCAAATTTCTTTTTCTTTAGCAAATGTGAACGGTCAGCCGAGTTATCATCAAGGTAACTTGCTAACTTGGCTAACGATAAACAGCAAGCATTTAAACGTTAACGTGTATTGTGGGGGAAAATGGTGATGGGTAGCCAGTCATACCTAGTGTGATGTATATATTTCAATTCAAGAATACCTATGAAGATAAGCATTTGAATGAAGTTAACCATTCTTCTGAACTTGAACTTGATTAAGCTAGTCAATGCCTTGTTGAATGACTGCCGTTTTGCAGTCATTATCTCCGAGTTTTAAGATGAACACAGTTGCTAGTTACTTAGTTGGATAACTATTGGTATTCAAGCGCATACAACTAAGTAAGTATTATGTCTTGTCCAGATTAGACATTTAAGTACAATATCATTCTCAAAGAATCATTCATTGGGACAGGATGTACCATCATGGCTGCTCTTTTCCATCGTTAATTCAACCATCAACGCAAACTTTGTCAGCGTATGGCTAACCATTTACATTCAATCGACGCACATGATGATACAAAACTTATCAAAAAATATTGTTTCAACAGGGAAGGGATCGTGCGCCTAACTCAGTTGATAGAGGATGACATCGCTCCCAGGGGCAATAACAACCATCCAATTGCATCCGTGGATAGGCTGTGCACAGCCCTGCATTTCTACTCCACGGGATGCTTTCAGCACAAAAATCGCTGAAGCAAAATCTGCACTCAATCAATTAGTTGATTGCGTGACGTCATAATTTTGGCTCAGTAATTTACTTGGATATCGTCTGACTAAGTAAATTATTTGCTCTATTATTTGCTCAATAGAGATCCACATTGCAGTTTCAATGCTAGGTACTGTTAGCCTCTATGTTAGCCTTATATGCTAATATAGCTAAAATGTCTACACATTGTGTGCGCAAAATCACTGTTTTTGTTTGGTTGAGCGCTGTTGGCATTATGAAGATAAGAAGCTAACGTCAGGAATTCTTTAACGAAGACAATTAGCAACACCTGAGAGTTCAACTGTTTTTTACCAGGGAAATTGACTGAAAACAGATCAAGATTAATAAGCAGTTTAAAGACATGTTTATTGCTTTGACCAATTATATTCATCTTTGGCTTCAATGTGTAATGTGATACGCCGACCCCAGTCAATTTCCGTCACCTGGCTGGGGACATGGCCACGTTTGGCGGCAACACTTGCTAAGTAAGCTGCTAAAGCTTTCAACGACTAATGGTCTTTCTTGGCTTGAACCCCAGAATTGCCGCTTGCAGCTATATTTCTGTTAATTTTCTTTCCGGGTAAGTACACAGTATGGTCATATTCATTCACAAATGTTTATAACTTTTTATAACTCCGACATAGTTCGACATTGACAGTGAAAAATTTTGCTCTCCACTGAAAACCGGCACTCTGTGTGCGGCGAACCTGCTCTCTTCTCAGTGGGAGGGGGCGTGTCGGTTTCCGAGGGGACGAGACGGCGCTTTCAGGGGAGGGCGCATGGCTACGGAAGAAGCACAGAGGGGTTGGGGGAGGTGTGTGGCGGAGAAATCGTAGACTATGGCTTTAACGTTATGTTAATAGCGCAGCGACCAGACCAAGTTAAAAGCTCAGGGTGGGAGGTTCGGGTCAGTGTGTGGGCAGGATCTCGATACCGCGCCTCGACCCCCGATCACAACTGCGCCAACTCTGGCTCCAAATGTGCAACACGGCAGCGCCCACATCTGGGATATTTTGGCTACATTTTTGATCAATGGGAGTGAATATAGATGCGTTGTCCATCTTTATATACAGTGTATACTCTTTAACAATACTTTCCTTGGAGAAGTATGGCTATAATACCATTATCCTAAACGGTACCACTTCTGCAGTGCTCACAGTCCAACAACCTGGATTATCATAAAATAAAACATTTAGGACCATTTCACTTTGGTTATTTTTCAGGGACATTTGATAGAGCCAGCCCAACATGAACATCCAGGTATTAAAAGCCCTCAGAAGGGGACTGCAAAACGGAAATCGGCAAAGTTGTTTTAATGTGTAGGTGGCTAATCTTGCCCCTATCAATCATAGCAGCATATTTCTAAATTGGAAGACAGCTTGATCGCAGAAAAAATATCCAATGTATACTAATCCCTCTCCATTCCCAGTCATCGCGGTTCTAAATCTAGCTGTAAATACACAAGTTTGTGACTCCTGATTAAACAATGGATTTAGACAACAGAAGAGAAAAAGGGGTTCTCCAAACCTGGTGATTTAAGTCCCACTGGGCTTTGCCCTCCAATAGAGCATCTAGAACCCCACGGCTTGGCTCCCCGCTGGTCACATCATTCCCACTTGCCACGTAGTACGTGGCACGTACTCTCTTGAAGAACTCCTCGTCCACATTCTTCCCACTGCAGTGGTTCGGGATGTAGGCCAGGTCCACGTAAACAGGTGATCCAGAAGACCCAGCCGAGCTAAATTTCTGGGAGCTGGAGCCTAGTAATAGAGACAAAATCACTGAAATGCTGTATCAAGCAGTTATGGAGCACAAGAGAACAGAATAATGTATGATACAATCGCGGTCCATATAGGACGGGGAATTTCTATGTTTTATGTTTTACTTAGATAACATCATGAAAGTTACTGGATTTCAATAGTTGATAAATTTTCATGTTGATATTCTTCACAGTGCTGCGAAAAAGTGTCACAACCCTTGTCTGAATGCACTCTGTCTCCTCTCATGCAGCAACTAGCATGTCTGTTAGAACTAATGTCTTTTTTTGGATTGGTTTGCATTTGGCATGTTGCCTTATCCCCTACTGTGTCTCGTTTCATAGCTCTCAGTTGCTGTACATCAGACTGTTGCTGTATAACCATAGCGAAACGGTTTCCATCGCCTACCAACAGAAGAGGAAGCCAGAATTTGGCTGAAAAACCTGAATTTGAAAAAACCCCTGAAAAAATTAGGTGATCATTTCATTATGTCAACAAACAACGATTCCTACTTTATGGCTCGGCTCAGACAGACTGCCGCACAGGAGACGCCGGATCCTCAGAGGCATTTTGACAGCAGTGTCAGGAGAGCACAAGGTATGATTTCACATGTAGGGAGGACGGAAAATTGTTGTATTTGTCTGGTAATGACAGTCAGTGTAACTAACCTTCATCCTGTACAATTTAAGATGAGGCTGAAGAAGTAGCAATAATCTACTACAATTTGAAAATAGTCAACTCTGTTCCAAACAATAGTCTTGCACTCCAAACCTCATTTCACTAAAATTAAAAGTATAGGAAAAATGGATTCACTGTGTTTTACATGTTATAGTATTGGATTAGCTAGCAACTTAATACTGTATGATGTAGTTGGCTGGAATAGAGCTAATTTTACTCGTACTGTCGGATGGCTTAATTTACTCCATTACGTTGGAATGAATCCATAACGTTTCATATGTACAGCAATATATACCGCTGAAATATAGCGTTTCCTTCATAAATATTCTCAGGAAGTACTTGTATATCTGTTTTAAGGTACATAAGGTCATATACTACCTCCTTAAACAAAACATGACTGACCTTGTTGCTGTGGAAGTACTGCATACGCCTCAGAGCGTTGTAGATTGTTCATAGTTTCGCTGCCTGGCAACGGAGTCGCTAATGTAGCCAAATGCACTAGTGTGGCCACTGCTTCAGGTCGTTCTCTCATTCTTTGATGGTAGAAGTCAGCGGTACTGCAACTTTATCCTGTCTGAGGGCTAAAAGGTGATATTCCCTCATATATTATTTTCCAATCGCTTAAAAAAAGAGCGTGAGTCACTACCATGGTAAACAGTTCAGTGACAGCATACAGTGGAAGTTGCGCCCAGAATTCACACAAGCGATCATGGAACGTGGGATTAAAGGCCCGGTCACACCGCCCGAACTTTGCTGGAGCGTTCCTTGAACGGTAGGGAGGGGGGGCCGAATTTCGACAACGCTCGTCACCACGCACAAAACACGGGCGTTAGCTTAGCGGTGAACCGCTGAAGCCGGCGTTGCTTTAGCGGTAGCGAGCGTTGGTATAGGGGCGTTCTGCGCATGCGGGCTTTGGCTCGGCGGCGGTATAAAGTTGGTTTAGCGGAATACCACTTGTGACTACGGAGCTGAACGGATCGTTCTGATACAAGTTCTGATAGACACACCTCTGTCTCTCCTTCTTCTCTCTCTTCTCCTTCTGTCAACAGCTTGTTGCAATCTGAGGAGGTTCTGCTTCTGCTGCTGGACTAGTGCACCAATCATAGCAAGTCTCTCAGCATCCATGGTGATACAGTTTTACTGTAACTTTCAGCAATTTCGATATAGATGAGGTCTGAACTCAACGGCAGCTCGATTCCAAATGAGCTTCTGGTCCATTTCTCCCCGTATTAATAGCCAAATTCAGGTCCCGCTCCGACACCTCTATACCAACGCCAAACCAAAGTTCATCACCGCCATGGCTCGCTGCTTCAACGCCCGACACCATTCCAGCAACCCCGTGTCTGCTCGTAAAATGCTTCCAACTGCTCCACCAAAGTTTGTGTAACGTTTAATCGCCGCCTGGGCAACGGTGGCGAAGCAGCGGTGGTCCAGCGTTCAAGATTTCTGCGTTGGCCTAGCGGACCCAAGCGTCCACGAACTTGCGTCTAGCAGTGCCAAACTTTGAATGGGCGTTGGTGGAGCGGGGGTGAACTTTGCCGGGGCGGAAAATTGCCCCCTCCTCACCGCTCGCAATATTTTGTGCAGCTCAAAACTTTCGGGGCAGCAGGAGGGCCCCTCAAGAAACATCAGCGGTGGCCGAGCGTATACGGTATTGCTTTAACGGGGTCCAACTTTTGTTAAACGGTGGTGAACGGTTACGAGCGGTGATGAATTTTTTTCACCGCTCCAGGAACGCTCCAGCAAAGTTCGGGCGGTGTGACCGGGCCTTAAGGGCCGATTTATAGTCGACGCGAGTCACGCAAGCAAGGGACGCGAGCGACGCAAGTTACACACTCCCTTTCGTGCACACAGTGTACGCAAGCTGCACTGGCGATACGTGAAATGCAATACACCGCTCACACAATAGGGGGTAGCAGCGTCACAGGTGCCATTTCGGCTGACATTCCGAGTGACATTCACTGATCTCTATAGAATGACTGGATAGCTGACTGACCCCGAGTCTATCTTTCCAGCGCAGCAAACTATTAGCAAGTTATTTGGCAAGAGAATTCATTAACTTTCGTTGCGATGGACATATCGTGAATAATAAGTGAATGTTAAATGACTATTATCGATTTACCTTAACATGACACCTTAGCCAGCTATAAGCAACTAGTCAAGGCGGTCGTCTCTAGAATATAACCCACTTCAAATTAGTAACCCTTTGCGTTAGCCTAATTTATACTCAAGATTTCACGACTGCATCTGACAATATCAATGAGACCCATGTCATACGCCATAACTTTTTTAAAAGCCAGCATCATTGATACACAACGCTGTTTTATAATAGAATGGGCTTACAAATGCTGTAAAACAAAATTTGGGCTGTAGATGGGTTATTGGATCATTTATGGAAAGCTGAACTTCCAAGGAGGTGAGTGCTAAGGGTACATGTACTGGACGTCCCTGACTATTTTCAAGCAAAAGGGAGAAAAAAAACAAGCTGAAAAAATAGCGACCTTACGTCATACATGGATTGCATTTTTTCCACAAAGCTAGCTACAGGTTAATACAAATACTTCACCTGTTTTGCGTATGATCATGAAAATGTTGATATTTAGAAGGACGACCGGTCCATAGGCTGACAGATGCCCGGACGCTAGGCTAACGTTAGGCAGTCACTGGTTAAATCATCAAGGCTTATTTTAACCAACACATACGAAGCGAACGCCATCGTATCGCCCAAAAATCTGATTTGAATCTAATTTTGCTAGGTTCCCAGTGAAAATGTATTACTGCTGAAGCGGCACTATCACTTATACCCAGTATCAGTTTTTCTTTTTTTCAGTACAGTCGGCTAAAAAGTGCTGATAAGTACATTATATACATTACCGCCGCCGTTGGCGACGGATGGTATTACATGCCATCTGTTTCTTATAGACAGTTGGCAGCTGAGAAGCTGGAATGAGTTCATAGAAAATTGGGAATTCAGCAGTTGAACTTTGGAAAAGATGATATGATACAAGGTGAACCTTCACCCCCTTTTTTAAAGTGATTTTTAGATTCAACACGGCTCAGAGTAATCATGCCTGAGTGTGTCAAGTGAAATTGAACCCAACTATCAATCACATTTATTATTTAGTTGAACTTTTCACTTTAGAGGCATTTATTTTTTCAAATAGGGCCAGATAGCTTCCCTCAAATCATCATTTAAAAACTAGACTTTGTGCTTATTCAGGTTATCTAATGTTACGAGATCACCAATAACAGTTGTAAGGTCGATCGTACCTGGGCTGCTTTTGATCCCATTGACTAGTCCTCTTCCAGTGTTCTCTTCTCCTTGAACCTCAGACATCCTGATTGTACTGGATATCTTTTCTGCCTCCATCCTGCTCTGAGAGGATGCTCGAGGTGAAGAGGCCTGTTTGACTGGGGTACTGGATCTTTTTGCTGTTGACTCACTTTTGCGGATCGGAGAAGCTGACTTTGGTTTCCCCAATGACTTCCGTGCGCCTTTGTTACCCTTAATATCTTTCTTGAATGGGCTGCCTGCTTGGTTTTTGTCACTGGATAGAACCTCTGGGTTGACCATGCAAACATCAGGGTGAGGGGGACGAGGAAAGGGGTCCACCATTGGTGCAGGCGGGGGATCTGGGCTTCTTTGCAGTGGCTTTGGCAATGGCGAGTGACGATTGCCTCCACCAGTGGCACCCCCTAATTTGTCTGCTGGCAAGTGCTCAGCATCCTCATCGGAGTCCAGGTTGCCTTCTGCAGTAATGGAAGGGCACTCCTCGGTCTCAGGGGGCACATCAGAGTCGGACTGTGAGGGTAGAGATTCGCTCAAGGAGGTGGGTGGAGTCTCCTCCCCAGCCAGCATCACCCTGGCAACCATGGCTCCAGTGCCCTCCCCCTGCTGACTGTGGGCATGGAGGTGGCGCTGGTGCTTGTCAGATTGTCTCCTCGCTGAAGAGTGCTGTCGAGACTCCTCACCCTCCTCAGACGGGTCACTGTCCTGGTCTGCCTCCTGAGCAGAGAACAGCTGATGAGGGCTGGGGTTAATAAAAGATGGCGAGAGCTCACCTTTGCGGTGCTTGTATTCAGCGGAGGAGAAGCTGGCGTAAGTGGGCGAAGAAGTGACCTCTGTGCAGTCACCTGGTTGATTGCGGTTACACCCTGTTTTTTGGGGTGGTTCTGTGGAAATAGGTGAGGAGACGGGCTGATCGGCAGATATCAGTGAGAGGGGTCGCGCGGGGTGCTCTGGCTCTCGCTCTTCCTCTTCCTGGTAATCATCTTCCTCTCGATAATGTGGAGGTGAGTCCCCTGGATATAAGCCTTTCAGCATCTCACATTTATTGCTCGCTTTTCTCGGCTGCTCCCTCCCTCTGTCCACTCTCATTTGCTCCGTTTCAAGCCCTTCTTCATCTTCCTCGTCCTCATCCTCCTCTTCCTCATATTCAAAGGGTTTTCCCTCTGCTGTCCCTGTGGTGCTGGGCGGCTCTCTGCAGCAGGCCCCCGGTAGGGTTTGATGGGGTTGTGCAGACCCGATGGCTGATGATGTGTCCATAGGCTGTGGTGATTGCAAGGAGGTTGATGAGGATGGCACATCAGTGCAAGTATCACTACCCACTTGTGAAGTGCACTGTGCTCCTTCCTTTGGCTCTCTGGGGACTGAGGGTGATCTTTGGCATTCAATTCGACATGGTACAGTGCTCTGATCCATATCAAATATCTCTGGCTCTTCCTCGCTACTTTTATTCTCTTCTTCCTCATCTTCAACCAGAGACTCAGCTCGCTCTAAAGGACAGACATCAAATAGACTGCGGGTCCCTTTCTGGGGACATTTTAACTTTTCCGAAGAAGCTGCAGAATCTTTGGGCATCTCCAAGTCTTCAGCCCCATGAAGCTTTGATGAGCATGGATCTGAACGCACAAGCTGGTCTGCTTCGGGCCCCATTATCCTGGAAGCCTCTTCTGTATCTTCCTCTGAGGGAAACGCCTGCTCTTCTGCTTTCTGCTTTGTCTGGTCTTGTTCTGATAAAAAAGGCAGTTCTTTTGTAGTCTGCTCAGTGTGGAGAGACTGCTTCTTACTAACTTCTTCTGATGCTATGGGCTGCTCTGTGATTTCCTGTTTTCTCTTATCATCCTCAGAAGCAAAATGCTGTATTTCCTCAAAATCAGATGAGCCTGTCAGCTCCATCCGATCTCCCTCCAATGATAAGGGCTGCTCTTTTTGTTCTTCAGATGAGAGATGCTGTTCTTCTGTGGCTGGCCTAGGTGGTAAGAGCTGCTTGACTGCATCCTGCTTTGAAGCCAAAACCTTCTCTGTATCTTTCTGTTCTGATGGCAAATGCTGCTCCTTATCTTGCTGAGTACAGAAAGGCTGCTCCTTACTAACCTCCTGAGATGACACTGGCTGCACTGAGATAGTCTGTCCTTGCTTGTTTTCCTCAGATGTAGAAAGAACATTTTCCTTAAAGTTAGGTGAGTCAGTTTGCTCTTGCATACTGTGCTCTAATGGGAAGTGCTCCTCTTTCTGTCCCTCAGATGGGGAATGCTGCGCTTTTGAGGCCAGCTCAGATGATAAAGGCGGCTCCATCATATCCTGCTCTGAAGCAAAGGGCTTCTCAGTCTTGTCATGTTCTGGCAGTAAATGCTGTTCCTGCTTACCCTGCTCAGTGGCAGAAGGCTGTTCCTTGATAAACTGTTCTGGAGCCACTGGCTGAACTGCGGTATCATGTTCTTTCTTGTGTTCAGATGAAGGCAGTATTTCCGTAAAATCTCTTGAGCAGGTCTGCTCTTCCTCTAATGGAAAACGTTGCCCTTTCAGTTCTTCGTATGGTAAATTCTGCTCTTCCTCTGCCTGTTCTAAGGTGAAGGGCTGCTCTTTCTGAACCTGCAGCAAAGCAGAGGGAATATCTTGTTCTGACGGTAAATGCTGTTTGTTCTGGACCTGCTCATTGGAGGAAGGCTGCTCCTTAATATCTTGCTCTGATGGCAAGGGCTGTCCTATTGTGACCTCTTCTTTCTCAGCCTCTTCACACAAAATAGGCTGTTTTTCCTCAAGTCCTGATGCACAGGGGTGTTTTGCACTTTCATGCTCTAATGAGACTGGCTCTTTTTGCAGATCTGCAGATTGGAAGTGCTGCTCTTTCGTAGTTTGCGTTGATGTTAAGGGCTGCTCCTTCATATCCTCTTCAGAAGCAAATGACTTATCCGTTTTATCTTGCTCTGATGGGAAATGTTGCTCTTTGCTAACCTGCTCAGTGGGAGAAGGCATTCCCTGACTAACCTGTGCTTGTGGCAAGGACTGCTCTGTGGTAACCTGCACTTTCTCAGCTTCATGAGACGCAAAAGGTTGCTTTCCCTCAAGTTGAGATGTGCATGTCTGTTCTTTCCTGTCCTGCACTATCGTGAATGACAGCTCTTCCTGGTCTTCAGATGAGAAATGCGGGTCTTTTTCAGTTTGTTGTAATTTTAAGTTCTGTTCTTTCATATCATCTTCAGAAGCAAATGGCTTGTCTGTTTTATCTTGCTCTGATGGGAAATATTGCTCTTTGCTAACCTGCTCAGTGGGAGAAGGCATTCCCTGACAAACCTGTGCTTGTGGCAAGGACTGCTCCGTGGAAACCTGCACTTTCTGAGCTTCATGAGATGCAAAAGGTTGCTTTCCCTCAAGCTGAGATGTGCATGTCTGTTCTTTCCTGTCCTGCACTACAGAGAATGACAGCTCTTCCTGATCTTCAGATGGGAAATGGTGCTCTTTTTCAGTTTGTTGTAATTTTAAGTTTTGTTCTTTTATAGTTGTTTCAGATGGAGAAGAGTGGTGTTTCTTAGGTGAGCAAGACTGTTCCTCCCTTCCCTGCTCGAATGAAATGGACTGATCCTTCTGTTCATCAGATAGGAAATGCAGCTCTTTGTTCTCATACTCGGATAGATGGGACTGCTCTGTCTTATTCTGTTCAAATTGGAGTGATGACTCTTTTTCAATATGCTTAGATTGTAAACTTCCCTCTCCTTCATGTTCAGCAAGAACATCAGATTCTTTCTCAGCTTTCTCAGATAGAAGCAGCTGACCTTTTTCATCCTTTTCAGGATGGAGAGGGAGATCAGACTTATCCAGGTCAGATGTAAAAAGTGGATCCATTTTATTCGGCTCAAATGCTAAATTCTGTTTTGTCTGATCCTCCATGTCAGGCACAGGCTTGATCTCTTCACATGTTGAAAGTGGAGAGAATTTTGTGAGGTTATATGTTGACTCCGTAGTTGCTGTTGTTGTTGCAGTTATCTTTTCCGATACCTCTAAGTACTCATCTTTTATCAGACTTCCAGAACATGTTAAAGGAGAAACAGTAACAAAGGATTGTTCTTCTTTGAAAGAGGAATGTTCAACTCTTGCACTTTCTACACCTGACCCTGAAAGGTCAGATGTTTCAGCATGCGTCTCGTGCACCTCAGTAGTCTGGCAGTTGTCAGAAGAGGCAGAGGTAGATGCAACAGAAGCATGTGCATGGGCCTCAAAGGTTGCCCTGCCAAAGCCATATGAAGCAGAATCCCCAGATTCTTTTCCTTGGATTATTGAGGTGTCTTGATCTTCCGACAATAGTTCAGTCTCTTGTTTTTGGTGACTATATTCATTTGGCTTGGCTGGCAGGCCAGATTCTGAACTATGAGGAAATCTTTCTCTTTCCTCTGTACTGTCCAACTCCCTCCTGAGATCAGCGTTTCTGCGGTCCTCACCGTAAAAATCCCTGGGATCAGAAGGACCTTGTTCGGATCCAGTTTGTCCAATGTCAGTGCCGCGTTTTGTAAAATGGGAATTGTCCTCAGCCTCAACGCTGTCCTCAGCCTCAGTCATTTGGCCACTGTGACTGGGTGGCGACACTGCTGATGACAGTGAGCCCTGCTGATTGAAGCTACATTCGTCGACAGGTGCACCAGAGACATCTGATTCTACTTTTGCTCCTTTCATCTCTGGATATTTTGAGCTGGTGGCATCGCTTAAGGCACTTCCACATTCTTTCTCAGATCTTTCTTTGGCACCTTTCTCTAAATCTGAGTCACTGACTGCAATGCCACTCTCTTCCTCTTCATCATTCTCTTCTTCCTCAACTAAGCTCATATTATCTGCCATCAGGGTTCCTTCTTTTCCAGCGATGCCCATCCCAGAACTACTGGGACTGGGTCTGCTGTTGTCAGCATACTCAGATAAAATATTATTATCAAGATGCTGATCTACATTCGTATAGCAGACTGTACTTGTTTCGCTGTCTTTGTTATCAATAATCGAAATAGAGGTGGAGCACTCTTTTTCTGCTGGATAATGGACACTGGAGGTAAGTTCTGGTTTTTCAAGTTCAAGTACATATTTTTTTTCTTTTTCAACCTCACATGCTCCATTTTCCTTTTCTCTTTCCCTTTCAGTGGACTCTTTCTCAGGAATATCTTCAACATGTGAGGCTGCTGAGGGTGAAGTTGAAAAATGTTCACAATAAGGATCGCTAGTAGGTGCATCTCCTTGGGCATACATCCCACTTTGAACTTCAGTTGGTGCTAGTTCTGAAGAAGACAAGCCATTTTTCTCTGAAGCGACTTCTTTATTGAATGTTTTCTCTTTCTCTGAAGTTTTTTCTTTGCTTATAGCCTCCTCTTTCTCATTAGTTTTATCTTTCTCTGCTGTTTCTTCTTTCATTACCCCACATGGCTCCTGCTCAGGTTTGGACTCCAAGTGTTCAGTTGTTTTGTTGTCATAAATTTCCGTGTAAGTGAAGGTTTTTCCATCAACAAAAGGAGTATCTTGTCTCTCTTCCCTTTCACTCTCCTCTTTTTGACCTTTCTCACGTACTTCATGTTCTGGAGAGTAATCATGGCCAACACAAATACTCTTCTCAGTCTCTCCGAAAGCACCTTTGTGGTCATCAGCTTTGCTGAAAATCATAATTTCCTCTCTGTCAAGCTTCTCAACAGAAACTCCTTTAGCTCCACTATCGACCTCTCCTTTCTCTCCGGGTTCAGATATAGATTTACTGCCTTCTTCTGACAACTCACTAGGTCCCTCATGCAATTTTGACTCCTCCATTGCATCCAATTCATGACCTCTGATTGGCTTCTCCTCAGGACAGTATTTTGTTACGACATCATACTCTTTGTCTGAAGGCACAGTTTCATTGTCTTGGGAGATTTTTTCAATGGGGTCTTTTTCCAGAGTTAAATATGAGGTAGATGGGACAGAAACTGGAGAGGCATCCTCGCGCTCTCGCTCCATTTCACGCTTTAGTTCTTTCTCTGGCTTCTCTTCTTTTTCCTGCTCCTCAGCTACCTCTTTTGAGGAGCCATTACCATATTCTCGAAGTGTAAGTAAAGGTATAGTTGAATCACCTTGCGTAGAGTCATCCACACTAGCCTGGACATCAGTAGTAGAAATGATCCCGCTCCCAGATGCCCCCTCAATTGCTATGGTCTGAGAAACAGTTTCAAGAGTGATAGTAGAGGGACTGACTGTAGTGACCGCGATAGATAGCGGCAGTGTTTTTGTTTGAATGGTGCTTTCTTTTTCTGTATCCAGAGGAAAATCATTCACCTCTCCTTTGGTAAAAGGAAATGATGCTTGCGAGTCACCTTCTGAAAATGTACTAGGAGACACAGAAGAAGCTTGTTCAGTGCTCCCCACATCTTGTTGACTAGTGGTAACCAAATGGGGCTCTTGATTCACTGCAGAAACCACTGATATGCCAGGCTGAGGCGACTCAGATTTAGACTGTGTCCCGGGTAAGCAAATATCATCAGCTTCTTTGTTTTCTTGCCCTGTTAAAGAACTCAGAGGCTGAGGTTCGGGTTCTTGGTGTGAGGCTGTGGCTGGTTTTTCTGTCCCTGAACTAACATGTGTGGTTTGTAGGTAGGAATCTTTCGATGATGTCACTTGTTGTTTTTTCTCTTCCGTTATGGTCTCAACCCTAGCATTACAGATCGTCACATTAGAAATTGGACTATGCTTTTCCATCATCATATCAACCGCTACATTCATCTGGTTTTCATCATTTTCATTCTCTTTATCACTTCCTTCAGAAACTAGAATTTCCTCAGAAATATCTCTTGTCAGAGGATCAATATAATCTTTTTCTGCGAGAGGCATCTCTTGTTTTTCTACAGAGGATTCATCCACTAAGGTACCTGGCATAGCTTCTTGTTTTTGTGAAAGCTCTCTTGGAGTTATGCAAAGCTCTTCTCTAAATTCTTCTGATGAAAAAGCAGCATCAGTAACATTTTTTTCAGAGGTATTAAGTTTCTCTACTTCAACTGGATCAAAATGATCATCTTTGAGTACTCCAGGCTGCGTCTTGTCTCTCTTGGTATCTTCCTCCTCTATTTTTGAGCCCTTTAGTTCCTTCTCCTCTTGTTTATTCTCTTGATCTGGAAAATAATCAACCTCCTCCACAAGTGACTGATGTGAGGGTGAGTGGCCTGGGCTGGGAGGACCAGATTGTGCAGGGGAGGCCATTTTCACAGTGCTGTCATCTGGACTCAGGCATCTCTCCTCTCCCTCTAAGAAAGCACTGGATTCCAACATGCTTGAGAAATATGCTGGGGGTGAGGGAGGTTTTGCAACATCTTCAACCACAGTGTCCTCCTTCAACAGAGAGGTCTGTTCTCTGCCTGCTGCGGGTGTGTGATGAGTATCTGTTTGTGATGGTGAAGTGGGTGCCGTCATGGATGAAATGATAAGTTCAGAATCTCTGTCATGGAACATTGATGGAGATGCATAGGCTTCTTGCAGCTTACTAAGAGAAATATCAGCATTAGGAGTCTGGTCTTCATAATCTTCATCATCATCATCTTCTTCTTCTCCTTGGATCTGAACTGGTTTATCTCCAGCCTCTGCTTCTCCAGTGACAGGCTGGACTTCCTCAGGAGGAGGTGACTTAAAACATCTGTCTTCCTCCAAGGAGGATGTAGGTGAGATAGTTCCAGCAGAGTGCAAATGTTCCCTCCCCTGCGTGATTTCAGTCTGAATGGATAGAGGACTGATGCTAGCAGGATCCGGAAACAAAGAAACTCTTCCAGTTCCCTCAATTTGGGGTGCTGTAACAGAAGCTATTGATTGATCTTCAGCAACAGAGGTGGCAAAAGATGAGAGTTTATCACATTCAGTGATTGATGTAGCTGAGGAGATGTGCTCTTCCTCTGCTAGGGGGGCTGCAATGACATTTGCAGCATATGCGGCCAATGCAGGGTCTTGTCCCTCCATAAAGGCTTTTGATGAAATGTCTAATGTATCAGGGGCGATTGGTGTCACATCCCGTACACCATGAATGGCATGGAAGGACCCAGTTTCATCTGGAACAGAAATCTCATATGTTCCAACTTCATAACAGAGGTGTGACAACCTGTCTTCTGATTCCTCGTGAATTTCTTCATCTGAGATTGTCTGTTCGGTTTCTGAATACCCTGGGATAGTCTCGTCTTGAATAAAGGAGACATGCTCCGCAGCAGTGGCTCCTTGCACAGTTGACGTAATGGCGGCAGTGGTGGGTCCTACATTGGACAGATACCCAGCATCATCCTCATCTTCTTTTGCAGACCAGTCCTCTCTCATGAGTTTATCATCCCACTCCTTTTTCTCAATAGTTTCGATGGTGACACCTTTGGTTTCAGCTTTCAGCTTTTCATTACCCATTTCAATCACATTTTCAGCCTGTTGCTGTACTGCTTTCTCAGTCACATTGACTTCTTTTTCTTCATCCATCAAGCTTTTATCATCATCTCCTGTTGTTTCACCTTTTCCGGCGATTTTTTCATTTTTCTCCATCTCCTCCTCCTCATGCTTTCTTTCCATTTCCGCATTATCTCTAAGCTCTTTCCATTCTCCTTCATCTTCCTCAGCCCCTATTCCTATATCTTCTTCTTCTTCCAGTGATTCCTGGTGAATGTCTCCTCTTTCCTTTTCTGCTTTGTCCTCTAAGGCTGTACTGCCATCTTCAAAAGGTGCTTCTTCTTTGGCTAATGGTTGTGCTTCCAGTTCCTGCGGCAACTGTTTTGTGATATGGATAGATTCAGTCTCAGTACCCAGGGTGATTACTCTGTCATCAGGAGGCCCAACAGGTGGGAATTCAGCTTTGACCATCTCTGCCTGTTGACTGCTTAACATACCATTGTCATCTGTACAACGTTCTGACATCATTGTATCAACAGGTACTGCTTCCAGCTCGGACAGCTCATCTTGTTTTAGTTGCTCAAAATCTTTGGTGAGATCTTCTGGGGAGGAAATGATGGAACCATCCTCCAATATCACAGGCTCATCTTGTTGCTGACCTTTTGGCAATATCTCAGAATCAGTGTCCAATTTAGCCTCTAGTTTTATGTCAGTTTGAGCCTCTGGCTGAGTCTCTTTTTGAGTCTTAGGTTGGATCTCTGACTGGTCCTCTGGTAAAGTCTCTGTTTGCATCTCTTGTTGCGTCTCTGATTGGATATCAAGCTCTACATGTAGTTTGCCATCTTCTTGTGTTTCTGGTTGAGTGTCTAGGGGAGTGTCTGGTTGGATCTCAAGCTGAACTTTGGGTTGCATCTCCTCAGAAACTGGTGTTGCAGTAGGGGCTCTCTCAGTTGTCTGTTCCTTAACTGTTTTAGCTTTGGTTTTGTCAGTTTTGGCTTGAGTTTTAGCTTTGTGCAGGGTCTTCCGAACCTCTGGAGTCAAAGGCTTTAAGTCAGGCTTAGTGATTTTCCTTAATTCTGACTTGCCTGTATCTTTCTTCTTATCTTCCTTGTTCTTGCCCTCTTTTTTATCAACTTTTTTAACTGAATCATCTCTCTTCACTTCACGCCTTTCCTTCTTGATCTCTTTCTTTTCTTTGTCTCTCTTCTCATCTGTTTTGGATACTCTTTCCTTTGTGTGTTTTTTCATTGACCTATCTTTAGATGGCTTCCTTTTCTCTTGTTTTACCATCTCAGATGAATCAGCCTTTGCTTTCACTGGCTTTTTACTTGTTTTATCAGTTTCTCTTGGTTTCTTCTCTTTTTTTTCAACTTTGTTCACCTTTGAAGAGTCACGCTTTGTCTCAGTGACTAACAATTCTACACTGCCATCTCCCTCTTTCTTTGCAGATTTTGCAGCCATGTGTGTCCTGGGGGAAGATTTAAGGCTTTCCTTACTGTCAGCCCTTTGCTTCATTTTTACATGTTTCACAATGGCTGGGGGTGCTCCAGAGGATAAATCTTTCTGAGTGGCTATGGGGTAATGCAGAAAGTCAAGGTGCTTCAACTTTTCAAGCCCTTCCAAAATTTTATTCTGTGGTGCATTTCCAGGGAACAACACTCTAATGATCTTCTCTGAGGGGTTGGCAGGGAGCCAGACTATAAGAGCTGTTACTGAAGTTAGGTATGGAACGGATATCTCTCCTTCTTTGCCATTTGGCAGCATAATTCCAGTTTTAGCCTTACTGTTTCCAGCCCATTTTTGCATTAGGAACTGCATCTCTTTGCTGTCCTTCACTGGGTTTAGAACATACATGTCTAGCCGGCCAACACCCATCTTGTGGAACAAGGTAATGGGCTCCACTGTGTTGCTAACTGCCCTGAATAGAGGCTCAGATTTGATGCCTAGTTTGTTGAGATACTGCAGGGTGAGGGAAGCCTCCTCAATGCTGCGCTTAGCCTTTAGAGTTGATTCAGGTGTCCGTAGTTTATCAGGAACATTAAAAAACACAACGCCCAGCTCTGGAGAGATCAAGTTCTTCATCCAATCACTATAAGTGGTGGAACCCTGTGACCGTTCCTCGTCCTGCTCGGCCAGTTTCCTCTGGAGGAGCCCATTGATTCCAGGGAGGTTATCTGCCCCAATGTGAGTAAGAAGGATGGAGTCAATTCGGTCTAGGTGCCTTACCAGCTTCCAGAAACATGACTTGCGCTCTGAGCCTCCATCCACCAATATGTTGAAACCATTCACTGCAAAGAGGGCAGAGTCACCCCGTCCTCCAGGGAAGATGTAACAGCATGGCTTGGACAGTTTCAAGAAGCCCCCAGAGGTGGGCGGCTCCAGGAGGTCAAAGGGCGAGGGCACATCCACAGTCTCTGAAAGGTACTCAGTGAAGTCTGTGACCCCGTCCATTTTAGGCAGCACAAGTCCAGGATTCAATCTATATTTGAAGGATTCCTGAAAGAGTTTCTGTCTGCCCAGGAAGCTCCAGCAGCCCTCACCACGAGAGGACACAGTGAGAGTGGCCTGTTGCCCAGGGGCTGCTCTGCCAAGCAAGTCAACAACCTACACAGGGTGGCAAGAGAATTGCGGAGTCATTCCTCATACAATCCTGCATACATCACAAAATCATGCATATGTGAATAATGGATGAATATACAAAAATAAAGTCATTGGGAGTATTTTACATAAAATAGGGGAGACCAGGGATAGTTGGAACACGGGGAAGTTGGAACACCGAGTTTGGCCAATAAGGTATTGAATTTATGACTTCATCACTGTGGTGGTAAATTGCAGACATATGAGGAGGAAATAGCCATATTGTTTCCATAGCGGTTGGCAACACATGCACTTAACAGGAAAAGTTCTCCAATATTTGACTCCTCCAAGTAACAACTGCACAGAAAAAAGGGGGGAAATCTGAGAATCAAACTAAATAATCAGTAGGCTCCAAACCGGTGAGGTCATGGATATGTGGTCAGGAAAACTAACCATTAATTTGACAAGCACATGGGCCACACCAACAGTATTTTGTGGCATGACCATCTTATAAAATTCAGGCAAAAGTATTTTCAATTAATTCATAATACTTGTGTACAGCAGTCTAATTTGGGGCTAACTGACTTTCTGGGAGTGAAATTTTTATCATTGTAAAAATTTAATTACCTGATATTAGATTCAATATAGATAAATATACAAAACTTGCTCAATGGTCTTTTATTCTTCATAGAATGCTGGGTATTTCGGTCAAAATATGGCTTAAGAGGGTATAAATAACTATTATAAGCATGAACTGAACCCAATTATGAAAAAGTAACAGCCAGTTTAACCTCTTAAACCTGAACACCCTGGCACTTGGAGCAATCATTACACATATTAAATACAGCATGTACCATCGTAATGCGGCATATCCTCTTAAAGGGAAGAAATGATGACCATTTTTACCCAAACTGAATACAATTCTAGCACCAAGCAAGTAAATAAGCATGTAGCAAAACATGGGATAAAATAATGTCAGTGCTCCATCGCTAGAGTTTCTACTGAATGTGTGCTATGCATACAAACCATACATGAGATGAAAGAGGTAAGTCCACAGAGTCCAATGATATAAGCCTTGTTATTCTTTTCTGACAGCACTCATACGGGAGGTCTGCGATTCAAAGCTCGGTTCGAGTCGAAGTCTTTTTTTTTTTTTTGAGAAGCAGGGGCATAGTTTTTGCATAAATAATTACTGGGTGTTTGTTCTTTTTACTTTTTTACCTTTTTATAAATAATTTTGTTTATTTTCTTGTTTCATTGAAAACAAGTTTTACAGTTTGGTATCTGAGAAATCTGAAATGGCACACCGTGTCAATTTGGCGAGGCCACCTAGACATTCACAAACAAAAACCTCTCTAATTTTGCTCTAATTTACTTGATTACAATAAACTTTGGCAGCGATAATGGTGAGATTCTGTGGGGTAATTTTGTTTTTTTTTTGAGGTTTCCGACTGCAACTGAATCATTTCAAGAGGGATAAAAGTAAAACTTAGTTAGGTGCAAATGATATCTTTCATTTCTACTGTGTTCCATCTTCATTTACTCTGACTCAGTGACATAAACACTGATTTTTACACCATGACAACAATCCCCAGGGTGTTACCTTTATTATGATACCAAGATCATTCAAATGGTACAAGCAGTTGCAGAGATATACACGCTTCATTGTGAGCATGTCATTTTTGAGCCAGAGGCTCAGGGCTTAAGAGGTTAAATACTGAAATTGAAATTACAGGTGGAACAAAAGCCAACATATACTAGGGGGCCCCAGTACCAAGCCTGAGAACCACTGGACTACTGAGTATTGCACTGAATGAAATGGAGACTTCTCAACATTTCTGTTGATTTTGTGGAAAAGGGTAACAAATGAAAGCTAACTGATCAATTGCAAGCGAAAATGACTGACAAAAGAGTCAAAATTATGCAGCTAGATAGAGATATGTCTTAACAGTCTGTGCAAGAAATCAAAGTTGCAGGTATGAGAGGTCTATTAAGATACTTATTCCTACACGAGTGATTCCTGGATATTAACTGTTCAGAATTATTGGCAGCCTTCAGTAAAAATGAGTAAAAGGAGACGCAAAAAAATGACAATATCCATTGCTTATTCTCATGCTCTTTCATTCAAAATGTTCACAAAAATCGAATCTTTAATTACATCGTAATCATAAATAATATATATATATTTTTTTGCAATTTAGGGTGTGACAGGTCAATAGGTAGGGGTTCGAAATGTGGAGTCCATTTTACCAGTTGTCCAGTGCCTTTGGAAGAAAAACAGCCTCACAACATCAAAGATCCACCACCCTACTTCACTGTAGGTATGAAGTGTGTTTTTTTTTTTCTTTCTATGTCAAACGCATTTTTGATGATTGTTGCCAAGGAGCTCTATTTTTGTCTCAAATTACCATACAATCTGGTCGCATCGAAAGTCCCAGTAATGTTTGGCAAACAGTAGGCACTTGATTGTTTATTGACAATAGAGGATTTTGTTTTCTGGCAATCCTCCTAAACAACTTGTGGTGATGTCGTTGGTGCCTGATCATAATTTTGCAGATTTTCAGACCCCAACATTCAACTAACCACAGCAAATCTTATATTTTTTAATATCCATTTCCTGCTATGCACAGTTTAGAAACGTTTTATTGCATCTTCAACATTTCATAGCATTATCGTGTCTCTTCCATAATGAAATGCAGGTGAACTTCAAAATGTAAAACATGAGAGGGAATGTATTTCAATTAAATTTTTTATCATAGGATTTTCAAGGGATATCAATAATTGTGGCACACATTTTTGAGATAAATATGCATGACCAAGGAATTAATTTTTCTTTCAATACATTTTCTTTTTGAGATTTTTGTGAATATTTTGAGTCAAAGACAAAGCTGACAAACAGCAATGACAAATTTTTCACAGCCAACTTTCAGAAAGATAAGCAAAGATATTTAAAAAAAAGATACAATAACATAAGTACAACAAAGCAAGTATTGCCCCCAAGTAGGGATTACAGTCCTCAATAAAAGGGTATTTTAAAACTGCAGTTTCAAAGCTTCAACATTTAGAACATCTAGAATTCATTTAGAATTTCCTAATTTTGTTTTGTTGAGGTTCTGCTGTAAGACAAAATCATTTTATCCAGCTCTACTCACCCCAGGATTGCAGAAGATTTCCAAAATGTTTTTGAAGGAAAATGACCCACTCTGCAAGAGGAGATCACTGCCCTGATCTCCACTTTGACCACTCAGGATCAGTAATTTGTGCGCCGCGGAGTCATAGATCAAGTCCCAGACCTGCGTCAGCAGAGAACAGAGGACAACACAACAGTAGACTTAGAAGAGGTGGACAAAATATTGGATACACAGCTTAAACCATTTTAACCACAATAAGCATTGACATAACCTATTTTTGTTTATTTGAGTGTTAATTACCAGCAGGTACTTACAAACCCCAATTCCAATGAAGTTTGGACGTTGCGTAAAATGTGAATAACATCAGAATACAATTATTTGCACATCCTTTTTTGGCCTATATTCATTTGAGGACACCTCAAAGACAAGATATTTAATGCTCAGACTGATAAACTTAATTGTTTTTTTTGTTTTTTTTTCCCCCATATTCACTCATTTTGAATTTGACGCCTGCAACACATTCCAAAAAAGCTGGAACAAGGGCAAAAAAAAAGACTGGGAAAGTTGAGGAATGCTCAAAAAACACTTGTTTGGAACATTCCACAGGTGAACAGGTTAATTGCAAACAGGTGAGTGTCATGATTATGTATAAAAGGGGGGGCATAGCTCAGGAGGTAGAGCAGGTTCTAGGAATCAGAAAGTTCCTGGTTCAATCCCCGGCTCTTCCTTGAGCAAGACACTCTACCCCACACTGCTCCTGATGTGCAGGCTGGCGCCTTGCATGGCAGCCTCCGCCATCAGGGTGAATGAGAGGCATAACTCTAAAGATCCATCATCCCCAACAGGCTCAGTTGTTCACAAGCAAGGAAGGGGCTAGATTCACCACTTTATGAACAACTGCGAGAGCAAATAGTACAACAGTTTAAGAAAAACCGTTCTCAATGTGTAATTGCAAGGAATTTAGGAGGAACGGAAGGAATCTACAAGTAATCTACAGTCCATAATATCATCAAAAGATTCAGAGAATCTAGAGAAATCTCTACATGTAAGCGGCAAGGCCACAAACCAGAATTGAATGCCTGTGACTGTCGGTCCCCCATGCGGCACTGCATTAAAAACCGACATCATTCTGTAAAGGATATTACCATGTGGGCTCAGGAACACTTCGGAAAACTATTGTCAGATAACACAATTCGTTGTTTCATCTACAAGTGCAAGTTAAACCTTTACCATGCAGGTATGGGAATGTGTTAGTGCCCATGGGACGGGTAACTTGCACATCTGTGAAGGCACCATTACTGCTGAAAGGTACATACAGGTTTTGGAGCAACACATACTGCCACCCCAGAGATTTCTTTTTCAGGGACATCCCTGCTTATTTCAGCAAGACAATACCAAGCCACATTCTGCATGAGTTAAAACAGTGTGGCTTCGTAGTAAAAGAGTGCGGGTAATTGACTGGCCAGCCTGCAGTCCAGACCTGTCTCCCACTGAAAATGTGTGGCGCATTATGAAGTACAAAATACGGCAACGGAGACCCCGGACCGTTGAGCAACTGAAGTCGTACTTCAAGCAAGAATGCGAAAGAATTTCACCAACAAAGCTACTACAATTAGTATCCTCAGTCCCAAAACGCTAATGGAGTTTAAAAAAAATTCAAAATGAGTGTAAATTTAAAAAAAAAAACAATAAAGTTTATCAGTTTGAACATTAAATATCTGGTCTTTGTAATGCACTCAATTGAATATATGTTGAAAAGGATTTGCAAATAATTGTTCTCTGTTTTTATTCATGTTTTACACAACATCCCAATTTGGAATTGAGGTTTGTATTAAGCAGCATTTTTCCAGGTAAGTCCCTGAAGGCAAGATGAGGATCCAAACATAAGGGTCCATAAGGGGCTAAATAACTGACATGGCAAAATTATTCAGGGCAGTGAGAGGAACAGTCAAAAATTATGAAAACATTCGCTGAACACCAAAAAAGACCAACAGCAAAAAAGAAGTGTAGCCGCAAGTCAAATCTCTATGACAGGGACAAACAGACAGTCGGGAGGGGATTTGCTCATAACCACAGAATGAAAGTCATTAAATCACCACAGAATTCAATGATTCCATATTGAAACCACTCTCAACAAAAACAACACCTTGCCCCTGTTTACATTTAAACTACAAAGCTAAAACATAATACGTAGTAGTTTGCCATTAACTGAATGTCCTGAAACTTATTTTCCATTCAACACTTCATTCCATAAGAATATACCTGTTCAGCAAATAAATGATGAGGGCTACTGGGTGCTCATGGTTAAAGCAGAGATAAAGAATGAGCCTCATGTTTGGTGTATGAGCTCACTGCTGAATGTGTTTGCCAGACCTCCAGAGTGATGCACAGTTCCCTCAAACATTGCAGACCGGCAAGTGTCACAGCATATTGCAGTGCATTACTGATCCTTGCTTGTCAAGTGGGCATCCGAAAGTTTCTCAAAAGTGCCCATTGCTCTACGTAATTTGAACTCACAGCTGCAGTGTGACAACTGTCAGCTGATATGCACCTGAGAGGAAAGCTGTTCTAGATTGGCAATGGCAACAGGTCTGGCTTTGAGGGTTATGGCACAAACAGGAATGGATATTCTATTTTGTAAAAAATAAAAAAATAAGAAAAATATTTCAGACACAGTAACATCAATCACATGCAATTCATTGCATGAACACAATATTAGTGACGCCTCACCTCAGAAGTGATTGCAGCCTCTGAGGGGTTGACTAACACGACCGTCTCCAGCGCATCGCTGCTGTGGCGCAGAGTCCTCTGTCCTGAGGAAGAAGCACAGAAAAGCCAAACTTAAGCTGATACTCATCATTATCATAGGCAAAATCCATATGCAATCACAGCACACAATGCGCAAAGGACCCAGATTCTTTGCTGCACTGGAGCTCATTCAGGGCACCGCAGTTAAAAACACCCCCAGCTCTGGGGGAGTTTCAGGCTGGTCCACAGTTGAGCGGATGGTGAGCAAACAGATGACTTGACTGCGGGAAAACAAAATTTGGGGTGGGAAGTTGGTTGGCAATGAATAACTGGGTCAGGAAACCAGTCAGAAAAAGGGAGACCATGAGCGAAGTCACTATTTCTGATGCAGTGCTTCACTAAAACTGGCAAACCTCAGAACTCTGTCTCCAAACTCCTTCAGCACAAAGGTCCCAAAGTTTTCATTGCTGATCACTGATGTCTGGCATGCAAAGACTGGAAAACGGTTGTAATTTGTTTGGGACCTTAATGTAGGTTGGAACAAGGACCATATTTCCATGCGTCAGAAATGGCATTGCTCATGACTTCAGGTGGCGCTAGCGTCAACGTACATGGAGGTCCCAGGATTTTTTTCATTTTAAGTTGCAGTCAACCAAGTCTGGTTTCAAGAATAATTGATAAAAACTTGGGACCTCCATGTAGGTTGAAATATGGAGCAGTCAACTTCGTTACCACTCGATAAGGAACAAAAAAAAAGTGGGCGTGGCCTGCTCAGCAGCGGAGGGGTTAATTACCAAGGTCATGACTGATTTCCCTATTCCCAGCCCCAAACTCAATAATTACGAAGTATGCAACGAGTTGGAGAGGTGAGTTGGCCACTTTTGCCAGTATTGGAAAACGGCACTCTAAATGGTTAAAAAAACATATATGTACATCCATCCCCCTTGAGAAAAGTTAGCCTAAAGTGCATGTAACTTACATGTTTTCAAGTTCCTACTTTATATGTAAACACACTAGAATATGTCACGTGTTTTACACCTAACCGTGTGAGACACAAGTTTCACATTTGAAATGTTTTCTGGGTAGTTAGGCAGTTAGGGGCCCAGCATCCAAAGGAGCAAGTTAATCCCCAGCAAGGAATAAATTATCCTGCGCATGATGATGAACCAGAATTGTTTCAGCAAAACACAGCTGGCTGTATAAATGGACATCAAATACAATAAATAAATAAATAAATAAAGTGGCATCAAACGCCACAGAACATCTAGTACAGGGATGGGCAACGAGGGCTGTATCAGTCCCTGGTTTTCACACAAACTTCTGGGGTTTAATCAGTTGATTATTTAAATTAGCCAAACTATTCATGAAATCTGACATTTATGGCACATTTCTTTATATTATCATGAATGACCACCAAAGACTGTTCTAGTCTCCCTACATAAAACATTTTTCTTTGATCAAGCCTTTCGTCTATATTTGTGTATGCAACCAATTAACTCAATTAGTCAGGGTAATTGATAGAAATAAAAACCAGCACACACACCGGCCCTCCAGGACCAGAGTTTCCCATCACTGATCACAATTTTCACAATGATGCATCCAAAATTTCCTGACATATTTAGGATCAAGTTTAAGGTTGATATGGGCAACCCACTAAAAGATGCACATCAAGGTATAAAACCTTACCTTATCATTTGCCAGGAGATGGTACAATGATGATTACAAAATAATATTGGCACGTAGATGTCCTCAGGCCCGGACTCTAATCAAACGTGAAGTTTGGGCAGACGGGCCAATGCTTATTTCAGTTACAGCTTCCATTTTCATGGTAAAACATCAAAATTCACCGGGACGCGACAGACACTCCATTCAATGAGCACTTAATAAATACCGCAAATTAGCATTGTGAAGGTCTTAAGATTAAACTGATCAAATATGATGTCATTCAGACTTACAACCCCATTTCCAAAAAAGTTGGTAAGCTGTATAAGAGTAAATAAAAGCAGAAAGCAATTGCAGAATTGCAATTCAATTAAACCACAAATTCTATTGAAAATTGTACAAAGACAACATGTCAGATGATGAAACTCAGAAATTTTATTGTTTTTTGAAAAATGTCGCCTCTTTTTGAATTTGAGTTCTTCTCTGGAAACGATTCCCACCCTCACTTTCAGTAAGATAAACATGTGGAAACACGGATAAAAATTGAATCTCAGAAATGTCAGAATACCAAAAGGCACCAGTTTATGGACTGACTAATATGTGAAGACAGTTTTGATGAAAAAAGTTTCAGACTTCTGCTCTGGAAATGGCTCCAACCCTCATTTTCCATAAGTAAAGCTTGTTTCCTGCAAACAAAGACAAAATGAAAATCTCAGAAAATCTTAAATATGAAAAGGCACCAGTTTAGGACTGGACTAATATGCACAGAAAGTTCAGTTCAGAAAATTTAATGGTTCTGCTTTGGAAAACGAATCGAATATAGACACACGGACGGACGGACGGACATACCGATGACTATAATCCCCCTGCATTATATGCCAAGGAGATAAAAATCCTGTTCAAAATGCTGCAGTTCGTATCTTGACAACAATACAAAAATTTGAACACATCATCCTAGTGTTAGCATCACTGAACTGGCCACCCATTCAGTTTAAAGGTGATTTTAAGATTCCGCTTCTGACGTTTAGCGTTCAATATGAAATGGCACTGCAGTCCTTAACTGACCTACTTTTACTTGATCTTCCTACGAGAACGCTTAGTTCTCAAGATGCAAGCTGTCTGGTTATCACAAGAACAGGCAAAAAATTTAACAAGTATACAGAGCTCCATTTCCGTTGAACAGATGATCTTAAATTACTCGGGAATCAAACATGGTCTCAACATTCAAATCTACACTGAAAAAGCACCATTCTGATCAGGCTTATAATCAGTTACAGTGTCGAGACAGGGTTAGAGAGTACCTGTGGTGATATAGTATTCTAGGATGGTAATAATTGTTTACAGTCTAGGTGACTAGTGAGGTGGCTGGTGTGAAGTAATGCCATGAGGATCTTGTGGCAATCAGTAGCCTTAACAATGCCAGAGGGGCCATTTACAGCCTTAGTCCCCAAGAAATCCCCATATTTGTAGCGTCTGAGGTACAATGAGTGCAGGGTATTTGAGGTACAATAAATGGACAGAATTGTTTCACCATCTTTAGACTATTTCTTCCTACTGGATGTTTTTTTTTTCTTCAGAAGTTATTTTGGGGATTGGGCTGTGCTCTGCCCATTTTATGAAAGTCATTCTGTCAAAAAATGCTATACAAATACAATATAATTTAATTGAATATCATCAGCTAATTTCCTGGAAAATCTCCGGTTCAGAAATCAGCTTTTTCATAGAAAAACCTGAACTTGGTACCGAGCTATCATATCCACCTGATTCTTAAAGTTCTTATACTCAACACTGTCAATTCTTGGTTAAATTAGATTTTTAGCAAGTAATTAAGGCTTTGAAGTGGACATGTATTGACATTGACAAATCAAAAAATGGGCAAAATACACCTCTTCGGAAAGCAAATGTCATGGAGATGTTGAATAAAACACTTTCTGAACCCTCACTCAAACAGGAAGAGAATTAAAGAGGCATTTTGAACACCCTTTCAACCAGCGCCAATCCCCCAAAAACTGAGTGAAAATAGCCTCCTTCTGACGGCATAATTCGTGGGAAACAGGGACACATGGTAAGGAAGTCGGGTGGATCGACAATCGTCTGCCTGTCTTAATTTGTTCATTTCATGGTCTTGTTTTGTTTTATATTTCTGCCGGACAGAGGTGGACATTCCAGGGGTCAGAAAGTATAAGTCCAGCCATGTTTTACCTCCAGCCATGAGCTCAGGCAGATGATTTTCCTAATTATTTCAACCTCTGGTTGGAGCCTGGGCCGCACTAATGCTTGGTACCCTTTTCAGAGTGGCGAACAATTGGCTTCCGCTGCAGGGAAATTAATCAGTAGGGACTGCCAGTTTCGGATTGTAGGATTACAGCATAGTTTGTTGCGTAAGGGCCTCCTGTTAGCCAGCCAGGCACTCATCAGTAAAATTCTAAGCTTGTACATGTTCGGCTCTGCCCTCACTCAGGGGCAGGTTTCCTGAAAGCATAGTTGCTAACCATGCTAGCAACTTACATAGCTTGTTCAACCATGTATACTCAATGATTAAAACCTTTTTAGCAATTATGCTTACGGGGAACGCTCCCCAGAACTAGCTTCCCGCTCATTCGCCCATGCCAGAGGCTCTGGTTTGTGCCGGTACACTTACAGTAGCTGTTGGTGTCCTGCTGCCAATTTCTTCCTCATTTACCATCTTGCCTACCTTTCCATCGTAATCATCACTGTCGCTAGTAGTTGAACTTGCACTTCAATCGTCCTCTTCAACTTCTATGTCCAAGTCAAGCGAAAAAATTTGACATTTTTAGTGGATTTTACGTGCAATGAAAAATACACAAACCATAGCCTGTGTGTCAAAATTGATCGCAAGTCTGCCGATGCCTCAAACAATTTAAAGCCCGGCAGTGGCTGCTATGCGGACCCTGGCCTGTTTGCCTCTAGCACAGCCTGTGCTACAGATGGCCCTGAGACATCCAGCCTGTAAAACCTTACGAAAGTGTGGGGCGTAACCCAACTTGCCGCTGCACAAATGTCCTGTACTGAAACTCCCCTGAACAGGGCCCATGATGTGGCCATGCCCCTAGTGGAATGAGCCCATAAACCCTGGGGAGGCTGCAAACCCTTACTCCCATAAGCCTGTAGGTCACTCACCCGCTTAGCTGTCGTTAGAGCTAAGAGCAAAGCTGTTTTCAGTGAAACAAACTTCATCTCTGCCACCTCCATAGGCTCAAATGGATGGAGAGAGAGGGCGTCCAGCACCACAGACATTTCCCACAGGGGAACCAGGGGTCTGGAAACTGGGAGCTTGCGTCTTGCACCTTTCATAAAATGACAGACTAAGGGATGCTGCCCAGCGGGCTTATCACCAAAGCCCACATGGCACGCTGAAATGGCAGCCAAATACACTTTGACAGTGGAAAAGGCCTTACCTTTGTCCATCAAATCCTGCAGGAAACACAGCAGGTCCACCACTGAACACTGAAAAGGGATGATTTGCTTCAAGTCACACCACTCCTCAAAAACCCGCCACTTACCACTGTAAAGAGATTGAGTGGAGGAGGCTCTTGCGTTTTGAATGGTATCAATGACATGTGCTGGCAGGCCTGCAGCACTCAAATTCCACCTCTCACGGGCCAAGCCCAGAGTGCCATGCGGTCTGGGTGCGGGTGGTAGATCTCCCCGTTCGCCTGGGACAAAAGATCCCTGCGTATGGGGAGCGGCCACGGCTCGCCCGCCAGCAGCTGTATTATTTCTGCCATCCAATGTTTGGATGGCCATCGTGGCGCTATCATGATTAATGACAGGCCCTGCTCTCTCACTCAGATTAGAGTCGGGGAGATCAGGCTGAGCGGGGGAAACGCATAAAGGAGCACGTCTGGCCACGGGTGTGCTAGGGCATCCACACCCAGAGGTGCATTTGCGTCCGAAAGGGAGAAAAACAGTGGACATTGCGCGTTTTCTTGCGAGGCGAATAGATCTACGGCTGCCCGGCCGTATCTCAGCCAAATCTGTTCCACCACCTGCGGGTGGAGTTTCCACTCTCCGTACAGGGGATTCCCCCGGGACAGAAGATCCGCTCCTCTGTTCAAAATGCCCGGTACATGTGTAGCTCGAAGAGACAGGAGCCGGGTACTGCTCCATAAGATTACTTTCCGAGCTAATCTGTGCAGCTGCAGTGACCGAGTGCCGCCTTGGCGGTTTATATATGCCACCACAGTGGAATTGTCTGTTTTTTTTTTTTTTTTTTTTTTACCAGGACATGGTGACCCTGGAGAAAAGGCAGGAAATGTTTCAAAGCTAGAAACACTGCCCAAAGCTCCAGAACATTTATGTGAGAACGAGCCAAGCTCTGATCCCATTTCCCGTTCACCGTTCTGCCCAGCATGGTCGCTCCCCATCCTGACAGGGACGCGTCCGTTGGCATGGTTACTCTGGACGCCACCGCGCCCAGCCGAACCCCCGCCGCGCCGCGACCCAACGCTGAAAATCCCTCATCAGTAGTCCCAGATGTACCACAGAAATCACTGACGCCATGATGCCGAGCAGGCGTAGGCACAGTCTGAATGACACGACTTTCCCCAGCCTGAAGAGGGAGAGGCACCGTGTTAGGGATATTAACCTCCCCTCTGATAGCGTGACGCGATAAGAGAGAGAGTCTATATTGAGACCCAGGTATTCTATGCACTGTGAGGGCTCCACTCGGCTCTTCGCCCAGTTTATCCTGAACCCGAGATCCCTGAGATGATTTATCACCGTAGCTGAATCTCTGACCGCTTGTTCTCGCGATCGAGAGCATATCAGATAATCGTCTATATACGAAAATATTCTGACGCCGCTGTTCCTTAACGGAGACAGTGCTGCCTCCGCACATTTGCTGAACACTCTGGGAGCTAATGACAGCCCGAATGGGATAGCCTGGTACTCGTAGGCTTTGCCCTGAAAAGCAAACCTGAGGAATTTCCTGTGTGCGGGATAAATGGCGATGTGAAAATACGCGTCCTTGAGGTCGCTTGTAACGAACCAATCGCCCGGACGGATGGATTGACAGAGCACTTTGTGTGTCAACATCCTGAACGTGTATTTTCGTAGGTGTCTGTTTAACACCCGGAGATCTAAAATGGGGCGAAGGGATGAGCTCTCCCTCTTGGGAACGAGGAAGTAACGGGAATAATAACCCTGTTGAGCTTCCTGGCTTGGGACGGCTCTGATCGCATTTTTGTTTAATAACGACGCGATTTCGTCCTGTAACGCTCGAGCTGCATCGCCTTTGGCTACTGAAGCTACCACACCGTTGAACCTGGGTGGTTTCATAGCGAATTGCAGTCTGTACCCCTGAGAAATAGTTGACAAAACCCATGGATGAACTGCGCATGCGCGCCATCTTTCCGCCCGCGCAGGTAACGTGCCCACGTTGTCGCACTGAGGTGACGTCACTCGCCGCGACTGGCGTGATCTGTCTCCCAACCCATGAGCGTGAGCTCCCCCTGTGGGAATTGAGGGGGCATGGCGGAGCTTTATGTTTGTTCTGTTTTTCTTCTTGCTTTTGGGAAAGCAACTCGCCCTTGGCTCTGAGCCTGGCTGCGAGGGATTGAACTTTATTTTTGTTAAACAAGGCAAAAGTGCTTGGTGACACTGTGCTACCTTCGGTCCCCGACTCTCCTCCTCTTGAACGTGAGGGGAGAGGAACAGAGAGACCCGTAGACCATTGTAAACTGCCAGAGTCTCTGAACAGTGAACTTCGGGTAACTGATTCACCCCTGATTCCCTTCTTTTCTTCATGGGAAGCGGGGGAAAGCTGGGGTAGTCAGGATGACCGCTTTCTCTTCCCACTCCCGGGGTGTTGGGGGCGGTTTCTTGCTGCCACTGCAGCAAAGGAATGTTTTCCCCATGGCTTTTGGTTCTGCTGAGGCTGCTGCTGAGGCTGCTGGTTAGCCTGCTGACCAGTAGTCTGCCTCTGTGGTCTGCATCCCCACTGTCTCCCCCTCACTGCTGCAGCCGCAGCAGCAAAGCCGGCCCTTGGACCCTGAGGGGGGCGAGGGGTGGGTTTCCGTGGAAGAAAGAGATCAAAGGCTTCACCTTCCTGTTTCCTCAGGGTGCTGGTCTCCCTCATTTTTTCGAGCGCAGGACCAAAAAGACCTTTAGTGGGGTCATACGGCGCGTCCATCACCTCCGCCTTCTGGCCGTCACTCAAGCCTGAGAGGTTCAGCCACAAGGCCCTCTCACTTGAGACTGCCAGCCCCATCACTCGACCGCAGCCTTGTACCGCGCCTCGTGAGGAGCGTAGGATGAGGTCATTGACAACACAAATCTCATCCCAGAGGGCCGGGTTAGCTGCCCCGGAGTCCAGTTGTCGACCCATCTCCTCCAGGATCTCCGCCTGGTATGCAGATAGCAGTGTAGTAGCATTCAGGGAGCATACTGACTGTGCTGCATACTTGTACATCCTCTGAAAAATAGAGGCAGTGAGGCGCTCTGCTTTGTTGGGCAGAGAACAGGTGGAGGAGGCTGAGAGAGAGCGTCGGTTGGGGTGGAGGTGAAAAGCCACCGACGGCTCCACTACTGGGGGTTCGGCCAGCCCCAGTTCCCCCATGCCGTGGATCTCAAGCTTGGAGTAACCCTTGGTTGGAAGCTTACTCTTAAATGGGCTGGACCAGTACCGGCTCATTTCCCTCATGCAAGCAGGTACTGGTGGCAGGAGTTGCTTTAATGGTGGCTGGGCTGGTGGGAGCCTTTTGCCATCATATAAATCTCTCTCTGTCCCCTCAGCGTCCTGGGCTGCTGGCCACTGTACTCCTAACTTTGCAGCAGCCCGTTTGCAGACCTCATATAGATTACTGTCCACTGACGGAGCAGTATCTGATGCGCTGGGGGGTCTGGACTGTTGGACAGGAAAGGTGGAATCATCCTCCTCTTCCTCCATTTCATCCATATTGAGGAGGTCAGAGTTGGCTTCGCCTTCTGCATCCTCACCGCCAGGCTCCCTTTCAAGGAGGTCCTCGAATAGGGGAGGCATTTCTGGGGACTCATCTTCCATCATGTCGGCCCAGCTCTTAGTAGCTCGCGGCTGATGGGTGATGGTTGCTGTCTGTGGGGCGGCTCCAGCCAGGTTTGGGTCCTGGTTGTTAGCCACCGCCACTCTCAGCCTTCTTTCCAGGACCTTTTCTGGCATCGACGCACAGTGGGAACATGAGTGGGGGTCGGCCAGCGATGCCTGAGCGTGTTTAGCGCCCATGCATGCAATGCACATAGGATGAGGGTCCCTGCCCGAGATGGACGCTCCGCATGACGCGGGGCATGGGCGGGATACAGCCTCTTTCCCCTTCGGATCCGACCCTTTGGCGGGGGTTGCGGCCAAAGACATGGTGCCTGGAAAATATTTAGCGTACAGCTCGTCGGTATTAGCGTTAGCACCTGGGGTTTAGTCCAAGTTAACCGCGTACCGTAGAAGTTTTCTCGTCGTGACACGTTAGCAAAACTCCCGGTACTCGGTAAGCTAACAAATGGTGCTAGCAGAAAACCCGATTGACTCGCCGTAACGCGTTAGTCAGCGAGTATAATGCTACACAGAAGCCGACTACAGCAAAGCGCTAACACGGTGTAGCCACAAAGTTAAAACAGTTGTCGGCTACTCCGGTGACTTAATACTGTGTAACCGAATGAGCAGCTCGCCGCGACGCGGACACTGCTCAACAAACCGTGTAAGTACTTACTCGGCTAATCCAAACCGAACCTGGAGCCGCGTTCGGCGACGTGAGTCCTCTACGGGTCGTCTATGAACTGTTAAACGGATGTCCAGGCTATCTCGGCTAGATTAGCTGAGGGAGCTTCCTTTCGTTCCTCACGGGAAGAAAGCGAGAATGAGTTGTTAGGGGCAGGTCGACTGTAGTAGTAGGAGGGGGCGGGGCCCCAGCATAGCTCGACCTGTCTGTCTCTGACAGACGTTGTGTCATTGGAGCTTCCGTGGTTGGTCACGCCAAGGCGATTCCCCCATAGTGAAACACCGAACGAAGTTAGAAAAAGAACAGCTACTCCAGTACCAAGAATAAGAACTTAACTAAGGTGAAAATGACATCCAGGTTAATATTGTCTTTCTGAAAATTCAAAAACTTTGCAGTTATGGTTTCCAGACCAGAAATCAAGTGTGGAGGTAGAGTAAAATCCAATTGGTGGTTTTATTCACAGCTTATATGGTAATTAGGGGACACAACCCCAGAATAAGAAGTCAGGAAGGAATCCCAGGTAAGGATTACACAGTTGAGAACAGAAGTTGCTGGCTTGGCTCCTGGGACAGCAGCCAGCACCAAACTGTCCCACAGGAGGATGTAGTAGCTTGAGGGGGACTTGATTCCAATTCTAATGATCATAGAGGGATTGAGAGCTGGTTCCTAACAACTGGACGGAGGAAGAGAAATGGAAGGGTTAACAACAGTGAGGTCCCAATCCTGGACCCTGGTTAGGCATGCAAGCTTGTTCTTATTAAACTGGGCGGAGGATCAAACTTGAGCTGGGTAAACTTAAACGTGATCTCAATCCTGGGCCCTAAAATAGGCTTAGAAGCATGTTCAAGATGACTGAGTGAATAGCCGTCATAAAAGATTATGTCACACTTAATAATGACGGAGAGTTTCAACAATTAACGATAAAATTGCATGTAATAAAAGTTTCCAATAGGAATACTGACTGTGTCTAAACACATAAGGCAAATTTATGATGCAGCAACATGCAAACCCAAGGTAGTGGCTTAAATACACGTCACATAGTCATTAGGAAATAACCATGAAACGAGACATAGCCAAGGACCAGCAAGTATGCAAGTTGTAAACCAATCAAAGGCGGCGTTCTTTTAATAAACTCGTAAACTGCTGAATCTGAAGGGAAACAAAAGGCATTCACACAAAGGCTGTGAAACTTTTCTGCACTTGCCTGGTATACAAAAACAAATTAAATAACCCAAAAATATAAACCTTGCCTTTTGCTCCAGCTCAGAGGCTCAAAACAATATTTTTTTGCAAGGTCCCACAAACTGGCTACTGACTGGCTTGTTTGCTGCGGAATAATGAGCTAAAATACTCCACATTGAAAATGTCAGTACCATGCTATGCATCCCAGATCTACTGCTGTTGGGAGATGACTTCATCAGCCAAAGACATTCAGAAACCCCCTTTCATTAAATTCTCCTGACCTCCTGTTTCCATAGCAATACATTTGTAGCTGGGTGACAGGGTCCGTCGCCTAACAACACAGCCTTGACTCGGCAGCAGAATGACTCATCAAAACAAGCCTGATGTCATTCAAGTACACTTAGCCCATTGAGCTGTTGCATACAGTTGCATCATTCCTGTCCTTAGAAAGACAGAGAGCAGAGAAGACATGATCGGAGACAATGTGATGCAGTAAAATCAAACTGGGGCAGAACAGCACTGGCTGCACTGTTATTTGGGTCATCTCTCAATAGCCTTTTCTGTTACAGGACTATTTAATGTCATATTTGCGGAGAAAGTCTGACCAGAACTTACAAGGCACAAGTAGATTTGGCTTCACCCAGAGAGATGAACCACAACACAGCACACCACATTGCCTTTTTTAAAACATGATAAGCGCAGATATGTTAGACGGTGAAGGACAGCTGTTTATGAGACAGAATCACAGAAAATTAGACAGGATCATAGCCGTTTCACGCACAGGTTAACAGATGTTTGAGACACAGGAACGGAATGTGACTTCCTATGCAGACAGGGTGACATTACCCAAGAATGGTTCTCAGCGTTGCCTGCTCTACAGTGAGCATTGAGGAGCAGTTTCCCCCCTCTGTAAACCTCTTACTGCCTGAGGAAGGATGGTGTAGTCACAGGATGTCCACAGGTGCCGTCGCCAAAATTACCTAAGTAGCAGCACATCCTCATTCAGCTCAAACATAAATAAAACCCCCTAACTCAGCTCACCCACTCTCAATATACCACTACGATTCATACTCCAAAAAAAATGAGTCACACTGCACTGCCTCCACTGTCAAGAACGCTCTGTGAGATCCCTTTATCCTTATACTCTTCCATGAAGCAGCATTCCCCAACAGAAGTGAAATCGCACAATCCCATAATGAACACGCTTAGTAATTTTTAACCACTAGATGGTTTCGAAAGCACCAACTCTGTTTGTAAGCTAACAAAACCACTCCTCCCTTCCCAATCCTCCCACCGAGCCTCCCGAGGCCATGCCTTACATGATCCATCACATGATCCACGCACACTTTCATTGAGTGCATTTACATGATGTTAGAAAAAAAATCAAATTATTGCAATAGTCCGACTAAAACCAGACTTTTAAAATACATGTAAACATGTTACTGTGACTGGAATATGACTAAAATCAAATTTCTCATAGTCGGACCAACACACCCAGATAATGTGGTTACTAGTTGCATTATTTCTCCATGCATTTGTTTGAATCAAACCAAACTGGACTATGTGCTCTGTGCATGCTCCACAGTTCCTCGCGCAGGGCTTTGACCCGGAAGTCTTGTGGACTTGCAAAAACCAAACTGATAAGCAACAACTCTGTCCTCTGCCCAACTAGCAAGTTTGTTGAGAACAGTATCAGTCCTTTATCTGCAAGGGTATTGGTGCTTGAACAGTCACGCCTTGGGGGCGCATAACTTCTTCCATTAATCTGCATAATTTATCGGATGACTTGCCCATCATGCAAAAATTTTCCTTCCACTCGCCATCGAAAGACTCAAACGACTCTATCTCACAAGTCATTACCCCTGACCCACATCAAACATGCACAGGAAGCCCGGGGGTGCGTTTTCCGAAAGCACAGATGCTAACATAGTTGAACCTGAGACAAAGAATAGATGAACTATGCTGCCGATACCGCTGCCATTTAAAAAAAAAAAAAAAAAAACGTAAGAGACCTGAAACCAACAGCAGAATAGGCAAGAATATTACATCGCAATATTTACATCAGGACAAAATCTGCGTTGACACGAAAACTGAACCTTTAACCAGACTTGCACTAACATCATACCGAGCTCGCTATCTAACTTTATAGTAGCTAACATAGTTTGGCTCTAAGCGTTTGGCTGTCTCAGACAGCCATTTCATTAATGGATAATGACAACATAACACTGAGACAGCGAATAGGTCTTGTGACATTTGTTGAGGTCTTTAAATCTGTTATAGGTGAAAGTGAATTATGTAGGATTCCTTCGACCAAGTGTTGTGAGTAGAACTCGGGGTCACAAATGGAAGTTGACCAAAGGTAAATTTAGCACTGATATTCGGAAATATTTTTTCACCCAAAGAGTAATTTCAATGTGGAATAGCTTGCCTGACCATATTGTTGAGGCAGAGACCTTGGAGGTTTTCAAGAGCAGGCTTGACTTAAAGCTAGATACCATTGAGTCATTCAGTATCTGAGGGGATATATTTACAATAGTATAAAGAAACTGGTGAGCTTAGTTGGGCTGAAAGGCCTGTTCTTGCCATTCATGTTATGTTATGTTACATGAACAAAAACACGGCTTTTAAAAAGTTCTCTGCTCACTTAAATAGTGTGAAATTTCCGGGCAATGTAACACTAGAAGCTACAATCTAGCTGATGCAGTTCGGCTGTCTCTCACAGAGATGAACAGGGTGCCTATTTCATATGTTTCATGATGGAAATTAAGTAGATATTACAACTTTTCTAGAAACCTGTACGAAGTAATGCTGCAACATCATTTCCATTCAAAAAACTAACCGAACATTCATATATATGTATAAAACCCTACCTTTGGTAACATCAGTGGCTGCACTTCATAGCTGAGGCCCAACACCTCCGCAGATCCTTTGGCCAGATAAGAAAATATAACGTCCTTCTCTCTTACTTTTATGCAATTGGTGAGGCATAATTCTATTCTTGAAGCTGTGGATTCACTAGCAAGTACTCACAGTTCAATGTAGCCACATAAATCCTTTATTGTGAATCAATTTGAGTGTTATGAGTTGCTTTTGAAAGTAGCAATTATTGCACGTTCCATTTTGTACAAGTATGTTCCGACCAGAAACCTTTTCCAGATCACGTTTATTTGTTAGATCTATTTAATTAGGTAAGGTCTATATAAAGTTATACAATGTGAGTACATGTAAAGAACACCTCTGAAGAAATTGCTAAAGGCTACATCTACGAATAACGCAGTAATTGGGTGCCCCCTATTGGCCCCCCCTAAAAATAAATCCTAGAATCGCCACTGCTTACATATTTAGAATAATGTTACACAGCAAGCTCTTGTTGGTTTTAAACTTGTTTTAAATACTGATAAAACTAAGTTCATGATCTTTTCTGGATGGATCCTGACAAACCTGTCCATGAAAATTGAAATGAAAATCGGGTTTCTTTACAGAAACGGATCCTGTTTTTCATTAGAAAGTAGGGAGAGGATTGTCCAGGTGACAATCTTACCCATATTTGACTACGGGGATGTCTTGTACATGCATGCCTCGAATAGTACCTTAAGACCCTTGGACACAATTTATCATAGCACACTGTGCTTCATTACAGGTGATGGTTTCCGAACTCATCACTGTGCTTTATGTAGTTCAGTAGGGTGGTTTTCCCTTTGTGATAGAAGGAAATTACATTGTATTTTATTCATTTATAAAGCATTGCTGGGCAAACATCCTTCCTACCTCAGAAATCTTTAGTCCATTAAAATCACAAATCAGCATATCAGATCACGAGAGTGGATTATGTTAGAGGCGCCCAGGGCTAGAACAAATCTGGGTTGTCCCACTTTTTGCGTATTTTCACCTTGTTTGTGGAATAATTCTCTGGATACTCTGAAGCTAGATTGCCTTATCCTGTTCGAGTCCTTCAAGAAATTAGTTTTGGATATGCCAGATGTACTTGCCTTTAGTTTTAATGTAGGACATGCCCATCATTATTCTCCGTCCTATGTCCTTATATGTTTTTATTTATTTTATTATTATTATATACACAATTATTAGAGGTCCAAGCACATAATGCTGCCTGGAACCCTATTGTTTTTACTCTGATTATTATTAGGGGTCCATGCATGCAGTGCTGGAACCCTATTGTTTTTACTCAAATTGTTTTTGTTTTTTTTTCCCACCACTCTTGCAATTTTGCCCATAAAACCAAAACTGTCCATCAAAAAGTCACCAAATTTGGTTAGGAAATTCAAGGGTTATGTGATGAATAATTGTCTGCAATATAGCGACCATATGCCAAACGACCTATGCAGTTGTGAGGGCGGAGCTTGTATCCATAGAGCGTTCCTTGCCCTCCAGTTGATCAATGAGGAAGGACGCCACCGCAACAGGGTCACCTTATTTCATGATAACAAAACTAAAAGAAACGAGAGGCATAAGCTAGGAACTATGGCTCCTTTGCACGATTCGATTTAACTGTAGCCTACTTTAAGCTTGGTTTGAGAGAACTTATTGGACACAGTGGATGAATTTAATATCAGTATGTGTACTTTGAGGAGGATTTTGAAATGCATGCGATTGTACCGAAGGAAGGAACGAATCCGACTCTGTTGAGGTAGCGTCGTTCCTCATTGATCAACTGGAGGGCAAGGAATGCCCTATGGGTAAAAGCTCCGCCCTCTTAACTGCGTCCAAGCTGGATATGTGGTCACCCAAAGTACAGTACATGCCAGTTCAGTTGGGGACGCATGACATGTGACAGACAATAGCCTAGAACATGTTATCATGAAATACCGCAACAATTTCATGTAATAACGTAAAACATTTTATGTAATTACGTGATACTAAGCTTTATCATCACGAAATAACGCGAAAATTATATAGTATAAACGTGAAACTTCACGTAATTGCGTGATACTGAGCCTTATTATCACAAAATAATGTGAAAATTACATTGTAAAAATGTGAAACCTTTCACGTAATTACGTGATACTGAGCCTTTTTTTCGCAGCAATACGCTTCCGTACACATTATAGGCATCCGCTATATGAACATTTAATCCACCTTTTGCTGTCCACTAAAAGAAAATACCCATTAATTTTCATAAAATGACAACTAACGCCAAGAAACATTCAATGGCATCAAATATTGCGCATTGTGATCATTGTACATGTACAAAATGCGTTTTAACATTTACCTGATTTTACTGGTCGTGTTACGCTGGCGTAGTGGGTAGTTCAACAACATAGTGGAGAAGTAGCTACTTCAATGACGGGGTGTCCAATCCAGCTTGGCGTGATCTTTCAAACTGAACATTTTCTTAAATTTATTGTAGTCATTAGTGTCGCTCTCATAGATATAGCCACCAAAACTGCTTCCGTTCAAGTGAACCAACTTATGAATTCTTCTAGTATTGAAAATACTGAAATATAATAGTGCCGGAACATCAGTGCCACTTCCACCGTGTATGTAATTAGTCTATCATACGCATAAATGAGTGTGGCGCGTTCAATTCCTCTTATTAATTTCCGTTTCTGCTCCAATATCTCAAATCCTAGATCCAACAACAGCAAAGTATTCAGTTTCTGCTGCAATGTCTCAAAGCCGAGACCCATGTATTTATAATGCAAATACACAGACCAGTAAATATGAGTGAAGTTGACGCCCAGCCAGCCAGCCAATCGTTGGCCAACCAATCGTTGATGTTCTTCCCCACCAGCTAACCAATCACTGAACAGCCAGCCAGCCAACTGTCGGTCAACCAATCGTTGATGTGCTTCCCATCCGGCCAACCAATCGCTGCACTTCTTCCCCGCCGGCCAGCCAATATTTGAACTTGATCACTCAGGCAGCCAGTCAGCCAGTCACTCACTCACTCACTAAGTGACACTGGACATTTATAGGGGCCTGGCCGCTGCCCAGCCCAGCCCAAAAATGTCTGTAATGTTGCTTAGTGTAGCTTTAAGTGGGTGCAATAAAGCACATGAAACATTTCTTCCATCATTGCAGTGGCACGATTGGTGGACATTAATAGCTAAATGTGGTAGCAGGCCATGATACTGTAGAACAGTGTATTGCAGTAGACAGAGTGTTAAACCAAAACAGTGAACATCATGTGAGAATGAACCTGAGATTTGGATTTTCTATCAGCGCTATAGCTGGAGAAATATCGTTATATTCTGCCCCAACTCATCCCCCCCCCCCCCCCTTTTCTCTTCTTATCTCCTCTCCTCTCACATTCTGTCATCTCAGAGTGGACTGCAGTCACACTCTGGAAACAAGCAATCCTTTTAAGGGAAAAATGATCTAAGACATTCAGTAGAAAGCAAATGGCAGCGTAACAGTTATTTCCGGTGAGCATGGCCAGTTGGAATCCATTGTGAATTCTTCAGAAGTTCCTCCTTGCTCTGCTTAGTATGGAAGACTTTGCATTGCTTAAAGGTAACAAACATTGTTTTTTAACAGTACTTCGTGGACAGCACTGCCAGGTAGCTTTCGAGCTTCAGATTATTCCCTGTGTGAAATTAATCTACAGCACTTCAGAAGTAAGGTAGTATTTCAGGATATATCATGTAAATGAATCTTCACTGAAATATAAAATGATGATGAAGATCCTTTAGAACAAAACAAAGGGAAAGAAAGTTTCAGCAGCCAATCTGATGGTGCCGTCGACGGAAAGTCACTTTTGTGTCCTCCTAAGGTTCACATTCTTTTCATGACATCTGAAGAACCAGCAATTTGTCCTTCTTTAGGGCACATTAATCTCTAGTGTAAATCTGACAAACAAAATATTACATGCTGAAAACTAGGCAACAAGGAATGGAAATAAAAATACAGTATGTTCAAATCATTTTCAATGCATCACATTATTATTTTCCAGTATATTTGTGCAAAAATATTAGAATGCAAAAAGCTTATTCATCATCTGGAGGAGTATACTGCAGTGTATTTCTTGTTGGACTCTCTTAGTCACTGTTGCTCACTAAGATCAATCAAGTATATCAGGGTTATCAGAATGCTTATAATGAGTATGCTTTAAACATTTTTACTGTATCTATCTAACAGACCAGACACCAAACTGCATTCAATTTAAGACTGAAAATACCTTCCAAATTAGGAGCCATATTTCCCTTCCTGTGTGAGATCTATCAATACGCAGACAGACTAATGTCTTATCCTTCTTCCATTTTCCTCAAACTGTAAGGATTACTTAAATACCCAATATAATACCCAAAATACCAGAAACAGGCGTGTAGGCAGCTTGACACCAGGACGCACGTGCATACATTTTTTTCCAAGGGAAAACTTTAAGTAACTGATAGACAATGTAATGAGCAAAATAAAAGCAGAGGCCAATACTTTTTGAGATGATGATCGATAGCGCGTGCCATGGGACTGCACGTGCATCATTACACATACTTGCATCATCCTTGATGGCCCGCGCACACTTTACTGCAACTCAGAATAGGCCCACTTCACATCACAAAGTGGGAAAACTGGAAAGAGGGAAGAATTTCTTCTGCTAGCTTGATTCTCCATGAGTCAGTAGTGGTGGAGTGTGAGTGGTCAGGTATTCCTCAATCAATACTGTTCAAAATCATAAAAAAAGCAACCCTTCCTGTTTACTCATGGTTTTTACACTGAAGACGACGTTAGGAAGAGAAGGATTTAATCCATAAGAAGAGATGATGAATCTGTCCCAGTCAGATTCACGTGAATTGATGCAGGAAAAAAATTAGAGAGATTGCAATGGCGAAAAAAAAAAAAACCGTCTGCGGTGGAGCTGAAGATGAAAAACCAGAGGAAAGTCTGGTGCAGAACTAGTGGAGCATTGACTTTGATGGTCGGCCTGCTGCAGGCAACTAGCTATCTAGCTCCTTCTTGCAATACACATTGCTGACAATAACCTTGCCATTTAAATTTGTAGTGCAATGCCAATAATAAGGGGAATTCACGTGACGTCATCTCCGCTTCCGTGTTTACCGATAGCAGGGGATCCCTCCAGGATCTCCAGATGAACAAAGTTCAACCTCCCTATGTGCATGTAGCCTCACATCGTTATGCATTTCCTTTTTATATCAATGTATAATCAATCACCATACCTCTAACTCTTGGTCAAAGAACTTAATCTTATCTAATCTAATCTAATCTAATCTAATGAAAGCTAAAATTTAAGCTACTAGGCCCACCGGGTTTTATACTGTAGACAATAGATGTGCCAAGCCAGGCACATCTATTGTTATGTTGATATGGTTAACTACTTTGAAACTGCCATGGCCAGTGGTCGTTATCAGCTGAAAAGGCTGATGAATATATAAATTCTTCGGATATGTCCTTAGATTGATTTGAGGATGTTAGCAATGCTATTTATTGGCTACTATCTAGCTGTGTATAACAATAACACATTTCAACTTCTTTTCAGATTTCTTTTTATACTAATATAGACTCGCCACTTTATACTGCATCAAAGTTAACATTACCATGGAGATAAAACATTGTCGCTCTTTTTCTTTCTCACAACAATGTGTCACAAGCCTGGTGCAGTTTCCCTTGTTGCTCCAACAGCAAAAAGAAATCCTTTTTCCAAATCCAGCAAACTAATGCACAATTCAACATATTTTCCTGGACAACGGCAAGTGCGGAGGACGAAAGTCAATTCTTCTGCCCTACTCTCGCTGCTGGTTGTAATGATGGCCGATCGGCGCAAACCCAAACGAACATATAATTATTTAACGGGGCCTTCGGGAGATCAAAGGCGACATGCCAAATAGCCTGCTTTGTAGTAATGTAGTATATCTACATTAACCAGCCCAAATAGCCTGATGTGACATAATGGCGCTAGATGAAAAAGCAATCTTAGCGTCTGTGTTGCTTGCCAACCATTCTGTCAGTGGTGCAGATAGAACCGGAAACTGGGGGGGGGACACAGACATGTCCTTATGACAACAGTTAGTCCTGGCTAGTTCTCAATCATTTTCCTTCATTGACGCGTTTTCCAATTATCGTAATTGGCAACTGAAGACATGGTTTCTCTCCATATGCGATCTAACAGCGATGAAATCATGGGGTAAATTCAGTATAATTGAGGATCGGGGTGGACAAAACATCCGTTTCAAACAATCATTAATCCTGACCTGTTCTCAGTCATTTTCATGATTAACAGAAGGTTCACTCCGAGAGCACTCCACACTTAACAGGTGTTGCTTGTTCTCCCCGATTAGGCAGGACGACAATCATTCATCTGGATGCGTGTTTGCTGAATTTATATCACTGTTATTCAAAACTAGATGATGCGCACTCTATAAGGATGCTAACCCACGCCTCCTGTTGACCTTGACCTTTGACCTTTCAACCTCAAAATGCAAATTTGGACAGGGTACCCAAGAATCATGTAACCCACAAAGCTTGGTCACCCTAGCTTCAGTGGTGGCCGAGCTGTCGCACGGACAGACACACACACACAGACGTTGCTAAATTTTATACTCACGCCCCCTCGTCGGGCGTGGGTAATTACTCGCGGTATTGAGTGAAAAAAGTGGCACGCAGCAGTGAGATAGCCTGAGCTGCATGCTTTTTATAGCCTATTTGCGCAGGTTTGCTGTGCAATTTTGACTAACATTGATTTAAATTGAGCAAATACGCGTCCTACCTAATCGGGGAGAACAAGCAACACCTGTTAAGTGCGGAGTGCTCTCGGAGTGAGCCTTTTGTTAATCAAGTATTTGCCACAAACGTGTCTTAGTCCCCCGCCAGGCAATGGCTAATCGTGTCAAAATGAACAGTGTCTCGGTGTAACCTTGAGAGTAACGCGAAGGTCACCAAAATCGACTGCCTCCGGGGCACCACCCTAATTCATGTTGACATGAAATTTGAAGGAAATCCGTCAATTCGTTCTTGAGATATCTCGCTGACAAGGATTCGGGACGTACGTGCGTACAGTCGTGAATACTATGTCCCGCCGCTTTGCGCATTCGCACAGCGGGGGACAAAAATGACTGAGAACAGGTCAGGACTAATAATTGTTTAAAACGGATGTTTTGTCCACCCCAATTCTCAGTTCTACTGAATTTAGCCCATGATTTCATCCCTGGTAGACTACATAAGCATGCAGTCGAGCAGTATGCAGGTAGCCACTTTTTTATGCTGCACTACTCTGGCATATTGATAGAGTAGCGGGTGACACCTAACATAAACCAATGAATATAAAGTATAAAATAACCAAGATTGCGTCAGCTTATTCTAAAAATATGAATACGCTGAACAGATTATTTTTATCTAGCCTAGCTGGAGAACATTAAAAATGATCGGCAGGTTTGGAAAGCTATGTTCATAAATTGCAGCCTGTTCATACATTGCTGTCGGCTGTTAATCTTGGTTGATTATTGTTTAATTACAACTCCGTATGGGCCTAATTCATCTGAAAATGCGGGGCCGTCTCCGAAGAGAAGGGGAAAAACATGAAAACAAGGGGATGCCGCTGAAAAATATTAAAAGCTTGGTAGTAAGAACTGTCACACTATAAACACTGATCCGAGTTATTCATGGCTAATCTGGGTCGATGTATTGTACTACGAGTTGCGGTATATCGTTCAACACTATTAGGCTAAAGCCTCTTAGAGGATTATTCGTTTTCTGGGAGGATTGAATGGTAAAACCAGGAAATCATTTTCTCGTGTTTTCTGTGAAGCCAAATTACTTTTCATAACGGGGCCACCGCATTTTCAAATTAATTACACAGAGCTGTAATCAGAGCTCCATTTCAAGTATAAAATCGTTTGGCTGCATCACACTCCTCTGCCCGAGTATAGCCTTCTATTTAAAATTATGCCTTTATGGTGCAGAAAGATAGCACAATAATCAACCAAGATTAACAGCCGACAGCAATGTAGGCTATAAACAGGCCTTAATTTAATAATATAACATTAACAAGCTGCGTATTGCTAGACTACATTGATTGTAGCTTGTTTTACCAGCTTCAAACAGTTTGAACAGTCACATTCGTAGCAATTATTTATGAGAAAGGCAGGCTAGGTAAATGATTTGGCCAACAGTTATGCTGAGGGTAAGGCAGACATTTACGATGTGATTGCATTATTCCGAGCATGGACTGTACATTCAGTGGTTCAGAGACAATACCTTAGTGCAAGGCCAGTAAAGACCGCAAAATTTTACTACGTCGAGACACTCCGGACCAGTGGTCCGGACCAGCCCCCTAGTTGAGCGGTACAGTTAGTGCAGTGGATCGAGCTACAGGAACGTACACAGGACAGTGGTCTGAACCAGCCCCCTAGTGGAGAACAGCAGTCACTGCAGTGACTTCTGGACTACAGATTATGGGGGTTTAACATAACATAACAAAACATAACTTAACATAACATGAATGGCAAGAACAGGCCTTTCAGCCCCACTACGCTTGCCAGTTTCTTTATACTATAGTGGAATATATCCCTTCAGATACTGAATGACTCAGTGGTATCTAGCTTTAAGTCAAGCCTGCTCTTGAAAACCCCCTAAGGTCTCTGCCTCAACAATATGGTCAGGCAAGCTATTCCACATTGAAATTACTCTTTGGGTAAAGAAATATTTCTAAATATCAGTGCTAAATTTACCTTTAGTCAACTTCCATTTGTGACTCCGAGTTCTACTCACAACACTTGGTTGAAGGAATCCTACATAATTCACTTTGTTATTCCCTTTAACATATTTAAAGACCTCAATCAAATCACCCCTTAGTCTCCTTTTCCTAAGACTAAAGAGATTAAGGATCTTCAGCCTCTTCTCATAGCTTTCATCTTTTATACCTGGAATAGGCTTAGTGGCTCTTCTCTGAACTCTCTCTACAGCCCCTATATCTTTCTCCCCAGAACTGTTCACAATACTCCAGATGTGGTCTAACGAACGTGTTGGACAAAAGAAGCATCACCTTCTTAGATTTGTACTCAATACTTTTGGCAATGTATCCCAGCATCCGATTACCTAATTAAACTGCTACGGCACAATGGCTAGAACCTGTGATAGTTTAGTCTGCAATCACTCCCAGATCTTTCTCCTGTGGAGCACATTCCAGTTTTAAACCTCCCATGAAGTATTCCCGTCTAATGTTCTTATTACCTACATGTACAACTTTACATTTTGCTAGATTAAATTTCATTTGCCACATTTCTGCCCAATTCTGGATTCTATCCAAATCATCCTGAATCACTTTAGTGGACCTGAAACTATTTGCCAAACCCCCCAATTAAGTATCATCTGCAAATGTAGCCAATCTGCTCTCAATATTCCTATCAAGGTCATTAATGTAGATGAGGAACAGCAGGGGTCCCAACACCGATCCCTGGGGGACGCCACTCCCCACCATACCTAGCTCAGATGAGATACCACTGACCACCACTCTTTGTGTTCTGTCTTGTAACCATTTTTAAATCCACTTCAGAATACCTCCTGTAACTCCAATGGAGCTCATTTTAAAAAATTAGTCTCTTATGCGGTACTGAATCAAATGCTTTCTGAAAATCCAAGTATATGATGTCATAAACCCTGCCCTGGTCATAAGTCCTGGTGGCCTCTTCAAAAAATTCCAGAGGGTTTGTCAGGCATGACCTTCCCTTCCGAAAACCATGTTGGCTATCCCTCAAGATACTGTTACATTCAAGAAATAAGTCCAGTTCATCTTTTATGATAGATTCCAATATTTTGCACGCAATGCAAGTTAAACTGACTGGCCTGAAGTTTCCTGGCTCAGTACAGTCCCCTTTCTTATATATTGGTATCATTTTGCCCTATTTCCAATCATTTGATATTTCTCCAGTTTCTAAAGACCGTCTGAAGATGGCGGATAGCGGCTAAAAGATGATCTCACCAACTTCCCTGAGCACACTAGGATATTAGCCATCAGGACCCGCCGCCTTATCTGCCTTTGGTTTATGCAACTTGTCTAATACTTCGTTATCCTGGACCTCAATTTCCGCTAAATAATCTTGAGCATTGAAGATGCCCTCTGGCCAAATAAAGACCCCCTCTGAGGTAAAATTCTCACCAAAGTAACTGTTAAAGGCATCCGCAATATCCTTTTTATCATATGGCAGTGATCCATTTTTATTCTTTATGTACTTAACCTGCTCTTTCACTTTCCTTTTTCTGCTACAGTGCTGAAAGAAGCTTTGAGGTTTCATGAAATGAACCAAGTGTGACAGCCAGTAAAATACAAAAAGAAGGCTTTATTTCTGAAGGGGGAAACCCCCCAACAGAGCTGGCGACAGTACAAAATCCACAATCCAAAATCAGAATCCAAGGGGCGAAATCCAGAACCATAAACAGGGCACCAATCACAAAAATCGTAGTCAGACAAAAATGGGTCAATAAACAAGAATACGGCAAAGTACTGGGAGAAGGCAAAGCTTGAGGTCTAGGACGGTCCAGACAGAAAGATAATCACAATGATACAAGGTGAGAGAATCGTGGCACAGGTGGCAAGGGAAGTAACAATCTGTCAAGGAAGTGCGACAAACAGACACTTAATATACATTTCTGGGAGGTCACATGACAAGGGAACACAGGTGCAATCAATGGGAATGATAACAATGGAGAGATACATTGGGAACAAACTAATTACATGAAATTGGCCGTAGCCAAAACGCAGACAAGGATCACAAGACAGATGAACAGCTCCAGTCAAGGAGTTCTAAAGTGCATAGATAATGAGAGAAAAGACAGCCAAAGCAGTTGTGGAGACCCACAGAAACGCAGCAGAGATAATTAGGGAAAGACAAAAGATCGTTAGTCAATTAGTAAGTGCAGCTATACAATACTGAGTGCTCGTTAGTAAGTTAGTCAAATATACAATGTCAGAGTTGGTTAGTAATTATCCAAAATACAAACGGTTAGTATGTTTTAGTAAAATAGCAAAAGCAGGAAGAAGGAAGAACACGAGATAATGAAGGAATATTGAAACCCAGAAACCAATAAATCACCCGAAGGAGTGGCACGCTAAACAAGGGACTGTGAGCAAAGACAACACTCATGACAAGACGAGGGGAGACGAAGTGCAATGCATGGGGCTGAAAACATGGCCTGGATAAACTGAAACTAAAACATGGAAAATAATAACAAGAAATCAAATTACCAAAACACAATACATGATTCAACGGATGGTCAGGCATAAGCAGAAGTACAGAAGCACACAGGTCAGTCAAAACATGGCACAAGGCCAGGCACAAAACTTGATACAAGGGCATGGCATAGAACATGGTACATGGCATGGCAGATGCAGAATCACAACAGAAGCGCTTGGGGTTAGGTTTTGCCCCCTCTGCAGTTTGTCTTTCATACAGTCTTCTAGCATTCCTCAGCTCTTTTTTGGCCACAGCCCGCATTTTACAGTATTCAGCCTTAGTGTTCTCATTGTTATCCTTTATGTACATCTTATAAAGATTCCTCTTTCCCCTCAAAATCCTACAAATACTTTTGGTCATCAACCGAGGATTCTGCTTTTTCAGCTTACTTTTGGACACCTTTGGAATGAATCTGCATTGTGATTCAAGCAAAACCCTCTTAAATCTTTCCCACATGTCATTTATGGACTCACAGTCCAGGAGTGTCTCCCATTTTATTTCACTTACTTATGAGCGCATCCTGTCAAAGTTTGCTAGCCTAAATTTGAATATTTTTGTTTTTGAATACACCTTTTAAATTTCCCATGAAACATCAAAATTAACGGCAGAGTGATCACTTGTCCCAAGTGGCTCCAGTACCTCAACATTGCTTATTCTATCTGGGTCATTACAGAGCACTAAGTCTAAAATCACCTTCTCTCTGGTAGGTTTATTAACATACTGCACCAAGAAATTATCATTTACAACATCTAGAAATTCTTCCTCCGCCCTACCCTGTCCTTTCACCATTTCCCAATTCATACCAGGATAATTTAAGTCTCCCATAATAATAGTCCCTCCACCTCAACAAGCTTGTGTAACCCTCTTCAAAAGCATTTCATTGACTGTACTGTCCAAAGCTGGTGGTCGATAGCATACTCCTATGTTTAAACCTGTCTTGTGTTTGCCAATGAGCCTGACCCAGATATCTTCACAGGACAAGGAATGTTCAATTTTGGGAATTTCCTGTACATTTATGTTTTCGTTCACATAGATAGCTACGCCCCCTCCTCGCCTATTACATCTATCCTTCCTAAAGAGCTTATAACCTTCTATATTATATTCATCTCCATTCTCTTCACTTAGCCACGTCTCTGTAATCCAAACTATGTCATAGCCCTCACTAATCATTACAGCCTCAAGTTCTGGAAATTTATTTTTTTATGCTTCTTGCATTTAAATAAAAACATTTCAGGTTATTACTAATGCTCTTCCCCCTTGATTTCCCATGTGGCCGCTGCTTCAAGCCCCCCACTACGCTTTGTTGCTTTAAAAGTAAATCATTGATAGTGCATGTAACGCCGTCAGCTTCCATCGGGGCAGTCTGCATTTCCCTATGTGTAACACTCACCAACCTCCCTGCCTCCCAAGTCCCTAGTTTAAATAATCCTGTGCTACCCTCAACATATGCTGACCCAGTGCAAAGGTACCCCTAAAACAGTTTACAACACATGAAATATAGGTCATATGTGTTTTTAAAATGGCCTATAAACATTTCATTGCATCCTTCTTCACGGTTACAACTTTCCACAAGATTGTACCAGTACACCAGCACTACCATTCTACGTATTTTAATGTAGACTCTTGGAAGATTAGCTAATGAGCAAAAAGAGATCAAAATAAATGAAATCGAATTCCATAGTCTCATACACCACTAAACTAAGTTACCGCCCATCTCATACATTCATCTACACAGCCAAGCCCATTAAACAATCCTCCCGGGCACCGGTCTGCATGTCACTGCCGTTTTAGAAAGCTGGTGTCCCAATATATCCTGTAATCCATGTCCTGTGATTTGGCGAGTACTGGAATATTTCACTGTTAATCCATTTAAATCCTCAATGACAGCCAAGTAGCTCAACCACTAAATCAACTGAGTGGTGCTGCCACGTACACCTACTCATCTACTCTTCTCAACACCACAGAAAGACCATTTTTTTAAAAAATGACAAATGTCTGGGCATTTTTCTGGGTAATTTCAACACATGAAAGAGTTGTGATGTCTTACACTACCAGTCAAAACTTCTTGCACACCCTAAAATCTTGTCAAGTCTTTATCTTACATATATATTTTCAATGTAAGAAATCACTGGAACCCGATACTTGTTCACTACAAATAATAAATTTACAAGAAAAATCCACAAGGAATCCAGCACAGGTGATTGAAATGATCAGCTGGCTATCAACCCCCTGAAGCTTCTTGATAATGAGTAGATCACTTGAATCACCTGTGCTGGAGCAGGGAGATCTAACACATGCAGGACAGGCGGTCCTACAGGAGAGGTTTGAGAAAAACTGGATTAGACCATCGTTACTGATCTGCTTAAATATTGACAAAATTATTGATCCTGTTTTTTTTCTATTCGTTTTGTTGGTTTATACATTGGGCCTCAGTTTTCCTATCTTTCTGTAATACAATCAATATGAGACCATTACACAAGAACAAAATATAAATATGAGGCTATTACACAGGAACAAAATTTTAAAAAAAATTGTAACAATTACAGAAAATATTGGGCCATGCAGAAAATTTTGACCAGTAGTGTATTCTAAGGGATATGGAGTGGGCACAGAATGATCTGGACACAGATGTTCTTTTGTTCAATGCTCCCTGGCTGTCTACACTCCCCATGATGCCATACCCATCAGAGCCAGCTGCAGAACATGAATTACCAATTCATGAATTGCCAATTCCCCCCCTGTCTCAAGCACATCTCTGCAAGCAAGGAATACGCCTTGGTGGAGTATGTATATTTTTGAAAGGGGGTGACAGCTAGGTTGTGCTTCAAGCTGTGATTCTGACCATTAGATTTCTCTAAGACAGATGCCTCATCTCCCCTCTCTTCTAACCTCCATCAAGGCAATGATACTGGCGTTGGCAAAAGTAGGAGGGAGGGAATAAGGCACAGCAAGGCAGACAGGCAAGCCAACAGATTGTCAAGCTCCCCCAGTAGTGGCAGCATTGCATCATGTTGCCCTGGAAACAGCAGGCGCCAGAAATGAGATCATACCCGGCACTGGGTCCTGCAGCTGAAAAGCTGCTAGGGAAGAGATACAAAAATCTGGCACTCCAGGCCAGTAACACTGCAGACATTTTTTCCAACGAAGACTAATTTAAACCTGGGGCACCTACACAGTGAAATATATGGCCTGTCCTTGCCATCAATAGATTCATTAACCATCAGGTAGAAAACAAACCCACCCCTACTCATTTTATGCAAGTAATTAAGATATGCCGAAAAGGTGGCTAGAGATCATTTATAAAGCAAGAACTTCAGCCACCAACTGACAATCTTGGGAACAGTCTGGTCAGTTGGCACAACTGCCACAGGTTTATTCATCTCCGGTCTAGGGACCATCTCCTAATAACCACAGACTCGCTCTGAAAATGTCCAAATAACTGAACCTGCAGCACTCAGTATGCTGCTTGCTTAGATTAGGAATCTTTTCCCTGGACCAATAATCTGCCATAAAGGTGTATTCTTTGATGCTCCTTTTCCTAAATCATGCAGTTACATTCTCTGGCTCATTTACACTTTGCATTGGTGATTTCAAATTGAACTGAGTACTGAAGCATCCCAAGACTTACTTACTGGCTCAAACAACTGACGTGGACCAAACGCCTCTCAAAAAAATAACATCATTAGGGTCAAGGGCACTACCTACAGATCGACAAACTAGGCTCTAAATATACCACTCCATATCAAGCACTAAAAAAAAAAAAAAATCAGACCTGCCATAAAATTTCTCCAGATGGATAAAACCTTCAGCAGATGTTTTATCCCTTCAGGCGCTATAGTTTTTGGATCTGAACTCACACCAGTGAGCAGCAGCACAGCCATGTTTCCATGCTTCAAGGCCGCAGCAGCTGGAAACTGTTTCTCTGTCCTGCAGGACTTATGGCAGGATTTTTAATGATTCAGCTTTATTTTGTTCAAAGAAATTATAAAGCTTGAGCGGCAAATCATTGGGTGGCTACAAATCATTGGAGTGTATGAAACTCTACTCTCCAGACAGAATCCACAAACTCTGCATTACTCATAATGATTATGCAATTAGCAAAAACTGAGCAAGTAGAATGCTGCCGCACTTTCTGTAAATATAAGGTGAAATCAGGAAATTGGGAACATCAGGTGAAATGGGACAAATAGGGTTTTCCATCTTGCACTCTTAAAATATTACCAACCTATGAGCAAGCATGCTAATGCATTGCTGCCACAAATATCCTTTACATGAAACAATTATTTTTTATTTCTCTGAGATAACTTTTTTGAAATCACTCGTCCCTGAACTTGCAAGGCATGCTTATATATGCTCCTTTTGGTATACGAGTAGACAACTGCAGTTAAAAGAATGTGTCTATAACACCAAATTGGATGTATGATGTAGTATTTTATCAACTGTTTGACTAATATCAAAATATTTTGCACAACGTACCTTACTTTTTAAGGGAAAGAGTTTTAAGTGACTGTCCCATTTTCCTGAAATGCATTTGGTAAAATGGCACAGAAAATTATGCTAAAATAGGACACTTCTCTGAAGTGCAACCCACATGTTTCTGGGCTGCCAGGTGCCATAAAATCATGCTATTGTGTGCCACCCTGTCATATTACAGACATTTTTAAATATCTTTTTCACAGTAATATATTGAAGATGATGCAATGAGTCCATGCCAGCCACAGTAGCCCACAATTAGCCACCAGCAAGCACTCACATGCATGTGTCTGTGCATATCATACCCATACAATGCAAGTGTTTGCGCATGTATGCACTCTTGCATGCATCTCTCTCTCTCTTTCGCGTTCACACATGCACGCACACACAAATACACATACACATGCGGCAGGCAGTTACAGTATGGGAGGCTTTGAAAAAGAATATTAAAATGTCCCATTTTACCTTACTAGCTGACCCATTTTACATGAGCATGTAATCAGAATGAGGTTGTGTTCTTGATGTGTTTGAAGTTTCAAAGTTTCTGAAGTATTTTCCTTGGCAACATATTTTCTTTGTTATGGATCACTTCTATATTTTAACGATGTCTAAAAGTAACAATTAAGGTAGTCTTCAGAATTTTTTTTTCCTCCACTACCCACTAGTATTTTTCATAAGACATATATAACATACATATGACAATACTAAGGCTGAATGTTGTAAAATGCATGCAAAGGTCAAATATGAACCGAGGATTGCTAGAAGACTTTACAAAAGGCAAATTGCAGAGGCTGCAATATGTAATCCAAAATGTTTTTTCAGTCCTGTCTTAAACAAGAGTCATCAGAAGATGACATATCCCCTGGGCCCGATTATTTGCGAAAGTTTTGTCAATCCTACACCTTCAAAGAAATTCAAACAAGAAGTTGAGGTGATTTTCCTCTGGAATTATCTGCAAGTATGTACTGGCGATATCTACCAAAGAATGTGAACCACATGTTGGCAAAGGTAATAAAACAAGTAGATCAGAGGGATCTAATAGCTGCGACCTGGCCTAGCATTCGTCACGTGGCCTAGTGTCCATGACTGGTGGTTTCTTGTACAAGTGTGATCTTGAAATTGGCAAATGACCTTTAAAATCAATAGGGAACCCCTCCTCTATAACAAGAAGCTTGTTCTAAGATTTCATAGCCATTCATTGAATTCAACTTGAGTTATGGTGCGAAAACCGTCAAATCGGGCAAAATTGACACTGGCAAACACGGACGGACGGATGTCAAACTTATATCCCCCTCACACTTTGTGTTGGCGGGGGATAAAAATTAAAACCTAAAAACCTTAATTTTGAAAATACAAGTGTTTATATTGTTTATAAATTTTCAGGAAAAGTATTACGTATAAACGCGGCAATTTTATATAAAAGTATTCCGTAGGGAATGAGTTAATCTCTTCAGTCTTAGTAAAAGGAAAGTCTGGGCTGATCTGATTTAGGTCTCTAAAAATGTAGAAGGGATTAAGAAAGATAACTCTGTAGAATTACTAAAGCCAAGTGCTGTTCATAGAACTCAGAGTCACAAATAGAAGTTAGCCAAGCGTAATTTTTTTTTTCATCGCTAATTTTGGGGAATATCTTTTCAAACAGGGAGTGATCTCAGAGTCGAATAGCTTGCCTGACCATATTGTAAAGGCAGAAACTGAGTGTTTTCAAGACCAGGCTTGATAAAGAGCTAGATTCTGCCGGGTCCTCAAATATCTTCAGTGTTAGGTTGAATTTAGTGATAAGAAAATGGCGAGTACAGTTGGGCTAAATGACCTGTTCTCACCACTCGTTATGTTATGTTATGTCTTATGAGTACTGAGCTACATTTTAACTGACATTTCTACACATTTTCCCCAGACTAGGCCAATCTTCTATGATCATGTACCTTCTGATTGTCCCTGTCTAGCGGTGTGTGAATACGTGAATAGGAAGGAAGCAGCAAAGGTACCCAGTGCGCCGAAGTAATACCTGCACAAAGTTCTCCTTTCTCCACTTCACATACCTAAATACATCCATTGCTGACCACTCATACACACCCGCATCCATCACTTGCTCTTCATTCATTGAAACAATTCCAATAACATCTATTTCCAGACAAAGAATCACATGACCCCAATAGTTATATTCTGGCATTTGGCAGACTTGTGCAGGAAAACAATATGACGCTTCACGGATTTGTTCAGAATATTCAGACCATTATCAGCCACAGGGTTCTCCTGTGATGAGGGACTTGTTCAAAACATCTTTCAGCTTAGGGTGGATGAGTTTCACATCAGGTTCTACCTCACATCAGGTTTTACCTTTGGTGCTCTGGGTCCATATGACCAAGAGCACCAATAAAAAAAACATCCTCAACAAAAATAAAGAAAATATGTCTCACATTATAAAACAAAGCAAATAATCAAATGTTAAGTTCATTAAGATGGGGAAACTACATAGATCTACTGTAGCTCAATCTCATTTTTAATTAAAATTACTGGGGTCAAAACTATCAATAATACTTGCAAATGCCCCAGGCAAAGATAATATTTATGCATATTTGCCTGAAATTTGTGATTAGATTACAAAATTACCATCCTCTGTGTAGATATTTGCAGGATCATTGACATCTTAGGGTTTGCACTTCTGGACTGGATTTCAATCTAAATTGAAAATATAAATAAAGCCCAGGGACTGAGATGTATACTTCAGAAAAAGGCTGTTGTATTCATGTGACAATTTCTGAGCACATTTGCCCAGAAAGCAGAAAAGCGCTATATAAAATTGATGCATTATTATTATTATTATTATTATTATTTGTGGTCAATCCTTGCAGGAAAATGCATATATCACCAAGTTTCACTCTACTAACCATTGTACTCATTGCACACAGGGGTAACACAACCTTGCATCACTTTCCCCTTTTTCTGGCTAGATTGCTACCATTCTACACATTCTATACTTTTAAATAATGCCTTTCCCCTACTAAGCAGTATTTTTTATCCATTTATGTATTATTTAGAACTCATTAATTCACTCATAAAGGTCAACTGCCAACTGTCTTGGAGGAATTGACATTTCTTTTGCTTTTTCCTTGGTAAGAGATGACATAGTGATTCTCGATGCATTTTACCATATTTTTTACCCTGTAGTGAAATAGGATGTCAAAGAATGACACAATGTAGTTTCTCAAGGCTAAAAAGGAAAAATGTTACAAATTTAACAGAATATAAAATTGATTTCATTGTACAATTATGGGTAGAGGTGTCTCAGGTAAGTTTGGCTGCCGAGCGGAGCTCCATGTTCAGGCCAACCTCCGCAGTCAGGCCAGCTCCATGGTCAGCATTCGATAACACAGAAAATAATGTTGAATGATTGACAATTTTGCTAAAGTAATTTAATTCTCAAATATATTGTTTAGTTTGAAATAAACATGAATGAATGTCAGACTCGAGATCCGTTCACGCCCTTTAGGTCCTTCAGTTGTCTGCAGAACTGCTTTTTAATACATGATTCAGTGACCTAAAAATACCTGGCCAAGTTTGGACATTAAAATTCTTAAGGCAAAGGCTGTAGCTAAAGAAGGAAACTCCTCAGTAAAATAAACTATGAAGGGAATAATGACCAGCTGTGGAGGCTTCTGTTTTGAAACATTTGACCAATACCAAATATTTGAACCATTGTAAATGTTGCGTTTTAAATACACTCAATGCTCAGTATGGCAAGCCACTCTATTATGACAATGAATCGAACATTGAGGCCATTCAGGCAATTTTACTCAAGTTTTACTCAAAAAGCCAAGTAGAAGTTATCGATTCGCTTGCCCCACATAACCAACGCTTACACTACTTACGCTACTAACTCATTTAGTAGCTTGGTGTCGGAATTGCATTTTTGAATTGCGGCCCCGGCCAGCACACAGAATGCACCGACCACCACTCAGCTTTTCCCGACCGGCACTATTTTTTCTTAGATCAGTTAAAATGAGCGCATCCAGCGTCTAATAAAACCTCTAGAAAAAATGCATAAATGACCTCAAATATGCTCCCCCTTTCTATTATTTTCAGAACAGCAAACTTTTTTTGCACGCCCTGGCATCCTGGCCGCGTCCTGGCTGGTTCTCAATCAGATTCCTTTGTTGACACGTTTTCAAATTATCGGAACAATCCATTGGCAATTGAAGACAGCGATAAATGATGGGCTGAATTCAGTACAGATACATAATTACCCATGCCCGACGAGGAACGTGGGTATACAGTTTAGCACCGTCTGTCTGTCTGTGTATGTGTGTGTGTCTGTCCGCGCGACAGCTCGGCCACCACTGAAGCTAGTGTGACCAAACTTTGTGAGGTGGATGATCCTAGAGTACCCTGTCAAAATTTGCATTTTGAGGTCCAAAGGTCAAAGGTTAAGGTCACAGGGTCAACAAGAGGCGTGGGTTAGCATCTCTATAGAGTGCACATCATCTAGTTTACTGAGTAATAGGCCTACGAAAGACAAACTGCTCTGAAACTTCCGCGCTAGCTTTTTTGCACATCAGGCGATTTAACTTGCGCTTGATGATCGTTTAAATTTTTAGTTTAAAATCGGAAAAACTTCCTTGCATACAGATTTCCATTCCGCGCGAGAATCGCTAAAATACTCGTGATTGAATAATGACTGACCCGTGTTCCAGTGAAATATCGCCTCTCAATCTCGGTATAGCGAGGGTTGATATAAAAAGTGAGACTCAGCAAATAAAGATAAAAAGCGTGAGGCTCATGCCATATGCATGCAAGTTGACAGGTACTGTATGCAATTTTGAATAAAGCTGATTTAAATGCAACAAATAAGCGTCCAGATAAATGACTGTCATCTTACTTTAACGAGGCGAACTAGCAGCACCTGACAGTGTGGAATACTCTCTGAGTGAATTTTTTGTTAATTATGAAAATAACTGAGAACAGAGCAGGACGAATTCCACATTTCACCTTTGGTTCAGGATCTAAATTTTAAAGTTGTGTTTGCTCCCTGGGTAATAATAATTTCAATTTGCTTGATATAATGGAAGGGCCAAGGGGTCTTATCTGCCTTGATCTGCCCTGCTCTGCCTATAACTGACTCCATCTTACCCGAAGCCTCACCTATCCACTCCTCGTACCTAAATCTAACCAACCCAACCAACAAAGGCCACAAGTACGAGCCAACCAGAGGCACAGTCATGACATCAGCATTCAGGAAAAAATGGCCTGACCGACTCCCACAGCAACTACGTTTATTTCCAAAATATACATAAGTTCAGGTATGACATCACTTCAAAGATTGGAAAATTCCAATGGAATGAGAAACAGGAAATGTTCCAGATGTTTTATTTTTTGACATTGCCAGGAAAAGTTAAAACAGATTTTACACAGTGAATTTTACATTGAGCTATATAGACCAAAGCAGCTACCATTCTCGTGGTTATTCCTATAAGGTTGTTTATGGGAGCTCTGAGGAGCAATGAGCAAGGACACATGAAAGCAGGCCTCCCAGAAGGCTTCAGCTGAAAGCCGCGATGATGAAGTCGATCGATTAGACGACGGCAGCAGGTCCAGCTGTGCCGCTGTCATCAGAAACCGGCGTTGCTTCACGTGACATTTCAGAGAAAAGAGCATCTTATTTCTATAAAAACTAATTTCCTCTCCCCTCCAATGGTCTCCTTGCATCTCTCCATGCAAACTGCTCGTGACTTTTTCACCAACGGTCTACATACAAAATGACTGTAAAATATTAAATACAAAAAATGAGAAAAAAACGCGTTAAAGTAAAACCTACAGTATTCCCATATATTTGATCATTGGATTATCCAACACATTCTCATCCCAACTCGCCATAAAGTGACGCTACCTGACCACGCGTCGATATACGACGAAAAAGCTTTTGGCGTCCTTATTTTACGTTTATGATGACGGTTCGGGTCAAGAGTCAGGGGGTGGGGTTCGTTTTAAACTGGCGTCAAATAAGGACGCCATAAGCCTCCTTTTCGTCGTATACCGACGCTGTCGGGTATAGTCACTTTATGACGAGTCAGGATGAGACTGGACTCGATAATCTGTGTTGTTTCTATGTGCAGCCGTTTCAATTAGCCAATAATTCAGGACCTGAACGTGTCATGACCTTCAGTCATGTATTTCAGTCATGTAGAGCATATCTACAAGAGCATCATCGTAGCAATATTGTTGAATCTTTTTAAAACGAAGTGCCTGTTCGCACTTATTTAAGTGCGTCAAAGCACAAAAATTGATCGAAATTCGCGTTAGACGCCCTTATAACTGCCGCAAAGACGCGCATTGCTCCATTGCCCACACTTATTTTAAGTGTGTCCAAAGCCAAAATTTTTTTCTTGGCCAAACTTATTTTTTAAGCTGTGGCAAAGGGAAATTTTCAGCATTGGCCACACGTATCCGCGAAATATGGCCACGAAAAAAATTCAGCATTGGCCACAGGTCTAAGTGTGAATATTATCGGCCAATTTAAAAACTCATTCCCGGCCATAAGCTTTTCAATGAAAATTGTATGACTCTGCAGTTTACAAAAGACAGACCAAACTTCTTTGTATATTTAATGGGAAAACACATATAACAGGACAGTAGTAATTATAAACATATTCTGCAATTATTTACGCTCACCAACAGTATCGTTTTAAATGCTCTTCGAACGCGAAAATTCCTGGAGGGAACAGCATCCAAAGGGGGGTCCGAAACATCCAAGACAATACAGTCTGTCGTCCTGTTCAGATGAGCCGCTCGCCTTCATGCAAATCAGCGAAGACAAAAACTGCGCAGTATTTTCAAGTTTGTTTTGCTTCTGCTTTTCTGTAGCCTTTCACTTGACTTTCTAACAACAAAACAATACTTTATGGAGCCGGTTCCTAATTCCAGCTAATTTATTTAAATTTATAATACTATCAGAATAGTTGTAGATGACAGAGCAGACGGCTGGGTAATGTAGCCTACCGGATTTCGTGAAAGAAGAACAAGTTATCTACAACAGAGCTGTTTTTTTTATTTTTTTTTTTTTTCTGGTTCATTCAGAATTTCTCCGACAGCGACCCAGTCCAGCCATATGAATCGATTCATTTTTCTCAGTGCCACGCAAATCGCATCTTCGACTCTGCTCACTTGAGACCGGGGATAACCATCAACCGACAACAATTCACCTCGGTAAAAAACTGATTTTCATTCTAAAATAAAATAAAATAAAATAAATAAAAAAACATTTGAAAAAAATCAACGATCTTTATAAGTCTGTAGGCTAATTTATAAAACCATTCTAAAACTGGCCAATAGTAGATATAGTAACATTTTCAGAGAAAAATAGGCCAACAGTTTAAGACCTATTCTGATTTACGAGTTCAAATTCATAAAACTAACCCAATTTGGCCAGTGAAAACGTCAGCTTAGCATAACAGTTGCAAGCGACGCAATGACACAGCAAAAAGTCGCAAAAATTAAATCAATATATAACAAATTAACGCGATTATAAAAAAAGACTAATTTGGCTCCCACATCTAAATAACATGGAGCTTACATAATAAATTAAGAGATCAAGCCGTTGATCCGTTAACTTCGCTCTGGCTCTGCTCAACCTCATCCTACAAGTCCTAGGATTCGAAGGCCATATGCTTTTGTAAGAAAACGAACATCAGTTTTAACAATCCACCCTTTGTAACAGCCTATTTTTAGAACGACTTCTCGTACTTCAAAGAGCCCTCGTCCGGCATGAAAGTCGACAATATATAGCTTCGTTTATTCCAAAGGCGGTTCGCAAAAGCGATTAGATATTAATGGAAAATATCAACAGAATCTTGAGCAAAGTGACTTCCGTTGAAAAAAAAGGGGGGAAATCCATCTGCAAAGCCCAGGCTATATCGACTGCCATGGTATTTGTCCAGCTAGACAGATGGCAGTAACTGTCGGTTAATTCCTATTTAATTCTCACAATCTAGATTCAAGCTGGTAGACAATTAGCATCCTACAGACCCCAAGGAGCAGACACATGAGCCCCAAACGCCAAAACACGATCAAGTGGCTATTTGGCAGTTAGAATAGACTGAATCGAGCCCATCTGAGGAAAACGGTTTAAAACACGTCATTTGTGAGGAGCGACAGAAAGGCAGACACGCAGGAATAAGAAAGCACCGTCATGTCCGTGATAACCAACGATTCGACTATTAGGCTACTGCAGATAACGCAGCAGCAAAAAACCGAGATGCCTCAGCATGGGAACACGTTAAAATTACCTTGCGGTGGAAATGCGTCCACTGCCGCGTATTCAATCCGCAGGGAGGTATAATCTACGGACAGTAAATGATGGGCTGTGTTAATACAGAGCGACAAGTCCGGGAACTGGAGTGCGAGCGGACGAGCCGCTTCTCCGAGCGCCGGTGAGAGTGGAGGGAGGGGTCAGAGAGCCGCGCAGCAGACAGATGCGGTAACGCTGTCTGCAGCGATCAGTCGGGCCAGCCTTGCGGTCCAGGGAGGGGCCAGCTAACTCCTAAGATGATGCACCAGCGCTTAACCCATGCTGTCCCAAAGTGAACTCATTTCACTGTTCATCGAATTCTCTTTGTCCTTCCGTTTCAGACTCTTTTTTTTTGAAACTCTGGTAAAGTGACGACGTTCAACGCGCTTTATATCACAGTCAATGTTGAAAAAGAGCCGATATTGTATTCTTACGAAGAAATGACGTCGCCCAACCATTAATATTTTTGGAGGTACGGTTCCAGATTTTTCCATAAAATGATCACACCATAGGCTATACATAGGCCCTAGAGAAAGGTAAAAAAGAAAAGTTTCGCAATGATTAACATTCCAGAGGTCAGGAGAATGTAACAAATAAGAAATGAAGAATATTAATGAATATGAAGAGGTGCTCTCGGAGTGAACCTTCTCAGTTCTCAGTCATTTTCATAATTAACAAAAGGTTCATTCCGAGAGCACTCTACACTTAACAGGTGCTGCTTGTTCTCTCCGATTAAGTAAGATGGCAATCATTCAACGTCATTCTAAATTACAAACCTGTCGACCCTCACGCAAGTAGCCCATTTCTACACTGAATTTAGCCCATGATTTCATCGCTGTTAGATCGCAAATGGAGAGAAACCGTGTCTTCAGTTGCCAGTTACGATAATTGGAAAACGCATCAATAAAGGAAAATGATTGAGAACTAGCCAGGACTAATTGTTGTCATAAAGGACATGTGTGTGTGGTCCCCCCCCAGTTCCCGGTTCTATGGCTAAACTCAAGAAACTTGTCTCCTCATTGCCCAGACGCCTCCTCTTTGTGTTAAAAAGAAGAGGGGATGCAATTACTACTCTTGTGGTATGAATTTGACATCTTGGGCTCCCTCACCAGAAAGCTTCTATGTATGTAAATTCTGTATATTTCTCAACTATTCCAGAAAGTTCTATTTACAACTGGACTAATCTGACATAAGACTAGAAGTGATCACTTATGTATGGAAGGTTCTCAAGCAAGACACAGATATCAAGAAAACTGTGGAAACGTCTGGTAAGTTCTTTAGGGTATATAAATACTTGAGGACTCGTGCAACAGTTAATCTTAGATATAGCAGTTCTTGGACACAGTACAACATTTATTCAGCAGATTATGGGTTCAGTAAAGTCTGTATTTCTTATTCTACATTGTCAGCCTTACAGTTTTTCTTTTCAATTAAATCAATGGACACAGAAATTCTTGGACTTTCTCGCATATCTCCTTTGGGACCATTCCATCATTGTATTGGGACATTTATTTGGATTACATTTGACACTGCATCACATGACTGGGTGAATATTAACCATTTACTTTAAGATTATTCATTTGTTTGCCATCTTGGTTTTAAAGTGCACCCATTACGGTTTTTCTTTATTTTAATGTCCTAGCATGAATCATGCTGTTTTTGTGCGGATTTAAAATATCTGTGTTGGAGAACAACTCAAAATCACCGCCAAAAGAAGCGCTTTCTGCCACAAAACTCACTGCTCCAGAGCTGACTGAAATGCCACAATCGCTTCTGGCCATTTTCTTCATCAATTGGTGATGCCACCATTTGAATTTTCGTGCTAAGCAGATAGTTTGGCACACCCATGAAGCAAGTGGGTTTCGTCCACAAGGCTTAACCAGTATTTGTTTCTAAAGCTGAAATCCATTTATGGTAAGGGGCGTGACGAGGGATGCAAACTCTGGACCAATCACAAGTGAGTGATCAATTTGACCAATCACAGCACACTGGGTTTTTCGGGAGGGCGGGAGCAGGACTTTCAATGGAGCATTTCACAGACAGGTACTGCAGAATTGGCAAACATGAGAAAACTCAAATATTTTTTTTCAACAATGACACATTTCTACCTTTTTTTCGTAGAGTTCAAGAATACAAAAATGATCAGGGAAAAGTCACATAAAAAGAGTACTTTAGTTTTGATATAGCAAAGAAGCTATTATGAATTGAGGATTTCTTAGTAAATACAGTTTCACGTTTGTAAATCAGCACTCTGGCATGTTTGTTTGTGATCAGTCAGAGATTTTTGTGCGTGTAGAATTCCTGTACATAACAATACACAGATAGCAATGTCCATGAATCATTTTCAGATGTGCGTGCTAACATTTTGGATACGCAGTATCCCAAATTCCTGTGTAATCCCTCACACTTGTGTATACAATGGCCTGCAGCACTACTATAATACATATTTGAAAAGCATTCGGCTTATTATCCAAGCATTTCTATACTTGCTAACACTCAGAGGAGGACAACTATACACTTGAATAACCAGCTGGGCACCAAACCTACGCTGCTTTTGTTGAGCAGAAGCAATTAAAACACATACAGGCCAAACAAAGTCTGGCCTGCTTCCATCAAGGTACACCCACTGACAAAAATTTGTAACCAGAAGAAGTGAAACACACTGCTGTCATTAAATCAATGTCACCAAGCCATATCCAGTTATAATCCAACACTCCCAGCTATTCAACAAAAATACTCCCCTCATGGTTTAAAGCTACGACAGGGACAAACTGACCTATAACACAGACACTGTACTGTATCTGGATCATGTTCAGCCAAAGAACATGATGCATCTGGAAATTAGGCGACCAAGATGCTGTGAGCTGATTCATTTTACATTGACATATTTTTGTGATTAGTATTCATTGTTGCCTGCAGTACATGCAAATTGACTGCACTTGCCTAATTAACTGCCTTCTGGCTTTGGTTCCCCAAATTAAAACAGCAATTTTCAGTTTTAAATCCCCAAACCTACATTCTACAAAAACATGACCCGCATACTCCCCACTCAACAGAAAGATTATCAGACTCATTATTACTGTTACAACCCTCATGCGAATGCATTCTGTAGAACCTGAAAGTTTGATTTGGCTTACAACATAGGTCAAAAATAGTGTTGGAACACATGCTCATTACGCTGGTAAAATCTGAATGTTTGCTTTGGGTGATCTGACACAATCCAGAGTCAGCGGTAAACTTTAATACTCCTACAGCCTGCCGGTGAGAGTGGCATCTTTTGCTCTGTTCACAGCAGGAAGCCGGAGCCACTACGTCCAGGCTGCCCAGTGTTCCTCAAAGTTGTATCACAGTCCCCATTGAAATGTAAGCCCAGCTACATTAATCGGCTTAAAACAATCTAAATCTCTATCAAATTCATATTATGTTTACGTTCAATATCCTATTAAGGAACCTCATTTATTTACCACACTATTGGGCTATAATATTCCATTTTAAGGCTTTTCCATGACAACTGCATCATTTTAGCACATATTCCTATCATGTTTGGTCTCTTTATTCTCGGGGGAGTCCAAGGAGTTGAATGGCACATGTTTCATTTCCCTTGGAATTATGGTTCATCTTGTTTGTAAGATTAATTCGGGCAACTACCTAGTCTCCTCTCTATGCAAATTAATCTTATCACCTAGGCCAGTAAAACTCTGATTCGGCCATCCCTTCCTCTACCTTGTTCGGAGGCGTGGTTTGGAATCTTTAAAGGTACGAGATCCTAAGGGGGCGCTCGCTTCTTTCTTTTCCTGTCTCTTCTTTGTCAACATCTGACGCGCTTAGGTGAGTTGGGGAGGGGTCACATGACGCCTTGCTCTGCGGAGCGAGGGGGCATTTGGGTTCTCCCCGACCACGTGGGGCGACTTTAGCTCCGCGTGGCCATTCATCTTTTCCAGGTATGAAAATATTCTAAATCATTCTTCTAAATTATATGTAACTGGTAATTGGCTTAGCGTTGATTTATTTTATCCAAGTTGTGCCTACCTGGTAATTAAATTATTGTTATTCCTTTTCTAGCCTGCGTGGTCTTCGTGTCTTTTCATCTTTTTACTCTTCTTAGTCCCGTCTCGGCGAATACCTAGGGGAATAGCTTATCCTCACTGAGGAACGACTGGCCAGCGGCCCGGTGTGGGAATTGGTTGGTTAAGTTGGTTTAGGCGACCATAATCTACCTATTGTAAGGATTTATATACGTTGGTTCTGAGTTTTAACCTATAGAACCCTTGGGCTAATATATAATCCTAGGTTCATTGTAATATACCAGCAGAGGCTATTGCAATGATGGTTGACTGCCAACCTCTAATCTAACCAACGAACTAGGATTCGAACATGGTGTTAATGCTCAACAACATTAATGTAGCGCCGGTGGTTGTCTGTTTTGGAATTCAAGGTATAATCACGTCATGTTTGTCCTTAGAGTTTAAGTTACTGTTATCATTGTTTCGAGATTCACGCAGGTGTTCCCTAAATTATCAATTCTAAATCTAATTTGGAGTCAGATATTTAAACGAGGATCTAACGAAATTTTGTATTCTACTTGTTCTATGGAGTCAGATTAATCGTAACCAATGCGTTTTCATGACCTGTCCTTGGACGGTGAAAGATTATTCATTTTATTGTGATTCACTCCAGCCAGAAGAATGCTCTAATTAAAGTTAGACAAAGAGAACACGTGAGGCCTTCACCCCGGGCAATGTCTGTCGTTGGTGTTGCTTTGTTGGGGTTTTACAATTCTTTGTCTTCTCCCATTCAACAACACGCATATCTATCATACCTCCATTCCACAGAGCTTTCTGGCTCATCGGTCACTCATCAGAAGCAAAGTTTATTTCTTCCGGTCCCCCACGGAAGACTATCGTATTACAGGCCGATGAATCCGATTCGTGTTCGTCCACTATCAGGTCAGTGTCCGACGTGTCAGGCGTGATCCGATGAGGATCAGAGCTTAGTTCCTTCATCGGAAGATTTCGCCTCATCGGATCACGCCCAACACTGACCAGATAGTGGACAAACACGAATCGTATTCATCGGCCTGTAATACGTTAGTCTTCCGTGGGGGACCGGAAGAAATCAACTTTGCTTCTGACGAGTGACCGATGAGCTAGAAAGCTCTATGGGACGGGGGTATGAGGAGTAATGTCTCCTTTGATTGGTTTGCAGCTTGCCTGTTCCTTATGAATAGCCTTGGCCTTTGTTACTGCTGACGGGCCGTTACTGTTGATGAGGGCCTGATCATTTGAATCACCTGCGCTGGAGACCTGGAACGAGCAGGACATGTGGGCCTTCCTAAGAGGTTTCAGAATCAGTTATTAATAGCAGCAACAAGTGAAGCTGATGTGTTACGTTCTATTTTTTTAAAGAAATACACAGGGATCTTCAATCAGCTTGTTAATTTGAGCCCCTGTTCTTCGCGCTTTATTTTTTATTCAGGTTATTTCTTTGTACCACACTTTAAAAACAAAAAAAGTTTACCAGGATTCCTTATGACCACAAGTGAAGCCAAAAGTTGGATAAGTGAATGGACTTGAGTGCAGTAGTGTGGATCTAACCTGCGTCTCATGATTGTTTAAAGTGTTTAAACCAAACACAAGATATAAAACACCTTTAGACAATTTTGAATAAGAGTGATTTACCTGCACCAATCGTGCATCCAAATGAATGGTTGTCATCATGCCCAATGAGGGGAATTATCCACACCTGATAGTGTGGAGTGCTTTCAGCGTAAATGTATCGTTAATTAAGAAAAACGATTCCAAAAGTGTCTGGACTAAAAATTGTTGCAAACGGATGTTCTGTGCAAACACATGTTTAAGTTCTGGCTACGACGCTGGTCAGACCCCAAACATATTCTCAGCTGTACTACAAATAGTTTTTATAATTTCACAACTGAATCGTGAGAAATATGCAGAAAATGTTCTTAATTTGCATTTATCTGTGATCAGACTTGTACATAGCGGCAAAAGTGCAGTAGCGTAAAGCAAAACCTTGCTTCAAAAATATCACTATTTAATTTGTAAGAAATGGCGCTCAAATTTTTGTCAAAAATTGGTCAAAATGATCCCAAATGGAGGCTTATAATCGTGCTAAACTTCAGTAAAATTGTCGAACTTGTGCAGTCATTGGCAGTGAGAAATCTTCCAATGGGGGATAGAGGACTGATTGCCCAGCTTTTTTTTTTAAATTGCTCCAGACCATTCAAAATGATGAAGACTCCAGTCACATTACATGGTGTTTGTGTGCGTATGTGTGTGTGTTTGTTTGTATGAGCATCTGTGCGTGTGTTTGTGTACGTGTGTGTGTGTGTGTGTGTGTATGAGCATCTGTGCGTGTGTCTGTGCATGTGTGTGAGTATTTGTGTGTATGAGCATCTGTGCATGTGTTTGTGTGTATGAGCATCTGTGCATGTGTGTATGTTTGTGTGTACGAGCATCTCTGCGTGTGTTTGTGTATGTGTGTGTGTGTTTGTTTGTGTGTATGAGCATCTGTGTGTGTGTTTCTGTATATGTGTGTGCGTGTGTGTGTGTGTGTGTGAATGTGTGTACGTGGGTGCGGGGTGTTAAGAATGGTGAGTTAATTTTGGTGAGATAGAGGTGTTGCATGCTGGAGATGAGGTGCCTTTGAGAGTGAGCGCTCACAGCTGCTCATAATGAGGACCTGGCCTGGACTTAAGTCCCAGCGGGAAATGGAGAGGTTGATGGAGGAGCTCTGTTTGGCCCTCCGGAACGACAGAATTAGGATAGGCTGAGTGTTTGCCTAGATTCGGCATCTCATAAGTATTATTCAGTTGGGACATTTTTCCTAACCGTTACTGGTGGTGGTTCGGATAAATGAGTTGCGGTGACTCTGAGAGAGTAAGGAAGTGGAAATTCTTGAGTTGACTAGTCTAAATCTCTCAATGTTGTTATAAGGTGTAAGAGTAATGTTCAGTCTGAGGGATAGGAGCAAGGCTAACAAATGACATGGGATAAGCAGGGTACTGGGAATGAGTAAGACTGGATTACTTTGGGTCAGTTAAACGGACGGACACCCACACCAGCTCTTTTTTCAGGTGCGTTTCAAAAAATCACGCCCCTACTGGCAGCAGGAAGGTACAGTTACAGTTTGAGTTCCAGATACAGTTTCAGTCATATTTACACTTAATAACGGTTTAGGTAAGGATTCGCGTTGGGGTTAGGGTTATGGTAAGGGCTAGAATTAGGATTAGGGTGAGGATTACGTTCAGGTTAGAGATTTACTAACGGCGAGGCTTACGATGGAAACCAGATTGTAGTTATTTAAATGACTGCTAGAAGTTGCTTATTATGGCGCATCGCGGGTCCATCTTGTTCTATCTCTATATATGTTTAACCCTATAATGCCCCCTGTATCATATATGATACACCAGATTTGAAGGACCATGTCCACCTGGTAGGAAGCAACACAACCACGACTGCTCACTGTATCATATCTGATACACAGTGCTACCACCTGGAAGGTAGAAGTGAGATTACAGGAGTCTCTCCCCTAGTCACTCACTTCAAGGTAGTAGCTCCCATGTGAATGGGAATTCATGAATTTCCTTGGACTTTAGCTGTGAAGTTCGGCATACCAAGGTAAATATTACACAAAAACTTATTCTTAAACATGTTATGGGATAGCTATCGATAGGAGAGAGCATGTAAATAATTTCAAATTTCGAGCGTTGAGTTCTGGAGGGGTGCTGACTTTTGGCTGTATCAGGTATGATACTCCTGGAATTAGAAGAAGTTCTGTTCAGCGATGTATATTTTGCTGTCACAAAACCTTATGATGAACACTGGATCTGAATACTACCCTTCAATACTTCAAAAATATTACTGGGTCATATTTTTCCGATAATAATGTCTGTGGCCCACAACTACGAAAGGTGCTTATCTCCTATACGCGCATACAACAGCTAAACAGTTCCTAAGCCATGTTCTTAATTTTAGTCATATACTATGACGCGGTTTCAACCTAAAGCACGGACTAAATAATAAGCTACGCTTATGGTCCTGTTGAGTGGCGCAGAAAGAAGATAGAACTGGGAACTGGGGGGGACACAGACATGTCCTTTACGACAATAATTAGTCCTGGCTAGTTCTCAATCATTTTCCTTTACTGACGCGTTTTCCAATTATCGTAACTGGCAACTTCTCTCCATATGTGATCTAACAGCGATGAAATCAAGGGGTAAATTCAGTATAGAAATGGGCTACTTCCGTGAGGGTGGATAGGTTTGCAATTTTGAATAACGTTGATTTAAATACAGCACATACGCATCCAGATGAAAGATTGCATTCTTACTTAATCGGAGAGAACAAGCAGCACCTGTTAAGTGTGGAGCGCTCTCGGAGTGAACCTTCTCAGTTCTCAGTCATTTTCATAATTAACAAAAGTTACTTTTATTTTCATACAACTTTAATATCTTTGTGGTGCTAGTGTTGATATCGTGAAAAATCCTTGGCAAACGTCTTCATTGTTCACTCTGTAATTCGTTGGCCTTCATTTTCATCCAGGATGGAAGCACTCTCGGCTTGGTTTTCCGCCACTGACGGTGCGGTCCCTTGGTCCCGGTCATGAAGGGGATCAGGCAGTTGCTCCAGTTCCCCAGCAATGATGTCCAGCACTGCAACGGTTTCTTCATCTGAAGTCAGGGACATTGTTGATGCCATCATCTGTTTTCAGGGCATCAGTTTTCCGGGCTCGATCGGCAGATTTCGCTTTATTTCTCATTCGCGGCCAGAGTTCTTTGTTATCTTTGACGATTCTTTTTGTGCGGTCCGGAAAGGATGCAGTCATTTCGTTTGCGATGTTGGTCCATGCAGCAGACTTCTTTTCGTTAAACTTTGCATCAGCCTTCTTGTCACAGATGACACCTGCCCGCGCTTTGACAGTCTCTATGCGTGTCCGCCTCTCATCCGACATGAAATTTTCACCACGGTGTGTTTTCTCAGTCATTTTGCATCTACAGCTCATCGAGACACACAGCCAAATGTACACCTACTTTAGCATTATGCAAGTAATAGCCCTAATTATAAAATGTGGTCAACTCCGCCTGACCGCTTGATTAGGCGAGTACAGCTAAACATCTGCATACCTAGGGCGCGTATAGAAAAGTTTAAAATTTTTTGTAATGAGCGCTTAAAACATTTCTTAAGCAATGCGCGAACAAATGTGTTTTTACTTGATTTTTGGCCTTATACGCGCATAGAGATAAGCGCACGCTAGTCACCTTTCATAGTTAGATGCCTATCCTCATTGAACTCCATTCTATCCAATTAAGTTGATGCAAGTGAGGAAAGCCGTCATATTAGTGAAAAATTCTAGAGTACGGCTTAGAAACAAAGCAAATAAATATCGCGTTGCTGAAATATTGCTGATCGTGGTGAAAAACAGCACTCACTTAACCTCTGTCAAGCAGTCATTTATTAATTTCTTGGTCTGGTCAAGCCAAATATCTTAAACAGTGATGATGGACATTACAGGCTCCCTCGCTTGACTGACGTATCACCACTTCCCATGAATGAGGAAACGACCTTAAACTCCTCTGCTGCATGGATTTGGTCTTAGGCTTTCAAAGAGGACTACAGCAAACCTCCTGAGAAAGAAGATAATGAGTTTGACAAATCCTCCGACTCTTGCTGGCCCAATGAAGGCAACCCGCAGCCAAATTATAAATATTTACATGTGAGCACCATGTAGAACACAGGACACAAATCTGCAATATATAACCCCTTAAAATGAACCAGGACTTGAGGTTTAACTGGATATAACTCAGTGCAATAACCCCAGTATTGATGCATTTTTTTCCAGTTAGTTCACAAATATCAAAGCAACCTAAAATTTACCCAAGGCATTTATTTATTTTCCCTGAAAATCCAACCTTTTATCGAAGTGCAGTCTTCAAGGCAAGAATTCAGAATGAAGACCTCAAAGTTGCACACTCCTTGGACATTGGACCAAATAGCACTAATTCAAAGATCCCAAAGTTTCAGATAATGCTATCTCCATGTGACAATTTTTCATTTCCTGAAAAATTCTCAACCTCTTTATTTTCCAGTTATAGACCAATATCCATATTACCCTGTTTTTCCAAAATTTTGGAAAGAATTGTCTATAATCGTTTGTTTAAATATTTTAACGATAATAATGTCCTTTATCCCCATCAATATGGATTCAGAGAGAAACATTCCACATCATTGGCTCTCACTCAACTTATGGATAACATCACTAAAGCCCGAGACAATAAGGAAATTACTATTGGAGTATTTGTTGATTTATCGAAGGCATTTGATACAGTTGATCATGTTATACTATTACAGAAACTTTCACTTTATGGCCTATGTGGAACTGAATTGTTATGGTTTGAAAGCTATCTAACAAGCAGGAAACAATGTGTATCATGGAATAACTCACTATCAGATTATAGGACAATTTCTTGTGGTGTGCCCCAAGGATCAATTCTGGGTCCATTATTATTTCTTATTTATATAAATGACTTGTACTTGACTTCATCAAGAGCATTTTTCATTTTGTTTGCTGATGATTCCAATATCTTTTTATCTGGTAAAGATGAGAATAATTTAATATTAGAAATGAATTCAGAATTGTTGAAAATTGACAACTGGTTTAAAGCCAATAAGCTATCGCTCAACACAAAAAAAAGCTCATACATGATGTTTATGCCTAGAACTCATCAAATAATAAACACTTATCCTAATGTTCATATTGCAAATAATATTCTTGAAAGGACAGCAGTCACTAAATTTCTTGGCATATTGATCGATGAAAATCTTTGTTGGAAAAATCATATAACATTTATTTCTAACAAGATAGCAAAAAATATTGGAATCATCAGAAGAATAAGACATCTTGTAACTAAAAAGATCCTTCTTGTTCTATATTACACTCTGATATATCCTTACTTGTCATATTGTAATATTGTCTGGTCAAATACCTTTAAGAGCAATCTTAATGGTATTTTCACTTTACAAAAACGTTTTGTGAAAATGATTACTTTCTCCGATAGATTTGCTAGTTCCACTCCATTATTCAAATCTCTTAGGATTCTTCCCATTTTTGATTTAAACAATTTTTTAATATGTGGTTTTGTTTTCCAATCCATTCACAATCTGCTTCCACCATGTTTTCAAAATTTATTTAACTTCAACTTTCAAATTCACAATTACAATACTAGGTCAGCTAACAATCTTCACCCATCCCTTCCTAGAACAACCTTTTCCAGTTTTTCAGTCAGATACAGAGGTCCTGTCTTCTGGAACCAGTTACCACATTACATTAGAAACTCTTCCAGCTTTTATTCATTTAAAAATTTAACTAAATTCTTTTTATTGGATCAATTAAAAAACACATCTACATAATTTCTTTGTTTGGTTTTTGATCAGCTTTTCGATGTATCTGTCTGTTCTTTTCTGTTGTTAGTTTAATCTATTTAACCTAATGTATTTATTTATTTAATGATTTGTTTGTCCCCTCCCGTTGCTTGCTTCACTTTAGGAAAGCCACTAGATAAGCCCTGATGGGGTTTTTTTGGCTCTTCCTGCACATTTTTTTGTTTAGTTTTTTTTCCCCTCTTTTGTTATCTTATGTTTGTAAAGTTCTTAATTCTGGTATCATGTATTTTCTTTTTTCTATGTGCAAAGTAAATAAATAAATAAATAAATAAATAAATCAGTTTCAGCAAAGTTGAACATTCATAGGTCAAATATTAACACATTTACTGTTAATTGCCAAATATTACACTGAACAAAACTATAAATGCGCCATGCCAAATTTTTGAGTTTTTATTAACAAAAAACTGGAACTGGGATTTGTCCGTGAATAGCACTTTTCTCCAGCGTGCCAATGGCCATCGAACATGTGCGTTTGGTTTGATTCTATGCTGGGTAGATGGCTTTCTGACTAAGGGTAAACTATAAAGAGTTTGTGTTCTACCCACCAAATATTCCATATTCCCAGACATATTCAAAAGTTCTGTCTTTTGAAATATATGAAGTACATGCACAGTTATACATAAAATTTCTAATCCCTTTGGTATAAAGCTTGTGTGGTTGTAAACTGGTGCTGACTGTGAGAGTTACAAATGCACAGAACATGGGCCATTAGCAAGTACGGGTCCAGCACAGTCAGAAATGTACTGCACGTTATAAAACATGACCAGTCCAAAATTTTAAGATGCCAAAAAAGAACTAATGTAAAAGGCGTACCACAATAAGTACGTATGCAGACATGCATTAACAGTATACGTACACTTACATAAAATAATCTGAACTCTAAAAAAGAATCTTCATCACACAACTGTGTACATGAAGACAGAATGTTTAGTACAAAAGTTAAAACTGTTTTACACTTTTCATGTTACCCAAAGCGAAAGGATGTCAACACAGCATGTGACCAGTTTTATCTGTCAGTCTGTTTTTGGAATTCGATTGTGGGTTCGTGGCACCTGGTGGTGCGCACCAGAGGAGCTCCTTGGTCTCGAGCAGCCATCCATGGCCTTCTTCGTTCGATCCGGGACGATGTTACCTGTGGAGTCATTCGAGCCAGAGGCAAGCCCTACAACAGTGCATCCTGGGTCTCTACAGGGCTGCTTACAGGCTGTTGACAGTGAGATTGTCTGTCTCTGAGTTAAATAGCGGGCTGCAGTCTATATGGGGAAATAGTTGCGTCAACACCCATGCCTTGGTACACACAGAAATGGGAAGTCTGTAAAAGAAACTCCGCCCTCCCACCCAGCAGGCATCTCAAAGGCTAGGCATCATGGACAGGTGTTAGGAATGAAGACATGCAAGTTACCACAACAAATTAACTGCCACTTTCTTGAAGGGTGCTGCTTGCTTGCTAGGACCTCTGTCGCTGGTTGCTTCCTGGAGTATTGAGATATCAGACCTCAAAGCAGGGCCAAACAGCTGAAGTTCACTTTTCAAGGCCAAATATCCCAAAACTCCAGCAAGATACTGGAGGTGTTCTCACATTATGCTATTTCATGTTCATAGGCCTTCGCCATAAAGTATAGTCTCTCAAGGCATGTTGCTGGAGTAAAATAAAGATTAAAACCAGAAAGTGGATTTTCATTCAGTCCCTGCCACTCAATTCTCCAAGTGACCACTAGGTGGCAACTGATTCAGGGGAAAGTTCAAGTTCTTAAGTATACATGTCCATCAGAAATAGATTGAACTGATTTCCAATTATAATGCATCTCATCAGGTTTTTTCCCCTTTTTCTCTATTTTGGCCCTGACTTTTCAGCTTCCTGATGGCACTGCAAAGCGACCAAATCTGCGACCAAATGCAAAATCTGCAAAAAGTGATAACCTGTGAGGTCAACGGATTTTGTTCAAATTCCTACCATGGACTGGTTCTGGGCTAGAATGAAGGCAGGTAAAACCATTTGGGGAACAATCACTCTGTTCAGATGTAAGGGGCAATTAACCCTTCAAATGTGTTTACCTGCTAATTTTGATGAGTACACAGTACTTGATGAATACACAATGCTTGACTATAAAGACAGACTTTGCTTGTAGGTGAACTGCAGCAGCTATCCTAGGCTTTCTATAAAAAAATTAAAGTTGCATACTGCAAAGAATTATGGGAAGATTAACCCCTTCAAAAAGATTAACCCCTCAAAATCATAAAATAATGTCATATTTAAATGCCAATATCCTAACTGCCACATAGAGTTGGGTGAAGCTTTTCCCAGAGGAGCAAGTCCAGATGTCATTTGATCATTCAAAAAATAAAATTTCTTTCGGTTTTGATACAGGGTGCTTTGATCAACCCCATGTCCTTCTACTGGTCCACAAGCCATAATACCATGTTTTGTTTCTGGATATGACCACAGATGACTCAAAAATGCCTGCTAGCCCTTAAAGAGACAAGTAGAGGTCATCCTCCATCTGAACAGCCCCCCCCCCCACCTCACACCCATTTCTAAACTTACTCCATGGCAGCAGCAGTGTTGGACTGCCCATTATTGAAACTTCACAACCTCAGAATTACAGGGTTCTATCTGACATTTCGGTTAAAACTGAGTTGACTATTGCACATCATTGGTAATAAATAGTTCTATCTAATGACTAAGTATTCAATTCATTTGTTAAATTGGGTTCAGATAATAATTACAAAGTTCCAGTTCCCTTAGTGTACACTGAGCGGCCAAACTTTTCAAGCAAATTCCTCAAAACTGAATAACTTATAATATATATAGTATAAATAAGTATATAAACTGTATAATTCTAAGGTCCCAACTTGACACACTTTCCCAACACCTAGTTTCAAAATGGCTACCATAGCTGCTGGCAGTGATGAATCCCAGGCCATTATGATGCTAAAATGTAGGTTTCTCAATGTCTCTCTTGCCATTGCATGCAGTGTAATGAAGAAATATCCAAAAGAGAATAGTTGCATTGCTTTGAGAGACTGAGACAAGTTAATTCAAAGCCATCTTTCGGGACTGAAAGTTTCTGTTCGATGAGAGCATGGAGAGAAGGGGCCAGACTGCCCCTGGAGAAGGAGTGTGACCTAATTGCACTGTGTGCTGGGCTATTTCATGCTGTTGACAAGGACATCACTATCTTTTCAGCACATAGATACAAACTTGGCCTTGATTGGAAGCCATCGCAGAAGTCCCAGCACCCCCTCCACCATTCAAGTCGTTGGCCGCGTCAAAAACACACAGTTTGGGCATTGACTTAAAAATTTTTTTTTCAAATTTGGAACGCTTTACTAGCAATTGGATCAGGTGGGTACTTGCAAATGTACTAACAGAGTTAGGCCGACACCGAGGCCTATTTTTGAGCTAAAATATGTCAGCTAAAATATTTCATGCTTGGTAAAATTCCTTATGCTATTAATCTTATCTAGTGCCCCTGGAATTAAAACCGCCCCAAAACTTGACTGATCCACCAACATATTTCACCATGGATATCAGGTGCTTCTCCTTGTCTGCATCTCTGTTTAGATGCCTGCTGCATTTGACCGAAATTTACCATTTTGGCCTCTTCTGACAAAAGCACCTTGTTCAAGTCATAATTTAAATGACATTTGGCAAACTCCAAGTGCTTGTTTCTGTGTCTTTTGGTCAGAAAAGTCTTTCTTCTGGCAGCCCTCCCAAAGAGCCTGTGCTTGTGGAGGTGGTACCTGATGGTGTTTTTTGAAACCTGATGACTCCAACATGCCACCAAGGCCTACAATTCCTTGACAGTGATTCCTGGGGATTTTGTTGCTTCTCTCACCATCCTCAGTATCCTGGGGGACAGTTGTGCAGTTGCATCCTCTACCCTTGAGGTTTCCAACAGTTTCTCATCTTTGTAATTTTTTAAAAGTTGCCCTGACAGTGTTCCTCAGTGGCATATTCAATCGTTGATGAATCTTCCTGTAGCCATTATCAGGTTTATGAAGGTCTATGACCATCTGCCTCCTTTGTTTTCTTCATGGTGTTGAATGACAAAGGCATATACCCAAGTGAAACAGGAAGTGATGTAATGGCTCAATATAGTCCCTTAAGAGTGAAATAAACTTAAGTGGGATTTAATACCTGGTTTAATTTTGGTAGATGTAATTCACAGTAATCTTTAAGGGAGGCATTAATTGTTAAACTTTGATTTGGAGGAAAATGATTTTTAATTAAATCAGCTAATGATTTTGGTTAGTCCCACTGGAACATTAGCCTCTTAAACCTGAAGACCCCCAGTGCCTGGACAAGAGAGCAGACAAAGCATCCCCATAATTAGATTGGGGGAGCAAATTATTGGTTTTAGATCCCCATTCTTCCCTTATTAAATGTGATATTTATAATTTATGCAGCCTAATTTTATTGAGACCTTAGTGACTTTTTAATTTTTTTTTTATTTTCATCAAGCAGTAAAGAACAATCATAACTATTACAGCCTCTTCCATGATACTTAGTTGCAATAAACAAAGCCACCTTGCGAAACACAGCTTTATGCTACATTTTTTGACGTTTTTTTTATTTAATGTAAATGCTTAAGGACTGGTCAGGCAGTCAGAGAAGTAAAATAAAAAGAGTCTCTGGGCAAACAGAGGAATGAAGGTATGATCGTGATGCATTAAGGTCTCCTCAGTGATTTCAGTTATTTAGTCAGTAATGTTTCAGTGTAGGAACATTTACCATACATGGGAGACTGCAATGAAATGCTCATTGACTTGGTGAGCCAACTCATAAATATTGTGAGTGCTATGTGAAGTGAACATCATAAAAACAGCATTCAAGGCCTCACTTTAACCAAGCATGATATCAATCCACACTCGCTAATATGGCAGCTAAACAAAACACAGCCTTCTGTGTTGGAGCTACTCATTTTCAGAGGAAATTCAGTTTGCTACCACACTGTAGAGTAGTAACCTGCTTGCATTACAAGCAGCTAGTGTGTTATTATGAGTGCATTTGCATTTGGTCCATTGAAGCTGTTAACTGCCGAACACAGAAATGCATAGTATATAAAGCTAGAAAATTTCAATGAGAAAATTTGAGAGTGCCATGGGATGCAGCATGGATATGAGGGAGCCGTGCGTGGTGGTCAGGCTCCAGATTCATTGATAGCTCCATTACGACCTCAGGCAGTGGGATAAGAATTTATCAGACCTGATCAGAACAAGGATAGAACACAGCAGTTGGATAGTAGAGGTTAGTGTGTGTCTGTGCTGTGGTATAACATGGGTTTGCATTTAATGCAGTGTTTATGGCACCAGTGCTTATTTCCTAAATAAACAATGCATTTGGGAATGAGGTCACAACAACTATCTGAAAAATTGTCGTAAATGATTATGATAGTCTCAAGTGATTATTATATTCTCAAATGGCTGAATCATCTCACTCTTATAATCTCAATGCTCCTTGGTTAATTAACTAAGAGTGCCTTTTATTTGTTGTAATTTCAGCTTTCTTTGACAGGTGTGATAATTGACTGTTTTTGCGTGGAGCAGTGTCAAGTGTGTTCCAAAATGTGGGTATTGAGAACTTGAGCTTTTACACTACAGGCCGAAATATAACGAACCCCCAGTATTGCTCAGAATTTGGCTTTTTTTTTTTTTTGTTATTTTAAAGCTAATTTTCAGCAAGAAAACCACATAAAATGCCAAGAGACACCTGAATTAACTAAAAATGTTGCTTGCTTATAACTTTACACCTTGAAATTTTTAGAATGAGCTCCAGAGAGCTACAGGAGGCATTCTGGAGTGGATTCAAAACACATTACAGGACAGAATACCAAAAGTGGTGGACAGTGGTATCTCATCTGAGCTAGGTATGGTGGGGAGTGGCGTCCCCCAGGGATTGGTGTTGGGACCCCTGCTGTTCCTCAGCTACATTAATGACCTTGATAGGAATATTGAGAGCAAATTTGTTAAATTTGCAGATGATAATAAATTGGGTTTGGCAAATAGTTTTGAGTCCACTGAAGTGATTCAGGATGATTTGGATAGAATCTATAATTAGGCAGAAATGTGGCAAATGAAATTTAATCCAGCGAAATGTAAAGTTCTACATGTAGGTAATAAAAACATTAGACAGGAAGTCATCAACTGACAAGCTGACCTTCAGAGTCCAGTTTAACATGAAGTTCTATGAGACTTGGTCCCTGTGCTTAATGTCCATTTACAAACAAAACCAGAAGACATGTGCAATGAGAGTCACACTGGGTGAGAGAGGACAATCTTTGACATATAAATTGTCTCTGTTGGTTGGAAATTGCAGAATTTAAAAGTGATTGACAGTGATTTTTGGAAAAATTTTCATGTCCGGCTGTTGGAATGTAACTGACATCTCCCACTCCGGCTGAGAAAATTCCGTCCATAGAAACCCATTATCATCAAAAAAAAAAATCTCTAAAAAAGCCATAAAACTTAAACATAAAAACTAGTACAGCTATGAAAAAAAATGGATCTGAACCAAAAAAAGTTTCAAGTCTTGTGACCCATTTAAAGTTTCAACTGTCTCACTATGTTGCAGTATGGCGGCGTAATGAGACTCTAAAGATGGCTGGGTTTGATCACTATAAAACCCATTATAATGGTCAATAATGTTTAACCTCTTAAGTTTTGAATTACACAGCTTCTTTGGATGTAAAGTGAGCAGTGAGCTCTGATTGCTTGAAATTGGTGTTATTGCCATTCATTTTCACTCTGGCTTTTCCCGCCAAAATGGTGGCTTAAACAAAAAGAGTCATGTGACCTCCGGATGGCTGGATACGAGTCCCTCTTTGCAGGAGCCCGTGGCACAATCTTGAAAGTCTTGAAAGTTAACTTCTGATATTGGCGCGCATCCTGCCTGGTCGTGTATGAATGGAGTAATTTAGTGTTAAATGTAAAACAAAACGAAAAATAAATAAACAAATAAATAAATAAATAATTCCTAGGAGAGGACCCTGAGACTCCCTGGCAACATTCCTCCCCGCTTTAAAATGGAATTACACATCCATGGTCATGGCATTGCATTTGTTATTAATTTAGAAGGAACTGTCTAAACTGTTTTTATGTCAGCTGACAAATAACATATAGAACTGTTCAATTCAAAATAGGGATTGTTGAGGAGGGCAAAGCTTCCTCTCATTCCGAAGAAAACATTTCACTGTTTCAGATCGATGATGCTTAAAGTGCAAATACACTACCAGTCAAAAGATTTTGCACACCCCAGTTTTTTCTGTAATTGTTACAATTTTTAATATTTTGTTCTTCTGTAATAGTCTCAAATTGGTTGTATAACAGCAAGGTGGGAAAACTGAAGCTCAGTGTAAAAACCATGTATATAACAAAACAAATAAAAAAAAACCAGGGGCCTATTGCACGAAGGAGGGATAAGGGATTAGCCCAGGATCGGCACGGGATTAGCCCGATCTCAAGCCCCATTTCAGTTACACTGTTATGATTCTGCTCTACATTGCCATGTTTTTCATGTTCCTGATTCATTTGCCATGTTTTTTATGATTCCGAATCTGTTTGCCATGTTTTGGTTTCATTTGGTCTTAAATGGTTTCTGATCTCTGCATTGCCTGACCTTGCCTTGTTATGTGTATTGTGATTTGGTTACTTAGGATATGTTCATGTGTTGTTTTGCCATGTTTTCATTTTAGCCATGTTTTTGTTTTTACCAGTATCCATATTCCTGTTACTATCCCGGTCCATGTTTTGCCTTCATCCATGCATTGCACTTTGTCTCCCCCTGTCTGGTCTCTTGTTGTGTTTCTGCTCACAGCCCCGGTATTGTGTGCCACTCTTTCGGGTGATTTAATGGTTTCTGGATTTCAACCATTCCCTCCAGTCTCGTTTACTTCCTTCGTCTTTTTTTTACTAACCAGTACTAATAGTTTGTTGTTTTGTTAAATCTACTAACCTAGACTAACATTGTACATAATACTAACTTACTAACGAGCACTAGGGATTGTATAGCTGCACCTTACTAAATGATTAACAAGCTCTCAGCACTCGCCCTGTTCTAGTCCCCGCCTCTTACCTTTAACTAATCTTCTTTGCTGCGTTTCAGTGGATCCTCCACACCTGCTCACTCTGTCCTTTCTCTCATTATCTGTGCACGTTAGAACTCCCTTACCGGAGCCGTATGTCTTTCTATAGGCTGTCTTGTAATCCCTGTCTGCGTTTTGGCTTTTGCCCATTTCATGTGATTAGGTTCTCCCTCATGTCTGCTTCCTTTGTAATTAGTCTGACTTCCTGCACCTGTTTTCTGTTTGGCATGTGATTTCCCATATGTGTATATTAGGAGTCTTCTCACAGCAGTTCCCTGTCAGAACATTTCTCTTGTTTACCTGTGCTGCTCTCATCTTTGCCTTGTACTCATAGTGTTACTCTTCTGACTGGACTGTCCGACTTACGATTTTTGGCTCTGTTTTTGTTACTTTTGTCTGCATCTGTTTACGAACCCTTTTTCTGCCCGTCTACGATTATTGTGTTTGCTGCCCTGGTTTTTCGATTCGGATTCTGCCCTGTGGATTGTGATTTTTGGATTGTGGACTTTGTACTGCTGCCTTCGGCCCTGCGGGGGTTTCCCCCTCGCTTAAATGTATTCATTGGCAAATTTACATATCTGCAAAAAAACTAAATCTGTCCAGTGTGATGTCTAATTGTATCTTCCACAGCACCAACTCTACAGCCACAGATAAGTCAGGAATATTGTATTAGTATACCGACCCGTGCCAGTAATATGGCTCTTACACCGTTTAATGCTTTGAAGAAAGCTGCACGAAATGAAGGCTGTGGTTTATGAGAAATGCTTTTAGGGCCTCATCCCAAGCCCAACTCACAAGGACTCAGCAGCACTGTGCTCAGACGACACACATATTGAAAGAAAAAGATCTGAGATCACAATGTCTCTGCACGTAAGACATTTTGAGAACTGAAATGTTGTTACAAACAAATTTAAATAGTGCAATATGTAGACCTGTGCAATGATGAGGCCTAGACATTTCTTTGTTAATAATTAGGTCAGATTTGCAAATCCCAGTATGACTGACCTTTGACCTCCTCAGAGAAGTGAGCTGAGTGCCGGGTCACAAAGAGCTGCAGCTCCCACGGAAGGTCACAGGAAGCGAGGCTGATGTCCCAGGAGCGAATACCTGCGCAGAGCACAGAGAGAGCAAGAGTACACAGAGTACAGTCAGAGAGAGAGCAGAGCAAGGGTAGGCAGAATCTCAGAAAGAGCACAGTAATGGAGGGCACAAAGGCATTAAAAGAGCAGAGTTACATAGAGCATATACTGACAGAAATATCTCAGGAAGAGAGGGCAAATAGTTACTGAGAAAGCAGTAAAATAGAGGGTACAAAGGCATTGAAAGAGCAGAGGAATGTTGTAGAAGGCACACGATTCCTGAAAGTAGAGCATGAGGGGGTCTATAGTTACTGAGAGCAGAGGCGGACTTTTCCATTAGGCAAAGTAGGCAATTGCCTTAGGCTACCAACATCCTAGGGGCCCCCTAGACCGAAAAAAAGAACAGAAAAAGTGTGTGTGTATATATATATATATATATACAGTATATATAAAAGATCTAAAAGATCTCAGAAAGCAACTCATCATGCTGTGATTCAAACAATAGATGAGAAACAAAGTCATTGACATCTGTCAGTCTGGAAAGGGTTACACGGCCATTTCAAAGGCTTTGGGACTCCAGGGAACCACAATGAGAGCCATTTTCCACAAATGGAGAAAACTTGGAACAGTGGTGAACCTTCCCAGGAGAGGCCTGCCTACCAAAATTACTCCAAGAGCGCACTGACGACTCATCCAGGAGATCACAAAAGAACCCAGGACAACATCTGAAGAACTGCAGGCCTCACTTGACTCATTTAAAGTGAGTGTTCATGATTCATCAATAAGAAAGAGACTGGGCAAAAATGGCATCCATGGGAGAGTTCCAAAGTGAAAACTATAAAACTCTCTACCAGAAAATCCTGAAGGAGACTGTCTGACCTGCTGTGACCTTCTGCTGCATAACCCAAGTGTGCTTGAGCTCGAGATCACAATCTGAGGGCTGGACATTCTCTTTCAGGATTTTCCAGTAGAGAGCAGAATTCATAGTTCCATCAATTATGACAAGTCGTCCAGGTCCTGAAGCAGCAAAGCAGCCCCAGACCATCACACTACCACCACCATGTTTGTCTGTTGGTATGATGTTCTTTTTGTGAAATGTGTGTTAGCTTTACGCCTGATGTAACAGGACGCACACCTTCCAAAAAGTTCCAACTTATGGCCTCGTCAGTCCACAGAATATTTTCCCGACAGTCTACGGGATCATCAAGATGTATTTTGGGCAAATGTGAGACGAGCCTTCATGTTCGTTTTGGTCAGCAGTGGTTTTTGCCTTGGAACTCCCCCATGGATGACATTTTTTGCCAAGTCTCTTTCTTATTGTTGAATCATGAACACTGACTTTAACTGAGGCAAGTGAGGCCTGCAGCTCTTCAGATGTTGTTCTGGGTTTCTTTGTGACCTCCTGGATGAGTGGACGATGCGGTCTTGGAGTAATTTTGGTAGGCCGCCCTCTCCTGGGGAAGGTGTCATGGTCTGGCCCTGCAGGCCCTCCCCTCTCCTGTTGGCACCTCCACCCCTACGAGCCACAGCTGCTGCTCGTTGAGGTGGAGGTGTCTTGTAGAGTATTTAAGCACTGCACAGTCAGTTTGGCAGTGCAGTTGGATTCTGTCGGCTCTCTGTCTGTGTTGGCCGTGTGTTATGGAGCCCTGTCACCTGCCGCTGTTCCCCTGGGCATTGTTTGCTTTTTAATTAAACTTTATTTATATTTTACCCAGCCTGTGCTCTTGGGTCCCTCAATTCTGTTTTTGGTACATGGTCCCAGTGCCCGCCGGCTTGTTGCCTTTAGCCGGCGGGGGCGAAACCATGACAGAAGGTTCACCACTGTTCCAAGTTTCTCCATCTGTGGATAACGGCTCTCACTGTCATTCCTCCCAAAAAAATTTGTTTGATAATCGGAAACATTTAAGAGCGAAAAATGTGCAAAAAAGTAAGAAATCAGGAAGGGGGCAAATACTTTTTCACGGCGCTATGTATATTATATATATATATATATATATATATATATATATATATATATATATAAATGGTTTTGCTTATTTTTAACTCTATCTTTATTAATCACGTCATTCTAAAATCTATATGCTAAACTTGCGTCAGAGAATTTCAATTATTCACAAATAGCTGGGCTAATCTCCCCCCGTCTAATTACAATTACTATTACTACTATACAATTACTATTCCAAGAGCATGTCTAGGGAATTACGCTGGTGAAAACCAAGGGCTGAACATAACGACCGAGTTTACATTCAGTGGCAAATCTGATGCTGATCAAAATCGATGTTATACACGAAGAGATGGGTTTTTACATCTTTAAAATTGGCATTTGTAATGCGAGATCATGCAAACATTCAGAGGGAGTGAAGTTTTACCTCATGAAACGAGTACTAGAGCCGCAGAAAACTGCCGGATAAAAGACCATACCACTATCGATATGTAGGCCTGCCCAGGGTTCTAACGTAAGCTACGGCAACCAAGAGGAATAAGAGGAGCAAAGAAGCTCTCCAGTTAACGTAAGGAGACCAGATGTTCTGGTTCTGAGTTGCGTGTCCCGAGTCCAGACAAAAGCCTGTCGGGACGCTGAAATGTCCCAGTTTTCACCAACCACTATTAAATGTCCCCTGTTGTCAGTGATTACATAGCCAATGTGGTCTTATTATAGCCCGATCATTAAAGCATCCAGCATATGATTTCAACAATGTGTGATATAATGGGCTCTAATTTCTTGGACCAGCGCAGGGTGGCTCAGCGTGGCGTAGCCCACGCAATGGTAATTTTGTCCGATGCAGCCCCCATAGCGGTAATTCTATCCGGTGCAGCCCGCGCAGTGGTAATTTCGCGCGGTGCAACACCTTGCGCAGCCACTTTGGCAATTTTGTAGACGGACGTGCGCCGAGATGGGTGTGGCGGCGTAGTAGGGGGAGGTGTCACATATTCATCATGAAGCTGTGACAATTTCGTGCCAAAAGGCTCCGCCAAAAGTGCGCAGAGAGCTCGCCAGCTCCAACCTGGTTTACTTTCTCTGCAGTGGTAATTTGTAATTGTGTTTCTGAAACTTGAATTGTTTCAGACAACTTGTTCAATATACTGTGCATTGCCTTAGCTTTCAAACACGGTTTTGCTTGTTCACTAAAGCTGCTCCATTCGTGAAATGCATTTCTCTGTCTGGGACCTCGTTTGAGGCGAAATTAAGTGACTGTGTTGTGTCCAGCTCTGTTCCCTAACTAATACCCCTCGAGAAAGCTATGTGATGCTGCCCATTTTAAGAAAATTGCGCAGAAAAATAACTGTACGCATGTTGACGAATCATTTTGCTCTTAAAGCTATCACAGATGAGATAACGCAGCATAAAGCGATGAATTCGGATTCCCTGCCATCTCCTGTGATTTGCGCATGAAACAACGTGGAACTCTGCTCTGAATCATCGCTGAATTCTCATGTTTTAACAATTTTACTGTCAAATTCAAAGTACATTTGCTCTCTAAGGCTTTTACAGATATCATTGCTTTGCGTCGTTAGGTGGTACGCAATTTAATCTGCAATTTAATCGGATATGACACCAGCTGCTATCCCTATGCATCAGGATAATGTCAAATAGAAAATAGAAATCAACACCTGATAGACTTTAGAGCCTGAATGTGGTGATGGTAGTGCGCGTCCCCTGATTTGAACTCATAAATCTTTAACAAAATCGACGGAATAAATGTAAACTTGATATAACTGCTGCTATGTATGTCATGCTGAGGATGACATCGCGGTAGTTTCGTGTTGCACCGCTATGACGAGCAGCTACACAGAGGCAGTGCTATCCTCGAATGGAAAACTATCCCCAGAAACGTACTCGGTACCAAGGCGGGTGGAGTAGAGTAGAGCCACATCGTGGAAGAGCACCATTAGAGGGTGCATAGTTATTGAGAGGGCAGTTAATTTGGGGCAAATAGTTACTATGAATGCAGAGTTAAAGAGGGTCCATGGTTGCTCAGAGCAGAGTATTAAAGAGCACTTCAATGGGAGTGCATAGAAATTGAGAGTCTACAGTTACTGAGAGAGCAGAGTATTAGAGGGCACATAGTTACTGAAAGCAGAAAAATAGAGAGCACAAAGTTACTGAAAGCAGAGCATTAGAGGGCATATATTTACTGAGTGGGCAGAGTAATAGAGGGCACATAGTTACAGAGAGCAGAGAAGCAGAGGACACAAAGTTAGAGAGCAGAGTGCTGGAAGGTACTTACATACTTCTTAACAGGGAAAAAAATTAAACCTGCAGTGGGTAACTTTTATAAAAATAACTTAATCATGTTCCTATCTCATGTTGGCACACGTCCTACCCATCTTCGGTTGCACCTGCAGTGCTGAATATTTTTCTTATACTCCTTACTCCTCGTGAAGATAAATTCATTCACAAGATGCGGAATACTTGAAAATTCCAAGTACTTCTATATCCAGAGTCACAACTGGAGACGAAGCATTTCTTACAAAGCACCAATTCTGTGGAAAAATCTCCCAAGACGAATTCAGGTTTCAAACACGCTGTCTATCTTCAAGAGCAGGCTGAAAACGTACCTCTTTAGTCAGGCCTATGCTTAATTAACGTATCATTAGTAATACATATTTCTTTGTTTCTGGTGAGACTGAGGAAAGCATAGCTTCACCGTAGGTTCACGTGGTATTGGAAGCCAGTGTTAAGTAAATCCATGTGGAACTGGTGACACTGAGCGTGCATTAACGGTGTCAGTGGGGCTTCCTACAGCCTTAGTCACCGGAGAGGTCCATATGGTACTCGTGCTTAGAAAATCAAAGGTGATCTAGCAGCCTGGTGAAAGAGGAGGACCTCTGTGCTGCAGCAAGTGGATGGAGGGGTGTTGACTGTTTCCTGACCAATTGTTCCGTCTTACAAAAACTTGGCGCATGGAACAGAACAGTATTTTTATTAATATTCAGTAGTTTTCCCCAGTGCCTCACCCCTCCTTTTTTCTGTCTCTTTCTGAAGATCTCTTCCCTCCACAACCCCGAGTCCTTGGACCGTCCCTGAATATGCTGTCCTGCTCCGGTCCTGATCCAGTTCTGCACCATCCTCGACAGGCCACTTCCTGGAGCTACCGATGCCACTGCTCGGATGTTTCAATGGACTCTAATTGAACCTTACTATTATGCTATTATTTTATTTTAATTTTATCATATAGTTTTTCCTCATCGCTGTTTGAGGATTTTTCTCCCCACTGGGATTTTTTTTTGTTGCCTTATTTGCTTTAGTGGAGACGTGGCAGGGCACTGCCCTTTCATTTATTTGTTTCATTTCATTTTATTTTTTACATTTAGTTTTTTTTTTTTTTTTGCACTGTAAAGCCTTTTTGTGGCAGTCCCTCTGTGAAAAGCTCTATTCAAATAAAATTGAATTGAATGTTTGTGAAAACAGTCACTGTATACTGACTGAAGAACATGAGACGAGTAGTCTGTAAAAAAAAAAAAATCAGGCGCATTTCACTTTTCCCAGTGCTTCTAATCAAATTGGCAAGAATCCACTGTGTCCAAGCAAAATTAAGAAATCGGAGCAAAGAGGAGTTTTTAACAAATGTCAGTCACTTTTGCACACCATTTTTGGCACTCCTCCTCCACCGATGCTCTCTACCTTGGTCAAGCCTCCAATATATTCTGTATCCGGTGCCAGGAGGAGGTTTACGCTTCATTTGGTGCCTTTTTTGTGTTTAACCTCCTCCATCCGGAACTTGCTATTGGAGGCATTTAAGTCCTGCTCTCAGCTCACCTTAAAGCACATTACTTCTCTGACCCCTTTCCCATTATTGTTTACCTAATTAGCAACTAACTCAATTCATTCAGTGGCGAGGATCAATTGGCAGTATTACTGTCCATATCCCCTCAGCTTGCATTATTGCGCACTGCAATAGTCGTCAAACATTCTCCCATCCGCATTAATTGTGGCATAAAACATCAATTTCTTTCAAAGTTTCTGAATTCCTGGGGCTCAAAAATAGTTTTTTTTTGTCTCTGTGTCAGTGTCTGAGCTGCTTGATATGCCTAAGAAAATAGGCGTGCAATGCGCGGAACACCCCTCGGCCCGATGTCGAAGTTTTTGGAGATGCCCGCTCGCCCGACCGCCCGCCCGCTCAACCGCACAAAGGATAGCAATACCCCGTCAGCCTTGAGGGCTGAGGGGTGAAAACTGACGTTGGGCCTGCAACACTCCTCATCACCTGAGTACTAATCACTGACTCGCCCCGGCTCCTGCGTTCCCCATAAACCTCACCTGTCAGCAATCCCCCCATTAGCCTTTTCACATACGGTATACTGTATATACTCCTCTACCCCTCAGTCCTTTGCGAAGTCTCTTCAGTTAGTACCCATTTATGCCCATTCATAACTTCAGGATACTGTATATCCCTGTATTCTCTGTTATTTCTCACACTATTATTTGTAATTGTTACTGTTTGTCTCACCTGTGTTTGTCTGAAGTACTTTGACTTCGGCCATTACTAAAGAAACAAATGCTCTACTTACCTTCGCTCATGAATTGCCTCTATTCTCATCATGCATACACCCGTTGCACACCCATGCATTACGAAAAAGTTGAAAAAATTTGATTTGCCGACTCAGGTCCACTTGTTAAATTTGCTTGTGTAAAAATAAAACTCTGTGTACAACCAATGACATTACCATAATACAGATGAACTCTAAACCGGTTTCCCATGAAGAATCGGACAATCAATTGAATGAGTTTACTGAGGAAATAGGGTACCAATTAGCTGCCTTGCCATCAATAATTAAATCGTATAGCTTTGCGTGAAAGAGGAATGCAACAATGTGAGATTGCATTGACGACAGTTAACTGAAACTTATCGAAATTCTATCTTGAAGAAGGATGTTATGTAAATGCAGCTGAAGATGGTATTCAGATACGGTTTAGATTTTGTTTCTTATTGATTAATTAGATAATTGAATTGGTGAATTCGGCAAGGGCCCAACTATACTCATTTCAACATGGAGTTGGGCCCTTATTGAAGTCACCGATTCGATTGCCGTTCATACCATCACATATTGCAGCCTTCCTACAACTTTCCCAGAAGCTGGACAAGAAAGATCTCAACAATCATTTGGCCATGAAAGTTTGTTGCATGGCATGCATTTATAAAATGCCAATGCGTCAAACTTTCATGATGTACTAATAACCAATTTACTACATTATTATCAACGCTTTGCCGCAAAAAAGCGTTAATTATTGTCGCATCGCGGCAACCAGTGTGCAACTGTGCTTCCCTGTTGCCTTTTCTTTTTAATGCTGGAAGCATTTTGAATATGTGTAACAGACTGTGCAGCGTGCACTGGGAAGCTGCACAGAGAACAGGAAGTTGAGGACTGGACTCAGGTACAAGGATGGATTTGGTTATATTTATTTTGCCAGCTGCAGGGTAGCAGACACATGCGTTGCAGTTCAAAACAACAAAAGTAACTGAGGTTTCATTATAATAGTTAGTAATACAAATACAGTTGTACTTGCAATGTCTACAGTTACAGTGTATTACGAACAGAACAGAACAGAAAACGACGTTCCTTTAAAATATACGTCGCTGTGTTAACAATGACAGCACGCTGCTTAGAGTTTAAAATAAAGCACGCATATACGGAAACAAGTCTTTCACAAGACTAACGCCACCACTCAAGCGTGGCGTTTACGAGACTTCAAAATGAATCAAACTGAGGCTCAGACTTATATACACCACTGCTACCACCCAGTGGGAATTAACAACACATGCAAGAGATTATTTAATTATGACCGAAGCGCCGTCTGGGTCTCAGTAGACTGGTGAACTGGACAGCAGGCGGCGTGGCCATACATTAACTAAGTGCAATCTTAACAGAAATTTGGCTGCACTGCTGAAAAAATGCTAAAACTGGAGATGGAATTCCAAAAAAGTATTGGAGAGATTAATTTTTTTCCCATCCCTTCAATATCAGTATTAAGTACATTGTCAATGTCACCCATCAATTATCTGTCATTCCTTAATAATTTCTAAATAATTACAGTCTTATATAATGGTCTTGATTATTCAGTTAAGAAATTGTGTGATTATGAATCAAGGGATCTAAAATAGGAACAGCTTGAAAGCAATTATGCGTTTAAGAGTCAGAGGCTCACGGCATGCCATTGAAAATCCCTTAATGCCGGGGATACCGCTTAGGGGATGTTGGGCTTCATGATGATAATTTAGCAAAAATGTCCATCCCCTTTCAGCCATCAGTAATTGACGTACTGTGAGAGTAAAATTGGATCTCTGTATGGTGGACCTGGACATGTTCACAAATGTCAAATGTCTCCATCCACATGTCCAGTGTCTGTGTTGTCAGCAACTGCATAAATGTTATTCAAGCAGAAAAAACCAAGGACACTGGCAGACAAGCATTTAACGAAGAACAAGGTGGTGTTTGGTTCTAATAATTGCAACCCACATCAACCTGGCGTAAGTGTGGTAGGTTTGTTGGGATTCTGTCAGTAAGTAGCTTGTTAGCTTCCATCAAGTCAATAGCGTGTATTACTTTGAAACTAGGGGTGGGAATCTTCAGTCATCTCACGATTTGATTCGATTACAATTCGGAGGGTCGCGATTCGATTATTAAACGATTTTCAATGCATCTCAATTTCAGATTTCTGTACGTGGTTTATTTTCCCCCATCACTACAAATTATCAAGTGAAATCAAACCCCTTTTATTTATACATTGTTGTAACAAATAATTTAACATAAACAGCTGCTCCTTTTCAAATAAATAAAATATTTATCTTCCAATCCACCAGATAAGACTGAACATAGTACTCAAAATAGTTCACAAAAATAAACCTCTTTCATCATGCATTACATTTTCGCACATCAAAATAAAACCGATTTACATTGAGGAAATAATTACAGAGCCCTCAATAATTATTGGCACCCCTGGATAAGATTTGTTCTTTCACTTCAAATAAATTCAGTTTTTTTTCCTAAATAATATAGGACCAGAGTTTAAAAAAAGAAGAAAATCCAGCCTTTAATTCAAGTGCATTTATTCAGTGGGAAAAAAAAAAATCCCACATTAAAAAATAATTATTTTTCATCAAATCATGTGTGCCACAATTATTAGCAACCCTGATGTAAATACTTTGTACAACCCCCTTTTGCCAACAAAACAGCACCTTATGTTCTCCTATAATGTTTCACAAGATGGCAGAATACAGAAAGAGGGATCTTCAACCATTCCTCTTTGCACAATCTCTCTAAATCATCCAGCGACCTGGGTCCTCTCCTCTAGATAGCACCTGATGGTTGTTTGGGAGACTTTGTGACCCCAAGATGCTCCCATTTGTTGCAATTCTTTCACAGTGAGCTTTGGAGAACTTTTTATTTCTCTTACCATCCTCCTCACTGTGCGTGGTGGCAAAATAACCTTGCATCCTCGTCCAGGCTTGTTTACCACTATTCCAGTTGTTTTAAACTCCTTAATGATTCCTCTGACAGTAGATATGGGCAGGTGCAGGCGAGTGGCTATTTTCTTGTAGCCATTGCCTGACTTGTGAAGATCGACACACATCTGCCGTACTTGAATGGTGTGTTCCTTTGTCTTTCCCATGTTGAAGAGCGAATTAGAGAAATGGCCTCTATGTCATGTCATATTTATACCCCAGGGAAACAGGAAGTGATGAATTACTAATTAAATGTTCCGAGATACTCTGATCAACTTTGTAAACTACTGTAGAAATGACAGAAATACTTCAATTACATTTATTTCCAAGGAATTGTTAGGGGTGCTAATAATCGTGGAACAAGTCATTTTATGAAAAATAATTATTTCTTAGTCAGGGATTTTTTTCCTCCTTAAAATTCACTTGAGTTGAGGGTTACATTTTTCTACAATGGTTAATCCTGGCGCTAAGTTGACTGGCCAGTCATAGCATTTGAATGCTCCGGAGAGGAATGTCTTTGGGTGCCATAATAACACGTAACTCCAAATTCCCAAACTCCGGCAGAGGCGATCCATTGAAAACTGCATTGATCGTCAATAATAGATTTTCCTGTATCGATGCTGAATTGTTCAACAAAGCATCGCGATGCATCTCTTTTAAAATGTCTAGGTGGATCAGGAAACGTCACAAGAACACTTTTTTTCATCAGGCTCAGGCACTGCACGTAGCCTGAGGAATGATGGTGAGATTTGATTAACTGCACAACTAGCCTCTGATATCTTATGTCTTATTATACAACCTCATTTCCAAAAGAGTTGGGATGGATTGTAAAATCTAAATTAAAACAGAATGTAATAATATTCAAATAATCTACACTTTATATTAATTTGAAAATAGTACAAAGACAATATCATATGGTGAAACATATTTTATTATTTTTGTAAAAATGTGCTTATTTTGAATTTGATGCCAACAACACGTTTGACAAAAGTTGGCACAGTGGCATGTTTACCACTGTTTTGCATCACAACTTTAAATTGACACTCGGTAAACCTTTAGGACCTAAGGTGACCAAGTGTTGTAGTTTTGAGAGCGAGCTGTTTTTCATTCTTGCTTTATGTTGGATTTCAGCTGCTCCATACTTTGCAGTCTCCTTAGTCATATTTTTCATTTCATTATGCGTCAGATATTGTCAGAGGGTGACAGGTCTGGGCTGTAGGCAGATCACTTCAGCACCCAGGCTCTTTTACTACAGGGCCATGTCATTGTTATACAGATGTGCAGAGTATGGTGTTTGGCATGCTGTTACAAAAATAAGCAAGGCCTTACCTTAAAAGAGACATTTGGATGGCAGGAAATATTCCGCCAAAACCTGTATATGTTGTTCACCATTAACTCTTTACTCCCTTGTAGCTATCTTAGACTGTTGCCCTAGCAGCCATTGACCCCTGGTGTCCTAAGACAATATGGCTGGTGTAGCTTTCATAATACTTCATATTTATTTACCAAATTTTCAGACCTTTTTCCAAATAGTTTAATCCTTATTCACACCAAAAATTAATTGAAATTAAATTAAATTATCTTTTGTCCAGTTCATCAAATAAACTATTTTCAAGTTTGTTTCTATTCAGTGTTTTACATAACATTGTGCTATCTGTTCGTTTCATCTGCAAATGTTTGGTATAATGAATCGTCAACGATTAAACGGAAAAAGTCCATTTCCGTCTTAGTTTGGTCAAGAATTGTTACTAGTCCGGGATTTCCAAACAAAATCGTCAATATCTTTAGCAGTGAGCTGATGTGTCCACATATCTGCGTCTGGTTCCTGAGCTTCATGTACGCCACCTTTATCGGCACTGTTTTGTCGAACTCTGAACAGTCTCGGAAGGGGTACATCATCGTCACTGTCGTCCAGATCGTCTTCGAAATCACTCAGATCGATGTCTGAAGCTTCCTCTAATAACCTATCTAGTCTATCCTGGGCCAACTCTAAATCATTTGCAGTAAAACCATCAAATTCTGACCCACTACCATCGCTAGAATCCATGTTCGTTTGTAAGAAAATCTCATTCATAAATTGCTTGGGACTTCGACCTTTATATTGTAAAATGACCAATGAAAGAACGGCATATCGTTTTCGGAAGTTGTATAAAGCTTTAATAGACCCTTTCTGATTGGCTGGTATTAAAGGTTTTCTTCTGGAATGTCACATCTCGGCCAATCATGCATCGTTTTCACAACAGTTAAATACACACTCCCTAACACACAAACCACATGAATTTTACTCCTTAGACCTCCCTCACACACAAACTGCATGCATTTTACTCTTTAGACATCCCTAACACACAAACTGCATGCATTTTACTCCTTTAACCTCTCCAACACACACTCTGCATGTCTGTTATTCCTTAGACCTCCCTAACACACAAACTACATGCATTTTACTCCTTAGACGACCTGAACACAAATAACTGCATGCATTTTACTCCTTAGACCTCCCTAACCCACAAACAGCATGTATTTTACTCCTCAGACCTCCGTAACACAAAAACTGCATTCATTTAACTCCTTAGACACCCCAACAGACAAAATGCTTGCATTTTACTCCTTGGACCTCTCTAGCACACAAACCACATGCATTTCACTCCTTAGACCTTTCTAACATATAAACTGCATGTATTTTACTCCTCTAACCTCCTTAACGCAAATACTGCATGTATTTTACTCCTTAGACATCCCTAACACAAACATTGCATGTATTTTACTCCTTAGACCTCCCTAACACACAAATTTCATGCATTTCACCCCTTGGACCTCCCTAACACACAAATTAAATGTATTTTTAATCCTTAGACCTCCCTAACACACAAATGTAATGCATTTTACCCCTTAGACCTCTCTAACGCACAAACTGCATGTATTTTACTCCTCAGACCTCCCTAACACACAAATTTCATGCATTTTACCCCAAAGACCTCCCTAACACACAAATTGCATGCATTTTACTCCTCAGACCTCCCTAACACACAAATTTCATGCATTTTACCCCAAAGACCTCCCTAACACACAAATTGCATGTATTTTACTCCTTAGACCTCCCTAACACGCAAAATGCATGTATTTTACTCCTTAGACCTCCCTAACACACAAATTTCATGCATTTTACCCCAAAGACCTCCCTAACACACAAATTTCATGCATTTCACCCCTTAGACCTCCTAACGCACAAATTACATGTATTTTAATCCTTAGACCTCCCTAACACACAAATGTAATGCATTTTACCCCTTAGACCTCTCTAACGCACAAACTGCATGTATTTTACTCCTTAGACCTCCCTAACGCACAAACTGCATGTATTTTCCTCCTGAGACCTCCCTAACACACAAATTTCATGCATTTTACCCCTTAGACCTCCCTAACTCACAAACTGCATGTATTTTACTCCTCAGACCCCCTAACACACAAACTGCACATATTTTACTCCTCAGACCTCTCTTACACACAAATTAGAAGTATTTTACTCCTCGGACCTCCCTAACACACAAACTGCGTGTATATTACTCCTTGGACCTCCCGAACACACAAATTTCTTGCATTTAACCCCTTAGACCTCCCTAACACACAAACTGCATGTATTTTACTCCTCAGACCTTCCTAACACACAAACTGCATATATTTAATTCTTTAGACCTCCCTAACACACAAACAGCATTCATTTTTACTACTTAGACTGCCTTACCACAAATAACTGCATGCATTTTACTCATTAGACCTCCCTAACATATATTTAATTCTTTAGACCTCCATAACACACAAACTGCATGTATTTTACTCCTTAGACCTCCCTAACACACAAATTGCATGTATTTTACTCCTTAGACCTCCCTCACACACAATTTTCATGGATCTTACTCCTCAGACCTCCCTAGCACGCAAACTGTACATATTTTACTCCTCAGACCTCCCTTACACACAAAGTACATGTATTTTACTCCTCAGACCACCGCAACATACTAACTGCAAATATTTAATTTCTTAGACCTCCCTAACACGCAAATAGCATGTATTTTACTCCTTAGACGGCCTTACCACAAATAACTGCATGCATTTTACTCTTTAGACCTCCCTAACACACAAACTGCATGCATTTTACTCCTTTGACCTCCCCAAAACACGCACTGCATGTATGTTACTCATTAGACCTCCCTTACACACAAACCTCTTGTATTTTTCTCCTTCCACCTCCCTTACACACAAACTCCATGCATTTTACTCCTTAGACCTCCCGAACACACAAACTAAAAATATTTTATTCCTCAAAACACCCTGAAACACAAACTGCATATATTTCACTCTTTAGACCTCTCTGACACACAAACGGCAGATATTTTATTCCTTAGACCTCCCTTACACACAAACTGCATTCATTTTACTCCTTTGACCTCCTTAACACACAAACTACATGAATTTTACTCTTTAGACCTCCCTAACACACAAACTGCATGTATTTCACTCCTCAGACCTTCCTAATACAAACTGCATGTATTTTACTCTGTAGACCTCCCTAACACAAAAAAATTGCATGTATTTTACTCTTTAGACCTCTCTCACACACAAACTGCATGCATTTTACTCCTTAGACGACCTTAACACACAAAACTGCATGTATTTTACTCCTTAGACCTTCCTAATACAAACTGCATGTATTTTACTCCTTAGACCTCCCTAACACAAAAAAATGCATGTATTTTACTCCTTAGACCTCCCTTACACACAAACTGCATTTATTTTACTCCTTAGACCTCCTTAGACCTCCCAAACACTCAAACATAATGTATTTTGCTTCTCAGACCTCCCTAACACACAAACTGCATGTATTTTACTCCTTAGACCTTCCTTACACAAACTGCATGTATTTTACTCCTTAGACCTCCCTAACACACAAATTGCATGTATTTTACTCCTTAGACCTCCCTCACACACAAACTGCATGCATTTTACTCCTTTGACATCCACAACACACACACTGCATGTATGTTACTCATTAGACCTCCCTTACACACAAACCGCTTGTATTCTTCTCCTTCCACCTCCCTTACACACAAACTCCATGCATTTTACTCCTTAGACCTCCCGAACACACAAACAAAAAATATTTTATTCCTTAGAACACCCTGAAACACAAACTGCATATATTTTACTCTTTAGACCTCTCTGACACACAAACGGCAAATATTTTATTCCTAAGACCTCCCTAACACAGAAGCAGCATGTATTTAACTCCTTAGACCTCCCTTACACACAAACTGTATTCATTTTACTCCTTTGACCTCCTTAAAACACAAACTACATGAATTTTACTCTTTAGACCTCCCTAACACACAAACTGCATGTATTTCACTCCTTAGACCTTCCTAATACAAACTGCATGTATTTCACTCCTTAGACCTCCCTAACGCAAAAAAGATTGCATGTATTTTACTCCTTAGACCTCCCTCACACACAAACTGCATGCATTTTACTCCTTAGATGACCTTAACACACAAAACTGCATGTATTTTACTCCTTAGACCTTCCTAATACAAACTGCATGTATTTTACTCTTTAGACCTCCCTAACACAAAAAATTGCATGTATTTTACTCTTTAGACCTCCCTTACACACAAACTGCATTCATTTTACTCCTTAGACCTCCTTAGACCTCCCAAACACTCAAACATAATGTATTTTACTCCTCAGACCTCCCTAACACACAAACTGCATGTATTTTACTCCTTAGACCTCCCTCACACACAAATTACATGTATTTTACTCCTTTGACATCCACAACACACACACTGCATGTATGTTACTCCTTAGACCTCCCTAACACACAAACTACATGCATTCTACTGCTTCGACCTCCATAAAAAACGAACTGAATGTACTTTTCTCCCTATACCTCCCTAACACACAAACTACATGCATTTTACTCCTTAGACAACCTTAACACAAATAATTGCATGCATTTTACTCTTTAGACCTCCCTAACACACAAACTGCATGTATTTTACTCCTCAGACCTCCCTAACACACAAAGTTCATGCGTTTTACTCCTTAGGCCTCCCTAACACACAAACTGCATGCATTTTACTCCTAAGCCCTTCCTAACACATTTCATGCACTATACCCTTAGACATCCCTAACACACAAACTGCAAGTATTTTACTCATTAGACCTCCCTTACACACAAACTGCAAGTATTTTACTCATTAGACCTCCCTTACACACAAACTACTTGTATTTTTCTCCTTACACCTCCCTAACACACAAACTCCATGCATTTCACTCCATAGACCTCCCGAACACACAAACGGCAAATATTTTATTCCTCAAAACACCCTGAGACACAAACTGCATATATTTTATTCCTTAGACCTCCCTTACACACAAACTGCATTCATTTTACTCCTTAGACACCCCAACACACAAACAGATTGCATTTTACTCCTTAGACCTCCTTAGACCTCCCACACACTCAAACAGCATGTATTTCACTCCTCAGACCTCCTTAACACACAAACTACATGAATTTAACTCCTTAGACCTCCCTAACACACAAACTGCATGTATTTTACTCCTTAGACCTTCCTAACACAAACTGGATGTATTTTACTCCTTAGGCCTCCCTAACACACAAACTGCATGTATTTTACTCCTTAGACCTCCCTTACACACAAAGTCTTTTACTCGTCAGACCTCCCTAACAAAAATTTCATGCATTTTACCCCTAGACCTCCCTTACACACAAACTGCATGTATTTTACCCCTCAGACCTCCCTCACACACAAATCTAATGCTGTTTACTCCTTAGGCCTCCCTAACACACAAATTGCAGGCAATTTTACTCCTCAGACCTCCCTAACACAAATTCTAAGCATTTTACCTCTAGACCTCCCTCACACACAACCTGCATGTATTTTACTCCTTAGACCTCCCTAACACACAAACTACATGCATTCTACTCTTTAGACGGCCTTTACACAAATAACTGCATGCATTTTACTCTTTAGACCTCCCTAAGACACAAACAGAATGTATTTTACTCCTCAGACCTCCCTAACAAACACATTTCATGCGTTTTACTCCTTAGGCCTCCCTAACACACAAACCGCAAGCATTTTACTCCTCAGTCCTACCTAACACAAATTTCATGCACTTTACCCCTAGATCTCCCTAACACACAAACTGCATGTATCCCTAACACACAAACTGCATACATTTTACTCCTTAGACATCCCTAACACACAAACTGCATTTATTTTACTCCTTAGACATCCCTAACACACAAACTGCATTTATTTTACTCCTTAGACATCCCTAACACACAAACTGCATGCATTTTACTCCTTTGACCTCCCTAACACGCAAACTACATGCATTTCACTCCTTAGACAACTTTAACACGAATAACTGCATGCATTTTACTCCTTAGACCTCCCTAACACACAAACAGCAAGTATTTTACTCCTTAGACCTCCCTAACACACAAACTGCTTGCATTGTACTCTTCAGACCTCCCTAACACACAAACTGCATGTATTTTACTCCTTAGACAGCCTTACCAGAAATAACTGCATGTATTTTACTCTTTAGACCTTGCTTACACACAAAATGCATGTATTTTACTCCGTAGACCTCCATAACACACAAACCACATGTACTTTACTCCTTAGACCTCTCTAACACACAAACTGCAAGCATTTTACTCCTAAGATCTCTCTAACACACAAACTGCATGTATTTTACTCCTTACACCTCCCTTAAACACAAACTGCATATATTTAATTTTAAGACCTCCCGAACACACAAACTGCATCCATTTTACTCCTTAGATCTGCCTAACCCACAAACTGCATGTATTTCTTCATCATGGTTCAGTTAAGTTCAAAGCTGCATTTTTTTTTTTGGTCCAATGTCAAGCACAACACTTTTAGAGCTTTTCAAAGTAAAATGAATGAATAAATAAATAAAATTGGTCCAGGATGTGACTTGCTGAATGAAACAGGTTAAAGTGACTGGCGGGATTAAACGGGTTAAATTATAATTAGGAAGGTGGTGTGAAAGTCAGGTACAGATTTCCATCACTTTCTGATTCTGTTTTTTTCCCAAAATGCCCTGCGTTTTTGAGCTCATCTTTGTAATGTGGTTTTATGCATTTGAAATGACAAACCAGAGCTTGAGTCATCGGATGGATGAGTGTGTTCACACCCTCTTTACACCTCGTGAACATATGCGCTGCGTCCAAAATCACACACTCATTCACTATTACCTGCCCACTATAAATGGATTCATATGTAGGTGACAATATCGCGAGCTCATGGGCAGAAGGAAGGAGCATTTTCAGACATTACCAGCACTGTTATTGATGTCATCTTGCTCCTCTTGGATTTGAGTGCAATGCATGATTGGATGTAGCGCTGTGGTGCCAGGAATGAATGGGTGAATGGAACGATGGACAAATGGAAAGAAGATTTGATGTTATATACAGTATCTCACCAAAGTCCTCGTGCTCTGCGTCAGGTGCACAAGTTGGCTTCAGAAAACAGACGCAGCAGTGCTGGCAGCATTGCTAATGAGGTTGCAGCAGTGGGAGAACAGCCTGTCGGTGCTCAGACCATACACCGTGCACTGCACCAAGTCGGTCTGCATGGCTGTCAGCCAAGATGGAAGCCTCTTCTGAAGCTAGCCCAAAATAAAGTCTGAAATCAGTTTGCTGAAGATAACCAGTGCAGCCTACAGTCAAACATGGTGGTGGCAGCATCATGGTCTGGGGCTGCATGAGAGCTTCTGCTCCTGGGGAGCTGCGCTTCATTAATGGAATAATGGATCCAACATGAACTGTGACATTCTTAAGCAGAACATGATGCCCTCCCTTCGGAAACTGGGCCGCAAAGCAGCTTTCCAACATGATAACAACCTCCAAGATGACAACTGCCTTCCTGAAGAAGCTGAAGGTTATGGTGTGGCCAAGTATGTCTCCAGACCTGAATCCCATTGAGCATCTGTGGGGCATCCTCAAGAGGAAGGTGGAGGAGCAGCAGGTATCCAACATCCACCAGCTCCATGATGTTGCCATGGAGGAGTGGAGGATCCCAGCAACAACCTGTGCAGCTCTGGTGAATTCCATGCCTAGGAGAATCAAGGCAGAGCTGGACAACAATGGTGGTCAAACTAAATATTGACACTATGGACACAATTTGGCATGTTGACGGTGAGGTGCACTCACTTTTGTTGCCACCCATTTTGGAAATAGTGACAGTTGGTTCAGTTATTTGGACAGTGCAGTAAATCTACACTGCTATACATATTGTGCAATGACTACTCTAGAATATATTCAGGTTTCATTTCTGTAACGTTGTCCCTTAAAAAGATATAATAAATTAATCCTCGAAGTCTGAGGAGTGTACTGACTTTAGTGAGATACTGTATATCCTGATGCACAAATCAATTTTGCTTTTCATACAAGTCTGTTCTGCCTTTTTTCTTCCCCTCTGTGATCCTCCATCCTCTTGTGATTCAAAACGGGCTTTCTAGTTGCCATGACAAAAAAAAAATATGCTTGAATGATTCAAGGAATATGACTGAGCCTTGGGCAGAGAAGAAGGAGAGGACAGGGTACAGGCTGCATCTCGCGAAGTAATTATTCCCCACCAACAACACGGATTCTTATGACCACCTAAATTTTTCAACTTGTTTTGCTGTCACGTGTTCAGAAGAAAACAGAATAAGGGGAGGATGAGAAACATGAGATCCTGACGCTGTGCATCATCCGTTCTCCGTACCGCTTCTTCTTCAATGGGGTCGCAGAGGAGCTGAAGCCTAAAGCTGCTTTCGCAACGGACGCGAAACGAATTTTTCGCACGAAAGATTACATTCAAAGTCAATGCAAAGACGCGAATACACGCGAAACGCGTGTATTCGCGTCTTTGCATTGACTTTGAATGTAATCTGTCGTGCGAAAAATTTGTTTCGCGTCCAGTGTGAAAGCAGCTTAACCCAGCTGACTATGGGCGAAAGGCACAGGGACCCACCCTGGACAGCTCACCAATCCATCACACACTCCATTCACTCACACCTATGGGCAATTTAGTTTCTCCAGTGAGCCGGATGTGCGTGTCTTTAGACTGTGGGATAAAGCCGGTGGACTCGGAGGAGACCCACATGAACACAGAAAGAACATTCAAACTCCGCACAGAAAAACCCCAGGCCTGATTCAAACCCCCAACCGATTACAGAGATACAAAATTTTTTTCAAAGTCAATTTTATACTTACTCTCTCCTGTCTGTAGTAGGATGCTTTGCTGAAGTCCTGACACATACACACAGTCCAAACTGTTGGATGAACTGAAACAATAAGGAACTCAATTTGTGATGGTGCTGTTGCCTCGCCGCGGCATATGAATTTTCTGGTATACTGTCAGTCCAAAATATCTTAATATTTTTTAGTGTGTGCATCTATAAGATCTGTTGCCATGGAAACCAACCCAAGGGCGCCCCTCAGAGCACTCAGCCTCAACATCTGCAACCGTTACTATCCTCATCTCATTGTAGCTCTTCTCTGTTTTTTCATTTTTTTTTTTTACTGACCTTACTCTCCTCCGCACACTCAGTTTTCAGACCAGCCCAGCCCCGTCTCTCTCACAAATCACATCAGGATGCAGCAGCGAAGCCCAGGTGCATCACCCAGAACATCTCAATGGCATGTACTGATGCCTTTTTCACCACAATGGAGAGCTTTCAACTAACTTACTTACTTTCTTGGGTAGAGGGCTGATATCTGCTAAAACATCCTTCTGAAACTCTGACGTGTCTTCATGACAGATCTCCACAAAGCTGTTCTACAAAATAAACTGAATGGAACAGAATTGAATTTAATTCCACCCGCTAGACTTGGATCTGTGAATGGATCTGAGATAAACTGCCGAGAGGAATACCAAAAAACCCAGGACTCATTCTAATCCATACAGTCATGAGTACAATGACGCCTGGAATCCCTGACTGGCTTCTCATCTCAGGGTCATCATTGTCAGATCATTACCTTAGAATGTAACTCCAAAGATTTGCTCCCGTATCAAAATCAATCTGGTATAATTCTGTGCTTGAATAAACTCCTAAAATGATTAAGGACTAGCATGAACATGTCATGAACATAACAGCGATCTAACTGAAAATACTTTGGGCACAAATCATGTTGCTAATGACAACATCTGAAATGGAATGTTCTCACTCATGCAGTAGGACAATTCCAGAAGCAGGTGAAACCTCCTGCTAGAAGAGACGTGCCCCACCCTCAGATGGCCAAACAAAACATCTAACATCACCCTTCTGCTCCACTCATTCGCTACTTCAGTTTTTATGCGTATAAAGCAGTCTGTCTGAGCTTTTCACAGACATATTTACATGTTGCATTTTCTTGAATTTCTATCCAGATTTTTCAAAAATCAGGAACATGCATAAGCCCATAAAATATTAAAATCCCAGTCCAAAGCAAATGGTTTACTCTGCCATGGTTACAAACATTAAAGGGGAGAAAAACAACATATAGCAGCATAGCTTCTTGCTCTTTTAATTTGTAATGATTATTTCACTGTGTATGGCCAGTTTCCTTTGATTGACAGGTGGCATTAGGAGCAGCAGCAGTGTTCCTTTGTACTAGCAATTGGCAGACAGTATTATCACAGTCAAGTTTCAGCTTTATCTCCGCTCTGGGCTTAACTCTCCTGGCCACACCCAGTAACCCGGTGTGAGTCAGCGACAATCCCTATACAACCATATCAAAGCAAAGTTAGATTAATTTCGGGGCTGCCTTTTGGTTGGCCATATTGGTGCAACTTATTGTGCATCACCTAGAGTATGTCCTTGACATTACCGATGACTCTCCAGGTCGTGTTTTCATCAGAAAACAATATGGCATGTTAATATGAGTCACCATTTTTTAAATATTAAATGTAGGATTGTATTGCCGGTGAACCCTTTAGAACGTGTACATGAGATGAGTTAGAACGAGTAGAATGAGTGAGACGAGTTTCTCGATACGGGAAGTCTGCAACATATCATTTGAAGATATGCAACAAAATACGCATACGCCAGAACCTGCTGTATACTTCCGTTTTCAACAGTCGTGTGACTTTATGTCCGTGTGTATGGTCTATTATGCCTTTGTTCCGTCAATTTTAGCTTGTCTGAAACAGGGTTAAGTAATCCGTTTGGGACTGCATTTGTAATATCCTGACTCATCAGCAAAACGAGCCTACGTCTTTTCTATCCACAGAACTGAGCAATTCTGACGAGAGCCGTTGTCTCACAGCATCGAAACGAAACATTGAACATCATTCTCAGACAAATAAGATTGGTCAGTTTGTTACTTCAAAAGTTATCACAAATAAATACAATGACAGATATAACTAGAGGGCGATGCTAAAATCTGATTGCGACGTCAAGTTGGCGCAGTGGTTGTGATGTTTGTTGATCAGAGAGCGCAGGCGCCGCAGCCTGAGTCGCCTGTTTTCACGAATTCCGCTTTTCAGATGAAACAAATTTGCTGATATATAGCCTTTGAGCCGACAACGACAGTTCTGGTAAACTAAAATTTAGCTTAAATTCTCACAGCAAAAACTGAAATATTTTCACTCGACAATGATTAAAACACTTTTCTTGGTATTTTGCCAATTTAAATGCACAGTCAGCCTGCGCAGCTATTTTGAGCAGATCTGTGTAGAAATACCGATTATATATTTACTCTTTTCGAACATGACCAAAATAGGCATAAAATATAAACAGGCCCAATTACTTTTTTTAAAACAATGAAAATTAGCCTAATCATTTAGCGAGGAGAAGCAGAATACCACAGATTCAAGATGTTTGCCTTGTGGTTCGCATTTCCTGATGGTGGGCTTTTCTAGAAGGAGATCAGTCGTTCGCTTGTCATGGAAAGATTTTTGGTTTTTCAAAATGGCTCAAACAATGAGCATTATTTACATAGTGGTACACGCATCGCAAATGTAAAACTATGCGCAAAACTCCAGGGACCTCACACTCACCCTGTTCAATGTGTTCTCTGACTGATTGCAGCTGGTGTTCCGTCGCGATCTCTCCGATCACGATAAGCATGTAATATCTCTCCTGGCAGAACGGCGGTCCCCGTCTACGGTACTGTCCACGGTGCTGAACTTGTTCTCCGCGCTCCACAGATACCAGTCCCGCGCTGCTGTCCTCCTCCTCCAGCACCGCAAGCGGAGCTTTGGCAGGGATCTCCATGGCAACATCACCATGAGCTGACGCTGGGCCCACTTCTATCTCCATGACAACTACTGCCACGACCACTGTGCGGGTGTGAAGCCTGGGGGAGGGCAAGTGGGAGTGGTACGTAAACACGTACACCGCTAATTTTACGAATATAATTGGCTAGAATCCTATGGATATTTGATGTCACGGTTAGCCGATTGGTGCGTCAGAGAGGCGGTCCTCGAACGGAATGATTGAGCACGAAAAATATAAAAAAGAGGAGCTTCGTTTCTGATGGTAGAAGATGACATCAGCAGATGTGCCTGGAGAGCCTAAAGCCAACGGGAGTCAACTTTTCTTCTGAACCAAGAACATGTCTCTCTTGATCCAAAAGACAGCACATATACCAACTGGAGATAGTATGAGATCACAATATTCAAACACTTTATGAGTCAAAACGGGCATTGAACAAAACATGCAAAGAAATTTGCTTATACAGAGTGCACTGCATGTATGATGGGATGGTCCCCGTAAAATGGAAAGTGGATGTGGGCTGGGATAGTCCCAATATACAGGGTAGTGCATGTGTGCTGGGATGGTGCTGATATAGAGGGTAGCGCATGTGTGCTGGGATGGTGCTGCTATAGAGGGTAGTGCATGTGTGCTGAGATGGTGCTGATATAGAGGGTAGTGCATGTGTACTGAGATGGTGCTGATATAGAGGGTAGTGCATGTCTGCTGGGATGGTGCTGCTATAGGGGGCTGTGCATGTGTGCTGTAATGGTGCTCACATTGAGGGAAGTGCATGTGTGCTGGAATGGTGCTGATATAGAGGGTAGCGCATGTGTGCTGGGATGGTGGTGATATAGAGGGTAGTGCAAGTGTGCTGGGATGGTGCTCGCATTGAGGGAAGTGCATGTGTGCTGGGATGGTGCTGCTATAGAGAGCTATGCATGTCTGCTGGGATGGTGGTGATATAGAGGATAGTGCATGTGTGCTGAGATGGTGCTGATATACAGGGTAGCGCATGTGTGCTGGGATGGTGGTGATATAGAGGGTAGTGCAAGTGTGCTGGGATGGTGCTGCTATAGAGGGCTGTGCATGTGTGCTCGGATGGTATTGCTATAGAGGGTAGTGCATGTGTGCTGAGATGGTGCTGCTATAGAGGGCTGTGCATGTGTGCTGGAATGGTGCTGCTATAGAGGGTAGTGCATGTGTGCAGGGATGGTGCTGCTATAAAGGGTAGTGCATGTGTGCTGAGATGGTGCTGATATAGAGGGTAGTGCATGTGTGCTGAGATGGTGCTGATATAGAGGGTAGTGCATGTGTGCTGGGATGGTGCTGATATAGAGGGTAGTGCATGTGTGCTGAGATGGTGCTGATATAGAGGGTAGTGCATGTGTGCTGAGATGGTGCTGATATACAGGGTAGTGCATGTGTGCTGAGATGGTGCTGATATAGAGAGCTATGCATGTGTGCTGAGATGGTGGTCATATATAGGGTAGTGCAAGTGTGCTGAGATGGTGCTGATATACAGGGTAGTGCATGTGTGCTGAGATGGTGCTGATATAGAGGGTAGTGCATGTGTGCTGAGATGGTGCTGATATAGAGGGTAGTGCATGTGTGCTGAGATGGTGCTGATATATAGGGTAGTGCATGTGTGCTGAGATGGTGCTGATATAGAGGGTAGTGCATGTGTGCTGAGATGGTGCTGATAGAGAGGGTAGTGCATGTGTGCTGGGATGGTGCTGCTATAGAGAGCTATGCATGTCTGCTGGGATGGTGCTGCTATAGGGGGCTGTGCATGTGTGCTGGAATGGTGCTGATATAGAGGATAGTGCATGTGTACTGGGATGGTGGTGATATAGAGGGTAGCGCATGTGTACTGGGATGGTGGTGATATAGAGGGTAGTGCAAGTGTGCTGGGATGGTGCTGCTGTAGAGGGCTGTGCATGTGTGCTGGAATGGTGCTGATAATAAGGATAGTGCATGTGTGCTGGGATGGTGCTGATATAGAGAGTAGCGCATGTGTGCTGGGATGGTGGTGATATAGAGGGTAGTGCAAGTGTGCTGGGATGGTGCTGCTATAGAGGGCTGTGCATGTGTGCTGGAATGGTGCTTGCATTGAGGGAAGTGGATGTGTGCAGGGATGGTGCTGCTATAGAGGGCTGTGCATGTGTGCTGGGATGGTGTTGCTATAAAGGGTAGTGCATGTGTGCTGAGATGGTGGTTATATATAGGGTAGTGCATGTGTACTGAGATGGTGCTGATAGAGAGGGTAGTGCATGTGTGCTGGAATGGTGCTCCTATAGAGAGCTATGCATGTCTGCTGGGATGGTGCTGCTATAGGGGGCTGTGCATGTGTGCTGGAATGGTGCCCACATTGAGGGAAGTGCATTTGTGCAGGGATGGTGGTGATACACACTGCTACCACTTTAGAGAGCACAGTGACGCCACTGCCCGCAGCACACTGCCCAACACTGCAGAAAAGTGCCGCAGCCTCTCTGGCACCAGTCTGCCGCCTGCAGACACACACTGCAACTTCATAAAGACCTTCAGCGAGAGCCTGTCAGGATAAATGACACCCCTGCAAGCATCCACATCCCTGCCAGGCCCACTGCTGACGGTGTCTCCAACCACCACACACCTCATCTTAGCTCTCACTGCACTCCCTGTTTCAGCTTCAGCTCTTTGGTCATTTTTTTCTCACAACCAGAGTCGGATCACATGCATTTTTTTTAGGGTTGCTTACATATATTGTTCATTGGTCTGCATAGCGCAGTGGTCTTGACCCATCCATGTGTTGAAACTCCTTTCAGTTTTTCAGATAAATGTTTCTGCAGTTCACAGAACAATGCCTCAGAAAAAGATTTCTATTATTGTATAATCATCTTTCACAGTTACAGCAAAATTAGTTGAATAATTAAATAATGATTATTATTAAAAAATTATGATCTTCTCTCACTCCAGTGGAAGATTGGCTGAGTAAATATCTGATGTTGCTCTAACCTATTCCCAGTATTTTTGGAGTTGTTCCTATTTTGGCTAATTTTGAAAGTCACCTTATTGCTTCAGGTCTCTCATGAATTCTTTCGTGGTTTTTATAAATGCTCTGAGCTCACAGTGGATGGGATTGTGAAGGGTACGTGTGCAGGTTGCACTTTGTCTGCTAGTAAGAAAAAACTGTAATAAGAATTTTATTTCTTATTTAATTATTTCTGCTTTCTGAGCACAAATACCCACACTCTACATATTTCTCCCTGCACTGCACCAATCAGCACTTTTTGGGCAGCCTTCCAAAAGTGAGTGTTGAGCAGTGGCATCCTGAGGGAGAGAGAGTGAAACATGAGTCAGTTTAAATATAAATGTTTGAATATGAAAACAAACCCCCCCCCAAAAAAGTGGACAATGTGTCGACATGCAGATGAATGAATATTTTGCATGTGTACCTGCTTAAAATGGACACACCTAACCTCTGCTTGGTAGATATTTAAGATGAAATATCACTGCTGATTCCATGGATGATTATCATTTATCTCCTACCAGTTATGCAGTGCAGTGAAAAAGAATTTGCCTCTCCCATCTCCCAGGAGAAATTTATTCAGCACCTACAGTACATCACCCATGTTAACAAGAGTCATCAGAGGATGACATCGCCCCCCGGCCCCCACAATCTGATCTCAGAAATACCAAAATATTAAAAGGCACTAGTCTAGGGCCTAATATGCAAAGCAAGTTTTGTTAAAAAATACTGAACAGTATTGGAGTTCTGCTCTGTAAACATGAGGATTATGGACTGACGTACAGACGGACATGCTGATGATTATATCCACCCACACTGTATGCTGTGGGGGTAATAATAAAAAGTAAATGTCTCCCTTAGCTTACAAAGCAATTGGGCTGCTTCTAGCAGCTACAACTGCAGCCAAGTGTGAAGGGGGGGGAATGGGATGGGGGCCCAGATGCGACACAGGGTAGGGTTTCTAAAGCCTCCCACGAAACGCGTGTGACCACTAATAGGGGAAATGGTAACAGAAAAAAGGAGCGTAACTCCCCGACGATTCCACCAACGAAAAACAACCCAGAAAAGGTGGGTGAAAATCCTCTCAGAAAATAGGATTTTCTCATAAGAGACAGAGTAACCACTCCCTGCAACTAGAACAGAAGCGAACCGACAGAGGTCTGCGAGCAAAGACAATGCTCAAAGAAACAAGACCTCTGCGGGATAGAACATATTCTCTGACGAACAGAACGATAAATCGGACGGACAAACAATAAAAAGGATGGACAAACACCAAATCCTAAAGTCTTTAAAGGAGTTTCCTCCAACTAAACGCTAAGGGCTACGTAATCCTCGCAAGAGTGACACAAAAGCACCAGACAGCGGTGGAAGAGCTTCTTAAGTAGTCTCCACAGCTGCAAACAATAAGCAATCTGAGATCCAGCCTGCCTGCGAAACTCAGCTATCAAATTTGGGTCAAAAATGTCCTGGGACGGGACCATAGCCCTCCCAGTCCACAAGGTACTGGATCCCATGACCCACCCATCTGCTGGCTAAGACACGCTGAACTGTGTAAGCTGGCTGCCCACCAACCATGCAAGGAGTCAGTGAGGCAGACTCTGGCGGGACCAGCAGACTGACAGCGAGAGGTGTCAGCCAGGAAATGTGAAAAGTGGAGTGTGCCCTCATGGACCGGGGAAGCTCAAGTCGCACCATAACAGGGTTAATCTTGCGAATAATCTTAAACGGACTAATAAACTTGGGTGCGAGCTTAGATTTGACGTGCAGTGGCAGGTGCCGCACGGACAACCAAACCTTTTGGCCCACACAATACGAGGGAGCAGGGCGACTTTGCCAATCAACCAGGCTCTTTTGCTTAGCAGTAGCCCACAGGGGCGAGCGATGAACCGGTTGTCACGTAGATCGGCAGTGACAAACGTATGCCTCAGCAGACGGTGACCCCATTTCCCTCTCCAGATCTTTCAATAAGGGCAGATGATAGCTAAACTCCACCTCGAAAAGGGAGAGACCTGAGGAAGCAGTGCACAGGCTGTTGTGGGCGTACTCAGCCCACTCTAACTGTCTGCTCCACAAGGAGGGATTAGCTGATGCAAGACAGCGCAAGAAAACCTCCAAGATCTAGTTAATCCTCTCTGTCTGCCCATTAGACTCAGGGTCAAACCCAGAGGAGAGACTAACTGACGCCCACAACAGCGAGCAAAATGTGCACCAGAAAATGGATATAAATTGGAGGCCCTGGTCGAACACGGCATTGAGGGGAAGACCATGAATCCTAAACACGTGGTCCACAATTAACGCACAGTCTTTGGAGCCGAAGGCACTTTAACTAGTGGAATAAAGTGGGCTGCCTTGGAGCAGCTGTCCACCACCACTATAAGGACCGTGCGCCTAACAGACGGGGGCCACCCCGTCACAAAGTTGAGATTGATGTGGCTCCAAGGATGGTTAGGAATGGGCAGCGGGTGCAATAACCCAGACGGAGCCTGCTGCGAACCCTTATTCCTGGTGCACGCTGGACATGCTGAGACATAGACTCGCATATATTTCTCCAGTCCTGTCCACCAAAACCTCCAGCTAAAAACTCTTCGGTGTGATTCACTCCAGGATAATTAGTCAAATGTGAGGAGTGCCTCCACTCCAGCAGTTAGCCCCATACCCGGGTGAGAACAAACAGACAGTGGGAGGGACCTGAGTCCAGATTCTGGCTCTAGCTGCTGAGCCTCCCGCGCCTGTGACTCAATAGCCTAAACCACCGGAGCTACAATTGGATCAGGCCTGATGTTTTTAGACCCTGCCCCAGCATGTGTTATGGAGGGTCTAATAAAACCATTAGCTAAAGCCTGCTCTGTGTACTCCTTCATAGCAGAGCTTTCAGGGGTAGACAAAGAGTACAGAGAGCCCTGAGGCGGAACAGTGCCAGGATAAATGTCAATTGCACAATTGTACGGATGGTGGGGTGCAAAGGGAAGTGGTGCGCTGCTTGCTTAAGACCTCAGTAAGATCAGATTAAGCTGATGGCACATTAGGTGGCAGAGGAAAGTTCAGCAGCCGTATCTTGGGTGAGAGCCCCAGTTCAGATTCTGCTTGAGAACTGAAATCATCCCAATCTCTAAAACGGGAGTGATCCTCCCCGCTTCTCTCATCAAAGGGAGGATAGTGGTCCACTTCAGAAGAGTCCACAACTCTTCTCTCCGCCCCTAAGAGTGAGAAAGATTCAATGTAATCGGGCGGAGAACACTGTTCCCCAGATCACTAAAATCATGTCTCCTCATTGCCGCACCATTTATCAGGGACAGGGGATGGCTGTATCAAACAGTCTGCAGTGCATAAGGGTCCCCAGTGAAGGATGGTATTTTCACTATTGCCCCAATTGATTTGGGGCTGATGCACAGCAAGCCATGAGTGCCCAAAAACCAGAGGATTAGTTAGTGACTTAATTCAAAAAAAATGTTCAGAATGTGACCCAAACACAATGTTAAACGCAATGGGTTTGGTTGCACTCATATCTTGTCCGCTTCCCAGCGGCCGTCCATCAAGAGCCGTTATCTGGCGTGGCTGTTGCAATGGAATCTAAGGGATACCTTGCTGCTTACTGTAATGGGCATCAATAAAGCACTCAGACATTTCTGAGTCAATAAAAGCCTGGACTGACTTGGTGCGCCAGCCCCATTCTAAATCAAGCGTAATTAGGGTGCATGGGGATTTAAATCCATGTCTCGCCAATGCCCCATAGCCCATCTGCAAGACTGCCCCTCCCCTCAGCTTGGGACCGTCGTTTTTAATATGTCCCTGACATTTACAGTAATAGCGCTTGACTCTCATAGCCTGATCCTCCAAAGTGCCACGTAACGCCGAGCTGTCAACCTGCATAGCCTGATCAGATCCCAAAGGACTGCCAGCCGCAGAAGCTCCGGACTGAAAAAGCAGGAAAGTGGGTGTATCCGGGGCGGAGTGATTTTTCTTAGGGCTCGTCTCACTCATGCTGTTAGATGATTATCCACTTGAATCTGAGTGCTTTATTGATGTCACTTTTAAAAGTGAGGAAAGGAGTACCCCAAGAATCTATACTTGGACCAATTTTATTCACAGTTTATATTAGTCCCCCCAGGAATCCGCGATTCTGCGATCACGGAATTTACCGCGGATTTCAAAGCCCTCCGCGGAAATCAAAGCAGTTCGCGAAATATAGGGCGAGGTGCAGAATTTTATATTTTCCATGTATTTTTCATCCCGGCCGCTAGATTTTGCGGTCAGATAAACGGGATCTAAGACTCACAGCTGGTGCTGTCGGTTACGGCAACTGATATTTTTCTGCTGTATGCAGCATAAACTATATAAAAAGATGGACGCAGCACCCTGATTTGAAAAAACAAGCCCATGTGGAAGTACCCTAGAATGGCATTCTATTTAATGGCCAGCAGATGGCGACGTCAGTGGTTGCAGAAAGAAGTTCAATTCAATAGAAGTCTATGAGAAAATGATCCTACTTTCCGACCTGATTTTTAATTTAAATAATGATTTTTCACATATTTTATGTTAGCTATAGCAAGTTTCAGGACTCCTTCGATATATCATGACATTCATTTTCGTGAATTATGGTCCCATTTACACTAGAATAAAGTATAAAGCCAGAATATGCTTCTGGGGCGTCGCTATCCTCTGGTCCTCGTCCGATACGGTCAGATGCAGAGCCACGTTCCTCCCCGGATCTTCGATTCACTTCTTCATCTTCACCGGGCGGCACGGTGGCATAGTGGTTAGCACTACTGCCTCACAGCAAGAAGGTCGTGGGTCCTGGGGCCTTTCTGTGTGGAGTTTGCATGTTCTCCCCGTGTTCGCGTGGGTTTCCTCCGGGTACTCCGGTTACCCCCACCCACAAAACATGCAATATAGGAACCCTCCCTCCCTCCTGTATGGCTGTGTGTGAGTGTTTGGTGGTGGTCGGAGGGGCCGTAGGCGCATATTGGCAGCCACGCTTCCGTCAGTCTGCCCCAGGGCAGCTGTGGCTACAAAAACGTAGTTTACCACCATCAGAGCGTGAATGTGTTAGTGAATGAATAATGCCCCCATTGTAAAGCGTCTTTGAGTGTCCAGAAAAGCGCTATATAAAATTGATGCATTATTATTATTATTATTATCATCTTCGAACGTTTACAATATCCTGAGGATACAGTGAATAGTGTACACTTTGATTAAATCTTTACTTTGATCTTTGGCACTTGTTCAGTTACTAAGCCTCGTTCACCCATAGTCTTGGTGAAATGTTTTGCACTTTATAAGTTATGCAAATAAATCTGCTCAAGGGGGACAAAAAGAATATTGATGCTGCTTATTTTATAACCAAAATGTTTCGCAGTGTTTTAGTATTGCAAATAATTTCATAAGAGAATTTTTGCTTCATTATTACATAAATTTGCTTTATAACTGGTCATTTTAGGTCTTTTTTAATGCCCGCGGAAAATCATTTTTCAAGCCGCGGAATCAAGAATTGCTCTCCGCAAAATCAGGAATGTTCTCTGCAAAATCAACACTTTTTCTCTGCAGATTCCTGGGGGGACTATTATATAAATAATTTTGCTTATAATATAGCAAATTGCACGGTTCATTTTTTTAGACAGTAGGAAGAGGATCGTCCAAGCAACTACCTTACCTTTATTTGACTATGAGGATGTCCTTTACATGCATGCCTCTGATAGTACTGTCAGACCTTTGGACACAATGTATCATAGCGCACTGCGCTTTATCACTGGTGATGGTTCCCGAACTTATAACTGTGCTTTATAAAGTTCAGTAAGGTGGTTTTCCCTTCATCTTTTTTTTTTAAATGCGGGGACTGCATTGACTTAGTGGTAAATAAAATGAAAAAGGTGGATAACAAGCTAGCTAGCTACTTGTAATTGACATTCAACAACAATACTTCTTACCTGCATAATATTTAAAACAGTGAACATTTTGCTTTTTCTGTTTTATTCAGAGCTCCAAAAGACAAGGAGGGGAGAAAGGCTTTAATAGCGCTTCCTTTTATCAACATTGGCATTAGCCATATGATTCAATATAAACAATTCGGGTGATTTCAACTAGTCAACCAGGGTATGGTTGCATATTGCATATTCAGAAAACATCTGCAAATTCAGAAAACACTTTCATCGATATCACAACACACTATCAGGGTGACTAAAGACGCACCAAAGCGTCTTTAGTCACCCTGATTAAGGCCTTGGACTCTGGAGCCAGGCCTGGGGTTGGGGCTGGCAGGCGAGCGCCTGGTGGTCGGGTCTCTGCCCACAGGACCCGGCCGGGCACAGCCCGAACGAGCGACGTGGGCCCACCTTCCCATAGGCCCATTACCAGCGGGAGGGTTCAAAAGGGGCAGATGCTTTGTGGTTTGGGTGGCAGTCATGGGCGGGGGCCCCGTCGACCCAATCCCTGGAGGCGGAAACTGGTTCTCGGGACATGGAGTGTCACCTCACTGGGGGGGAAGGAGCCTGAGTTTGTGCGGGAGGTCGAGCGATACCAGCTAGAGATAGTCGGGCTCACCTCCACGCACAGTCTGGGCTCTGGAACCCAACTCCTTGAGAGTGGCTGGACTCTCTTTTCTTCTGGAGTTGCCCGCGGTGAGAGGCGGCGGGCTGGTTTGGGTTTGCTTATAGCTCCCCAGCTTAGCCGGCGTGTGTTGGAGTTTTTTGGACACAATGTATCATAGCGCACTGCGCTTTATCACTGGTGATGGTTCCCGAACTTATAACTGTGCTTTATAAAGTTCAGTGGGGTGGTTTTCCCTTCATCTTTTTTTTTAAATGCGTCGACTGCATTAACTTAGTGGTAAATAAAATGAAAAAGGTGGATAACAAGCTAGCTAGCTACTTGTAATTGACATTCAACAACAATACTTCTTACCTGCATAATATTTAAAACAGTGAACATGTTGCTTTTTCTGTTTTATACAGAGCTCCATAAGACAAGGAGAGGAGAAAGGCTTTAATAGCGCTTCCTTTTATCAACATTGGCATTAGCCATATGATTCAATATAAACAATTCGGGTGATTTCAACTAGTCAACCAGGGTACAATGAAGTGAGGAAACCAGAGTGTAATTTGATAACGTATACAGACATTCATCAACGTTTCTTATAACGGCGATAACTTCCAAGCAATTATCTTATCAGAGGTAAAAGCCTCGGTCGCGTTAACGTCACTTCTCTGCTGCACTTTAACGTTAACACCGAGCCACATTTAGATCTTCGCTTTAGAAAGTGTGTCGCTTTCCATCCTCCGAAAAGCACATATTTATGGAGACAAAATGTTGCTCTGAACAGCGATACCAAAATAACACGACTTGCACGCAAGTGTTTTTGAAAATGTAATTTTTAAGTAGGCGAAAATTAAAGGGTCTATGAGCGAATTTTACTTCCAGATGTATAGGCTCTTAGAACAGATGCTTCACTTGAGCGTACCCCATCAGCAATCTAGTGTTCTATATATATATATGTATATATATATATATGGTTAGTACGAGGTTTTGAGCACAGGTAATTGAATAGTGAGCTTGCGATGCATCCACAAAATATCTGCCCAGTTTAGCATACATCCGGAAACTTTTCGCAGACACAAAATCACTCCCCACGCATAAAAACACCATATCTCCTAAATCTGACGTCATCGGTAGTGCGAGCAGTGCGAGCAGTACGTTAGTGCATGGTTTCGACCACCGCCATAGATACAGTCGGCAACAAAGGGAACGCCCACAAACATCACATCTGGTTAGGGCCCAGGGGAAAACAATCCTTCCTCCCGGTCCGCTATACTGTAAAAACGCGGAATTGAAACGTGTCTTGCTAACGCTAGGAAGTTGTAATGACGTACTTTGAGTAGCTATTGCCTGCTGACAAGGATTGATATATTAAAAAAATAAATATACTGGGGTTGGATTGTTGTCCATAGGTTTTAAAAGACTGGGCCAATGATCCGACTCAGAGGCCTGCAGACATACACGTTCTGTTGTGAGGTCCCGCCATTATCTGCCAAACTCGTCCTCTTTTCTGATAGCTTGAAGCCATTTTGTCCTCCTTTGTGGTTCCATTTTATCATTTAGTAAAATGTAAAACTTTAATTGGTGATTTTTTTAGTTTATTTGCGGTGCAAAAGGGCACACAGCAACTCTTCGGCATTATGGCTAATGGCAGAGACCGGTTTGTTTTTCCACTCGGCTCTACTTTTGTGGGCGTTCCCTTCGTTGCCGACTGAATCTATGGAACCCCAAGGAAGACGAAAAGTTCAGCACTGTAGTAATAGGCTAAACTTGAGCTGCAATCGCTGGCCAGGCTTCCGTGATACTGCTAGGTATTACATAGGCTCCCCCGGCACTGAACTGCTTCAGAGGATGGAGAGATATCTTGAGGTGAACACAGTCCCACTCCTGGCTCCAGTTCAGTACTGGAAACTTTTTTCAAACTAACTGGACAAGGAGAGCAAGCTGAATGGGTTAGCTATATTTAGGACGCGGCCCCAGTCTTGGACCCTGATAAAGACTGGAAATTTGTTCTTGATAACTTGAGTAGATGAACAGGAACTGACTTAAGGTTACTGGAACTCAGTCCCAATCCTCGACTCTGAATAGGATCGGAAGCTTGCTTGAATTAACTAAATGAATAGAATGACTTCTTCAGGAAATGGGTGTCACTAAAGCAATGCGTGGGTCATTCCTGGCTATTGGTGACTTTTCTGTCCCCAAGAAAAACTCTTAATTTTGGGGTATCCTTTATACATTTAAGATAAAATAATGTTTGTAAATATATTTATTTAAAAATCTTACTTGTGTTTTGTTTTGACAAATGCACTTTTTTTATGATGTCCCCAAAGCAAATTCTCAGTTCCAGCTAAATAAATTGTAAAATTATTATAAATACATGGAAATTTTTGTTTATTATTGTATAGATCATGTTAAAATATCGATAAATATTAATCTATAGCAATGGGAACAGTAATTATTATTATTTTTAAAAATAATGTACTATACGTCCCCAAAATCGTGTTCCACCGTGCAAGATTGTGGATTTTTGCTGTTTTATGATGCTAACCTGCATGTCTAACTCTTAAATTTCCACCCTGTTAACCTAATTTATGAAGAAAGTAAACCACATTTTCTTACATTTATACTGAGGTACGGTTTATTTGTGGAGTGCTGGCTAACAAAAGTTTGCTGTCACTGAGCAATGGCTAATTTGGTTTCAAAATTTCCACCCTGTTAAAGAAATGCTCATAAATTCTGATATTTAAATATTTAGCTGTTACTTAAACTGTTTAGCTGTTACTTAAACGTGTGATTTAGCAATATGTGTAAAAGGTAAAACTTTATTATTATATTAAGGTACAAGGCATTTACTTGGTTTTACTGCTGTCCTACCACATAACAGCCATGATCCAATATCAACAGATCACACACACACACACACACACACACACACACACACACACACACACACACACACACACACCTATATACAGTATATGTACACACACACACACACACATCCACAAGACACATGCACATTCCTGGACACACAAAAAGATGAAATAAAATGAGATAAATTTGAAACTTTGATTAAATTAAATCAAATTAAATTGTGGCCCATAAAGAAAGTTTGGTTAGAGCCACTTTTGTTTGTCGGTAGAGGCACTTATCTTTAGTACTGCTATGTAACTTTTTATGTTTATAAAGGGTTTTATGTTTTGTATTTTCAATTAAAGCTAAATGTTCTGGAAGTTAATAATAAAATCATTGCTGCATCAAAGCAAAATCCAGGGACAGATAGGGCTCTCTTCGCCCACCTCTGCCTGAGAGGCTGATCTTAAGGGCCGGTTCATACTCTACGCAAGGTACGCGAGCGCGAACGCAAGGCAGTGCATCGGGCAACGCAAGGTAGCCATCCTACGTCCTTGCGTAGCAAAGTGTGTCGTCCAAATTTTTGTAACGTGACGCATCGACGCATGTATTTCCGTGACATTCCAATAGGGGAGATAAGGCAAATAGTGCACCATACGCTGTGTTCAACACACCAGAGAAAAAAAGAAGGAGGAGACGGAGAAGACTTTGCTGCCCCCTATTGCATGAGCAGCGTACTGCTTTTTAACTGGGCACAGCGCAGCAAGGGACGCGCGTTCAGGCTTCTGTGTGAACGGAATGGAACGGACCTGTGCTCCGTACCTAGCGTAGAGTATAAACCGGCCGTAAGGGCTTAGAGCACCCTCTGCTGATTTTGTCATGAAAATCTTACCACTAAAAGCAGTGAACATGTCTGTGCCTGTGGGTTTTATTTATTTATTAATTTTGATTTCCAAGCAAACCACTGAACTTGCCAAAAGTCCTCACATGTGGGTGACTTAGGACAAGGAAAAAAGGAAAATAATTCCTTTTCACGACTGAATCCTCCTCAGCAGTGGCAGAGTGAAGGCATTGGTCATGACATGGAAGGCTGCAAAGCAATTGTTTATTTTCAGTCCATCTAGCCGTGGTTTTAGGAACATTTCTGCAGGACTTCATCAAACTGTAATGATTTCTGGCTGCTTGAAGAGTCTCAAAACAGTTTTTAACTAGGCTATTTGGTGGGAGGTGTATATATAGAGCTCCCTTGGTGCTGTGTATCTTTAGAAAGCAGGAAGAAGGAGCTGATCTGTCTTGCCTGTGCTGTCGGAGATGGGTTATCATAGTGTCACTGTCTGACCTACTTCAGATTGGGGTCATTGTTCCCGGCTGCATTTAACCACCTGCAAAGGAGAAAAGAACGGTCTATATTCATTCTACAATCATGGCAAATATCAGCATTTATAGTGAATGTGTAAATGAGGAGTTTGATCGCGAAACGGGTTAACCACCAAATCCACATTTTTCTTGTTAATTATCTCAAACAATAGAGAAAATAGAAAAGTCTTACATTGATGTGAAATCAGATTTTTGACAGGTGAAATATATTCAGAGCTTTTAATTGCAAAATTTTTTGCAAAACGTACGGTGGCCCAGAAGAGTCACAACACCTGCAAACTCAGAAAACATCTGCAAATTCAGAAAACACTTTCACCGATTTCACAAGACACCATCAGGGTGACTAAAGATGCACCGACGCGTCTTTAGTCACCCTGATGAAGGCCTTGTATGGCCGTAACACGTAGGTACGCTTTTTAGTCATGCCGATGCATTAGCCATTTAATATAGGCTTTTTACTTTTTTCACTACCAGAGGCCTGAGACTCTTTTTTTGTATTTTTGTTACATTCTTTGGCCCTCGCCTATGAGCACCTGGTATTGTGATTTTGATTTTCTACCCTAGACGCGCTCCTTTTTCCCTGATTCATTCAAAGAAACATACCTGTTCGATTGGATTTAACCCGTTTTGCAATAAAAGCTGGATTTAACTCATTTTGCAAAAAAACTGTAATTTTTAGTTTTTTTTTTTTTCCAAGAATATTCCTGCGGCTGGATTTGAAATGAATATGCCGATTGGTTACCATTTGTCTCATATACAATGGCAGAAAAGACCATTATTAGAAGTTTTACAGAAATGGTAATTACACAGGCAATTTTTCTCAATTCAGACTCAGTGAGGTTAACCCGTTTTGTGATAAAACTCTTCAAATATTATTGTGTTGATACGCACTTAAAATCCCCCAATCTGGTGAGCTGTGGTGGTGGAGAATAAGGGGCATGGATGTGGGAGCAGAAAATGCGCAGCATGATTAACCCTTTCAGCGCCGTGGGCAACTATAGTTGCCCAATGACGTAAAATAACAAAACCGGGGCCCGTATTCACAAAGCATCTTAGCAGCTAAAAGTAGGTCCTAATTGGCGGATTTAGGAGAAACTTCTAAAAAAAATGGGCGTGTCAGTCGTAAATTTAGGACTCCTACTTATTTTTACTAAGTGTTATTTACAAAGGGGTCTATTCTCCCATTAGCGCAAAAGTCCTTTTTTTACACGATTCGAGTTAAGTGCTTTTGAATTACGCGTATTCTCCCCTACTCGCTTCGGTCACGCCCACAGCGCTTAACTTCAGAATCTAGGCGGCCTTATGAAAGAGGTGTGACTAATCCAAAATGCAGTTGTGGTCCATGGGAAACGCAAAACAGACTTTAAATTTGAATATTGTGGGCCTGCTGATAAGATCTTGTATCTCCAAACTGCACTGGAGGAGGATGTGGCATCCACTCTTTCTGCAGTGGAATTGCATGGAGAAGAACTTGGAGTGGATACGGATGAAGGAGGGTTACGTAAAATGGTCATTTTTATTTTCCTATCACTGTGATAGATTCTCAAAACAAGCTTAACATGGTTTCAAATATTTATTGTATTTTTTGGTATTTCAAGCAGTTGCGCAGTACATAGGCGTCATGGGCCGAGCCAGGGAATTTGGCGCTGATGCTCAATATGCTCAATATACATGATTGCACACAACCTGAACATTAATGCTGTGCCGACGTCTGCAGTCTCTGTACATATTCTTATTCGTGGAAGGGGTTCTGATTGCAACGTGAGTACAATCAATGGCTCCCACAATGCTGGGGACCCTGGCGACCCGGTAGAACCCCCCATTAACTCTCCGTCTTTCAGCTGGTGTTTCGGGGAACTTTTTTAAGTGTCTGATGTGGTGCAGCATAGCGTCAACCAACTGTGTCAGACACCTCGACACAGGCACCTGTGATATGTGCATGACATCACCAGCCACTCACTGGAACGACCCAGATGCCAGGACCGACAGTGCAGTTGTGACCTTGATGACCACCGGTATGTTTGTAATTGTTTGTGTTATGGCCCCAATTTGTTATTACATTTACAACACAACAGCAACAGCAACAGCAAGGGATGACAGACACAGTTTTAAAAACTTAAACACATTTAATGAACAGACAACAAAACAACTAACTATGCTACTGACCAAGATTGATTAACAAGACAAAAAACAGAAATATTTACATTCCCTTTTTGGTGGGGTGGCTTGGTGATGTCCTGGGTGAGGAAAATGCTCTATGGGGCAAAAATCCACAAAAGAAACTTCACAGGTCTTGAACAGAATGACAGGTCTGGTTACATGTATCCTTCTTCTTGCAATTTCTCCTCCCACTTTACTGTCTCAATTCTCCCCTTTATATACTCTTTTGCAGACTTTTTTTTTTCTTTTCTCTGGGACTTGTTTCAGACATGCCCGAAACATGCCCAAACCTAGCTCCAGTCTGAGCTTAACAAAAAAAAAGGTAAATACTGCCATCCAGTGGCCTATATTCACATTACATTTGTAATGCGTTTGTAATTGAACTAATTGGAGAAGAGGCTGTTGTGTAATATCATATGATCATTTCGTTTGATAATTTATTATGGTTATGAAAAATGTAGCTTAGAAATAAGGATGAACGATCGAATATTGAATGTCTCAACGATTAACATGTTAAATAAAATAAAATTAATGTCAAAATTTGGCCTATAACTGACATCAAAAGCAATATTCCATTTCGCCATATGTTGGCGCTTGACCTTAATACAGCCCTCAAAAGCCCTTAACAGAAAAAGCGCGTAAGCCAGGGGGAGAGTACGCGCAAGTGTTTTTTGCCTGAGAAATGCTGGAAACACCCCGATTTTGGCCTTGCTCCGCCCCAAGTGCGTAACTGCCTTCTGGGCGCGTAAGTCGAGGGGAGAATACGCTTAGGCTGAAAAGCACGTAGCTATGCGGTTTTTTCGACTTACGTGCATGGGAGAATGGACCCCTATGTGCCTGCGGGATGACACAGGGACTGCCACTTGCTCGGGGACAGTGGCTTTGGTGCTGTATCTCCTCCTGCTAAGCATGAATTATTTTATTTGGCTGTTGAGCGAGGGTTACATTAAATCATCATAATAATACCAGCCCATGTCATATTTTGTATACATACGGTATTTAAATTGTAGGCTATAAATTACAAACCAAGCTTAGTATGCTTTCCTGTTTAAACGATAGCCCATTTATAGGCTGCAATCTCGGACCTCCCCTGCAATTGCAGCCCATACCACCGCTTCTCGCAGTCGTCTGTCGTCCGAGGATTTGCTGATCACCCCTGAGCCAAATTTCCCTTGCTTTCGCTCCAGCACCAACTGCGCCAGCGGCAGTAACTGGTCGTAGCTCCAATAGGGCTTTCGCATCCTTTTTGAACTTTAATCCATGACTGTTTCGGGCAAACAAACTTGAACGGCTCGTCATTTAAATGATCGCAACATATTCTCATTGGGTAATAAGTTGCCAATTATTGACTCGTTTTATGCTATTGGCATTTTTACAACTAGGCCTTATCTCTTTCCTATATATGTTTATTTGCCGAGAGCGTGATATGTGGGGACTGCATATAGTGCATTTTCAGGAGTGTTCAACATGTTATTATTTTATGGGACAAACCAGCCGTTTGTCCAACCATTTCCTCATTTTTTCCTCCATGGGTTGTATGTGGGATATTTTTTCAATGGGCCACCCTGTCACCAAAAAACCAATCACCATGCTCAATGTCCCAAGACTTGTGCATGAGAATTGACGTCATCTCTAGATATCTCTGGAAAGAAGATAAGCTTTATTTTGAGGTATAACACTTGCAGTTTATTCAAAGTAGTCATTGAATAGGGGGTCTCAAATAGCTCTGAAAGTGTGGCGCACTTAGGCGCAATTGCTGAAAAAGTGTGGGGCCAAATGAGTTAAGCACCACGTTTGTTTTTCCCGAAGTTGTTATGAGTCCTCTTTTAAACTTTTCCTTAACCTCATTACATTTTCATTTGAGGTTAAGGATAATAGGTTAGGAATCAGATGAAAGGACACATTTTTTATGACTATTCAAACGCAGCCATGGTATGTAGAGGGAAGTCACGGGTGAAACTCAATTCTCTCATTTGTATTTCCTCGCTCCTCAATCCTCGCAACCAGAAGTTGTTGCAGATCAGCCATCTTGCCAGCCATCTCAAAGGATTTATTTCTGCTGCAAGGAGTGAGGAGGGAGCTCTGAGAAGCTATGAGCAAGGTTACACACAAGCAGCCTACCCAGAAAACTTTAAGCTTAACCCTTTCTGCACCATGGGCGACTAAAGTTTCCCAATGATGAAAGATATCAAAATCAGATGCCGTTGAAAACCTATGTGGCAAATTTTAAACAGCTTGTCACATGATAGGTTTTCTTGCTGGTCAGCTATTTATTTTGTTCTTCAGCACCCTCTGGTGGTGTGTCTGTAGCAAAACATCTGATGTAATATAATTTCTTCGAACTATATAGATTAGTGCTTTCTAGAAGCTTCAGGCCCCTTCCTGCCTGGAGGGGGCGGGATTACCCCGCAATCCTGTAGATCTTTTCAGAATGTTGCTAGTCAATATAAATGCTGTGATTTTAGTCAGAGCAGAGGCAGAGTTTTTGTTTTGGCAACAGAGTTAAATAGTGGCATTAGAGTGTTATTAGAGGATTGGACAGTGGATTATTTGGAGTGGTTTTTTTATTTAGTGAAGAATAAATTTGTTTAAGTTGTCATTGCTGGTTTTCTTTGTTGTGATTTTAAAGTCATAACAAATTGGTGGTTCCACCGAGATAAACCATTCATTGCATCAACGAGTGGATTAAAACTGAATTATTATTTTATTTCTTGTGACGATTTGAAAAAAACCAGCAATCATGACTTTTGATGTTGAAAGTTTTTTGAAAACTCCAACCCCAGGAATTAATTGTGCTGGCAAAGAAGAAAGACTTGCTGCAAATAGCCTCAACCCTTGGATTATCTGATGTGAGGTCATCAATGAAGAAACAAGAAATATTCAACCTTTTGGTGCAACATCTCATCGATGAAGATATCTTTGGGGAAGAAGCAGCAGAATTAATTAAAGCTGTGGAAGTGCCTGCAACGGAGCTGCAAAGACTTGAATTTCAGCTACGCCTGAAAGAGCTGGAGGAGAGAAGGTTGGAGAAGGAAAGAGAACTGGAGGAAAGAAGGATGGAGAGGGAGAGAGAACTAGAAGAAAGAAGGTTGGAGAAACAACTCGAAATAGAAGAAAAAAGAATGCAGTACGAATTGGAAATGAAGAAAATAGAAGCAGGGACTGTTCCAAAATCTTCTGGACTTTCTGATCATTTTGATGTTGTTAAACATATCAGACTTGTTCCGCCTTTCTTAGAAAATGATGTTGACCAATACTTTACCCATTTTGAAAAAATTGCTGAAAATTTGAAATGGCCAAAAGAGCATTGTGCAATGATGACAATGATGTTACAAAGTGTTCTTATTGGTAAAGCTAGGAAAATCTATAACCAGTTATCTGTCCAACAGTGTGCTGATTATGATTTTGTCAAATCTGCTATTCTGAAGGGTTATGAATTAGTCCCTGAGGCTTACAGGCAAAAATTTAGGAATTCTCGCAAGGAAGCCAGTCAAACTCATGTTGAATTTGGCAGGTTAAAGGAACAGTTTTTTGATCAGTGGTGTAATTCCATGAAAGTTGTAAAAGATTTTGATAGAATGAGGCAACTTATTCTGGTTGAGGAATTCAAAAGATGTGTCCAGCCTGATATTAAGACTTTACTTGAAGAAAAACAAGCCATTACTTTGCAAGATGTTTCTACCCTAGCTGATAGTTATGCATTGACTCACAAGTCTTCTGGGGTCCAAAAATCCACTTTTTCAAAATTTCAAAGCAAGTTTCAGTCCTAGACTTCTTCTAATAACACTTCTAATGATTCTAAGGCCACTTCTGAAAGGAAACCTTCCAGTGAGAAGCAATCGTCTGATTCTTTATCCTCTGTGTCTTGCCAATACTGCAAAAAGCAAGGTCACCTTATTTTTGAGTGTTATGCTCTCAAGAAAAAACAACAACGAGAAGAAACCAAGCCAACTGCTTTGACAAAGAGAGAATCTCTTGTATCAATAGTCAGTTCACCTGATCTTCTACCTTCTGTGTCTGATTCTGTTATGGAGGGTTTTGAGCCATTCATCACCGATGGTTCTGTCTCACTTTCACATGATTTTTCCTCATCTGCTCCTGTTCGAATTCTAAGGGATACTGGGTCTTCCCAATCTCTTATTCTTGCAGATATTCTGCCTTTTTCGGACAAATCGTCTACTCAGGCTAATGTCCTTATTCAAGGAGTAGAATGTGGTTTCACAAGTGTACCTCTCCATAATGTTCATCTCAAATCAGACTTGGTCTCTGGGCCTGTTACTGTTGGTGTTAGGTCTTCTCTTCCTTTCAAAGGTGTTCATTTGCTTCTCGGTAATGATCTTGCTGGGGATTAGGTTGTACCCTACCCTATTGTAACTGACACTGCTTTGATTCATCAAGAATCTGACTCTATAGAGGAGGAAATTCCAGACCTCTATCCTTCATGTGCAGTTACTCGTTCTATGGCCAAAAAGGCTATTCAAGATGTTGCTGACCTGGACTTTAACCTGGCTGACACCTTCATTGGGCAGTCTTTTCATCAGGAACCTTCCAGTCCTGAGATGGGAAATCTTCAGACTTGTCCTTGTCAGGTCATTCTAATGATATTTTGTCTCGTAAACAACTTATTCATGAGCAACAACAAGCTCGTGATCTAGCGCATCTTCTACCACAGGCTGCAAGTGAACAAGAGGCTACTCAAGTTCCTGTCTGTTTTTACTACAAAAATGGTGTGCTTATGAGAAAGTGGCATCCACTTGATGCTTCTGCAGATGAAGAGTGGATGATCACACATCAAAATGTTCTGCCAAAGTCTTATCGTCAAGAAACTCTTAGTCTGGCCCATGACAATCCTATGTCAGGTCATTTGGGTATCAAAAAGACCCTTCAACGTGTCAGAAATCACTTCTTCTGGCCTTCCATGAGGTCCGATGTACAGGAGTACTGCAAATCCTGTCATACTTGTCAAATAGTTGGGAAGCCAAACCAGAATATTCCAAAGGCTCGACTTAAGCCCATTCCTGCTTTTGAAGAACCTTTCAGTCGGATCATCATTGATTGTGTTGGACCATTGCCGAAGACTAGATCTGGTTGTGAGTACTTACTGACTATCATGTGTGCTTCCACCCGGTTTCCTGAGGCAATTCCACTTCGTAATATCAAGACGAAGACTATCATTAAGGCTCTTACTAAGTTTTTCTGCTTAGTTGGTCTTCCTAAGTCTATTCAGTCTGATCAAGGATCAAATTTCATGTCTGGCATATTTCAACAAGTTATGCATGAGCTTGATATTAAACAATACAGGTCATCAACTTACCATCCTGAGAGTCAAGGTGATTTAGAGAGGTTCCATCAAACCCTGAAGAACATGATAAGGACCTACTGCCTTGACACAGAGAAAGATTGGGATGAAGGTGTCCATCTTCTTCTGTTTGCTGCCCGTGAAGCTGTTCAGGAGTCTCTTGGGTTCTGTCCTTTTGAGCTCGTTTTTGGGCATACAGTCGGTGGACCTTTGAAGCTTCTGAAGGAAAAGTTTCTTGCCGAAGATGATGTCCCAATGAACTTGCTTCAGTATGTCTCTGACTTCCGTACTCGACTCTCTAAGGCTTGTGACTTTGCAAAGTCTAATCTCAAAGAAGCTCAGGGCAAAATGAAAGCCAGATATGACCTTCATTCAAAAGATAGAAGTTTTAAAACTGGTGACAAAGTTCTTGCACTTTTGCCAGTTCCTGGAAACCCTCTAAGAGCCCGATATTTCGGCCCTTACACTGTCCTCAAAAAGGTCAGTGATCTAAATTATATAATTTTAACTCCTGGAAGGAGGAAACAAAAACAAATGTGTCACATCAACATGCTGAAAGAATACATAGATAGAGACACTCAGCAAAAGCCAGTCAATGTGGTAAATACAGTTGAACTGGAAAATTCCAAAGAAGATTGTGACTGCCCCTTAGAAAATGAACCTGGTCCAGTAAAACTTGAAAATTCAGACATTCTCCAAATATTGACAGCAAGTTGTCCCACCTGGACCCTTTTCAACAACAGCAGCTAAAGCAGCTCATATTTGAAAAAAGTCACATATTCCCTGACGTTCCATCAAGGACTGATTTGGTTTACCATGATGTCATCCTATAAGATGATGCCAAGCCTGTAAAACAGCATCCCTACTGAATGATTCCAGAGAAACAGAAATACCTTAAACAGGAAGTCAAATATCTGCTTGAAAATGACTTTGTTGAGCCAAGTTACAGTGACTGGAGTTCTCCGTGCATCCTAGTTCCCAAACCCAATGGAACATATAGAATGGTGACAGACTACAGGAAAGCTAACGCTCTATCAAAAACAGACTCATATCCTATTCCCAGGATTGATGACTGCATTGATAAAGTTGGACAGTCAAAGTATGTCACGAAATTTGATCTCCTCAAGGGCTTCTGGCAGATCCCTCTAACAGATAGAGCAAAGGAGATCTCTGCCTTCGTCACACCAGATGGATTATACCAATACAAGGTCATGCCATTTGGAATGAAAAATTCTCCGGCCACCTTCCAACGTCTGGTAAACAGAGTGATTGCTGGACTACCAGGATGTGAGGCCTATATCGATGATATTATCATCACCAGTGACAGCTTCCAAGAGCACCTCACCTACATCAGAAACTTCTTTCAGAGATTGATGCCAAGCTGACTATCAACCTAGTTAAAAGTGACTTTTGTAAAGCCACAGTTGTTTACTTAGGTCATATTGTTGGACAGGGTCAATCAAACCAGTTGATGCAAAAGTCAAAGTTATCACTGAATTTCCTGTGCCAACAACTAAAAGACAGCTAATGAGATTTCTCGGGATGGCTGGCTACTACAGAAAATTCTGTAAAAATTTCTCGATCATCTCTGAACCTTTGACAAATTTACTGAAGAAAAATGCAAAATTTGTTCGGGATGAAAAATGTCAAAATTAATTTGACCAGCTGAAAGCTATTTTCAAAAATGCACCAGTTGTCTTATCTCCCAATTTTAAAAAGGAGTTCAAGTTGGCAGTTGATGCCAGTGACATTGGTGCAGGTACAGTTTTACTGCAAGAAGACACAGATGGAGTAGATCATCCTGTTTGTTACTTTTCTAAAAAGTTTGATAAACATCAGAAAAACTACTCAACAATTGAAAAAGAATGTTTGGCACTTGTTTTGGCTTTACAACATTTTGAAGTCTATTTGACTTGTTCAGCTACTTCCATCAAGGTCTTCAGTGATCACAATCCCCTCACATTCTTGCACAAGATCAAAAACAAGAATCAAAGATTACTGAGATGGAATTTACTTTTGCAAGAGTATGATTTGGATATTTCTCACATCAGGGGAAAAGATAATGTAATCCCAGATACACTTTCTGGCATGTAATTTTATTTCTTTATTTAATTGTGAAAAATGTAATTTTACTTTTCTATTTGATTGTGAGACTTGCACTGGTTGTTTTGTATATGATTGTTATCATGATCAATGATACGTTTGTGTAAAGTTCAATATTGTTCTGATTATAAAACTGTGTTAACTTTAACTAAAGAAAGCTTAGCAAACCTTTCTTTTCTTAAAGAGGGGAGGTGTTATGTATGAGTATTTTTTGTACAGCATTATATTTCATTTGTAAATGAAGATTTGTTACATGCTGCTTTGCTGCCTAGCTGGTCAGCTATACTTATTTTGTTCATTTTGGCACTGTCTGGTGGCGTATTTGCAAAATCATTAAGAAAAGACTAGCAATTTCTAGAAGCTTCTGGCACTTTCCTGCTTGGAGGGGGCGGGATTTCCCTAGAATCCTGTGGATCTTTCTAGAAGGTTGCTAGTATATATAAAGGCTGTGATTTTAAGCACAGCAGAGAGAGAAAGCAGAGAGCAGACCAGAGTTTTGTTTTGGCAACAGTTAAATAGTGGCAGAGTGTTATTAGAGAATTTAAATAGTGGATATCTATTTTTTTAAACAACTTTTTTTTGTAAAGAATAAATTTGGTTTAGTTGTACTTTCTGGTTTTCTATGTTGTGATTTTTTTTTTAGTCATAACAATCTCAAGCGGTTGAGAAGTAATGCTCCAGACAAGCCCCATCTGGGCCCCATGTGACCTTTGACCGTTGCCAGTGACCTTGACCGGGTGAACGAAATCATGGTGCGCGACACAGCGCCTATAGATGGTGCACGTGTATGTGAAGTATCACGAATGTAGCTCAAGCGGCTCAGGAGTTATGCCCCGGACAAGAAATTGCTAACAGAAAACAGACAGACAGACGGACGGGGGTGATGACATAATACGTCCCGTCTAATAATAATAATAAAAAACGACTGATCACAGGCCTACCAAAGAAAATGGCAAGGCTGTAACAAAAGTTGGTCAGTCTTTTTTCAAAGAACCAGGAACACGTAATTGTTTGGCTCATAATTTGGCTCATCTCGGTTTGTTACAGGCTGTGCGATTTTATGAGTTTAGTTCTGGTGAAAATGTATCAACTTCTAAGGTGTAGCGATGTGAAGTTTAGCAGGAATGAGGCATGTTTTCAATATTGCGTTATTATTTCGTTATTTGCTCGTTATTTGAAAAAGGTAGACATCTGACAAAATTTTATTTTCTTTGCCAGGCCTGGATCAGGCAAGAACCTTACCCTTTGGTAAGCTGGTCATGGTCAGATATGACCGGCTACGAGCAACGTAGCTTTTCATTCTTAATGTCCACTTTGCTTCCGAGTTGTTCAACATCCCAATTTGTGCTTCACTAAGCACATACATAAACTACTCCAGCGTAGCTCAGGATGGTATTTAAAAATAAATGAAATAAATGCAAACAGGATGGCCATATGGAGCACATAAAAAATAAGCTGTCTGAGACAGAAAATGTATTATTTATTAATGGTATAGGGAAGGAGGAATGGTGTAGGGAATTTGATTGAAAATGTAAAAACAAAAAGAAAATGGAATAAATACACAATTTCAATTTTACAAACCTATACAATAAAAGTACAAATAATTTCAATTTTACAAACCTATACAATAAAAATATAAATCATTTCAATTTGGTGAACGTATATATTAAATTAACAAATACTTTCAATTTTACAAACCTATACAATAAAAATATAAATCATTTCAATTTGGTGAACCTATATATTAAATAAACAAATAATTTCAATTTTGCAAACCTATTAATAAAACTGTACACGTCCCCTTCTAAAACCGGTGGTCCATGCGGTCCATCAACTGGTCAGCCTGCAGTCCAATCCAAATAAACAATATTCCACAGGTTCCCAATGGCACTGTGAGCCAGGAAAGAGCACATTCAGGATCCAGGTTGCCCAATTAGGCAGACCCATTAATAATTATTTAAGAAAAATAAAAATATATACATAGGTAATGCGACTCCATACAACCGCTCAATAAATTATGACAGGCCACTAAGTCTAGTGCCCATAGGTAGCTTCTGTAGCAGTCCGTCTGTAGCTTCTGTAGCAGTCTAATTCTGTAGCAGTGCAATTTGGCAGACCCATTAATAAAAGATATAAGAAAAATAAAAATATATACATAGGAAATGCGGCTCCATACGACCGCTCAATAAATTATGACGGGCCACTAAGTCTAGGGCCCGTCTGTAGCTTCTGAAGTCAGTCTGTGTGTAATGCGGCGATTCATCCTCCAGCCAGAATAGCGACCGGCTCCACACGACACACTTGGCTCTCACACTGGAGGAGGGCAGAGATTCTCGCCGCTGTCAGGTGGGGTGAGGCAGCTCTGGGTCAGACCCAGCTCTGGGTCTCTGGTAATCACCATTACCTCTACATCCTCCACCTCGAAGGAGTACGCCTTCTCCTGAAAACACAAAAAACAGCGGTGCGTCAAGAAGAGGGTCCGGCCCAGGCGGCATCATCCTAAAATTAAACTGACCTAATGGCCACAACCATCGCCAGCACCCAGGCATTTAATAAGTGAAAAGGTGAGCACAGCTCACCATTACACCTGACCCTTGTGCACTGGAGAGATTACGGCATATTTTAATATACATTTGCACTGCACCTGCACATGAAGTGCAGAATGCATGACTGCAATTTGAAAACAATCTGATAAGCAGTTTGAGAAATCGGCCAGACAACTTTTCCGGTGGTTAGTTTTCTAAGTTCAAAATATAGAAACCATTAGTAATTTCTGAAGAAAGAAAAAATCATCTCATTTTCATTAAACTTGGCAATGCACCTCTCCATGAACTGCAGAATGCCTAACTGCAATTCGAAAACAATCTGATGAGCAGTTTTTGAGAAATCAGTTGGACAAACTGGTGCGAATGGACGGACAGATGGGAGAAATTCTTTGGTATATATTACAACACCCCACAATAACACCCCCGCACATTAATTTGAAGCATATAACATAACATAAAACATAACATAGAACAAAACATAACATAAAACATAACATAACATAGATAACAGGCCGTTCAGCCCAACTAGTCTCATCAGTTTCTTTATACTACTGTGAATATATCACTTCAGATACTCAATGGTATCCAGCTTTAAGTCAAGCCTGCTCTTGAAAACTCCCAAGGACTCTGCCTCAGCAATATGGGCAGACAAGCTATTCCGCATCGAAATTACTCTTTAGGATACTTACCAGCCAGTTGATATGTGGCCCATAGACTTGGATGTTGTGCACGTCGTCTTGAGGAATTTGCTTATAGCCCTTGGGCTTTCTTATCCCCACCTGCCGAATGGACATCGCGAACGGCACCATCAACTTAACGCAGTCCTTTAAGTCTGACCATTGATAACCTGCGGCGAGAAAAAAAAAAAAAGGGCCCTCATGGTCTCAAATGTCAGCTAGAAATGTTTCCAGCAAAGCTTACACCAAACGGTGTAATCAACAGTGTTAAATGGGCTCTCTACCAAAGTGGAGCGTCGTTCTGCCTGCTGTCCCCAGACTCAGTAGTTTCTGATGGAGAAAGCTGCTTCTTTCAGTCCCCAGTGGAGGCCCAAGCTGATAATGATCGCCATGTTGCAAAGCAAACTTAAGCCCGCAGGTTAATTTAATCTGGAGGAGTAACTTCGGCCAAAGCCGCCATAATGATGGTGACTTACTGTCTTGTTTGTGGCAGTTGAGCACTCCAAGTGCAAGGATGGACTGCTCAGTTTAAACAAAGACAAATTAACATTTAAGTTTGTTTTTCTTTCCCTTGACCTGGACCATTTTTGGTTGTGGTTTTTCTGCGCCCTTGGGACACAGTGGGTAAGAAAAATGCTTTGTTTTAAAGTCTGTGTGCAAATGGTTTAATTATGTTTGATCTGTGCCTGCCCACACACCCATGTGAGAAGTTATATGGTATATTATTCTGTTTACACCACTATCGCTGCATTTAATTTCATTTTATCTCTACTTTAAAACCAGACACGCAGACATAATTTTCAGGTTAAAAGATCATATGTTTAGTTGCACTGTTAGGTGAGGTAATGGCTTTGCTTTGTACACTTGAATCTGGGTCATTGGGCACTTTGTTGCAAGGTGTTACTCTTCTGTTTGTAAGAAAACTGATTTGCAAGGATGATGATGATGTTGTGTGGTTCTGCAGTCCTGAACAATATCTCAGCGTGCACGTGCCACTCATCTGTCTACAACTAATTTAATCTGATTTAATGTACAGACTGATAGTGTGATTTCTGCATGTAAGTTGATTGGGAGCCCTCCCGGGACAGTTAAAGTGCATGGTCTTTCGGGAGACCTGCGGGTTTTGTAAGGAATTGCAGTTGGCTTCAGGTGGGGAAACAAATGCAGAGATAGGGTGGGCTTTAGGTTTAGTGCTGTCATATCAGATTATAGATTTCATTTATGTTTTTTTAAGATTTTTATTTTGCAGCGTTTAATCTTATGGATAAAATAGCATGCCTTCATGTGATAGGCTCTCAGATAAGGTCACTGGGTCAGGTCAGCCACAAATGAGAAAACCATGTCTAAATCATTAGATAGCAAACGGAGAACGGGAGGTTCTGCAGTCCGCTTTACAAGTTGGAACAGAAAAACGGACATAGCATTCTTAAAAGAAACCTTGGCAACCGCATTTCGTAACTGCAGATCATATGAAACTTAAAAAACCATGGGTAGGTCAGCTTTACCATCCACAGTTCAATATAAAGTCAAGAGGAACAGCGATATTAATCCACAAAAATGTACAATTTACTCTCAAGGAGTCCATACTCAAGTTATACTAGCTTGTATATATGCCCCTGACTGGGATGATGTCAGTTTTATTACAAAGTTAATCTCTGTTTTACCCAATATGGACTCCCGTTTGATCTTTGGCGGTGACTTGAATTGTGTTATAGACCCGACCTTAGATCGGTCAAGCTCCAAGTCAGCGTCTCCATCCTAAATGGCTGATCCTTTGTCAACATGTATGGATGCGGCGGGCTGCATAGATCCCAGGTGGTTTCTTTCACCACACAATAAATCATTTTCATATTTTTCACATGTCCAGTCGTATTCAAGAATTGATCATTTCTTCATAGATAAATCCCTGTTACCCTTAGTTAAGAAAACTGAATATTTGGCTATTGTAGTCAGACCACTCACTAGTATTGGTGGATTTTAGTTTTCCCCTTGAACAAGCTGTGCCCCACAGTTGGAGATAAGACTCGACCTTATTGGCGGATAGAGACTTTCAGGAAGTGATATCCACTGCAATAGAGAATTTTTTTACGGACAAATAAATCAGACTCAATATCGCCATCTCTCTTATGGGAGACGCTTAAGGTGGTAATTAGAGGAGAAATAATATCCTACACTGCAGAATGCAATAAAGCCAGGAAATTAAGGCAGGATCAACTCAGACTCAATACATGAATTAGACTGCAGATACTCCATATAACCATCTCCTGAACTATACAAAGAGAGACTGGACTTACAAACGCAATATAACCCAATATCAACACAGAAAACTGAACAAAACCCGCTTAGGTCTCAAGGTCTCATATACGAACACAGTAAAAAGGCAGGCCGTCTCTAGGCCCACCAGCTGAAATGCACATTAGCAGCTCAACTCATACGACAAATCCAGAATTCATTTGATGAGTTAACAGTCGATCCCACTGAAATAAATAACACCTTTAAGACATTTTATTCAAATCTGTACTTATCCGAATCCCCAGAGGACGACTCGGACACGTTAGAATTTTTAGATAACTGAGACATTCCCTCTATAAACTCTGATAAGAGGACAGATATGGATAAGCCCAGTGCACTTAACGAAATTATCTGCTCACTTACAGCAACGCAAAGAGGCAAAGCCCCTGGACCAGACGGATACCCAATCGAATTTTACAAAACATTTTCATCCAAATTAGCCCCTCTCTTACTTGAAATGTTTAACCATTCTTTGGACCGGGGGCCTTGCCACACATCCTCACAGAGGTTAATGTAATACTTCTCTTAAAACCAGGTAAGAATGCAAATGATTGTGGTTTTTATCGGCCTGTATCACTTTTGAACGGAGATGTAAAGATACTGGCCAAGCTTCTTGCTACTAGGCTTGATATTGTTATGATGGATATAATCTCATCAGATCAGACGGGTTTTATTAGGGGCCGTCATTCTTTCTCCAATATACGCAGGCTCCTTGGTGTTGTCCCCTCCTCCCCATCCTTGGAGACCCCAGAGGTGGTGGTCTCCTTGGATGCAGAGAAAGCATTTGACCGGGTTGAGCGGCCTTATTTGCGGTATTGGAAAAATACCAAAACTTACATCATGGATTCAACTGTTATATGCATCACCTAAGGCATCAGTAATAACCAATACATTATGTTCTCAGCCCTTTTCATTCTCTAGGGGTACAAGGCAAGGTTGTCCTCTTAGTCCACTTCTTTTTGCTTTAGCCATCAAACCACTATCATGCTGAAAACCTCACAACATTTTAAAGGAATCCGCAGAAAACAGAACACAGAGTGTCCTTATATGCAGACGACTTGTTGCTTTACATTTCAGACCCAGTGATATCTCCTTCTTATATCGTGAACATATTTTAGCAATTTGGTAGTTTTTCAGGCTACAAATTGAATTTTTTAAAAAGTGAATGTTTTCCAATCAACAACTTAGCCCTTCAAGTTGTAGAAACGGACTTGCCTTTCCCTCTCTCTAGAACAGGTTTCAAATACTTGGGAATCGATATTACCCGTAAATTTTCTGGTCTTTATGACAAGAATTATACTCCCCTTATTAACAATCTTAAATGTAACCCCCAGTTATTGCGAGTACAGTGTTGTTCACGTTTTTGCACAGTGACCTTGAAAACTAGGTCAAGGTCACTCATCATCGAAATTGAGCAAGGCCTTCATGAGAGGCATATGTGGTGTGAATTTTGTGACCCTCCATCAAAACTGTCAGAAGCTATTGCGAGTACACTGTTCCCGGACGGACGGACGAACAGCATTTCTATGTCCCCCGTTCCGCCGGAGCGACGGGGGACAAAAATTGCTTCAGGCGTTTACACTATAATGAACATCATGTTGTCCGATGAAAAAATTTCAATGCTGAAGTTATTTACACTCATTGCGACTGGGATTGACATCAAGATACGAGTGAAAGGGCCAGCCAATATGCCTTCTCACTCCCTCTACTTCTCAGATCAGTGAGCAGGGCACGTCTACCTGACTTTCGGCATTGACAAAAGTGGAACCTTTAACCAAGCTGGTACTGTAGTTTTACCATTTCGCCTAATGCTTGCAACAAGACGTGCAATTTGTTCTTCTAATTACAGCTTAGGTGAGTCCAGAGGACACTGCGAGGTAAAACTGTATCACTGGTAGACCCAGGCAGAGGTGAAGGCCAGACATTACCTGAGACCCTCTCCACCACCTCTAAGGAGGAGAAGTGGAAAAAGGCAGAGGCTGCCAGCATGCTGTTGGGGAACTCCAGAAACCTCATATCCAGCGAACACAAATCCAGGAGCTGGAGAGGGAGGCAACGCAGCCAATGAGAACTCCAACAGCAACACACAATGTAACACAACAGCAAAGACTGAGGGGCAGCGTTTACTGCATATGAAGACAAGTTTCGTCTAGCGAATCATGCATAACTCGCAGTCTTTCAGGAACACTTTGAATTATATTGACGGCAATGTCTGCAGCAGAACAAAATTCTACAAAAGGAAAAAAAAAACTGTCAAACAAACATTGATAGGACAGACCAGTCCACCCTACCTCCGCTACTTGCACAAATACAGCCCGAGGATACTGACGCATCAGCGGTTCTGTGGGATGCCTCAGATGCGCCATCTGCATATGCAAGTTCAGCCAGGCTATGGAGGTCATGGGGCCAAGTCTCCAGTCTAGCTCCTGTGAGAGACCGAGGAACAAGTACAACCAAAGTTAAGGTGTTTCGAAAATGGTTCCAATAAACCACTGTTTTTGCAAGAAAAACACATCAGGTGGACCATGTTTCTTTTCTCGGGAAAACGTTTAATCGATCCTCAAAATGGTTGCCATGGAGCGTACCCTCAGTATGATCCTCTCCATGTAAAGGATGTCGTCCACAGAGCAGACCCCATCACATATATGGGCAAAATCATGCACCTCCGGCGGACACACTTCCTGAAAGTCAAGAAGTCAAGAGATACTGCATACTGTCAATATATTCAGAGCCACACATCGACAACAAGTAAAAAATTGAGAACAGATACAGGTTTAGGGGGCAATTACTTTTTCCACATAAGGCCATGTAGGTTTGGATAGCTTTTTCCATCTATAAATGAAATCATCATTAAACTAGAATGCCAAGGACGCTGAAGGTTGCCGGTAGTTAGAGCCTCAACAGGAGAAAAGTAACTAGCATCAGTCCCCGGATTCAACAGGAAGCCAACACAAATTCTAGCGAAAGCAACACATTGCCTGAACGATACTGGCGTTAAAAAGCTCCAGCTCAGACATCTGCAAAAAAAATTTTTGATCACATCCCCAAATTAAACAAGCGTTTGCCACTAACATGGCAATGTCCCCCGTCCCCTCAGTTCTGTGTGTCCGTACGGACGGACAGAGCCCAATGCTACGATTAAAAAAAAAAATTTATCAAATCACTTTTGAGATACGGCTTTAAACTGACGACGCCAACGCTGCCGCTGGACGCAAAGTGACGACAAAAGGTTACTAGCCTACGGACGGCAACCAAAAAACTGCATTTTGTATTTACTCGGGTTATCTTTGTCTAATATTAAAACCTGTTTGATGATCTGAAACATTTAAGTGCGACAAATATGCAAAAAAATTAAGAAATCAGGAAGGGGGCAAATACTTTTTCACAGCACTGTGCATCAGTGGCATTTTCCTACCTCCATCTTGGCAGCAATAAATAAGGCTGAAATTCCAATGAGCTGCAGTTGCGATTTGTGCACGTGGGACTGTGTTGCCATGAACCGGTCGAAGTAGTCCTGCGCCCGGTAATACGTTTCCCTGTGCAGTTTGTGCACCTCGCAGATCTGAGAAAGAGAGAGAGAGCCCGTACGACATTGGTGGGCACAGATAAGTAATCAGGCAAGACTGCATCAGCAAGAGTCACTCAAGAGTCACAAACTGTTTTTCAGATCTTTCCCCGTTTATCCATGGAAATTGAAGCCCCGGACAGCGGTATTCATTTTACGCCATTTATTTAAAGGCACAGCATACTGGAGACAAAGGTTCACAAATTATATGTTTTTCGAAACGAACAGCCTGAGTAGGAGAGTTATAATTCTGAATCACGATTTTTCGAAAGCGTAGTACCACCACATACTGCCATGGGGCGAAAATCCGAGCTTTCCCTTTTCCTTAGAAAACCGGACGCAGTCTTGAATGAAAGTGCCAAACATCAATGGCCATGAGAAATGCTTCCGGAAAAAAACTTGACTGACATCAGTATTTTTCGGCTACGTGCTGAAAGGAGCCAAGCAAATGAAAACCGAATCGTCTCCTATTAACCGATTCAGCAACTCAAAGAAAAGTAGCTGTTTATTAAGACATGTTTGATGGCTTCATTTTCAAATATAAATGGCCATTGAACAGCAGATTTGCATGAACACGATTGCCATTGCCACGCCATTTTGTGCGACTGTGATAATTTATAACTCACACTCATGTTTTATCCGCTTTTCAGAATGTTTTCCACCTTGTGTATTTTTTAGATGCTTAAAATTCAGGGTGATCTTATAAAAAATCTGTTTTAAATTAATCTTCAATTGACTTGAGCCGTACACTGCAGGATTACAAAGTCTTGCAGCAAGGAATGCTACATTTGTTCATTTTCCACTGTACTCCAGAAAAAAAAAAAGAATTAGATGGGCCAGTTTTAAAGGCATTTATCTTGTAGAGAGTAGTGACACAACTCCAGCGAGCATCAATCATTTACAGAAAACCCAGATGCACAATTCACCAATAAAAATGGATACAAGAGAGATATCTTACCTGCATCAGCCAATCTAGGAGTATGACCCTCATTTTGCTCTCCAACAGTGGATGTCTCTCTAGATAGTGTGCATCTCGCGTGTATTCATCATCTTTCTTGAGCAGGCTAGACCACACTTCATCTTTGTCGCCCCAGCTGTAGTCAACACACACAAAAATTAAATGGGTAATCAGCAGAAGCCATTCACTAAGCACATTGCATTGATGAGCATCTTATTTTGACAATAATGCCTCACTGGGTACAACCACCTGACCTTACAAGACAACACCTAGCATAGCTAACGCGCCATTCTAAAGAGAGTGCCTCATTGAAACCCATGACAGAAATTGTTCCCGTGCTTGAAGGCAAACGTGAGCGAGAGTGAGTGCCTCACCACACAAGAGGTAGAGTGCAGGACCAAGCTGAGATGGTGCCAACGTTTCTCAAGTTGTGCTGCGAAAAGGCTGACCCACACCGGGTGTCCGCTTCCTCGACTTTGACAGGTGTGGGGAATCGCTTGCACGGGCTTGTATATTCAGCGGCTCGACTCTGGGAAGCCTTGGCACATTAGAAAACAGACAGAGAGAGGATCAGAGACTGAAGAGACAAACAAACATTGACATTTGAAAACTGAACTCTTCCCTCTTGGAGAATTATGACGATCAGTAGGCAAGTCTGAGGGAAAGGAAGGATGCCTCCAATACCATTCCACCACAGACTTGGTTGAAACGTTACCGCCAAGATACATAATACTTGAATTCCACTGAATATTGTAATGCGAATATAGGCCACTAGATGGCAGTATTTACCTTTTTTTGTTAAGCTCAGACTGGAGTCATGTTTAGACATGTCCTGGACATGTCTGGGGCAAGTCTCAGAAAGTTAAAAAAAAGAGGTCTAAATGTGGGTGGGGTCTGCAAAAGAGTATATAAGGAAAAGAATTGAGACAGTAAAGTAGTAGGAGAAATTGCAAGAAGATGACCTGACCTGCCATTCTGTTCAAGACCTGTGACGTTTCTTTTGTGGATTTCTTTGACTGTGTTTGAGCATTTTCTTCATCCAGGACATCACCAAGCCACCCCACTAAAAAGGGATTGTAATTATTTCTGTTTTTTCTTATTTATCAATCTTGGTCTTTAGTTGTAGGTTGTTATTAGTCTTTGTCTTTGTTAAAAATTAAATGTGTTTTAGTTGTTAAAACTGTGTTTGTCATCCCTTGCTGTTGCTGTTGTGTTATAAATGTAAAAACAAATTGGGGCCATAACAAATTGGGGGCTCGTCCGGGATAGACCATTGTGTGAGTAATTTATTGAAAATCTAACATTCCAAATTGTAAAATTGTTTTTGTGAATTTTCCTAGATATATATTGACAACAGCAATGGATGATTTCTTGGCATCACCAACCGTAGGGGTTTTGAAGTCTTTTAAAAAGACAGAACTGCTAGAAATTTGCAGACATTTAGAGCTGACAGAGGTAAAACCAGCCATGCGAAAAGCAAGACTGGCTAGAGAGATAGTTGAATATTACATTGATGAAAATGTGTTTGCACCAGGAGATCTGGAACAGTTTCCAGTGGAAAATCCAAATATAGAAATGGAACTTAAATTAAAAATGCTAGAGATTGAAAGGGAGGAAAGAGAAAAAGAAAGGGAGGAAAAAGAAAAACAAAGAGAATTTGAGAGGGAAGAAAAAGAAAAACAAAGGCAGTTTGAGTTAGAAAAATTAGCAAGAGAAGAAAAACAAAGAGAATTTGAGTTAGAAAAATTTGCAAGACAGAGAGATTTTGAATTAGAGAAACTCGATAGAGAAGAAAGACTCCAAATGGAGCAACTAAAAATAAAAATTCAAACTGAAAATAAATTTCGGGCTAGCGAGGAGGTAAAACTGGTGCCTCCATTTTCGGAAAAGGATGTTGACAACTATTTCCAGTGTTTTGAAAAGGTAGCAAAGAGTTGCCAGTGGCCAAAGGAACACTGGCCTCTGATGTTGCAAACTGTCCTCAAGGGTAAAGCTCAACAAGCCTATTCGGCTTTGTCTGCAGATGATTCCTCTGATTATGAGGTTGTCAAAAAGGTTATTTTGAGAGCTTATGAGTTGGTTCCAGAGGCTTACCGACAGAAATTCAGAGGTCTGAAGAAATCTGAAAATCAGACTTATGTTGAATTTGCTAATGAAAAGCAGGTTTGCTTTGAGCGCTGGTGTACTTCTATGGAGGTCAAGGATGATTTCAACTCACTAAAAGACATGGTGTTAGTTGAAGAATTCAAGAACTGTGTTAAAGATGATGTTAAGACCTACCTTAATGAGAAGCAAGCACTGAATTTGCAATCAGCTGCCAAATTTGCAGATGAATATGTTCTCACACATAAGTCCAAATTTCAGTCTAGCAGTAATAATAGATGGTCCCAATTTCAGAAAAAGGGTTATGGTGATACCCAAGATTTCTCACCCAAAGACAAAGACAAATCTGGTGATGGTGCTCAGAAATCCAGTAACAGGTCTGATCAAAGTGTGAAAGCTGACAGTGACAAAAGTGGTCTAGTTTGCAGTTATTGCAAGAAATCTGGTCATGTTACAACTAACTGTTGGTTCCTTAAAGCTAAGAAAGAAAAAGAAAAGGATACCAAACCAAATGCCTTTGTGAAAACAAGGTTAGAAACCCCTGTAGTAGATAACCGATCTGCTAAATTGCCTGCTTCTTGTGGGGCTAAAAAGCCTGATACAGCTGACTTCGTGAGGGAGGAATTTCTTCCATTTGTGTCAGAGGGATTTGTGGCTCTGAATGAGCATACTACTCCTGTCCCCATATATATCCTAAGGGATACCGGAGCTTCTCAGTCACTTTTGTTGATGGACTCCTTGGAGTTACGTGATGAGACCGCTTCAGGGGATTTCATACTTGTACAAGGTATTGAAGGGAGGACTGTATCTGTACCCCTGCGCTCTATATTCTTGAAGTCAGATTTAGTTACAGGACAGGTAAAGGTGGGACTTATGTCAAGTCTACCTATAAAGGGTGTTTCTCTGTTGCTAGGCAATGACCTGGCTGGGGGCAAAGTAGTTCCCCCTGTACATCTTACTTCACAGCCGAGCACTGAAGATGGGGATGAGGACCCATCTCTGTATCCTTCTTGCGCAGTGACTCGTGCTATGGCCAAGAAGGCTAAAGAAGATGATGTTGTGGTGCCGTCCAGTACATTGAATAGTCAGGACTCAGGTGGTTCGCCTCATGACTCTGATTGGCCTATTATGGTTTCTCCGTTTGAGGACTTATCAGATACTTTTATCAGTTCTCTATTCAGCCAGCCGGATGGGTCTGGTGATTCTGATGTGTCTGGAGACTTGTCTCTGTCCAGAAAGCGGTTGATTGAGGAGCAAACTAATGATCCTGAAATTGGTGTACTAAAGAGGAGAGCCCTTCCTGAAAAAGAAATAGATGCAGTTCCAGTTGGGTATTATCTCAAGGATGGTGTGTTGATGCGGAAGTGGCGCCCTCCTGATATCCCTGCCAATGCAGATTGGGCAGTGGTCAGGCAAATTGTTGTTCCGAAGGTCTACAGGAATGAGATCTTAACAATGGCTCATAGTTTACCTTTAGGAGGTCATCTTGGTGTTAACAAGACTGTTGATAAGATCATGAAACACTTCTTTTGGCCTGGGCTTCGGAAAGACGTTTCCAACTTTTGCAAAACCTGTCACACTTGTCAGGTAGTTGGAAAACACCAGTTAGACCCACCTGTAGCTCCATTGCAGCCTATCCCAGCATTTGGGGAGCCATTCTCTAGGGTCATTGTTGATTGCGTTGGTCCATTACCCAAGACTAGATCTGGAAATCAGTACTTGTTGACAATCATGTGTGCATCTACCAGATTCCCCGAAGCCATACCTCTACGTAACATCAAGGCAACTGCAATCTCGAAGGCTTTGATAAAGTTCTTCACGTTGTTTGGTCTTCCCAGGGAAATTCAGTCAGACCAAGGTAGCAATTTCACTTCAGGATTGTTTCAGCAGGTTGTGTATGAACTAGGTGCAAAACAGATTCTTTCTAGTGCCTATCATCCAGAAAGTCAGGGTGCCTTAGAGCGGTTTCATTCCACTCTCAAGACAATGATGAGGACTTATTGTTATGACCATGAGAAAGACTGGGATGAAGGGGTTCATTTGCTGTTGTTTGCAGCTAGAGAAGCAGTGCAGGAGTCTACTGGATTCAGTCCATTTGAGCTAGTGTTTGGTCATGAAGTGAGAGGACCTTTGCTATTATTGAGTGAACAATGGCAAGAGGAAGAGCCGCAAATCAGTCTGTTAGACTATGTTAGCAAGTTCAAGGAAAGATTGCGTGCAGCTTGTGACCTTGCCAAAGAGAACTTGAAATCAAGTCAGGGAAAAATGAAAACTTGGTATGATCATAAGGCTAGAAGCCGTGAGTTTAAACCAGGAGAAATGGTCCTTGTGTTGTTTCCCTTGCAGTCCAATCCATTGCAGGCTAGATTTCATGGTCCTTATGAAATTCTGACAAAACTCAATGATCTCAATTACATTGTGAAGACTCCAGATAGGAGAAAACCAAAACAATTGTGTCATATTAACATGCTAAAGCCTTATCATGACAGAAATGCTAGGGTTGCAGCTGTCACTTCAGATTCTCCAATGGTCGAAACGTGTGAAGATGAGGGGGAGTTTCAAGATGATGAACCAAGAATTAAAGCTGAAGTTCTTTCATGTAAATTGTCAAACACTGAAGTGTTGCAAAATCTTGATGTAAAACTCCAGCACTTAGAACCCTCACAGAGAGATCAGTTTGAAAGGTTGATCAAGAAATATGAGGATTTGTTTCCTGATGTTCCAAAGAGAGTTACTATAGCCTCTCATGATGTAGATGTTGGTGATGCCAAACCAATAAAACAGCATCCATACCGGATGAATCCTGAAAAGAGAAAGATTGCTGAGAAAGAGGTTGAGTACATGTTAAAACATGATATTATCAGACCCTCCAACTCCGATTGGAGTTCACCCTGTGTGCTAGTTCCAAAACCTGATGGAAGTACTAGATTCTGTACAGATTATCGCAAAGTCAATGCTGTAACTAGAACTGATGTGTTTCCAATACCTAGGATTGATGATTGTATTGATAGTGTAGGGCAAGCAAAGTTTCTGACCAAGATTGATTTATTGAAGGGTTATTGGTGTGTGCCTTTAACTGAGAGGGCCAAGAGCATCTCTGCTTTTGCCACACCATCTGGATTGTACCAGTATGAAGTCCTACCCTTTGGCATGAAAAATGCCCCAGCCACGTTCCAAAGGATGATACAGTCTACAATTGCCGGATTGCCACACACGGGTGCGTACATCGATGACCTGATCACATGGAGTGACTCCTGGGAAGAACATCTAAAAGATGTAGAGACGTTGTTCCAGCGCCTGACCCAGGCTAACCTGACTGTTAACCTGAGCAAGAGTGACTTTGGTTGTGCTACTGTCACCTATCTTGGCTACGTCATAGGCCAGGGTAAGGTGGCACCCATAAATGCTAAAGTCCAAGCCATCATGGACTTTCCAGTTCCAGACAACAAAAAAGCTTTGCGCCGCTTCCTTGGAATGATCGGGTACTACCGCAAGTTCTGCAAGAACTTTGCTGAGATTGCTCTCAGTCTAACTAACCAACTGAAGAAAGGCGTAAAGTTCACCTGGGATGATGCATGCCAGAGAGCCTTCGATCGCCTGAAGTCTCTGCTGTGTCAATTTCCCGTGCTCAAATCTCCTGACTTCAACAAACCGTTCTCCATCGCGGTCGATGCTAGCGACCAAGCTTGTGGATCTGTGCTCCTACAGAGAAGTGACTCTGATGACATTGAGCATCCCGTGGCATACTTCTCCAGGAAGTTCAATCGCCACCAAAGGAACTATTCCACAATAGAGAAGGAACTGTTGGCTCTGGTCCTTTCTTTACAACACTTTGAGGTTTATGTTTGTACAGGACAAAAGCCAATGATTGTGTACACTGACCACAATCCGTTTATGTTTTTGAGTAAGATGAAAAACAAGAATCGGAGATTGTTGAATTGGAGTTTGATTTTACAGGAGTTTGACTTGGAAATTAAGCATGTGAAGGGTACAGACAATGTAATTGCTGATTGCTTATCCCGTGTTTGAATGTGTATATATATATCATGTGTTTGAATATTGTATGATATGTATATATAGACAAGTGTTCACTTAACCATTTTGTATTGAAAAGAAAAATTTTGCCTTTATGAGTCAAAATTTTTCCCTTTTGGAATGGAGGTGTAATGCGAATATAGGCCACTAGATGGCAGTATTTACCTTTTTTTGTTAAGCTCAGACTGGAGTCATGTTTAGACATGTCCTGGACATGTCTGGGGCAAGTCTCAGAAAGTTAAAAAAAAGAGGTCTAAATGTGGGTGGGGTCTGCAAAAGAGTATATAAGGAAAAGAATTGAGACAGTAAAGTAGTAGGAGAAATTGCAAGAAGATGACCTGACCTGCCATTCTTTTCATGACCTGTGACGTTTCTTTTGTGGATTTCTTTGACTGTGTTTGAGCATTTTCTTCATCCAGGACATCACCAAGCCACCCCACTAAAAAGGGATTGTAATTATTTCTGTTTTTTCTTATTTATCAATCTTGGTCTTTAGTTGTAGGTTGTTATTAGTCTTTGTCTTTGTTAAAAATTAAATGTGTTTTAGTTGTTAAAACTGTGTTTGTCATCCCTTGCTGTTGCTGTTGTGTTATAAATGTAAAAACAAATTGGGGCCATAACAATATGAATCTGCACACCATTATTTGTATCTATCAATCAAAATCAAAGGGCAGGAGAGGCTGTGATTAAAATTACTGGCAATTAAGTCTGCGGCTAGTCATCAAAGCGAGCAGATAAAGGCTTTTTTATCCCAATGTAGTGTCTGCATTACTCATGAATGATTTTGTACTTTCAAGTAGAGATCAGCAAGTACACTCAACAAATATATAAACGCAACACTTATGTTTTTGCTCCCATTTGTCATGAGATGGACTCAAAGATCTAAAATTCATTCCAGATACATAATATTACCATTTCTCTCAAACATTGTCCACAAATCTGTCTCAATGTGTGATAGTGGGCACTTTTGCTTTGCTGAGACAATCCATCCCACCTCACAGGTGTGCCACATCAAGATGCTCATCAGACACCATGATTAGTGCACAGGTGTACCTTAGACTGTCCACAATAAAAGGCCACCCTGAAATGTGCCGTTTTTGCTTTATTGGGGGTCTGGGGACTCAGAACCGGTCAGTATCTGGTGTGACCACCATTTGCCTCATGCAGTGCAACACATCTTCTTCGCATAGAGTTTATCAGATTGTCAATTGTGGCCTGTGGAATGTTGGTCCACTCCTCTTCAATGGCTGAGCAAAGTTGCTGGATATTAGTGGGAACTGGGGCGCGCTGTCGTATACGCCGGTCAAGCACATCCCAAACATGCTCAATGGGTGACATGTCCGGTGAGTATGCTGGCCATGCAAGAACTGGGACATTTTCAGCTTCCAAGAATTGTGTACAGATCCTTGCAACATGGGGCCGTGCATTATCTTGCTGAAACATGAGGTGATGTTCATGAATGTATGGCACAACAATGGGCCTCAGGATCTCATCACGGTATCTCTGTGCAGTCAAAATGCCATCAATAAAATGCACCTGTGTTCTTCGTCCATAACAGATGCCTGCCCATACCATAACCCCACCACCACCATGGGCCACTCGATCCACAACATTGACATCAGCAAAGCGCTCACCCACACGACGCCACACACGCTGTCTGCCATCTGCCCTGAACAATGTAAACCGAGACCATCCGTGAAGAGAACACCTCTCCAACGTGCCAGACGCCATCGAATGTGAGCATTTGCCCACTCAAGTCTGTTACGGCAACGATCTGGAGTCAGGTTAAGACCCCGATGAGGACGACGAGCATGCAGTTGAGCTTCCCTGTGACGGTTTCTGACAGTTTGTGCAGAAATTCTTTGGTTATGCAAACCAATTGTTTCAGCAGCTGTCTGAGTAGCAGGTCTCAGACAATCTTGGAGGTGAACCTGCTGGATGTGGAGGTCCAGGGCTGGTGTGGTTACACGTGGTCTGCGGTTGTGAGGTCGGTTGGATGTACTGCCATATTCTCTGAAACGCCTTTGGAGACGGCTTATGGTGGAGAAATGAACATTCAATGCCCGAGCAACAGATCTGGTTGACATGCCTGCTGTCAGCATGCCGATTGCACGCTCCCTCAATGCTTGCGCCATCTGTGGCATTTTGCGGTGAGACAAAACTGCACATTGCAGAGTGGCCTTTTATTGTGTGCAGTATAAGGTACATCTGTGCACTAATCATGGTGTCTGATGAGCATCTTGATGCGGCACACCTGTGAGGTGGGATGGATTGTCTCAGCAAAGCAAAAGTGCTCACTATCACACATTTAGACAGATTTGTGAACAATGTTTGAGAGAAATGGTAATATTGTGTATCTGGAATGAATTTTAGATCTTTGAGTTCATCTCATGACAAATCGGAGCAAAAACAAAAGTGTTGCGTTTATATTTTTGTTGAGTGTAGTTTTGTGATACACTATGAATTTGCCGAGCTGCATGACCTACCGGGGTAACATGCTGCTTCTTCTTGGCCATTTCTGTGACCTCTTCATCTGAATCGGACAAAATCTGGAAACAGAAAAAAATCAAGTCATTTTAATCGCAAAATATTTTTTTAATATTTTATAATTCATCGCGCAACGCAGAAAATCGCTGAGACTCATGGGTAGATTTACTTACAATGATAACATCTGCCTTCCTTTTCCGAGAAGAGGCTGTACTTCCCTTACGGGCTGTTCCTTCTTTGCGGGCTGTTCTTCCCTTACGGGCTGTTCCTTCTTTGCGGGCTGTTCTTTCATTGCGGGCTGTTCTTCCCTTACGGGCTGTACTTTCTTTACGGACTACTGGGGCAGTCTTCGATTCGGCCTGAACACTGCAAAGAAAAACGTTATTACATTATTGACGAATGCGCCAGTGCGCAGGTTAGTTCTTCTGCTCAGCAGCCCATTTGGCCTGGAAGCCTTTTTCTGCACACACGTATATAACGTTAGTTCACAATGATACACAAACGTAAGGGGAGCAAAATAAATGTTGCATCGCCTACCTTTCCTGTGGCATTGTTTCTGGACAAATGCCCTCCAAACACACGGTTTCCTTACAAAGAAACATTTCAGAAAAGGAAGAGAGAAATTAATGACTCCCAATCCCAAACCCCACATCCCACATAGTTAGCCAACAGTTAAGCTGCTTTCACACAGGACGCGAAACGAATTTTTCGCGCGACAGATGGCATCTCAAGGAGTGCATTCGCGTCTTTGCATTGACTTGGAATTTAATCTGCCGTGCGAAAAATTCGTTTCGCGTCCGGTGTGAAAGCGGCAAACAAACTAACTCGGTGCATCTAACGAGCTCGGCCATCAGCTTGCATCAAGGGACCATGAAATCTACCATTTCAACTATTTTTCCTTTTGTCACAAACCATCCGATCTGCGAAAAATATCGATTTTCTACCCTCTGTTCACCCAACTTCTGAGAAACTGCACAAATATTGACATGTTTAATGCTACTTCATGCACTGCGTCCCATTTTCATTTCTACGCGCCGAAAGTTTCAGCGTCTGCTTCTGGGCTCTATGAGAGACTTCCTGCAGTCAACGTGCCGCGATCGCAATACACAACAACCGAAGTGAATCGACAGCAAACATAAAATTCATACAACCGTAATGCGGGCTCATTAACAGCTCATCGGAAACTGAAGGAAAATGTAATTCAGTAAAGTAAGCGCCCGGCAGCAAAACATCGAGCAACGTTAAGACAGGTATCCATGATTTCACTCTTACCTTAAAAGATGCTCCTTGTTTTTCAGCGAAAAGAAAAAAGCGATCACAATGCAAATATATTTAGTTGAATTGTTTGTTGATATTACTTTTTACTTCACTCAGTAATGGTTCTTGCTCTGGCTAAGCTGGCGAGATAAGGTTTATGCCTCGGTGAATCATTTAAAAACCTGGTTTGCAAATCGAAAGCAAATATGTCTTTTCAAATGTTTAAGCTTCTTAACAATGCCACAGTCTGTATGACTCACAGCCACGCTTTACATCACAACAATATTCGGAACATTTGACGCTGAACATTCGAAAGCATCCAGTCTCCTTGCCGGCAATTTGATGGGCGTGTCGGGGGCGGGGCCAGCGTCAGGACGGAACACTAATCAGGAACTGCGGAGAAAATACCACGTGGCTCGGTCTGGCAAGAAGTAAACAAAACTCGCCTGCTATAAAATTTTCAAAATCCCCAAATTACCGAGCGCGGTTTGTTGCAGACCTGGAAGCTAAATCTTTAAACTTTCGATCGATAGTGTTGTCATCATTGAAAAAATAAAATGCACCAGGATACTTAGCTGCCAAACTTGTTCCGCGCAGTACGCGTTTTGACGTTTGTTGGAGACCGGGCGAGGTGGCGCCTCCCTTCTGTATTTGCGTCAAAACTGCGCGGCGTATCGAAGTTTACTTCATCCGGGATATATGAAGTCGCGCGTAGAATCCAGTTCATTTTCGCATTCATGACTACTACACTTTCAAAAATATTTGCGTGTGAGTCGGTGTTATTTTGCTATTGCAGTGTGGAGCAAAATTTTGTCTGCCTAAATATTAGGAGTTATCTGACTGAGCTCTTTAAATATGATCAAGGGATGAAGAAAGTGAGTTATGTGGGATAACTTAGGCCACGTTTTGTTAGTTGAACTCGGGGTCACAAATGGACGTTGGCCGAGAGTAAATTTAGCACTGATATGAGGAAATATTTTTTCACCCAGAGAGTAATCTCAGTGCGGAATAGCTTTCCTGACCATATTGTTGAGGCAGGAACCTTGGGAGTTTTCAAGAGCAGGCTTGACTTAAAGTTAGATACCATTGAATCATTGAGTATCTGAAGTGATAGATTCACTACAGTAACTACGGGCACTGCTAGAGTACATACCTCTGCCAAGGCAGCACAGTCCAAACCTTAGGCCGTATTCGATACAGCGCATTAACGTACTACTCGCACAACCGATGACGTCAGATTTAGGGAGTAGGGTCTCTGATGCGTGGGGAGTGAGTTCGCGTCCCGAAGAAGTTCCCGAATGTACACTAGATCGAGCAGATATTTTGTGGGTGCATCGTACGCACACTATTCATACATTAATTCCCCAAGATGCAACGCGACGTAAACTGCCGGAAAAAAAACTCGCTGAGAACTAGTAAGAAGCCACTTTAACTGCAAAACGGCGGATCCCGCGGGAGGGGACACGGCACCAGCCAGGAGCAGCGTCAATACAAATGTGAGTAAAATGTATAATCTCGTAATACGGGTTATGGTATATGGTAAAATAATATTCAGCTGAATGTATTATTTCAGAGTTGTAAGTTAAAGAACTTTTCCGCCCGGTTATATACTGTCAGCATGAGCTGACGGGCCGTTAGCCAGTGTAGCTGTAACGGGCCTATAACACCGCAGTTGTTACTAGCGTGTAAGTGACCTCCGATGATTAATCCGCGTAAAATGTTGGATCTAACGATGTGTTTCTAATAGGGGCAGATGAAGATACGGGGCCCCTCATCTCCTGGAGAGCCTGCAATGAGGCGCTCTTCACTGTGGGGCTCAACGCGGCGGTCAGAGGATTTCAGGATGTAAATTATTTTCTCGGAGTATTGCAACGTTAGGAAATGCTTATATTCAGTTATGTTAATGTCACCGATGCTATGTTTGTGTAGAATGTTCATAAAGGAGCATGGCCTGGAGGGCAAGGTGGAGCCGGGGTGGATAAAACAGAAATGGGAGAACCTCAAACAGAAATTTAAAGTAAGTTGAACAAGAGTTTGTCACTAAAGTGACTATATCCCTGGCGTTAGGTCACCAAAACCGACTGTTGTCTGCGCATTTCCAGTAGGAAGGTGATATGGGATCAGTAAGACACCAGAAGCGGGGTGAAGGGAAATGAGGATTTATTGAAAACAAAATAAAACAGGCACGAGGGCCAACAAAAAACTTGGCCCAAAGGGTTGCAAAAAGACAAACTAAGGAGAGCTTCACAGAGCAAAGAACTAAAGAGCTAAAAAGGCAAAAACAAAAAACCGCTGGAAACTCCAGGCAGAAATCCAAGAAAAATAAATAACAAAACTATGGCTATATATACAAGGGCTATGAACAAGACTTGGAAACAAGGACTTGAAAGCGTGAACATGAGCAAAGACGTGAACGTGAACCAAGACTTGAGCAACAAAACTTGAGACACTGTCTGCCAGCCAACTTCCACCGCATCCAGATAAAGGTTAGGAAATCAAAACATGAGGGGCAACACCTGGAGAAGGAGAAACAAGAGGCAGGGCAAGATCATGAGACATGGACCAAGATTGGATAACAAGACTTGCTCATTAAGAGAATGAGCTGCTCAGCTTAAGTACCAATTAAGTATGCAGTTTGAAAGCAGCATGAATGTTTAGAACAGAAAAGCACAGCAAGATCTTGAAATAGCAAAGCAGGAATCATGACAATAAACTCCCTGTCTAAATTAGTAATATTAGTAATGTGCCTATCTAATGAATTACACCATCCAGTGAGTGTTAGTAAATGTTAGTAACGTAAAAACAGTTAATTGCCAATTAAGCTTAGACAGCCCCGAATCAGCACAGCACAGAAGGAAGGGGAAATACCAAAGCCAACCAGAGCTCAGAAATGTGCAACAACGAAGGCACGGGGCGGAACGCAGACAAGCGGTGGAGTGGCTTGGCAGACCTGGCATGAAACAAAACATGGAAAAGTTAAAACATGGACAATAAATGTGAATAATGAAATGTAAAATCCTGAAACAAGAAACTGTTAAAACTGTGGCATGAACTATGAAACATGAAACTGTTAAAACCATAAATGCTGTCCTGGCCAAAGGCCAGGACCCCAGAACACAACAGAAGGTTAGTACCAAAAAGAATTGAAATGGGTTGACTCCTTCTTGAGATATCGCACTGACAATGTTCAGGACGGACGGACGGACGGAGCGTAATACTATATCCCTGGCTTCGCGCTAAACGCCGGCCGGGGGATAAAAATCATATGCACTTCAGTCAACACAAAAGAAACAAGATGATGATGGGAATCGTGAGCTTAATCAAAATATTAACAAAAAATGCTTTTTGAATAATTTTGTTCTGAATTGGGAAAAGTTAATAAAGTTGAAGGAAAAAGGCAGCAGTGTTGATTTTCAAGAGACCATGAAAATGTAAGAGACAACAAGTGATATTAGAGTTGTGACCAGCTGGTGTATTGCATTGTGGATTTTCATATACTTCTACATTGCTTTGGTCTGATGATGCATAACAACCAGCACGAGAGGGAAAACTGTCAAGTACCATGGAAGATGCAGACAAATTGCATTGCCTAAGAGAACCTAAATAATAATGGAAGGTGTTGTGTCTGGTTTTTGCTCTGCAGAAATGTGCGAAATATTGCAAGGGAACATGAAAAAGTCAAATATCAACCAGTTGACTAACTTCGGTAAAAACCCCTCTTTTTCAGGTGGCAATGATTATGCATGAATTGAGCAACTTCTTTTTAGCTTTCATTGTCCAGCACCATGTTTGAGGGAGAGACCTTCGACTTCTACAAAACCCAAAACCAGTGAAGTTGACACGTTGTGTAAATCGTAAATAAAAACAGAATACAATGATTTGCAAATCCTTTTCAACCTATATTCAATTGAATACACTGCAAAGACAAGTTACTTAATGTTCCAACAGGTAAACTTTGTAATTTTTTGCAAATATTAGCTCATTTGGAATTTGATGCCTGCAACATGTTTAAAAAAAGCTGGCACAAGTGAGAGTTGAGGAATGCTCATCAAACACTTATTTGGAACATCCCACAGGTGAACGGGCTAATTGGGAACAGGTGGGTGCCATGATTGGGTATAAAAGCAGCTTCCCTGAAATGCTCAGTCATTCACAAACAAGGATGGGGCGAGGGTCACCACTCAGTGAAAAAATGTGTGAGCTGATTGTCGAACAGTTTAAAAATAACATTCTTCAATGAGCTATTGCAAGAAATTTTAGTATTTCATCAGCTATGGTCCGTAATATCGTCAAAAGGTTCAGAGAAACTGGAGAAATCACTGCACGTAAGCGTCAAGGCCGAAAACCAGCATCGAATGCCTGTGACCTTCGATCCCTCAGGCGGTACTGCATCAAAAACCAACATCAGTGTGTAAAGGACATCACCACATGGGCTCAGGAACACTTCAGAAAAACACTGTCAGTAACTACAGTTTGTCGCTACATCTGCAAGTGCAAGTTAAAACTCTACAATGCAAAGCGAAAGCCATTTATCAACAGCACCCAGAAACGCCACCGGCTTTGCTGGGCCCAAGCTCATCTAAGATGGACTGATGCAAAGTGAAAAAGTGTTCTGTGGTCTGACGAGTCCACATTTCAAATTGTTTTTGGAAACTGTGGACGTTGTGTCCTCCGGACCAAAGAGGAAAAGAACCATCCGGACTGTTATAGGTGCAAAGTTCAAAAGCCAGCATCTGTGATGGTATGGGGGTGTATTAGTGCCCAAGGCATGGGCAACTTACACATATGTGAAGGCACCATAAATGCTGAAAGGTACATACAGGTTTTGGAGCAACATATGTTGCCATCCAAGCAACGTCTTTTTCATGGACGCCCCTGCTTATTTCAGCAAGACAATGCCAAGCCACATTCTGCACGTGTTACAACAGCATGGCTCCGTAGTAAAAGAGTGCGGGTACTAGACTGGCCTGCCTGTAGTCCAGACCTGTCTCCCATTGAAAATGTGTGGCGAATTATGAAACGTAAAATACGACAACGGAGACCCTGGACTGTTGAACAACTTAAGCTGTACATCAAGCAAGAATAGGAAAGAGTTCCACCTGAAAACCTTCAAAAATTGGTCTCCTCAGTGCCCAAACGTTTACTGAGTGTTGTTAAAAGGAAAGGCGATGTAACACAGTGGTAAAAAGGCCCCTGTGCCAACTTTTTTGCAATGCGTTGCTGCCTTTAAATTCTAAGTTAATGATTATTTGCACAAAAAAAAAAAAGTTTCTCAGTTTGAACATTAAACATCTTGTCTTTGCTGTGTATTCAATTGAAAATAGGTTGAAAAGGATTCGCAAATCATTGTATTCTGTTTTTATCTACGATTTACATAACGTGCCAACTTCACTGGTTTTGGGTTTTGTACATGTAGCTTCAGGTCTTCTAGCAATGTTTCTGTAATCATAACTTATCCGCGAAGCAGGTGATTGGTCCACATAGTTTTACCAGAACAAGGAACTCCCTGGGCAGAGTTACACAAACCAAAAAAAAAAAAAAACCTAACAATAATCATGTTCCTGCAGCACTGCAATGGGTCCATCAGGAGCAAACACCAATGCTGCAAGTCTGCCCCTGAGGGTGTCCCCGGACCGCTGGAGTGGCTGGTGGGCTTCAACATCATCCCTATCATCGCCATCATCCCTGTCATCCTCGTCTTTGACCTCAGGCTCCAAGACGTCCCCGTTCCTGAGGCAGACGTTGTGCGGGAAAAGGCAGACACAGATGACCTCAGGCACTAACTCCACCTTCGCCTCCAGTGCCTTCAGGAAAATGGTGCGCCACCTGTTCTTCAGGACCCCAAAGGCCCTCTCCACCACGCACCATGCCCTGGACAGCCAGGTGTTGTACCTGCCCTCCACAGGATTCGGGACAGGCGCCCGGAATGGTGTCATCAGGCAGATGGGCTCTGCCAAGCACGAGTATCCGCCATCGCTCAGCAGACACCTTCCAGGAGGTGGGCACAGCCAGTGGACATAGAAGGGGCTGCACCTCAGGACCCGGGCATCATGGAAACAGCTAGTGAAGCCCACCACCACATCCAGAAAGCGACCCTTGTGGTCGCAGATGGCCTGGAACCGGACGGGGTAGAACAGCTTCCTGTTGTAATAGTCCACTGCAAACCGCCCGAGTGGAACAATGCGGACATGGCAGCCATCAATGCTCCCTGCCACCCGCCCAAAGGCTGAAAACATTTCCCCTTGTAAACATTCGCTAATTGGCACACACCACACTTTCTTGGGCATTTGTGTTGTGTAATCAGATTGGCAATCTTATGAAATGGTACCGGAAACAAGCTCCCATGGAACGCCATTTTTATAGTTGCCGTTGGTCAATTCCGCACTTCCTGGGCTGACGTAGCTAACCTAGCATCTCCCATTGAAAGTAATAGGGGTGGCACTTCCTCGCTCTCTCCAGTTCTGTTATAGTACCTCCATGGTGTTGACGTGCTGAAGTCCCCCTTTTCACAAATGCAAAAATATGAATAGTTTTTACACAGGAATAATAAGTCAATTATTTAGTGTGTGTACAATATGACTATTTCTTATTGTATGGCACTGTTTGTTTATTCTGCCATAAATGTTCTCATTCATTAAGAATGATCATGTCAGGTCTGCCTTTTATATATACAACATAAAGGGACTTGACAATGACAATTATTCTGATTCGGACTAGTTGGTAGTTCTGCCTAGTCTGCACTTCATTGTGATTATACACATCAATAAAATGAGGTAAAAAAATTTAGATTCAAACATTTTGCTTGAAGATTTTTATTCAGAAATAATATTTCCTGCACGTTTTTTGGATTCAGCTGGCTTCTTTGCTTCTCTGCCTCCTGAATTCAAATTCTAAGTTTATATAAACAAAAAAAAAAAAACAAACGCGCTTTAACTTATTGATACATTGGAAAGAGTGCCTGGAGAGCTTCAGAAAATGGATCATTCAATCTATACTGAACACTGAACAAACTGTTGCAAAATCCACACCAAATCTCTCAACGCAGCGAAACACCTCAAACACCTGTATTTTTCCCTAAAGCCCCTCGCTGTGGTCTGAAACAGATAACGTGACGTTTCGAAACATCTCTCGTACAACGTGTTGGAACTGGAAATGATGAAAAAGGTTTTGAAACCATTCGAACTTCGGTATCGAAATTGGCATCTTTAGAGATGTCCGTTCATTCCTTCGTGAGTCATCTTGTTCACAAACAGACAGACAAACAAACTAACGGTACTGATCACATAACCTCCTGTCAGCTCCATGCGGCGGAGGTAATAAACTAGCGAGCTGAGCTGGGCTGAATAGCCTGTTCTCGCCACTCATGTCTTACGTTTTGTGCGCCTTTTGGTAGGAAAGAGGCGCACTAACGAAAGAGAAAACCAAAAATGTGACTCAGCAACAATGTTTAAGTGCGACCAGAAAAGTTAACAAGTTAACGTAACCAAGGCTTTTAATTACCATCTGGTAAGGAAGTAAGGAAGGCTCATGCGACAAAGTCGACCAAAGATGGGTTCGCCGAAGAACAGCTTGAAGTTTTGGCATGGCCGGCCAACTCGCCTGACCTCAATGTCATTGAAAACCTTTGGGCCATCATCAAGCGGAAAATTCGCGACAGAAAGCCGACTAAGCTGGACCAACTGAAGCAGAACATCGCCACTGCCTGGGAAGCTGTGAGTGCGGAAACTTGCGACAAGCTGGTCAAATCGATGCCGCGGAGACTTCAGGCAGTCATACAAGCCAAGGCGGCAGCCACAAAATACTGAGAAAGTGATTATTCTAATTATAAAAAGAAATTATTCTAATTCAGTGAAACGGGTTCTCAATTATTCTAATTCAATAAAACAACAGTGTCACAGTTAAATGGCCTAAATGGGCCTTTTGGAAAGCTCAGCTGAGCAAATTTTTTACGAGTAGCGAGTTCTGTGATTACTCTAACAAGTAGGACAGGCGCGGTGAACACCTGATTTGCTTTCTGCAGGAAAAATGCATTTAAAAAATTGAAAAATTGCACTATTTCAAATTATTCTAATTCATTGACCAGCACCTGTAGTTCCCTGCCGTGCTCTGAAGAAAAAAACCTCAGAACAACTGACCTCTAGTTTAGCACAATATTGAACAGGCTTACTGCAAGCAAAGGGCACCGTCCGCGCTCCTGGGAGTGACGGCCATTGTAGGCACACAAACCAAACGAACCATTTTGAGCCTCATCACTGATCAGATCACCTTTTGCAACTGTGGCGCAGCTCCACAAACAAATTAAACAAGTCATGATTCTGGATAAACAAAGTTAAATTTCACACTTTCACAAAATGTATAATTCAGCATTATTTGTGCAGGCACGGTATTTTTTTTAAAAAAAGCAGTTTGTCATGTAGCCAATCGCCCCTCCAAGCCCTGATTATGCAGTTACCGCATGGGCAATAGGCTCAAGGATTAGCATTTGAAAATGCATGAACAGAGATGGTAATGACCGCTCAGACAACAAGAGCACCGCCAACAGTGCATAATACGCCCGTCATGAACATGGATCAGGAAGTGGACAGACTTCATGATACCAATATCCAACAGAAAACAGCCCCATGTGACCTTTGACCTTTGTCCGTGACCTTAACCTTGGAGGGAGGGCCGTAAACATGGTACGCGACACTCCGCTCAGTGATGGTACACGTGTGTGTGAAATATCATGGATGTTTCTCAAGCGGTTGTGAAGTTATGCTCCGGACAAGCCCCATCTGGGCCCCATGTGACCTTTGACCTTTGCCAGTGACCTTGACCTTGGAGGGAGGGCCGTAAACATGGTACGCGACACTCCGCTCAGTGATGGTACACGTGTGTATGAAATATCATGGATGTATCTTGTTATGTATCAGTATTTTTTGTACAGCATTATATTTCATTTGTAAATGAAGATTTGTTACATGTTGCTTTGCTGCCTTGCTGGTCAGCTATATTTGTTTTGTTCATTTTGGCACCCTCTGGTGGCGTATTTGTAAAATCATTAAGAAAAGACAAGTAATTTCTAGAAGCTTCTGGCACTTGGAGGGGGCGGAATTTCCCTAGAATCCTGTGGATCTCTCTAGAAGGTTGCTAGTATATAAAAAGGCTGTGATTTTAAGCACAGCAGAGAGAGAGCAGACAGCAGAATAGAGCACAGCAGAAACAGAGTTTTGTTTTGGCAACAGTTGAATAGTGGCATTGGAGTGTATTAGAGAATTTAAGTAGTGGATATATTTTTTTTTATACAACTTTTTTTGTAAAGAATAAATTTGTTTTAGTTGTACTTTCTGGTTTTCTTTGTTGTGATTTTTTTAAGTCATAACAAATTGGAGGTTCCACCGAGATTGGATTCACCGAAGATTATTATTTTAAATCTTGTGACTAGGTTAAAAACCAGCAATCATGACTTTTGATGTGGAAAGTTTTTTGAAAACTCCAACCCAGGAATTAATTGTGCTGGCAAAGAAGAAGGACTTGCTGCAAATAGTCTCAACCCTTGGATTATCAAATGTGAAGTCATCAATGAAGAAACAAGAAATATTCAACATTTTGGTGCAACATATCATCGATGAAGATATCTTTGGGGAAGAAGCAGCAGATTTAATTAAAGGTGTGGAAGTGCCTGCAACGGAGCTGCAAAGACTTCAGCTGCGCCTGAAAGAGAACTGGAGGAAAGAAGGATGGAGAAGGAGAGAGAACTAGAAGAAAGAAGGTTGGAGAAACAACTCGAAATGGAAGAAAAAAGAATGCAGTACGAATTGGAAATGAAGAAAATAGAGGCAGGTACTGTTCCAAAATCTTCTGGACTTTCTGATCATTTTGATGTTGTTAAACATATCAGACTTGTTCCGCCTTTCTTAGAAAATGATGTTGACCAATACTTTACCCATTTTGAAAAAATTGCTGAAAATTTGAAATGGCCAAAAGAGCATTGTGCAATGATGACAATGATGTTACAAAGTGTTCTTATTGGTAAAGCTGGGAAAATCTATAACCAGTTATCTGTCCAACAGTGTGCTGATTATGATTTTGTCAAATCTGCATTCTGAAGGGTTATGAATTAGTCCCTGAGGCTTACAGGCAAAAATTTAGGAATTCTCGCAAGGAAGCCAGTCAAACTCATGTTGAATTTGGCAGGTTAAAGGAACAGTTGTTTGATCAGTGGTGTAATTCCATGAAAGTTGTAAAAGATTTTGATAGAATGAGGCAACTTATTCTGGTTGAGGAATTCAAAAGATGTGTCCAGCCTGATATTAAGACTTTCCTTGAAAAAAAAACAAGCCATTACTTTGCAAGATATTTCTACCCTAGCTGATAGTTATGCATTGACTCACAAGTCTTCTTTTGTCCAAAAATCCACTTTTTCAAAATTTCAAAGCAAGTTTCAGTCCAAGACTTCTTCTAATAACACTTCTAATGATTCTAAGGCCACTTCGGAAAGGAAACCTTCCAGTGAGAAGCAATCCTCTGATTCTTTACCTTCTGTGTCTTGCCAATACTGCAAAAAGCAAGGTCACCTTATTTCTGAGTGTTATGCTCTCAAGAAAAAACAACAACGAGAAGAAACCAAGCCAACTGCTTTGACAAAGAGAGAATCTCTTGTATCAATGGTCAGTTCACCTGATCTTCTACCTTCTGTGTCTGATTCTGTTATGGAGGGTTTTGAGCCATTCATCACCGATGGCTCTGTCTCACTTTCACATTTTTCCTCATCTGCTCCTGTTCGAATTCTAAGGGATACTGGGTCTTCCCAATCTCTTATTCTTGCAGATATTCTGCCTTTTTCGGACAAATCGTCTACTCAGGCTAATGTCCTTATTCAAGGAGTAGAATGTGGTTTTACAAGTGTACCTCTCCATAATGTTCATCTCAAATCAGACTTGGTCTCTGGGCCTGTTACTGTTGGTGTTAGGTCTTCTCTTCCTCTCAAAGGCATTCATTTGCTTCTTGGTAATGATCTTGCTGGGGATAAGGTTGTGCCCTACCCTATTGTAACTGACACTCATTTGATTCATCAAGAATCTGACTCTATAGAGGAGGAAATTCCAGACCTCTATCCTTCATGTGCAGTTACTCGTTCTATGGCCAAAAAGGCTATTCAAGATGATGCTGACCTGGACTTTAACCTGGCTGACACCTTCATTGGGCAGTCTTTTCATCAGGAACCTTCCAGTCCTGAGATGTCTGGGAAATCTTCAGACTTGTCCTTGTCAGGTCATTCTAATGATATTTTGTCTCGAAAACAACTTATTCATGAGCAACAACAAGCTCGTGATCTAGCGCATCTTCTACCACAGGCTGCAAATGAACAAGAGGCTACTCAAGTTCCTGTCTGTTTTTACTACAAAAATGGTGTGCTTATGAGAAAGTGGCATCCACTTGATGCTTCTGCAGATGAAGAGTGGATGATCACACATCAAATTGTTCTTCCAAAGTCTTATCGTCAAGAAACTCTTAGTCTGGCCCATGACAATCCTATGTCAGGTCATTTGGGTATCAAAAAGACCCTTCAACGTGTCAGAAACCACTTCTTCTGGCCTTCCATGAGGTCCGATGTGCAGGAGTACTGCAAATCCTGTCATACTTGTCAAGTGGTTGGGAAGCCGAACCAGAATATTCCAAAGGCTCGACTTAAGCCCATTCCGGCTTTGGAAGAACCTTTCAGTCAGATCATCATTGACTGTGTTGGACCATTGCCGAAGACCAGGTCTGGTTGTGAGTACTTACTGACTATCATGTGTGCTTCCACTCAGTTTCCTGAGGAAATTCCACTTCGTAATATCAAGGCGAAGACTATCATCAAGGCTCTTACTAAGTTTTTCTGCTATGTTGGTCTTCCTAAGTCTATTCAGTCTGATCAAGGGTCAAATTGCTTGTCTGGCATATTTAAACAAGTTATGCATGAGCTTGGTAGTAAACAATACAGAAATGAACAAAAAGTCTGCACACTGTTTTAATAGCTCCCCAAAACAGTGTGCGGACTTTTTGTTCATTTTTGTACATTGTCTTTTTGAGTCGAGCACCTGTTAACTTTTTTGTCTGGATGTGCGTACATTTTTCTGCTTATTAAACAATACAGGTCATCAGCTTACCATTCTGAGAGTCAAGGTGCTTTGTAGAGGTTTTATCAAACCCTGAAGAACATCCGGACCTACTGCCTTGACACAGAGAAAGATTGGGATGAAGGTGTCCATCTTCTTCTGTTTGCTGCCCGTGAAGCTGTTCAGGAGTTTCTTGGGTTCAGTCATTTTCAGCTTGTTTTAGGGCATACAGTCCGTGGACGTCTGAAGCATGTGAAGGAAAAGTTGCTGGCCGAAAAGGACATCCTAATGAACTTGCTTCAGTATGTCTCTGACTTCCGTAATCATCTCTCTATGGCTTGTGACTTTGCTAAGTCTAATCTCAAAGAGGCTTAGGGCAAAATGAAAACCAGATATGACCATCATTCCCGAGATAGAAGTTTTAAAACTGGTGACAAAGTCCTTGCACTTTTGCCAGTTCCTGGAAGCCCTCTAAGAGCCCGATATTTCGGCCCTTACACTGTCCTCAAAAAGGTCAGTGATCTAAATTATATAATTTTAACCCCTGGAAGGAGAAAACAAAAACAAATGTGTCACATCAACATGCTGAAAGAATACACTGACAGAGACACTCAGCAAAAGGCAGTCAATGTGGTAAATACAATTGAACTGGAAAATTCTGAAGAAGATTGTGACTGCCCCTTGGAAAATGAACCTGGTTCAGACAAACTTGAAAATTCAGACATTCAGTTGTCCCACCTGGACCCTTTTCAACAACAACAGCTAAAGCAGCTTATATTTGAATATAGTCACATATCCCATGACGTTCCATCAAGGACTGATATAGTTTACCATGATGTCATCCTACAAGATAATGCCAACCCTGTAAAACAGCATCCTTACATAATGAATCCAGAGAAGCAGAAATACCTTAAACAAGAAGTCAAATACCTGCTTGAAAATTACTTTGTTGAACTAAGTAACAGTGACTGGAGTTCTCCATGCATCCTAGTTCTGAAACCTATTGGAACATATAGAATGGTGACAGACTGCAGGAAAGTGAATGCTCTATCAAAAACAGCCTAATATCCCATTCCCAGGGTTGACGACTGCATTGCCAATGTTGGACAGTCAAAGTATTTCACCAAATTTGATCGCCTCAAGGCTTCTGGCAGATCTCTCTAACAGACAGAGCAAGGGAGATCTCTGCCTTTGTCACACCAGATGGATTATACCAATACAAGGTCATGCCATTTGGAATGAAGAATTCTCCAGCCACCTTCCAACATCTGGTAAACAGAGAGATTGCTGGACTACCAGGATGTGAGGCCTATATTGGTGACATTATCATCACCAGCGACAGCTTCCAAGAGCACCTCACCTACATCAGAAACTTCTTTCAGAGATTGATGCCAAGCTGACTATCAACCTAGTTAAAAGTGACTTTTGTAAAGCCACAGTTGTTTACTTAGCTCATATTGTTGGACAGGGTCAATCAAACCAGTTGATGCAAAAGTCAAAGTTATCACTGAATTTCCTGAGCCAACAACTAAAAGACAGCTCATGAGATTTATAGGGATGGCTGGCTACTACAGAAAATTCTGTAAAAATTTCTCCACCATTTCTGAACCTTTGACAAATTTACTGAAGAAAAATGCAAAATTTGTTTGGGATGAAAATGTCAAAATTCATTTGACCAGCTGAAAGCTATCCTCAAAAACGCACCAGTTCTCTTATCTCCCAATTTCAAAATGGAGTTCAAGTTGGCTGTTGATGCCAGTGACATTGGTGCAGGTGCAGTTTTACTGCAAGTAGACACTAAATCATCCTGTTTGTTACTTTTCCAGAAAGTTTGATAAACATCAGAAAAACTATTCAACAATTGAAAAAGAATGTTTGGCACTCGTTTTGGCTTTACAACATTTTGAAGTCTATTTGACTTGTTCAGCTACTTCCATCAAGGTCTCCAGTGATCACAATCCCCTCACATTCTTGCATAAGATCAAAAACAAGAATCAAAGATTACTGAGATGGAATTTACTTTTGCAAGAGTATGATTTAGATATTTCCCACATCAGGGGAAAAGATCATGTTACTCCAGATGCACTTTCACTCATGTAAATTTTACTTCTCTATTTGATTGTGAAAATTGCACTGATTGTTAGGTTGATGATTGATATAATGGTCAATGATACCTTTGGTGTAAAGTTCAAGATTATACTGATTATTAGGGCTGCACATCTCTTTGTGATAAACGATTTGATACGCATCTAGAATCACAGGTTACGATACAATTCAAAAACAATATACTTTTATTTCAGACATATTCGATATAAATTGATACAGTCTAAGAATGATACAATTTGATTCTACGATTAATATTTGTAGTAGCCTGGAATCCATACTTATCGAGTGCTGGTCGCTCCCAACGGGCACTGACTGATATCAGTCTGGCCCCAGTCGTATTGCCAGCATTAGCCCTTACGACACTAATGAAGTGAATATATCAATATTCATGTTTTGTGCTCTTGGCAAGAACCACCAATCAGAGTTAACTGGCCAACAAAGGCATTCGTGCATGTTATTTGACATGAGCTTAAAAATTAGATTGTGACTTGCTTGCGTTTACTCTTGGAGCGGTTGTTAGGTTTTGAACAGGAAAATGTTTGGCCATATCTGCATTTTGTTTGTTTCAGTGGGATTCCCAGTTATAATAACACCGTGGCTATTCTTACGTGACCGTAATCCATTGCAGGCAGGCTATTATTACGTGACTCCCATTCGGGCCAAAGTCCAACAATTTCAATCTGCGCATGCCTGACCGAAAGTCACACAAGAATAGCCTGCCTGCAATGGATTATGGTCTCGTAAGACTAGCCACGGTCTTATAATAAAGGCTAAATTAAATAAAACTCAAATTACATTTATTTCAATGTAATTGGCATTAGCTATAGCTTGAAGGGCATGATTGCATCAGCTAGATTTAAGTGATGCTCCACCCAAAAACTATATTTTGTCACCAATAATCAATTATAGTCACCATTAGATGTCTTGAACGGACGAAGTTGTTCTTCACCTGGCGCAACTATATGGCCACTGGAGAGTATTTAAAAATTATCCAAATTCCTTTTTTGCCGGAAGCAAATGGGGTCACTAAGTTGTAATGGAAAAACTACACAAAACATCACTCAACAAACTTTCAAACCATCGTTCAACGCATTGTCCAGTATAAGTCTGCGTTGTCCACTCGTATCCTCAGAACTCTAGAAATGTGGTTTTTTTTTGCTCATAATAATAAAATATCAGTTATGCCTCAAGTAAGCTTGCACATTCAACGGAAGTCCCGCCTCCTAGCTCGTTCAATGCCCAGAGACTCTGCTGCCACTCAGATGAATTCTCTTATAAACACGAGCCGGGAGGCGGGACTTCCGTTGAATGCAGAACTGTGGCATTTTTATTTATTTTTAAGTCTGTCTAAAGATGATAGGGGGGCACCCTTGCGGCCAACGAGATGTGTGAAGCAAGCTGCCAACCGATTCCAAGTCTCACGATAGCCGATCCATGACTCTACAATCGATTCATCTAGGAATTTATGGCCAATTCGTTTCGATTGAGGAGGCTGCACCGACGCAGCCACTAGTTTGAACTGAATATCCGGTCGCATCCATGTTCTTTCACAACCCTGCTGATTATAAAACTTTGTTCATTTTAACAAAAGAAAGCTTTTAGCAAACCTTCCTTTTCTTAAAGCTGACCTATTATGCTATTTTTCCAAGTTTATATTTTGGTCTTTGACTCCCTTAGAGTACTCCTGATCGCGCAAAGCAAAAAAAGGGTACTTATTTAGCTCATACTGCCATCCTCAAAAAACCCCAGTTGTAGTCCATGGTAGTCTCTGCCTGAAACGCCTCATTGGGGTGGCTCTTCCGCTATGGCCCCGACTCCTCGTGTGCCCACTTTCTTCTGACTGGCCAGCTCTGTGGAGGGCGGATCTAGGCGAGACGAGGCAGCAGAACGCAGTTTTCCTCGTCCTGCTCTTCAGAATGAAACTGATGCGTCTCCCGAAGGAATCAACAGGCATATCGTGCAATCTAACGCAGTACACATGTATAGATCCAATGAAATTAACTAGTTCTATTAAAAGCAATGGCGAAAGTGAGGGACGCAGTGCGAAATTCTGGCAGCTCAAGCTTGAATTTGCTATTGGCTACAGTTTGCTACAGCAACAGTTGGTGAGTACAGAGGTTTTTCTACCCTGTAGCTAGGATGCAGGGAAAGCTAGAATCCACCCCATATAGACACATTTGTAGAACGAATCGACACGTCAGCAATTATTTTCCTCTAGGTCAACCCGGTAGGCTAAAATGCCTGCTTTGTCGACATATGTTGAAAAATCTATACGTGGCTGGCTGTTGTGATTACAAGCCAACGTCTCCATCTGTGAGCCTCTCTGATGTCTACAAATCATGACTGCACCATATTTCTGTTAATTTTCTTGCAGGGGAAGTACACAGTGAGGTTGTATTCATCCAGAAATGTTTATAACTCTGACATAGTTTGATGTTGGCGGTGAAAAATTTTGCTCTCCACTGAAAACCAGCGCTCTGTATGCGGCAGACCTGCTCTCTTCTCAGCAGAAGGGGCCGGGTCGGTTTCCGAGGGGATGAGACGGTGCTTTCAGGGGAGGGCGCATGGTGTCGGAAGAAGCTGAAGCAAGCACTTGGAGTTTGGCAAACTCCACTTAAATTATGTCTGAACATGATGCTTAGGTCAGATGAGACCAAAATTGCATGTTTTGGGTCAGATACAGCATCTGCATGTTTGGCATCCTAAGAGAGATGCATGGAGCCGTTTTTGTTCAAGAGGAAGGGCACTGGTTAAGATTAATGGCGTAATGGATTCCACCAAGTATCAGGATATTTTGGCTGACAATCTGGTTGCCTCCGCCAGAAGGCTGGGAATTGGAAATAGGAGAAATTCCAACAAGTCAATGACCCAAAGCATTCAGAAATAGTTCAGTGACAAAATATTCTGCAATGGCCATCTCAGTCCCCAGACCTCAATTATATAGTTTATATTTTTCTTTAATCATTTGTGCTTTGCCAGTCAGGGGTGCCAATAATTTTAGAGGCCACAATACCTTTAAGTTTCCCCTGGTTTTTACTTTAAACCAGGGAAAATATTACCAAACTTGTTATGGATACAGCACCACTAAACAGGCAGATTAAAGTCATCCGGAAACATTACAATCAGAAAACCATAGAAACAAACCGAACAACTGGCTTTCGAAAAGCCCCGCAACACGGTGGCAATTTTGAAAAAAAAAAAAAATAAAAAAAAAAGAAGTGTGTCAGAACGTCCCTCAAGGTGTATAATTTCGAAACATCATAATTGCTCATAAATCAAGGGAAATATGACACACTTCACCCTTGGCTTCACATAATTCCTTCAGAAAGATGCATATTCAAGAATATTTTGAAATGCAAAGTTAAACTCAATATTCTGACAGCTCATAAACACAAATATGTCGAGAGGGCCATTACAGCGTACCAACTTGATGCCCCTTTGAATTAAGATCTGATCTCATCACCCTTCACACATGCTCACGCACTCCCTCGAAAAGTCATTATACACTGTGCAGTTCTGCCGTTTTTATAATCAATGTGAAGTCTCCATTCCATTTAAACATTTTCTTGGATTTATCTGTGTGTATCCATTTAATAATGATCATTTAAACTTAACTGAACATAAGAAAAAAAAAAAAAAAAAAAAAGTGCAAAAAATTGATAAACAAAGAGTAATGCAGAGCAACCATACATATGTGAAAACCTCATCACATCCGAACAGCTGCACGTAGAGGGAATCAAATGAACCATCGACCCTTCGTATAGTTGGTCGGCTGCATGAATATCTGCTGAGGTTACAGGCAAGCTCCATCCAAGCAGCCCAATTTCAACATATCAAATTGCATTCTGACAAAATTTGCTAATTACAGTCACCCCATAACCGAAAACCCCACAATATGAACATGAATATCTCAGGGTACAGCAAAATCCTATTACTATGCAGCTAATAGGACTCATTCACTGTTCTCTGCAGCCAGGGGCACGCAGTCAAATGCCAGCAACTATGCCTGATCTCCATCTAGCAGAACTCAATAAGTCTTCCTGAGGCCGTGAGAGGGAATTGTAGGGCTGGGCTAGGATGTGGACTGGGAAGGCTGTGCCTGGAAAGGGTAGCTCAGGGCAGGGGGAAGGCTGGGGTTCCTCATCTGCTCATCTTGGAGCACCAGGTCCTCCACGTCTTGTCCCCGGAAACGCCGGCGACAAACCCGCACGGTCACTTTGCGGCCCTGGAAGACTTTGAGCGCCTCTTTGGAGGCCATAGCCCGGGCAGCGTCCTCGTCGCGGCCGTAGCCGGTGCCCAAGTACACAGTGAGGCAGCGCAGCTCGCACACTTGCCCGTCCCGCTGGCTGCGACTAGCCGGCAAATCGGGGATCTCCCGCAGGGGCACGAATGTGCAACTCAGGCTGGCCTTAGCCGCCTCTACACAGGCCCGCAGAATCTCGAAGTGGTCCAGATTGGGGCCAAACCCCCCGGCTGACACGAGTCTCCAGGCCACCGTCTTGTACAAGCGGTTGAAGAAAGGCTGGTGCTCATTTGCAGCCTCCAGTGGGGACTCTGGTTTGGAGGCCCCAACAGCTCCGCTGCGGCCGTCGGCTCTTGCAGCACTGCGGCTTTCCAGCTCGCTGCCTGGCGTCTTCAGCCGCTTCTGTGAGCCATCGGCCTCCCCATCTGCAAACAACATTACTCAAGCTTTGTGCTGAAACGGGCATGAAACATGCTTGGTTATGTTGCAGAAAATAATCACAAAAATCAAGATAACTGGATCAGTACAAATATAGTGATTTTAGTGATTATTCTCTGCAACTCTACCAAGTGCATATCTGTCAACATAAAACAACTTTGATCACACTGTCTAGGCATAGAAATTAAAGGTTTCACAAATGACTCAAAATGGCGGAATCTTTAAAAATACAAAAATCGGTGAGGCTTACATGGATTGATTTGTCTTGACCCACAGAATCTAACCAAAAAGAAGTTTGTTTCGAGAACCTATGGTTTAGAACAGGGACACAAACTCCTTTCCAGCGTAGGTGGAGGCTTTCATTTTAACCATGCAGTTTCACCCCTGATTCTACTAATCAACGGTCTTTGGGAAAAGCTTTAAGGGTCAATTTGTAGAATCAGGTGTGTGAATCATTGGTTAGAATGAAAGCCTGCACCCACACCGGCTCCGTCCGGGTTAGAAGTTATTGCCCAAGACCTTGTTCCTCTCTTCAGCGCTGCCATATGGCCAGGGAACTTCATTTAAAAAAATAGGACCAAGGGTCCTGTAGCTTACCAGCAAGAAATCTTATAGTCATGAAACAAGCCATGAAAATTTCATGTGAAGTTTGACCTTTAAATCATCGAAGGTCAATGGCAGGGTCACTAAATAAAGGTTCACATACATTTATAAGACCTCCTGTAATGCAATGCTAAGCTCTGAAGCAGTTTTGGTGATACAAGTCATTGAAAATTTAGTACGTCAATTGTGAAGGTCAAGTTGAGGTCAGCAAATGGACTTCATACATGACTTCCGGAATGACCCAATACAAACCTTGGCTCAATCTGTGACCATTTTGGTTATAAAAGTCAGGGTAATTTCACTGTCAAGTTTGACCCTCAAAGGTCACTGACAGTCAAGTTGAATGTCACCAAAGGAAAGTTCATAGGCGACTTCTTAAAAGTCAGTAACACAAAACTAGGCTCCATCTGTGACCAGTTTAGCGATACTAATCATTGACTTTTTGCTAGGTCATATTTGACCTTCGAAGGCCAATACAAAGGTCACCAAATGAAAGTTCATATATGACTTCCTATGTGTCTCTAATACAAACCTACCCTCCATGTGTGACCATTTTGGCAATATAAAAGTCATTGTAATTGTATTATGTCAAGTTTGACCTTTAAAGGTCATCAACAGTCAACAGTCAAGAACAAATATAGAAACACTCCTGTATGGCTGTGTGTGAATGTTTGGTGGTGGTTGGAGGGGCCGTAGGCGCATACTGGCAGCCACGCTTCCATCAGCCTGCCCAGGGCAGCTGTAGCTACAAGAATGTAGTTTACCACCATCAGAGTGTGAATGTGTGAGTGAATTAATAATGTACTCATTGTGAAGCGACTTTCAGTGCACAGAAAAGCGCTATATAAAACCGATGCATTATTATCATTATAAGTTGAAAGTTCATGTGGGACGTCCTTTAAGTCTGTGATACAAACTTAGGCTCCATCTGCAACCTTTTTAGTGATTCAAGTCATTGAATTTTCACAAGGTCAAGTTTGACCTGCAAAGGTCAATATGAAGTTCACCAATTGAAAGTTCATACATGACTTCCTGTAAATCTTCAGTACAGACCTATGCTCCATCTGTAACAGGGGCAGCAGGTGAACTGGGATCAGGGGAAGCTCAAATCCAAACCTTAAAAATAATTGGTCATGACCTGTTTTCAATCATTCATTTAAATTACCACTACAGCAACGCCAAAAACTCAACATTATCAGGTGCGGTAAGTTTTCATTAATAACGCATACCTGTCCACTCTCATTCATTCGGCGTGAGTTTTAGTGGCCCGATTCATGTTCAGATAATCAATTACGAGGCCCAAGAATATGGTGTTTGTGACATTTATTGTTGTGCTTATAGAAAGTGATACATCAGCATTGAAAATTTGTTTTAAAAATGAAGTTGAATAGGATTTTTATACAGCTTTATATCCAGATTTTATTTCATACGGCATTTTATGATATGTTGCCAACAATTTTATCATCAACTCCATTACATCATTTTAACTTCATATGGTGCCTATTATATTCTGTATTATTTTAAGTTTGATGAAAAATATTTTGATTGAGTGCGAAGCACTCAAAAGGTTATTAATAATTTTATGTCTTCAAGTGATAAACTGCACTTATTGTGGTTGGTTTTAGAGATGTAACAGACGCTTTTACTGTGCTACACGTTTTTGCCTTGTGCTACAAAACTATGAACCACTGTAGCACCAGTGCTATGAGCAGAAAAAGTTTATGTACGTTAAGTGATACATTCATGGAATAACAGAAATAACCAGTTGCCAGTCGTACATAAACTTACAAAACGTACAAGAACTTTGACAATGAAATCCGGTAATGTGATAATGGGTAGTATGAGGAGGAGTTGGGCTATGTTGAACAACTCCCGCAATTATGGGGGTCGCAGGATCAGCCTTTTGACAATGTGACACTTTGTTTAAGCCTTGTGGTGCAGTCTAGTGGTCTCTAGAGTCTAGTCTCCTTTGGTGATGTGAATTTAACTTTTTTTAGTTAAAGGGGAACTATTATACTGATCCTTCTTTTCATACATATCAGTAATGTAATAATATTAGTTGTCCAGACACAACCTATGAAAAGTTTCTAAACATAAGATACAGGGGTTTTGCCGTAGTCCAAGAACGTGATTTCGTGAGCGTGATTACCTGTCTGAACAGCTCCACCCGAGATCTTCACGAGATCTCGGCAAAACCTGACGTCAGGTTGTGCCGTCCAATTAGAAAGACCGAGCCAGAGCCAATCACAGCGCTTGAGCTGCCCACACTGGAAACTATTCTAGCAAGCACTAACAACGGCAGATTATACTATGCCTTAGTATTGTGGACACTTTTGGAAATACGAAAGAAGAACCGCAGATCATTTGAGGTGCAGTTTTGTCAGCATCTCTCCCAAAGCAACTTGTCCGTATACTTTTAGACGTGAAGAAAAACAAATATTTCTCTTCCAAAAGATAATGCCACCAGAAATCAGTGAGTAGCTTTTTTTGTTTGCTGGCAGCAAACAACCTTTGCCAAAGGGAACATTAGCTGTTTGTGCTCAGCATTTCACCCAAGACAGCTTTGTCAATAAAGGATAATTCGACGCAGGATAGGCGTTTCACAGCTGCTTCTCAAACCTGAAACTGCTGCATCGATCAAGCGCTCGGAGCCACAAGCTGTAAGTAACGATATAACAGCAAATAATGTAAGTGAAGCTAATGTGTTACGGGTGGCTAGCAGGACCGCTAACGATAGTTAGCACTAACAACTGGCCTAAAATGCAGGCTTTGTAAAATATCTGAAGATAAAGCCTGTATTGGTCGCGACTGTCCGTGACTCACAGACACAGAAGCTGCAAGTTGCTTTTACTGCATAAGCCAACCTGACCTGATAGTCAGTTGATTGTGGCTGTAGCACTGCGGCTAACATAGCCAAGTTACTGATGCTAATGTTTGTGCCCTAAATATGCAAGTGTGATATCAGGGGAAATTCTACAGAAGGTGTGTGAACAGAAACCTCATTTGAAGCTAACTTTTAATACTTGTTTGTAATTTGGATACTTAGAGTAACAGAACTTGCTGTCTGTAAAACCCGTATTGCAAGAGTTTGTCTCTGTGGTTGTTATGACCACTCTGTTACCAGCAACTGCATGTTAGTTTGCGTGCTGCCAATTGAAAATGCTCCTGGTTAACTTCTATGCAGCAATTCTGATCGGTATGCTTGCGTTACTTCGGTAAGCATCAATGTGGCAGTTTCATCATAACGTTGCCCGATTGTAGCCACTACAGTTAGTGATCGCACCACTTATCCATGACCTGGATCAGCCAGATACTTCACAAATGTCTGGGCAAGCTCTCTGGTGCTACCGTGAAAGCAATGCGAAATGCAGAAGCTCAACCGTGTCTGGTATAACAAATGATTTCTCTGCACTACCTCGACATAATTTCATCCCCCTTTAGAAATTGTTGTGGCTACTAAAAAGCTGAAAAAGGCAGTGATTAAATAGGTAATTCTTCCTTGTAGAAGTGATCGATTCGCTAGCTCCACATCAGCAACTTGTCCATGCTAACAGAATTTACAGTCTGCAAAACCTGTATTATATTCATAACATAACAGAGCTCTCTCTAGCTGTTGCGTACTATCCATAAAGCTGCTTTTACAATGGACATGAAACAAATTGTTTGTGGGACAGATTGGCCTATATCAAAGTCAATGCAAAGACGTGAATACAGGCCTTATGGGCTCGTTGATTGACAAGTAGAAACGAATAGGAATGATAGGGGAACAGATTGCAATCTATTCATTTGTGCTTGTCAATCGACTTATTGTGACATATTACACAAAGATGGAGGCGACTCAAAACTACCTCAAGGTACTGTTTGCATGAATGGTCTTTTTTAATAAACTACCTGTGCATTTTCAAAGTTCTCAGTGCGTTGTTTGAAATGTCATGCCCCACGGACTTCTACCAATCAAGTGTGGAGATGCTTTAATCCTTGTTAATAATGGAAGTTGGGTATTCGACAAAAAAGAGTACTCATTATCATGTTTCAATACACCCCAAATCAATTTCACACCAGAATTCTCCTTTAATGTTGTTAGCTGTTATGCTAACTATGCTAACAACGTGACCATGCAAACCACGTTACTCAGCTAACTTAGGTTATGTTGTTAGCAGTTATGATAATAATGCTAACCACCTTACTCAGCTAACTCAGCTTATGTTGTTTGTCGTTATGCTAACTATGCTAACCATGTTACTCACGTTACTCTGAATGCTGTCAACATTCACACCAATTCTAATCCTCCTACTTTGAAAATGAGGATCTGATAGTTTGCAATAGGCTTTAACTTCCACAAAATTAAGCTACATTACTAAAGATCACCAAACAGATCAGCAGCAAAACACAAGTCTTTCAATCACGTGTGGACATGGAATGTACCTGATGTGCCACTCTTCTTCCCCTTTCCAATAATTTCATCCCTGGTTGTTCGAACCGGAGCCTCATGAACAACCACCCCTTCTGCCATCTCCATAATCTTATCCATGACTGGCTGGGGATATCTGCAATCCAAAATAATCAGAATTGTTAAATACTGAGTGTGATAAAGCGAGGTGAGAATAGTAAACCATGCAAATTAATGAAGGCCAAGCTCAAATTAATTTCGCACAGTCCATCTGTAAATGACTTCCACTTTGGGTGCACACCTCGGACCATTCATCCATGTTTGAAATAAACATTGATCAAGAGTCAAGTTATAAAGTCCAGCAATGATTGATAAAGTGTCCTTAGCACTCACCTGCAGCCCAGAAAAACATGGTTAGCCCAGACCATGGAGAGAGAGAGCAGTCTGTCCAGACTGGAGCTAGGCTGGCCCAGGTTAATGGTGGGAAAAGCCTCCATATTGCGCAGGATGAACTCTCGTCTGGCTTTCCACTGTTTGTTGGTCTCGCAAGGCCCTTTCAGCGTCTCCACCCACTGCGCAAGGTGCCGGTTCTGATGCAGGAATTCTGAGACATCATTCTCTCTCCCTGCTGCCGCCATCTCTACAAAACATGCTGTTAATATTCAGTCATAACGTACCATCACAGACCTGCAAGGGTAAGGGTTCACTCGGATAACAGTGCTCCTTCCTCAATTTATAGATACACGTTTCATCATTAATCGACAACCACTTAATGATGGCAAAAAAAGTACATTCGGAGTCAAAATTGTTAGCTAAAGCGCAGCCTCGTATCCTTCAGGTCTTTGCATTCACTGTAAAAGCACAACCACACCTCATTCGGCCGAGATATTCTTAAAATGCTCAATATACGAATACGGTGTGTCGAATTAAGGTTAAATAAAACCCAACAGGACTGTAACCACATGCCCGGTAGATACCGTTTCCTCCTTCACGTCAACTTCTTCATCCGACATTTATTTACGTAATTGAGTTCGGATTTACCGCTGCCACCATGTTTTATGTTTGTTTATATCATTAAATGAAGACGCTCACAAAGTAGTGCGTTTACTCATTTTACCGGTAACTTCAGATTAGTGTTTACATCCTGGTGCACCCCTCAAACCCCACCGGGTACAACACATACACTGTAACAGATACCAAGGTTGAGAAGCCCAGTATCAAGTATCAAACGACAACAGCAACAAAAATAACAGTCCAAACTGAACAACACCTGCTCTGGCGAAACAATAAATTTGATATGAGCCATCTAGTAAAGTTATGTCGGCGCTGGAGGAAAACAAGAGTAATAATAATGCTTTAATCGATAGTGCCAAGTGGCATAACTCTACGATCGGAAGCAAGCTTTGCGCCCAAAGAACTGGGACAGTGTAGCTATACCAACTAATGGCATCTCTGATAATGGATGCGGTCTAACCTTTTAGTGGCAAAAATATAAGCAGCAAAGCAGGACGAACCAAACGCATGGGGTATTACACAGTAAAAGTGGGATCAGGCGATTACGAAGAAAACGCATTTGTTGAGTTCATATTACAGCTGACTACGTTAAATCGAACTAATTCACTTTAGTCAACTAGCGAGCTATTCATGTGGCATACAACCATAGGCCAAAATTTCACCTCCGTTAACATTGTCAATTGAAAGACGCAAAATTACGCAAATTATAAGTCGTCGAACATCTGAATAATCGCAGTGTTTTCTCATGCTAATGGACGGTCACGGAGGTCCGAAGTCCGGGGACGAGAGCGCAGGGAGCCCGGGTTTTAGACAGCAAGTTCGCTGGCAGACCAAAACACCCGCAGTGATGGCTAGAGCTCGCAAGCCCTCATCCGCCGTTACGGCAGATAAACCGTCCAGGTTTCGATTTTACATGCGTCATAGAGTTTATGTCTACTTTCCAGCAGCTCAAAATATTCCAAATACCCCGAGCGATTGTGATAATTTGCTGATGAACCTCCGCCTGTCTATAACAAAAATACTTTCGCATGACCAGGTATCATAAAAATACAACTAACCATTTCCAAGCTTTCCATCGCACGCTGACATTGGTCATTTCTGGACTAGCTAGCAACGCAGAGCCACACAAGCTAAACTACACTGTAGTTACCAAGCTAGTAACATTATAGGTTAACGTACGCTGTGAACTAACGGGACCTACACAAATGAAACCAGTTATTATTGTACAAACAACACTTAAAGTTAAAATTCATACACTTCACGAACATTTAAAATAAACAAGCAAACTTAAACTAGTATCACCTCGAAAAGCTCCCAATCGAAGCGGCTAGGAAGTACTGGCACTACATGACTGACTGAATGGTCGCTCTCTATACTTTTCTATGCTCTTTTAAACTACAACTCCCACTCATACGTCCGCGGTGATTATACCATAGACAGCACACACAAACTTAACACAAGTCATTCACATATTACACATAAAACATATTTGGAGTATTTCTCGAAAGTATGCTCGGCGCGGATTCGTACCTACCGCTGATATTTCAGTTAGCTCATTGAAATGCGTAATATTATTTCATTTTGTCCTGCCAGTAAACTTTTCTCGCGTCTACTTCTGGCCAGCAAATCAAGGAGCGTTTGGCGCCTGCGCACACGGCTTTTCGGCCTTTTTCTGCTTCTTCTTCTTCTTCTTCTGCTTCTTCTTCTACCTCTGATTCTTGTCCACTCAGAAAATTTTTGGGCTATTTTTCGAAGAAATGGATCTACACGCCCGCCATAATTATTGATACCCCTGGTTAAGATGTGTTAAAAGCCTTGAAATAAATTCAATTTTTATTGCAGAAGCATACTGTCACACTGAAAATTGTAGATAAATGTAACCGCCAACTCAAGTGAATTTTAAGGGAAAAAAAATCCCTCACTAAGAAATTATTATTTTTCACAAAATCACCAGTTACAAAATTATTGGCACCCCTAACAATTCCTCGGAATTAAATGTAATTGAAGCATTTCATTCATTTCTACAGTAGTTTACAAAGTTGATCGGAGTATCTAGGAACATTTAATTAGTAAATCATCTCTTCCTGTTTCCCTGGGGTATAAATATGACATGACACAGAGGCCCTTTCTCTTATCCACTCTTCAACATGGGAAAGACAAAGGAACACACCATTCAATTAAGATAGATGTGTGTCGACCTTCACAAGTCAGGCAATGGCTACAAGAAAATAGCCACTCGCCTGCACCTGCCCATATCCACTGTCAGAGGAATCATTAAGAAGTTTAAAACAACTGGAACAGTAGTAAACATGCCTGGACGAGGACGCAAGGTTATTTTGCCACCACGCACAGTGAGGAGGATGGTAAGAGAAATAAAAAGTTCTCCAAGGCTCACTGTTCAAGAATTGCAACAAATGGTAGCATCATGGGGTCACAAAGTCTCCAAAACAACCATCAGGCGCAATCAACATGCCAACAAGCTGTTTGGGAGGCATGCACAGAAAAAACCTTTTCTCACTCACAATCATAAATGCAAACGTCTGGAGTTCGCTAAGCGGTACTAGGACTTCAACTGGGACCGTGAGCTTTGGTCAGATGAGACCAAGATAGAACTTTTTGACAACAAACACTCTCAGTGGGTCTGGGGGATTACAAAAGATGAGTATGCAGAAAAGCACCTCGTGCCCACTGTGATGTATGTGGGAGGATCGGTGATGCTGTGGGCCTGTTTCTCTTCCTGAGGCCCCGGGAACCTAGTTAGGGTGCATGGCATCATGAACGCTTTGAAATACCAGGAAATTTTTAATCAAAATCTGGTGGTCTCTGCCCGAAAGCTGAAGACGGGTCGTCACTGCGTCTTTCAGCAAGATAATGACCCTAAACATGTGGCCAAATCTACACAGAAATGGTTCACCAGACACAGAATCAAGCTCCTCCCATGGCAATCTCAGTCCCCAGGCCTCAACCCCATTGATAACCTGTGGAGTGAGCTGAAGAGGAGAGTGCAGAGGAGAGGACCCGGGTCGATGGATGATTTTGAGAGATTGTGCAAGGAGGAATGGTCGAAGATCCCTCTTTCTGTATTCTCCCATCTTGTGAAACATTATAGGAGAAGATTAGGTGCTGTTTTATTGGCAAAAGGGGTTGTACAAAGTATTAACATCAGGGGGGCTAATAATTGTGGCACATGTGATTTGATGTAAAAGAATCATTTCTTAATGTGGGATTTTTTTCCCACTGAATAAATGCACTTGAATTAAAGGTTGGATTTTCCTCTTTTTTCATTGTGGTCCTTTATTACCTAGAAAAAAGCTGAATTTATGTATACGTTAGCACCCTCCTCAAGGGTGATATGGATTTCAACGCTCGAGCCGGTAGGCGAGAGCGTTAAATCCATATCACCCGCAGAGAGGGGTGCTAACCTACTTACACCACGTGGGCAACGAATGGACTCGTCCATTCTTAAATGCACGTGTGTTACCTGCACGGATAAGGTTAAATGAAAACGTGGTTTGAGAAATGAAATCAGTGTTGAAAATGAATTCGGACGAAGAGCTTTGTCGGGCCTCGCAAGAAATTGCAGCAGAACTTAATAATGCAAGTGATGATTCTGATCGTGAATTGTTGGAAGCATCTCAAGTAACTGAATTACGTGAACATGAAGGTAAAACTAATGAACGTTTTCACATTTCCGATGATAATGAAATTGAGAAGCGTGCCATGGAAGCTGTGCCTGTTAACACGCAGCGACGGGATAAATGGGCATACAACAGTTTGACGGTATGGCCGTGTTGAAACCCTTTTGACACCATTACAGAGGTAATTTTGAAATATTGTTTCGAGGCGAAGCCGAGAAATAATATTTCAAAATTACCCATGTCCAAAATCCCGTGGGGAGATAAGTCAATGACCGAGGCGTAGCCGAGGTTTGACTTATCTACCCAAGGCTTATATGGTCCAGCTGCCAAATATCATACCCGGTTGTTGTCCAAATAGTAACCTCTGTTATCCAAATAGCAACCTCTGCACGTGCAGTGAGGAGGTTGATACACAGAAAAGCAACCTGCCAGAACAATGGACATAACATACCCTAGTGGTGTAATAGAAGCTAAATTACACATCTTGAACAGGGGTGCCAATATTTACGGAAAGTCTCACTGCACAGTTGAAGTGTGATTGAATATGCATTAAGCTCAGCGGTGAAGTGGTGACAATGTCAAGTCAGCAAAAGCTGTGTTGCTGATTTTCTACATTCTGGAACCGGAAAAAGCTTATCTGTAATATATTTGAGGTCGATGTCTGTCTGTCTGTGTGTATGTGCACGTTTTTCTCCTACATTTTTCATACAATTATCACCAAATTTGGTGTGAATATCCACTTGGACATTAGGAAGGACTTGACATCGCCCAATTTTTGAAAAACAGTCATGCACGCAAAAAAAATGGCAATTTCCCCTCGGGTAGCGGGTAGCAGCTAGTGACATATATGTAGCATAGCAGCCAGCAATAAATGGCTTGACCTCACTAATGATGGGACTCAAATGCAATATACAACACAATTTAATGATAAAGCAACATTTTACAAGCTCTGGAGGGGGGGGGGGGGGGAGGGGGGGTTATCATTCCTTCCTTTGACTGCAACAAGGGCACTAGAATTCTGCCCATGCTAATTTAACAATAGTTGAATTATGGTGGTTAAAAACAGAGGTCCGTGAATTCTGCTTCCCACATGGGACTTGAGCCCATAATCCCTGCCTTGGGAGGCCAGTGCCTTGTTTATTCAGCCAGGGATGGGGCAGGGAGGTGGGGGGTGGCAGAGAGAGAGGAAAGGAGGGGGGGAAAGAGGGAAAAAGAAAGGTGTACACTATCTATTTTTTCTCCACTCTCTTCTCTTCTTAACATTGTTTACACAAACTTCTACACTTATTGCAAGTTTTATCATTACTTTAATTGTCGTGTTTCTTGTGGGATTTGAACCTTTGCTGTGGCAGCATCTCAATGTACAACAGCGCTTTAGACATTCCTGAAGCCTACTGTAGGTGGCAGCATGCACCAAAACAATGTATCACATTCAATGGATGACACTCACACTCACTGTCATCCTGTTGTTCAAGAGGAAATTAAAGAAAAATATAAAGGCCGTTCTTGGCTCAAATAACATTATTAAACCTTATTGTAACATTGTAACAATAACACACATGAAGAGAAAACAAAGTAAAAATAGAAACCATCAGCAAACAGACAGACAGACAGGAAGAGAGACAGACAAACAAGACAAAGATAGAGAGACAGACAGACAGACATAGTGAGACAGACAGACAGAGAGAGACAGACAGACAAGACAGAGACAGACAGACATTTTGTCATTAGAACCACATTTTCACAAAATTACACACGAGAACTGTAAACAATACCAGCATTACCAGTAACAATGTAACAATGGCAGCATTATAATCTGTCCTTCCACTGGCCCAGGGTCAGTCCTGAGGCTGGACAGTATCACCGCCCTTCAACTGGGTGAGCCCAGTCCTTTTATTTTTTTCCTGGCTACACTCCTTGCAGGTGTAGTGGTAGTGTTCCTTTGCCAGCCTTTTTCGTGGTGGTTCGCCCTGAGCCACTAGCTCCTCATCCTCCTGAGGAGGAGCCTGCCGGTAAGGAACATGCTGGAATGAAGGCGCTGGCCCGAATTGTGGAGGGAACGGGGGAGGTGGAAATGGCGGATAGAACACCGGCCTGTTTGGCGTCAGAGTGCGCTGGCGGGGTAAGCTTCCTCCTCGAGGTTTTCAGGCTCCTCAAATGTCATCACTTTACGTGCAGGCTGCGCTGGGGCAGCCGGAAGTGCGTTCGCTGCAGGGAGAGAATCCTTGGCCTGGTGCTCCTGTTTGGGAAGTACAGTGCCTTGCAGCAGCATGTCCCCGTCCTTCCTCTTATCCCTTCTAAGCAGCCTACAAGATTCATCATTTTATACGTGAGCCGATCCCCCGAAGGTTATTACATATTATATACAAGCATGCAGGTGGAGGTTTTTCTTGAGGTTAAATCTTTATATACTGTCTTGACTGTATGGGAAAGGTAAACAAAATAACACACACCATACAGAGACAGTGGTGTTGTTCACCGGCACCAGAACCAAGTTGGTCTGGCCCAGGATGACCCTGCTGTCCCCTAGCGGCTGTCTGGTGTGGCTGTAAACACTGACAGTGGACTGAGGGATGGGCATGATTTTCCCCTTAGCGTCCTTTGGCCTATTCGGCGCTCAAACTCTTTGGCCAGTCTGAGGCAAACACACTCACTGAGCCTGTGTACTTCAGGGCCCTGGGCTGCCCGGCCGTCAGTCATGTATAGTCTGTGGGAGAGAAAGATGATATGATCTGGACTGTGAACAAGGATGTAAAGTCATGAGGAACCAGGCGACAATGTCAACAGGGATTGCAATTAAATAATTTGTACTTAATAAATACTTTTTACAATTATGAGTGCAGTCTCTTATTCAATTGTATTGAACCAAAAGGACAGAAAATTGTGGTCGAGCACTTCTCTGCCACCTGCTGTCCAGGAGCAGAGCCACTTGGCTTCCTGGGTGCTCTCCACGGTCCTCCTGACACACGTCCTTTTTTCTTAGCCTTTTGTGTGTACCTAAACAGTGAAAGAGACCTCCGTATGCTTCATTCGATCCCTGGAATGTTTGTTTACTTTGTATTAGAACAATATGCATCGTGGTCTCTTAGGACCAGTTCATCTTGTGGTGCAATCTATGTTTGCTGTTACTTCTTTTAATTAGTTTGTTCTTGTTTACCTTTATTTATTATGATTATTTTTTCCCTTTCTCTTCTTTTTTGTTGTCTTTTTCTGCCATCCTGTATTTTATCACTCTCATCTTATTTTCAATTACTTATCCTTTATTTTTCCCATAGGATGTACATTAACTCTTTCTTGAATAAGCATTCATGAGGTCAGGTGAGGCCGCTCTATAAGCCCTTTCAGGCTTCAGACCTCACCTGCACATTTTTTTCTTCTTCTTTTTAACTCACTCCTCTTGAGTGATCTCTTTTGTAATGTGTCTCTCACATGTGCAAATATGTAAATAAATAAATAAATAAGGGAAAGGAGAAAGAAAGGACCTACGCACTATAGATCCAACAGCCACTTTATGAGGTCCACATCAGTCAGCAATCAGCTCTCCTCATCCACCAGCTCCAGACTCCTTGCAAACAAAATAAATGGTCCCCAAACCCTCTCAAATAAATCCCGTCTCCCTCTCAGTATATATGTTATCTTCTCTAACGGAAAAGCTACCAGCATGTCTCATCCAAAATGAAACACTGCCTGTCTTTCTCCAAAATAGTGCACTTGATTTTTTAGCATGTAGAAGACACATGTCAATTATAATTTGTTCACTTTGGGTGTACTTGTGACCATTCAGATACAATCCTAAAATAAGAAAACAGGGTCCATTAAAAGATATTTTGAGATATTTTTTTTCTATTGTTGTTTTAACTTCTTCCCAGAAAGCCTTGTGCTTACAGCACTGCCACACGCAATGGAATAGAGTTCCTTTTTCATTCATACATTTTATGCACAGGTCTGGGATATTACTGTCAGATTTATTTAGTTGAACTGGTGTGGTATAAGTCCTCATTGTCCATTTATATTGTAACAGTCTAAATCTTGTGTTGATCATTTGAGTGTGAGCTTCAGTGCACATCCATCCCCAGTCTTCTGAGGAGATCTCCGTTCCCAAATCCTGGCTCCATGCTTTCTGTTTATTATCAGAGTTCACTGGAGGGTTGGTCACTGATAGATCATACAGCTCTGATATCACTCCTTTGCTTTGGCTGCCCTTTGACATGTTTATAACTATTAGGTTGGTGGTTTTCTGAAGTAAGTTGGACAGTTTATCCAAATACAAGTACATAGAGAGAGAGGCAAATTTAAACCTTCAGATTCCATTTCCTTCCATTGTGGGACATCTTATGTTGCAAAATAAAACTTGATGGCCCTTAGTTGCACCGCCCAGGAGTACCAAATTATGTTTGGAGTTTTCAAACCTCACTTGTTGTATGGTAAATATAGTAATGACAGTTTTATTCTGGCACGGTTATTTTTCCATATAAATCCTCTGAATAATTTTTTAATTTTATGAAAGAAATCATCAGGTGGGGGCAATGGGACATTTTGAAATGGGTACAGTATTTTAGGCAGAATATTCATTTTTATAATATTTATTCTACCAATCATGGATAAAGGCAGGGACATCCATCTATTCATTGATTGTGTTATGTGTTTGATTAAAGGATTATAGTTAATTTTAACAATCAAATCAAGTTTTGGTCTGATTTGAATTCCCAAATATGTAAATTAGTCAACCACTCTAAATGAAGAGGTTCCTGGCAGTGAGTTCTCCTCACTCAGAAACAAGATGGAGGATTTAGTGTGATTGATTGTATATCCTGAGATGCCACTAAATATTTTAATTAATTCTCGCAGAACAGGAATAGTTCTACTGAGGTGCGAGATAAACAAAATAACATCATCCGCATGAAGGGCAAGTTTATGCTCTGTCTGTCCAATTGTTATTCCTGTTATTTCTGTGTGCTTCCGTACCGCTAAAGCAAAAGGCTCCATCGCTAAAGTGAACAAAAGCGGTGACAGGGGGCACCCTTGTCGACATCATCTTTTAATTGTAATTGGGACTGATATATTCTTGTTTGTTAGAATTTCAGCTGTAGGGTTACAGTATAATAGTTGAATCTATCGTGTGAAATTATTTTGATATCCGAATCGTCCCAAAACGTTCAAAAGGTAGGGCCACTCCACCTTGTCGAAGGCCTTTTCAGCCTCTAAAGATAGGAGAGCCCTATCTGAAGTATCCTCCAATTTTTGAATGATATTAAGGACCCTCCTAACGTTACGAAACCCTTGACAGCCAAGTATGAACTCATTTTTATCTCTGTGTCTTACACTGGGTAATGTATCTTGCAGCCTCCTCGATAAAATTATACTCAAGATTTTGAGATCGGAAGCTAGTAAACTTATTAGTCTTATATTTCCACAACTATTACTGGGCTTTCCTGGTTTTGGAAGTGATGCCCAACAGGCTTACAATGGTTGTGAATCGGGCATCGCGTTGCCATGCAAAGAAATTGCAATTTTTTTCATCATTAACAAGGCTTAAAGTAGCTCCACACTTCATCGGAAGAATTCCGAGGGCCCTGACGTTTAAAACGAGGCACTGAGAACTTTGAAAATGCACAGGTAGTTTATTTAAAAGGACTATTTATGCAAACAGTACGTCGATGTAGTTTCCAGTTGCCTCCATCTTGAAAGTCACGATAAGTCGATTTGACGAGCACGAAAGAATAGGAAGGATAGGGGAAAACACTGCAATCTATTCGTTCGTGCTCGTCAATTGACTTATTGTGAGTTTCAAGATGGAGGCGACTGGAAACTACATTGAGGAAGTGTTTGCATAAATAGTCCTTTTAAATAAACTACCTGTGCATTTTCAAAGTTCTCAGTGCCTCGTTTTAAAATGTCAGGGCCCTCGGAATTCTTCCGATGAAGTGTGGAGCTACTTTAAGCCTTGTTAATGATGAAAAAAATAGCAATTTCTTTGCATGGCAACGCAATGCCCGATTCACAACCATTGTAAGCCTGTTGGGAGCTTTGGCTAAAAATCCATTTATTTTGAAAAGTTGCGTGCCTACAGAGGTGGGGTATTTCGACAAAAGTTAGTACTCATTATCATGTTTCAATACACTGCAAGTCAATTTCACGCCGGAATTCTCCTTTTAAAAATGCAATATTCAGCCAAGTGTATTTTATTGCTCCCCCCTTTTGAAAATAATATTCAAATTACTTGAAAAAAAAACATTTACAGAGAAAAGTGGATTTTTAGGGGTGTATCCCCATCGACTCCCATTCATTCTGCACTTGCCTGCGAGCGTCCCCACATGGACATAGACGTGTTCCGAGAACCGGAAGCTGAACGAGAGTGGCACTTCTCCTCAATATTAGAAATTCTCTGACAGAAACGAGGCGATTGTTCACTCTAGTTTTTATATCTCTGTGGGTATGACTGCCAGAGAATGTTATTTCTCTGTTGATGGAACTTGCCTCATCATTGAAGGCCTTTAGTGTCATCTGCTGGTTGCTATAAATAGTGCTTCTTTCGGCTGCTGTCAGAATGGAAAATCTTTGCAAAGTATGAAATTGTTTTTGATTTGGTGAAAAATGGTATTGCTGTTGCATATTTCTCAGGATAAGAAGACTGAAGAAACATTGAAGTATTGTGCATGCAATGGGAAGGTATTATAATATTGTTTTATAATATATTTTTTGTCATTGCCAAAAAGTATAATGCAAATGTAATTGCAGAGCAAGACAGTGGATTGAAAACCTGTAGGGAAAGAACTTTTGCAGAAATACCGACAATCTGCTTTTTCTTCTTCCTTTAAAGCATCGGTAGCCAGTCGGGGCTCAGCTGGTATACAAACGCACTCCCCTGCGCTCAAGGAGAACACCACTCCCGGGACTTGAACTCATAGGGCTCTACCTTTCACACTGCCCTACCTGTTGCCACTACCTGCTATCCGTGAATTATGCATTTAGCAGCTTCCACTATCCTTAAACGGTATCTTGCAGCCAAACAACCCGCTATGCATTATACCGACTCCCTTATTTGCGCCTGGAGGTGCGCCCGTGGGCGTGTTTATGTGCTTTCCCTTCAATTGCTATCTTGACCACACACGTTAGGGAAAGCATATAGCGAGTCCTCAAACCGCCCGCCACCCATTTGGGCTTTTACAGGAGTGCGCCCAGGCAGCTTCATTGCGCGTCCACTTGGACACGTGGATGTGCACATGCGGCTCCACTTCCCGAATTAACTTGCCTTTAAAAAATCACCTTGCTTAGCCTCAGTTGAACCCCTGAGAAAATGGCAGAGATAGTACTAAATCACCTTGATCGCCAGTTAAATAATAGAAGATGCCCAGAACGCGTGTACCGCCAGCGCACCAGCTACCTGGGCCTTTCAGGTAAGTCTATTTTGTTTGTATTCTGTAGCAATCATTTTTTACCATTTTATTATATTATATAATTATTATATATAATACACATTAATCATATATATTATAATAAAATCAGGGCCGGCGCTAGACCCAAAAATTTGGGGGAAAATATCCATCCTTTTATTGACTACAATTAGTCCTGGCTGACTCTACATGGTTTTCCTTTATTAACACATTTTCCAATTCAAGAATATTCAAGTGGCAATTGACACGGCTTCTCTCCCCCATGCAATGTAACAGCAACAAAATAATGGGCTACATTCATTACAGAAAAATAACTTAATTATAAATAGGTCTATGCACTGGCACTCAGCAATGGAAATTCTTTTTTTCCCAGCAAGAGCAGCATTTCGGAACTCTTTTGCAAATGAAGGTAATTTCGGCAACAAGCACGTACACCTGTTTTTGCAGCGCGGTCACGCAACTTGCTGTAAAAAATAGACAGCTGTCCGATTGGAAAATGTAAACAGACAAAACCACGTACTTGTCACCAGAATTACCTTCATTCGCTGAAGAGTTCTGAAATGCCGCTCTCGCTGGAATAAAAGTTACTTCGCTGAGTGTCAGTGCATAGACCTAATTTTATTCTAAAATGGGATTTTGTTCTATGCTTCATTTCAGACGAGAGAGAGGCCATCATTTTCAATGAAATGCACCTGAAGTCAAGTATCCTTTGAACAGGACTCCTGAACAAGATGCTACACTTTTGTATACACATTATTTATTGTGCTCAGGGTTTGGAATATATTGTTAACAATGAGGGCTCATGTCTTATGCTTTATAGTGCTCAAGGTTTGGAGTAGATTGTTGACAATAATGGTTCCTGCTCCATTTTTTATGGTTCTCAGGGTTTCGAGCAGATTATCAATAATGATGGCTCCTGTCCATTTACGATTCTCAGGGTGTGAAGCAGATTTTTTGAGGATTAGGGGCCTGTCCCATGATTTATGGTGCTCTGGGTGTGGAGAATATTGTAAATAATGAGGGCTCTTGTCCTGTGCTTTACGGTGCCCTGTTTAATGCATATTGCTGATAATAATGGCTCCTCTCCCATTCTTTATGGTGCTCAGGGTATTAAAGATTGTTGATAATCAGGTCTCCTGTCCCGTTCTTTATGATGCTCAGGGTTTGTAGTAGATTGTTTCTAATGATGGCTCCTGTCCCATGCTTTATGAGACTCTGGTTTATATAATAATTATGGCTCCTGTCCCAGTCTCTGTGGTGTTCAGGGTTTTGATCAGATTGTTAATAATGAGGGCTCCCGTCCCATGCTTTAAGGTGCTCAGGGTGTGGAGCAGTTTGTTAATTATGGCTCCTGTCCCATGCTTTATGGGGCTCTTGGTGTGTAGCGGATTGTTGTTAAAATGGGCTCCTGTCCCATTTATTATGCTGCTCAGGGTGTGGAGCAGATTGTTAATAATGAGGACTCCTGTCCCATGCTTTATGGTGCTCTTGGTGTGTAGCGGATTGTTGTTAAAATGGACTCCTGTCCCATTTATTATGCTGCTCAGGGTGTGGAGCAGATTGTTAATAATGAGGGCTCCTGTCCCATGCTTTATGGTTCTCAGGGTGTGAAGCGGATTGTTGCTAATAAAGGCACCTGCACCATTCTTTATAGTGCTCAGGTTTTGTTGCATATTATCAATAATGAGGGCTCCTATCCAATGCTTGATAGTGCGCTGTGTGAAGAGGGAATTGATTATCATGGGTCTTGCATTATGGTGTGCTTGGTTTGAGGCGGATTTGTCCCATGCTTTATGATGCTCAGGGTGTGGAGCAGATTGTTAAAAATGAAGGCTCCTGTCCCATGCTTTATTGTGCCCGGGGTGTGGAGTGGATTGTTGATATAAGGGCTCCTGTCCCAAGCTTTATGATGCTCAGGTTGTTGAGCAGATTGTTGCTAATGAGGGCTCCTGTCCCATGCTTTATGGTGCTCGGGGTGTGGAGCGGATTGTTGATATAAGGGCTCCTGTCCCATGCTTTATGATGCTCAGGTTGTTGAGCGGATTGTTGCTAATGAGGGCTCCTGTCCTATGCTTTATTGTGCTCGGGGTGTGGAGCGGATTGTTGATATGAGGGCTCCTGTCCCATGCTTTATGGTGCTCGAGGTGTGGAGCGGATTGTTGATATAAGGGCTCCTGTCCCATGCTTTATGGTGCTCAGGTTGTTGAGCGGATTGTTGCTAATGAGGGCTCCTGTCCCATGCTTTATTGTGCTCGGGGTGTGGAGCGGATTGTTGATATAAGGGCTCCTGTCCCATGCTTTATGATGCTCAGGTTGTTGAGCAGATTGTTGCTAATGAGGGCTCCTGTCCCATGCTTTATGGTGCTCGGGGTGTGGAGCGGATTGTTGATAATAAGGGCTCCTGTCCCGTGCTTTATGGTGCTCAGGTTGTTGAGCGGATTGTTGCTAATGAGGGCTCCTGTCCCATGCTTTATGGTGCTCAGGGTGTGGAGCAGATTGTTGATATAAGGGCTCCTGTCCCATGCTTTATGGTGCTCAGGGTGTGGAGCAGATTGTTGATAATGGTGTAGTCCTTGTCAACAGCATGAAATAGCCCAGCACACTGAGCAATGAGGTCACACTCCTTCTCCAGAGGCAGTCGTGGGCCCTTCTCTCCATGTTCTTGTTTAAGAAGAACTTTCAGCCCTGAAAGATGGCTTTGAATGGACTTATTGCACTTTCCCAAAGCAACACAGCTATTCTTTTTTTGGATATTTCTTCATTACACTGCAGGTAATGGCGGGAGAGACATTTAAAAACCGGCATTTTATCACCATAGTGGCCTGGGATTCATCACTGCCTGCAGCCATGGCTGCCATTTTAAAACTAGCTCTTTGGAATGTGTGTGAAGTGTCAATAACAGGGGCAGTCCAACACTGCTGCTGCCGTGAAGCCAGTTGAGAAGCCGATGTGAGGTGGTAGTGGAGCTGTTTAGATGGGGGATAACCTTGACTTGCTTCTTCATGGGCTAGCAGGCATTTTGAAGTCATCTGGGGTCATAACCAGCTCCAAAACATGGTATTATGGCTTGTGGACAAGCATAAGGACATGGGGTCAATCAAAGTGCTCCGTATCAAAACTGAAATTAGCAGCAAGAAATTTTCGACGATAGTTGGAAGATAGTATGGTTTAGTTCCGGCACCGCCACTGCCGCAGTGATTTTCTGTTCCGGGCCCTGGAAGCCACAATTATTACAGGATTTTCTCCAAATTTAACACATGCGAAGATATTGATTGGACAATGCTCAAGACCGATTTTTGCACATTTCAGATGCCCAATATGTCTGCCAGCGGCCATTTTGTCTGAAATTTGGGGATCAGGGATATACATGACTCGGTCCCTGTGGCAACCGAGTTATCTAGTTTACCAATGAAGCCTTGCAGTATGCAGCATTTTATATTTTTTATAAAAAATAGAAAGACTAGGATGCCTGCTGCATTTCACCCTTAAGCTAAGTCTTTATTTCTTACCAAGTATTGTGCCAAAAATTGGCGAAATTTGTCAAATTCATCAAAATTTGCTTGGGAAAATGCATTGGAAGGGTTAAGTTCTCTTTGCTCCTGAACAAGGTGATTATTCACCAAGCAGTATTACCTGCCTTCGTTCTAGCCCAGGACCAGTCTATGGTAGGAATCTGACCAAAAACTGTTGACCTCACAGGTTGACACTTAAGACCCCTTATAGACGAAAGTGATGGTGTATAATCATCACTGTACACTACTGTTTACAATATGTCACATTCGTTTTACTTTCTATCATCTTTCTATCAGAAATGAGCACAGTTAACATTGTTATGCTGAGCATAAAAAACGATGGGTATAGAGTGCCAACTGTCCAATCAGAGTCGAGAGGTTTTACATTTAAGTGAGTTTCACTATTCATTTGATAAATCTCTATTATTTATACAGTCCTTAGCTCTGCATAATGTAATTATTTTATTTGACAGTGAAATAAATGAGCTGCCTCTGATTATGTTGAGTCATACTGGGACCTAGCAACTTATGCATGTGTAATGTTAAGTTATATCAAAGTCTTTTTGGCAAGCCTCGCCACTCAGCGGCCATCTTAACATCACCCCCAGGTAGTAATTGCAGGCTAACAAAACAATGCTTCTGTCTAAATGAATGAGGAGCGAGCCATCACTTTGAATGGTCATTGGAACATAAAAATTTCATGTATAGAATCACAAGTGAAATCATGGAAAAACCACTTAAAACGTTTGGTGACTTTGCCCAGAAATAGGGTTGAAAACAAATTTTCCCCTCACAGGTCATACTTCTATTACACATGTGCAAAGTTTCAACACCAACTTCCTTTACAGTGCGCTGGGATGTGACATTATTTGCTCATTCCATTGAATTGAATGAATGAGAATGCTTTTCATTATGCTAACGTGTCGCTGCCTCCCTCACTGGCGACTCATTGTCATATCTCAGTTCCTCCTAACAAACATCTGAACAAGAGATGCAAGGAAAACCAACAAGGATGCAGGAGCCAAAAACTGACAAATGAGAAATCCTGTTTGCGACCATTTAATGACCTTACATGCGAAGGTGCGGCGTATAAATGTCACACCATTGATAAAAGGCTTCCAGGTAGGATACACTTGTGTTTAATAAGGGATTAGGAAAATCATCAGTGATGGTGGAGAGGGAACGATTTCCAGGTGGTAGAGGGAGAGAGGGCGCTGGGAAGCATTAGCTTGCATAATAAAAAGTACCCATACACTCAATATGCCATCATACTAGAGCACTTGAATGAAAAACTGCCATATCAGTTGAAATCATGAGGGTCTGAGCTGTGTGCTTGTGTCATTGCAACAAGACAATTGGCTAGATATGCTACCCAGTGCAACTGGTTAAAGGAGACAATTGGCTTTTGCAGGGAGGGGGCAATAGGGATATATCCTATCATATAGCTGCCATCTTTAGTCTTACAGACTTTTCTTTCCAAAATGCTCACTTTTCAAAGTGGTCACTGTCTTCCCTATACTGTGTCTGGTTTCATCTCTATAAATGGTTGTACACTTGCTAGCTCAGTAGAATTCCCAGAAATATGCTTCTTACTATTCTGTGAGGTTTCATGCCATTAAATTATTCCCGAAAGTAAGACGGCAGGCAACTACTTCGCTCTAACTGCCAATCACAATTGTAAATCATGACTTTAAACCCCATTTTTATAGTATTTAAGTTACTAAACTTATCATTTTGCTCTTGTCCCATCTGCTAACATGGAGGGGGTGGGTTTATAATCTATACTGCAATCAGCCACTAGGGGGCGATCAAGGTCATTTGACTTTCGTCTCGAGGAGCTGTTAGGTCTTCCAACTTCATATACAGTCATATGCGGTTCTCTAATGCAGGGCATTTACATGGCTCTCAGGACTTGAAGCTTGTCAGACGAATCATGGGACTGTGAAGGGAACTGGGTTGGAGTGACCCTGTCCAACTACAATCGTCCTCACTTTCAGAAGCCTTCTCTTTAAGAGCGAACTACAACTCATTAGAAGATGTTTTCGGTAAATCCGTTTACGCTCAAACTGGGTTACCCCTTAAAAATGTTTGTGTAGGCCTTTGTTTACAGTCCCTCATAGCTTTGCACTTATCACAAACTCTCCCGTTTCAAATATTGGGGACAGACACAAAGCCTATAAATAAACAACCCAGAATCTGTGGGCGTCCCTGCTGACTGCTGACAGTGAAAGCAGCTGCTCCCATGGTTGTTCCCCCCCAGTGACAAGGTGTAATCCCCATCTCCAACCCGCATCACTCACCAGTCTCGGGCACAACAGACAGCTTGCAATGTCCTGTTCCGTGGAAATATTGCATAAGCTCGGTGAGGCCCTTGCTGATGGCTTGGGCATTCGTTGCCAGGCACCCCGGCCCCCCTCCCCCACCCCCTTGCATAAGAGGCAATGTACAATGCTCCAAAGGCTGCCATTCAAACTCTCTGGCAAGGGATAAAGTGATAGCATGCACTCCACAGGCCCTCTTTTCAATGCTTCAGGCCTTATGATATATTTTCATTCAATTTAGGACAGAATGTTCCTGGGACATAATGAGTTTGATATACAAACAAGAGGGTACCTTCAAAAGATTCCCTTTGAAGATGATATTTAAGCCTTTCAAAACACATAAAACAGTTATACATTCTCACATGCACGCATGCTCACATACACAAACATGCACGCATACGCCTATACCCCTGAAGAAAACAGCTGTGTGCATCTGGCCAATTTATACAGGTACCAGCTCGATAAAAGTTGATAAATCGACTCCCGATTGCATACGGTCACGTCATTCATACGCTTTTAGGTTTTCATAATTGACATTAATGAGGAAAGTCAGTCTTTAAATCCTGTAAATGTTGCCAAAGATACAAATTCACTTCGCTGTAGGATGAGAATGAGTTCAAATGAAAATGCTGGTAGTGAATTCAAATACTTTTCGTAATATCTTGATCTTGCCTGGTACACTTGAGCCTGCTGGGTGAAGTACATGGGCGTGGTTTACATTGCAGCGACTAATCCATTTGTTTCAATGCACCAGGCATGTTAAGTCAAACTTAGAAATGTTTTTGAATGTCTGTTTTGAATAATGGAGAGAGTAGTCTCTTCTGTAATTTTAGCTGTAGTCCAATGAGAAAATAACTTTCAGATCTAGCCAACATTAGTACAGATGTCAGTCTGGGGCAAGCTGTCAAATAAATTAAGTGCAAAATGCACTTGAAATCGTTACAATATTTTGAAATTAGCTTGTGGGTTTCTGAGTAAAGTAGTAATAGTTCATCTAAAAGCATGTATATACAATATTTTAGTGCAGCTGCTATTTATACACGGGTCATTCCAAGTGAAAGGACTAGATATTCCTAGGGAGTGTTGCTGCACCATTTTCAAATTAGTCTCAAATTTACATGCCACTAGATAGTCACAAAAGTACTTTCTATGCAAAATTGTAGGCCTGTAGCTCAAATAGTTACTGAGCTGTGGGGGTCTGAAATTTTCAGAATTTGGGCTATAAATAGCCAAGAAAAGCCTCGCCAGGGTTTTTTTTGCGTCTTTAAGTGGTTAATTCTCAGCCTCTAGACATATCAGAGAGCTGTAAGTTGTAAGGCCTCTGCATGTAGCTAGTGCTCCACAAACATCCCCAGGTGTTTCCCTACACTCTGCAGGCCATGGGGGCTTGCTAAAAATGCCAAGAATTAAGAAAAACCTACTCGCGAGTGGGGTTTGGGGCCTTAAAGGTACTAGAAATACCGCACATACATGTAATTATAACATACACATACATATACAAATGTACTAACTTGAATTTTCATGATTGATTAATTTTAAAATAGCTACAATAATTTTGAATTTTACAGTATCAGTGCAGTGGGATTAAACATGTTAAATTTAATTGTACAATGTCATCTTACAAGCAAAATAACCTGTTCCTAAGTTATGTTAGTCTGTTAGATAAGAAGCCCTGAAAGGACTTTTAAACTTCTTTTCTTGCTTTTGAGTCAAGCTAGTACATGTACCTGTATGCATTGCAAATCGGTGTCAACATATCTACAGGGATGCCTCTAAGCTAGACCTTGTGACACAAAAAGGGCACTATACTTTTTGAAAGTAGTCATCTTTAACAATTAACATTTCAAAAAGAACTAAATATACATAATACTGCCATTGGAATGACTGCTAATACTTGAATCCCAATTTAAAGTACTGAAAAGCAAAAAAACGATTTTGGCATCACCCATGCCATTTTGAATAAGAATATCTCAGTAACTACAAATATAACCCTGCTGCTTTTTTGTACAGTGATAGAAGACAGATGGAACTGTCTTTTAGAAAAAGTTGGGGTCTCTGGCACCTGTCCCAGATTTTTGCCACCAAATACAGCCAATTAAAAATCTCGTCCAACTTTGGGAGCTCATATTTTCCAAACTGAGGTATTTACAAAGCTCCAGTTTTTCAAGTTATCTCACAAGTTTGTGTAGAATGGAACCCAGGGGTATCAGAACACTTCTGTGCAGTATTTCTAATAGCTTTAAGGCCCCAAACCCCACTCGCTAGTAGGTTTTTCTTAATTTTTGGCATTTTTAGCAAGCCCCCATGGCCTGCAGAGTGTAGGGAAACACCTGGGGATGTTTGTGGAGCACTAGCTACATGCAGAGGCCTTGAATACCAACTTACAGCTCTATGATATGTCTAGAGGCTGAGAATTAACCACTTAAAGATGCAAAAAACCCTGGCGAGGCTTTTCCTGGCTATTTATAGCCCAATTACTGAAAATTTCAGACCCCCACAACTCAGTAACTATTTGAGCTACAGGCCTACAATTTTGCATAGAAAGTACTTTTGTGACTATCTAGTGACATACAAATTTAAGACTAATTTGAAAATGGTGTGGCAACCACCATGTGGTGAAACCACACGGAATGACCCACACATATTTTTAGAGCACCCTGGACTACACAAGACAGGCTTTTAGCAGAGCCTTACAATCAAATGTACTACATGTGCGAGCCTGTATGCTTTGCAAGCGCTATACTGAATGAGGTGGTAAATATGCACTCACACACTGATACACGTACACACAATTTCATACTGTGCAATGCATTTAGCATCTTGTGAATTGTAAAATAGTTAGGAACAAAGAAAGAATAAAAGGACACCACTGAATATGATGTCAAAAGAAATTCCCGCAATGACTTGGCTCTGGTCCTATTTGTGGAAAAAAAAAAATTTGGGGTTTCAGCAAAGATGCTCATCAGGGAAGCCTCTGGTGGAATGTTGTCCCAGCAATGCCATTACAGGCGTGTCACATGGGTCAGAGGAGTCACATCACGACTTTCTCCTCCAGACTTTCCTCACGTCAACTGTCTCCTTTACAAACTGCGCATCTGCAGTAGAAACATCTGCCCATCAACAGACGTCTTTATTTTTTTTTTGATGTTTCTGTTGATTTGCACATGCGCGGTTATGATTGGTCAAGAGGAGGAGAGCCAAATAAAAAAAAACTGAACACAAATGTTTTGTTTTTTTTGTCCACAAGTCGATAGACATATTTATTTCAAAATGCAGCTAATTGAAGGACAAGAATCTGGAGTACCTGGCGAGCAAGAATTTATTGGCTGGAAGGGACGATTTATATATTTTACATGACGTTTTAGGACAGCTAAGCTTGATAATCCCACATGAGTCCTGGGCTGCTGTTGCCAACAACGAGCAGCACACCTGGGCAACGCCTCACTGAACGGAGTCGGTGGATGAAACGGTTCACGGTGGAGATAAAGGGGGGATTTAAAAAGATACCTTGACAACTTCATCCCTGATGTAACGTGTCGTCAGACGTACAGACCCTCAATTAAATTACCGGCAACTCTGTTCTTAAGTAATGATGTAATGAGCGCCTAATGCTTGCTGAAATGTCATCCTTTATATCTCCAGCAATAATTACATAGCAGTGTGTTGAATCTAAGAAATTTGAAAAAGAGTTATAAGTACGAGAACATGCCACTTTTCTTGAAATTGAAACCATGTCTGCTGAAATCACGACCGGTTGGCATCAAGACTGAGCTAAAACACAATAAACTATACCCTGACCCTATTCGTCACCTCTACCAGCCACCAGATGACAAAACGTGCAGTGCCTGATTATTCAGGTGCCAAGATCAGTGGAACACATTGCTTGCTTTTTACCTGTGTTCACCATGAAGGTGGGGTCAGCAGTGATTGTGCTGTTATTGTCCCTGCACCATGAGCCACCATCGGCACCAATGTCACTGCTCTCAGGGTCAACAATCATGTTTATTGGAAAGCACATTCATCCTTGCATTAGCATTTTATTTCACTGATTTAGCTGCAGGCACACCTGGCTGACCAAAACACATTATGCTGTTGGCTCCTTTAGGTATAAGAGATGGGAACGAACCGCAGACTGCTGGTGTTCCCAGCATGATCATGACGCTAAATTGGTTGGGCAACCTCATCATTGGGCCAACCGGGATAATATTTTTAGAAATCAGCAAGTCAGACTGATCCCCTCCCCATGGACTGCGCATGTTCAATCCGAGTTGCGCTCGAACACATTTTAAGGTCTTGTGGATTGTGGACCTCCTTGTCTCAGGCTTAGTAATTGTGATTCATAGGCAGAAGTACCATAATTTGCCTGTAATTTCCATTTAAATATGTTATGGAGGTACTTTATGCATTATTTTGTACAAAGTATATTTTGCTTGGTTTTGATTGGCTTCATGCCTTTTTAAATACCATAGAGATGAAAAGTTTGAAATTTGCAAACTTCCTGTGATGTCAACGCTGCCATGTTAACTTGAGTTCTACCCGCCTTCCCATGGTGCTTCAACGCTGTTAGCAAAATTGCGACAAATGACATTACACGGGTAACAAGCATGACGGTTGCATCACGGGTAAATCACATTGTATGTGGGTAGCATTCAATCTAAACCCAAGGAAACGCCCATTTCCTGAAAATGCATTGGGCCAAGAAGCAGTGAGGATGTGAATTGAGAATGCAGAGCAAACACAAACAGATGTATGATTTCCTCAAGAGTAGACTATATCAGCTTGTGTTTTATATTTACCAAGTATAAAACTTGATGTTAACTACAAATTAAGCCTTAAAAAACTGTACGCTCATAACTAGTATAAAATCCTTTGTCTAAAGCACAGGGCAACAACATGAGGTAAATTTGATTAAAATATTGTCAACGAAAAACACACATTTTTAAATCTTAAAGGGGACCTAATATACTATTTCTCCGAGTTTATATTTTGGTCTTTGACTCCCCTAGAGTACTCCTGATCGCGCAAACTAAAAAAAGGGTACTTATTTCGCTCCTACTGCCATCCTCAAAAAACCCCATTTGTAGTCTATAGTAGTCTCTGCCTGAAACGCCTCACTGGAGTGGCTCTTCCGCTATGGCCCTCACTCCCTGTGTTTCCACTTTCTTGGCCAGCTCTGTGGAGGGCGGATCTAGGCGGGACCATGCAGCAGAACGCAGTTGTCCGGGTCTCCAAGTGAAATGTGAGACGCGTCTGCCATCTGAGCTAAGGAATCAGTGAATTTGCTATCGGCTCCAGTTTGCTACGGCAACAGTGGTAAGTAGAGCGATTTTTCTACTCCTAGCTAGGATGCAAGGAAAGCTAGAATCCACCCCACAAAGACACATTTGTAGAACGGGTCAACATGCCAAGTGTAGACTGGAGACCGTTGAGATCTGGTGGGTCTGAGTTTACAGGGAAACATGGACAGTGAGGGGCAGCTAAAAGTGGACCAACAGCTCATGGACTGCTTCAGTGTGTATTAAGACCTGCTGGTTCGTGTGCATAGCTGTGGTGTGTTGTTAGCGTGGAGAAACGAACAGCTTCCGCGCTGGTATATGACGGAGGGGCGAAAGCTCCAAGCTAAACAGCCTTTTCGGAAATTGCCCGTGGTAATGGTTTATTTATTGCTTCGGAATGACCAGATTTTCTTCATGGAAAATGTGCGCATTATGGATAGCGTGCGAGAGCTAAACAGAGCTCAGGTTATGTCATGAACATAATACAGGTTTTACAGACCGTAAGTTCTGTCTGCGTGAACCATTGCTTATGTGGAGCTAGCGAATCGATCACTTTTAGAGGAAAGAATTTAATATTCAATCAATGGCAATGCAGCGTTTGTTATACTGAACGCATTATAGCCTGTGCGCTTCCTGATTGATGTCACTGGTAGCATCAGAGAACTTGCCCAGACATTGGAGATGTATCAGGCTGACCCCGGTCATGGATAAGTAAAGCGATCGTTTCATAAGCGCGCAAAAATGCACCCCAAGCTCTGCACAATCTACGTCTGGTCTAACTGCAGCCCAACTTGGTAGACATATACATCACCTCTCCGTTTAGCTTCAACTGTAGTGGCTACAATCAGGCAACGTTATGATGAAACTGTCGCATTGATGCTTACCGAAGTAACACAAGCATACCGATCATAATTGCTGCATATAAGTTAACCAGGAGGATTTTTAAATAGCAGAGCACGCGAACTAACATGCAGTAGCTGATAAGCGGTCATGACTTTGAATGTAATCTGTCGCGCGAAAAATTAGACTTTTACTTTTACTCTACCACATTTAAAAGATTAAAAAGTATATTCTCACTTTGTTACTTTGACACTGGCCACTTCGTTACTCGTTACACATTAAAATATGAATGTAACTCATCATTAAAGGATTATCTGGATTTGGCGTGTACGAGAAGAACAACGGTGCTATTTATTTGATAAATAATCAAATCATCAAGTTCAGTGTTGGATTTATCATTGTGGATTTATTTTCCAAAGTTCCAAAAAGACACTGTTGCTGAAAGCTAGATTACAAAACTTCTGAAAGGGATGTATGCTCGCACTGAAGCGCTGGTTTAAAACAGGGCAACGCTTGGCTTTGGACAAAAAAAAGTCGATCGCTCTCCGCGTTCCGGAGATAGTCAATATTTGATACATGGTGCACTTTTATGAATAAGACATCATCCACCCCAGGGGGTTAATGGCCTCCCTCAGTACAGTTGTTGCTGTTCCCTCCCCAGCACAAGCCTGCAACATACTGACTATCTAAATGTGCTGTATCTGTGTTTGCTACTGTTTATGTAAAACCCCTCTTCCCCTCTAATATCTCTGTCGCGCGGTGTGTGTATTAAACTGTCCTCTATTGGCAACCTAGTTGTTAGAAGTTTGTCAGATGTTTACCTTTTTCAAATAATCAGCAACACAAAATCGAAAACATGCCACCTTCCCAATTAACTTCACACCACAACACTTTGATGCATTTTCACCAGAACCGAACTCAAAAAATCACACGGCCTGTAACAAACCCAGAGACAAACCAAATGAGTTTTCAATTGTGTGTGGCAGGTTCTTTGAAAAAGATACATCTCACAAACTTTTGTTACAGCTCGGTCATTTCCTTTGGTATGCCTGAGATGTGAAGGCCAATTGTCATCTTTGTCTGAGGAATCCCATGCCAGGGCGAACTCGTCCTGAGTCGATGGGAGCAGTGGACTAAACAGTTTGGCAGTGCGAGTTAAGGTTGGGGAAAAAGGGGTTGGGAGTGAGAGGAAGTGAGGGGCTAATGGGCTCAATGCAGTAAATCTGCCGCTAAGCAGGCTGCGGTCAGCTGGTTCACACATGGTGCAAAACTCACTCCTCCAGAGAGAGGGAGCTGAAGGCATCCCAAGGATATTGGTATACCCCCTACACCCATACATGACAATTCCGTTACTGCACCTGCCCAAGGCGATATCTCATTCAAGCCACCCTCCCCCCAGCCGCCTTCACCATAGGACCATAACGGGGCACGCCTAAAATGGCACTATGGAGACACAAATAGGGCAGTATGGAAGCATGCTTCACTGTCCTTCTTAGAAGGATAGCCCCTGAAAATGAGGGCACTCTTGCTCATAGTCCACAAAACTATCCTTCACTACCGCCACCCAAGAGCTGGACTTGTATTTTTCGTTTTGCGTGAATAATATAATGCTATACAGTTTCCCCAAAGTTAAAATGTAATGTAAGACCAGAAGAACATCAGGAATCATAAAATGTAGTTTTTAGATAATCATTTCATTTATTGAGGGGGAAAGGTTATCCAATACCTATCACCTATATGAAAAAGTCATTTTCCCCATAAACTCAGTGACTAGTTGTGCCACCTTCTGCTGCAAGAATTTCATGGAAACCCTTCCAATAACTGTATATGCCTCTCACATATGTGGAAAAAATTTTGCCCTCACCACAGAATTGGTTTCATTCAACCTAATTGAAGGGTTTATGTGTATGAATAGGCCATTTAAGGTCTCGCCACAGCATCTCAAAAGGGTTCAACTCAGGTCTTGGATTATCGACTGAAATATTTTTATTGTTTCTTCAGGGCCACTGGGGTGGATTTGTTGTTGTTTTTCAGCTCATTATCTTACTTTATTTCCCAGCTGCTCTTGGGCTCCAGATCACAGTCTAGTTCAGGTCAAGCAGCTGCGCAGAATTCCCTTACAATCACATTTCCTCCAGTTTGGCTGTTGCTATGATGTTAGCTCTCAGAGTGGTATGTTGGAGTCCCAAAACTTTACAAATGGCTTGCTCGATGGGTTCAATTTTAAGCGCAGCTCTTGAGGATCTTCATTTCATTATGTATGGCAGCAAGTGTGGTGAGAAGCCATAACTGCTGGAGGCGTTTTTGGGCCTCACATCCCAGGCATCACTTAGAAAAGAAACACAAGGGGCTTGTTTGATGTCACACATTCAAATGGTACCTGAGCCACAGGTACACAATGCTGCAAATGCAAAATATGAAAGTGGGAAGGAACAATTTCTTTTGAGACAGCAATGACTTCACAGTAATTGTCATGGTGTTGGCCTGCAGGCCCTTCCCCCTGCTGCAACAGGCGTGGCTCGTTCAGGTGGAGGTGAAGTGTTGGTATTTAAGGGTTGGCTGCACCTTACTTTGGTGCAGCAGTATTCTGATTTTTTTTCCTAGAGCCCTGCTATGTTTCTGCATGCTGCTGCTCCCCTCCAGTGTTTTATTATGTAAATTAAATTAAAGAGTTTATATTTTTACTCAGCCTGTGCGTTTGGGTGCCTAATCTCTTTTTAGGAACATGGTTCCAGTGCCCGCCGGCTTTGTGTCTTTTGCCGGCGAGGCATTACCATGATAGCGATTACAAAGTAAAAAATATAGCCGCAAGCAGCCATTCTGGGGTTCAGGCCAATGAAGTCTGTTCAATGATGAAAGCTGGAGCAAAACCTTTGGGAGATTCTGACAACTGTATTAACAATAATTTATAGCTTTAATTATGATAGGATAGATGCTCATACACATACAGCCAATTCTCTGACAGGCCACACTCTATTTTGGAAATGTCATCGCCACCTGTTGGTCACTCTGTCAACCACTCTTACGTTGGTTTTGTTTGAGCTTTATTGCACTTCAGGAAAGACCATTGCATCATATTTACAGATACATAATATATAAGGTAGTATTGAATAGTATATTTTTCCCTTTGTACAATACACTTTTTTCATCTCCCCATATTCTTGTATCGTTCTCCATTTAGGCTACTGGTCTGTTCACCTTGTTAGTACTGTTTGGTTAGTTAGTTATAGCTTGTTAGCCTGTTTGTGGGGTAGTATGGTAGGTTGCATGCATCTATGTATTGAGTCCTGTGGAAATGATATCTTGTTTCACTGTGTACTGTGTATGTGGAATGACTGACAAGAAATCTTCTGACACGGACTGTCTCTGAACACTTAAAAGTTCACTGAAAATTATCCACCAAGTTTGGTCATGTATGGATAGAATTTGATTAATTTATAGCCAAGTCTGAGCCAGGCCCATGGACGTGTTTGGACATGAGCTGGTGGCTCTCCCTATTGGTCAAATTTAAATTAATTTTACACACAGGTTTCAAAAGTGTTATGAAACATACAGTACCCTGAAAAAGTATTTGCCCCCTTCATGATTTCTTACTTGTTTGCATATTTCTCACACTTGAATGCTTTAAATAATCAAACAAATTTTAATAATAGAGAAAGAAAACCTGAGTAAACGCAAAATGCAGTTTTTAAATGATGATTTCATTAATTGAGGGAAAAAAGCTATCCAAACCTACCTGGCCCTATGTGAAAAAGTAATTGCCCCCTAAACTTAATAACTGGTTGTGCCACCCACAACAACTGCAAACAAGCATTTGCGATAACTGGCAATGAGTCTTTCATATCACTGTGGAGGATTTTAGCCCTCACTTCTTTGGAAAATTGTTTTAATTCAGCTACATTGGAGGGTTTTCATGCATGAACGGCCTGTTTAAGGTCATGCCACAGCATCTCAATTGGATTTAATTCTGTACGTCGGCAAGGCCACTCCAAAACCTTTATTTTGTTTTTCAGAGGTGGACTTGCTGTTGCATTTTGGATCATTTTCCTGCTGCATTACCCAAGTGCACTTGAGCTGGATGATTATCCTTCAGGATTTTTTGATGGAACTTTGAATTTTGCTCTCTATCAATGCCAGCAAGTCGTCCAGGTCCTGAAGCAGCAAAGCAACCCCAGACCATCATACTACCACAACCACATTTGACTGTTGGTATGATGTTCTTTTTATGAAATTCTGTGTTAGTTTTACGCCACATGTAACGAGGCACACGCCTTCAAAAAAAGTTCAATCGTTGTCTCGTCAGTCCACAGAATATTTTCCCAAAAGTCTTGGGGATCATCAAGATGTTTTTTGGCAAATGTAAGATGAGCCTTTTTGTTCTCTTTAGTCAGCAGAGGTTTTTGCCTTGGAACTCTCCCATGGATGGCATTTTTACCGTCTCTTCCTTATTGTGGAATCATGAACACTGACTTTAACTGAGGCAAGTGAGGCCTGCAGTTCTTTAGATGTTATTCTTGGTTCTGTTGTGACCTCCTGGATGAGTGGACGATGCGCTTTTGGAGTAATTTTGGTAGGCTGGCCACTCCTGGAAAGGTTCACCTCTGTTCCAAGTTTTCTCCATTTGAGAATAATGGCTCTCACCATGGTTCCCTGGAGTCCCAAAGCCTTTGAAGCGGCTTTGTAACGCTATGCAGACTGGTAGATGTCAATGACTTTGTTTCTCATCTGTTCTTGAATTTCTTTGAATCACGGCATGATGAGTCGCTCTCTGAGATCATTTAGCCTGCTTCACTTTGTCAGACAGGTTCTATTTAAGCGATTTCTTTATTCAGCAGGTCTGGCAGTAATCAGGCCTGGCCGCGGCTAGTGAAGTTGAACTCAAAAAATGTGGTAATCACAGTTAATTCATGATGTAACAAGGGGGGGCAATTACTTTTTCACATTGGGCCAAGTAGGTTTGGATAGCTTTTTTTCCCTCAGTAAATTAAATAATCTCAGAAAAACTGCATTTTGTATTTACTCGGGTTACTTTTGTGTAATATTAAAATTTGTTTGATCTGAAACATTTAAGTGTGACAAATGTAAAAACTAAGAAATCAGGAAGGGGGCAAATACTTTTTCACGGCACTGTATCCTATGAGTTTTGTAATGATTAGACAAAAATTATTTGATTTATTGTCTGATTTGTGCAGCGCTATGCACATTTTGTATTTGCAGCGCCCTCTGCAATTTTGATGATTATTGGCCAAGTGATTGTAGATTTTTGTCTGTTTATATCAGGGGTGGGGAACCTATTCCAGAAAGGGCAGGTGTGGGTGCAGCTTTCATTCCAACTAGGTAATTACGCAAATCATTCTACTAATCAAGGTCCTTAGCAAAGATCCCAGAGGTTGATTAGTAGAATCAGGTATGTAGCTGCTTGGCTGGAATGAAAGCCTGCACCCACACCGGCCCTTTCTGGATAAGGTTCCCCACCCTTGGTTTATATGTTAAACCACGACCCTTTTAAACTTCATTGGTCAAAATCTTGAAAACAGATAAAGATGCCAGGATGAAAAAAATGCTTGTCTTAATAAGCTAGGTCCACTGATCATGCCCAGCAAATTTGGTGCCAATTAAACTTCCGGTTTAGGAGGAGATGTCAAAAATATGTTTTTCAAAAGAGCTGGTGGCTTCCCCTACTGGGCAATTCAAAAATAATTTTACACATGCATTTAAAAAGTGCTATGAAACATATCTTATGAGTTTTGTAATGATTAGACAAAACTGTTTGATTTGTAGCCTGATTTGTGTAGTGCTACACACATTTTTTGTATTTGTAGCGCCCCCTACAGTTCGATCTGAATGAAAATTTCAGGCTTTGTTCCAAGTCCTGCTCTTGACATATCCTGCAAGTTTTGTGATAATTGGTCGGATGGTTGTGGAGCTATGTCTATTAATACACTACAGGCCAGAGGTTTGGAAGCGAGGCCAATATGGGTCAAAAATTTGGAAGCAACTTCAAGTTTCTATTCACAATGCTTTTCTTAAAAACCAGTATGAAATGTATGGATTTTGGGATGTACTTACTGCATGATTAGACTTTTCTTTCATAATATACACTATTTTCCTCTATTTACGTTTAGGTACTGTATACATAGATGTTACCAGACTATTGCCGATTAAATGTTAACAAAAGAAAGGAGGGGCTTAGTTTTTGGGTTGAGAAGATTTGCGAGAGTCACAACTTCAGTGAAAAAGTAAAAACCAAATCACAGTTTGCATTATTCACTTTATGTCATGGTTTACAGCCCACCGGATGCCATTGGTAATTCGGCGAGCACAAGGACCATGGGCCTAGTAATAGGGGCGTGATGATTTGAGTAAAAATGTATTCTGATAAGTGACTCTTAATACAATAATCATGTTTATTTTGTTGCAATGTATGGCAATGAAACTATGGTCTTTTTTTCTTGCTTCCCAACTTTTGGCCAACTTTAAAGCCACACACAGATAGAAAATGCTCATTTTAATAAGCTAGGCCCATTGATCATACACAACAAATTAGGTGCAAATTGAATCTATGGTTTAGGAGGGGAAGTAAAAAATGTATTTTTCAAAAAATTCAAAATGGCGGAAAACTATCTTGGCAAACCTTATGGGTCTGTATTGCAGATTTGTAGAGGGAGGTCCATTAAATATCTAAAGGCAGTTTTGTGTAAATCAGACAGAGTAGGAGTTATGACCTTTTAAAGAAAACCTTTAATTATAGCACCATTATCAGGCCAATTGGGGTATTTGTTGTGCAAGTACTGAGCTCACTTTCCAATCATTGGTAAAAGTTTAACGTCTCTACAATGTTCCATCTCACTGAAATTTGCTCATTCTAAAGATTCATTCACTTGATCATTTTGAATTTTATGCCAGCAACATATTTCAAAAAAGTTGAAAGCTATTGACAGCTATCTATTGAAAGCTCTTGAAAAGGCCTTGTAGTTGACACCAAGATAATGAGAATTGACCAAGAAATAAGAAAGTTGTGAAATTTTATATGTCCCCAAATAGCGAATTGTTTGGTATTTATTTCAGTTGCTGCGGATAAAGAAAAAAAATGCGTGTTGCAAAGTGAGCAATTTAGGTCAATTTTGCCTCAAATATGGTAGACAGTCAAAAAAATGATATAAGCAATGTTAAAAAAAATGCAGTAAAATACAAGAATTCAGGAAAGAAAGTATGAACGATTTTCATAAGCGACAGTTACAACCTGACCAAGTATTGCCCTTTGTCACATAGCAAATTTTGTCACATTCCACTTTTCAACCTCGCAACCGATACTGTCCTCCATGCTTGTTTACAGTCGTATTGCGAGATTGGTTGCGAGACTGAATAGGAGAATTGAACCATTGCTTAATTAAACCAGTCCATCCATTGTTATGATTCTTTCACGGTAGATTGGTACGATGTGTTACATTCCTCTGTCTCTATGGAATCTCGCACCCGGTGCCAAAGGAAATAAGCATAGAGGATTGACACAAACCAAACCAATCTAGAGTGAAGGAAGATTAGCCTAATAATGGTCGGATTGTGCTCATAATCAAAAATCAAATGGAACTTCTTAAAAGACCGGGATGCTAGCTAGGGCGAGCGCAGCATATGCATCCGCTGTATTAAGATTTATATTCAAACCAACAGACTGTCGGACAAGGAGTTATATTAAAACCCAGTCCGACTTTCGGAGACGTAGACGCTGCTTCGAAGTTTCTCTGTGTCCGACAGTTGGATGGTTTTCAATAATTCATAATTCACTTTTTCACTTTTTTCAAGATAACCTCATGCAAGAGAATAAAACTGGGTAGCTAACTTAATTTGAGCAAGTAGCCACATGCCATTGTGTACTATACGGAGTGAAGTGAATAAAGTCGCAATGAGTTACAGTTATCATATTAAGTAGTTGTGTGCCTATGCACTTCTGTTACTGTAGATTCTCTTTCTGTAGATTATGTGGACATGTAGACTTAAAACGTGATTTTTTTTTTTTTTTTTTTTAATCCTCTGGGGAAAATTATACTGGGGCACTGCAGACCAATACTGGGGCACGTGCCCCAGTAAAATGTGTCTTGTACCGCCAATGGTATGGAGGTGCATTATTGCACATCTGGCAAGACACCATTGATGACAATATATACAGGTTTTGGAGTTTCAGATAGTGCCATCCAGACATCTTTGACAAGGAAGGCCTTGTTATTTTAGCAAAACACAACAGTCTGCAAGTATTACAACAACATGGCTTGGTAGTAAAAAAAAAAAAAAGGCTGGGTGTTAAACTGGACTGCCTGCAGACCAGACCTGTGTCTCTCGCTGAAAATGTTTGGCGCATTATAAAAAAAAAATGACAAAGGGCAAATTGTTGATCAGCTGAAAGCCTATATCAAGCAAGAATAGGAGAACGTTTTGCTTCCAAAACTATAGGAGTTGGTCTCCTCAGTTCCCAAAATCTTTCAGAGTATTGTCAAAAAGAAGAGGTGATGCAACACAGTGATGAACTGTTCCCCATTCCAATTTTCTTGAAACATGTTGCTATCATAAAATTCAAAATGAACAAATATTTTTCAAAATCAATAAAATTTCTCAGTTTTATCATTTGATATGTCCCAAGACATGTCCAGGGATTGGGCCGTCGAGGCCCCCACCCACGACTGCCACCCAAAACGCAATGCATCAGCCCCTTCTGAACCCTCCCGCGGGTGATGGAAGGCGGGTCCGCGTCGCTCGTTCGGGCTGTGCCCGGCCGGGTCTGTTAGGTGGAGACCCGGCCACCAGGCGCTCGCCTGCCAACCCCAACCCCAGGCCTGGCTCCAGGGTGGGGTTCCGGTGACGCCAATCCGGGCGACGTAAATGATTTTTGCACAGATTAAACATAGGGTTTAAATGATTTGCAAATCATTACATTCTGTTTTTATTTACATTTTACATGGCGTCCCAACTTTTTCTGGAAATTAGGTGGTAATTAGTTGGTCTCTAGCCAGCTTTGTAGTCACTGTAACACCTCAGTTGAGTTTGGAGTGAAGGTGCGCTGGCAGATTTTGCCTTCTCAAAATACAACATGACATCAAAAATAACCAAGAATACAGTATTTTTGACATTGTTTGATTCTTCAAAGGGGAGAACTGCCCACACCACTGACAATGTGTCGATCAGAACTCACTCAATGGCTTAAGGGAATTTATTCAAAAGAAAATCTTTGCAATTGTGTCTTTAAATTCAACAGGGCTGGCAGTATTCAAGTCTGGGTGTGCCTTGACTGTGCTTAGTCCAATTTCACCCAGTTATTAATTAAATTGGGTTGATTGATTAACTGAGTGGGCAATTATTTTTCTACACAAGGCCAGTTGGTGTTGGATAACTTTTTTCTAGACAAAATAAAACAATAATTTAAAAACAAACTGTATTTTGCATTAACGCAGGTTGTCTTATATTAAATTTAGTCTATTTGTAGATTTGAAATAACAGTTACAAATATGCAATAACAACAGAAATCAGTAATAGAGAAAATACTTCTTCATTTCATTTTCTCATAATTTAATTGCTCATTGTCACTCTTCAATCTCACTCTTGTTCTGGAAAATTCAGAACGTTTTTGTCTTGTGCCGTATTATTCATGATGCAAGTTCTTAAACTGTGTGTGTGTTTGTAGGTACGGAACAAAACTTCCTATTCTGTCCCAGATTTGTAAGTAGCTCAAAGTTTTGTTCTAAATTCTGACGCATTGCTTTGGCCTTGGCTGCTTCACTAGTCCAGTTGTTTTTTTTTTTTTAAACTGTTTGCAGAATCTCCTTTGAACAAACAAAGACTCCTTTGTGGCACATTTCCATGGAGTCCACATCAGTCTGGGGAAAACTGAGTCAAACTGCCAGCAGTAATACTTTATATGTAATGTTTGAACACCTTTTTCAAATCTTGTCAGATTTTTAACCCCTTGCGGCTCTCCTAAATACTAAAATGTCTTTCAAGCGTCTTCAGGTTCCTTACACAATAATGGAAACAAAAATGCCTTAAAAATTGGATGTGTAATGTAGTCCATAAAAACTCCACCAGAGCCTCACCCCATGGGCCAGGTCTCCATAAACTTACTTTAGATCAAGAGTGGATGACAAGAGTGTTGCAGTTTAGTGCCGTTTCAAAGAGTCACGGCCTTCATTTATCAAAGATGCATCTGAACAGAAATGTTTGCATGGTAATGACGAACTGTCGATGGTCCACCATATGGAAAAATAATTGAGCAAATGAACTGAGTTTAAAAAAGGAAGCAAAGAATAATGCGTAAATAATCTATTTGTGTATTTCTTGATAAATATTGAAGCTAGTAGTTTTCTCTTGATGCAAGGCAAGTCTTCAACATGAAGCCATCTAATTATAATAGAACTGGCAAATTATGTTGATTAGAAAGATTGTGGAAATGAAGGTTTTGGTTTTTCTTTGATTTCTTAAGCCTTTGCTGGGAATCCAGGGCTTGTTTAATTCCTACCTCAGTGACTAGAACTCAGTAAAGTTTTCCTTTTAAGGCTTTGTAGGCTTCTCCACATTGAAAGATTTATGTTTCCTGGGTGATTTTAGACCCAGCTGATGTCACAATTTCAACTATACAGTGTATGTTAATTTAAGGTTTGAAACCTGAATACTGAAAAGATCTACTGAGGGTGCAGGTGCAGACGGCAGTATGAGGTTTACACAGTTTATTGGAGCCAAAATCAGGTTTAGACAGTCTGAGCCAAAAATCAGAGGAAGGGTAGCGGAACTGAATCACTTGGCAAGAATCAGGGTTGTAAACAGGAGAACATCCAGCCAGACAGAGTGCAGAAGAGAGGCAGAGGCAATATTCAAAACTAAAGATGTCTCCTTCCAAAACTGGACATCGCTCTATCCAAAACTAGACAGAGTCAAAAACCAGAAGTAGGATTGTGGTGCAGAATCACAGGGTAAGAATCAAGGTTGCTAACAGGCAGAAATCCAATAACCAGCCAGACAGAGTGCAGTAAGGGGGCAGAGACAATATTCAAAAATGAGAGAGTCGGCAAAGTTGTTACTGGAAGTGCAAGATACATACGAGGAAATCCAAACTCGACATAGACCACGAAACAAAGGTAGTCAAAACTCTGGAAATACAACTCCAGGGCAAAAGCAGCAGAGATAAAAATTGCGATGAACTGAGGAGAACAGAGGAACAGAATAGAAAGAGAAATGATTGGGGAAATGAACGGGGGAGAGGGGTGCAGGAGAGAGCAGAGGGTGGTTTGAACACACAAGGTAAGAGAATCCTGAGAGAGACAGAATTGGGAGGGCAAAGCTAGAGGGACGGAGGAGAGAGACACAGACACGTGGAAACACAAGGACAGGGACAAAACAAAGGACTAAATAGGAAAGTAGATTTACTAAAACAAAATATAAAAACTTTCACTGCATGACTTAATGGTTGTTGAGTACTACACTGATCATATTTATATTCATATTCATATTCAGATGAATGAGACAAATATATTATACAAGCCCTGAGGTATTTAAAATGTTTTAATCATGTCTGAATTCCCAAATCCTTTGCAAATTAGACAAACTTAAGCACTTGTCTGAAATTGCAGCATGAGAATGCCCACATGCGCAGGTTTATTGTGAAGGATGAATCGAAGTAGCGAAACTGAAGTGTTCAGTATGCAATGAAAAATAATGTTGGTTTGCAGAGTTCAGTGTGGACAGGAACTGGCAATGGACAGCAACATTTCAAAGAACCAAAACTTTACAGCTCGATCTGATGTTTCAGTGCTATGTTTTTCAGGGGCAATCATTTATTATTGTGAGGTTTCTCTATCTAATTAATGCAAAGATCTCACATTTGCTCACTCAGCTTACAAATAAAATCTAGCTATCAAGTTTAGCCAAAGCAGCTTGTGTGTTGCAGATGCTGTAACACCACTGCAAGCAGAAAACACAATAAAATATGCACACAGACCTATATGGCCATACATTAAAATACAGGAACAACTGAGGAGTTATAAAATCATATGAATTGCATGTGACTGTCTAATCCACTCTGGGCCCCGTGGGAAGAGCTGCACAGAAATGTCAGCTCTTAAGTGAAGGAGTGGGGGGTGGGCGAGATGGCATTCAGAATTCTCTCAGAGTTCCTGGGAATACAGCATATATACCCAAGCCTGTGCCCAAACCTTTCTCCCTTAAAGCCCACTGTGATGTACTTTGAGTGAGTGACCTACCCTAAGCTCGGCAGGCAGCTTACAGGCCCACAGTCATGGAGAGTCGGAACTTCAAAACCCAGACTTACTCGATGCAATACATAAAAATATATATATTAGGCTTTTATCGTTTCAAAGCTCAGTAACTAATTTCTTTGGAACTAGTAGTTATTAAGCTAGTTGTGTTTAAAAGTGTGGGAGAATTCATTTGAAATGCTTTCAGGAAGAGCACAAATACATTGAGTGCACACAGGTACTGTTAAATATGTGTACCCACCACTTTGTGTCTTTCTCACACACACACACACACACACACACACACACACGCACACACACACACACACACACACACACACAGCCTTGTTAATACCTGACCGCTTTGCAGAATTTCACCCTTTCAGTTAATGACTAACAGCCAGCTTACGCAAAGCACGTCCCTTGGAGTCGAACATTTGTTTTCATGAGGAGCTGGAATCTCTCGGGATCTGACCGGAGAAACACTCCATCGCAGGAAACATGGTCAGCTCAGCTCATTTAGTGGAGCTCTCTCTCTCTCCCTCTCTTGCTCTCTCTCTCTCCCGGTGAGAAGCCGGCCTCAGACTTCTCTACTCCCATCCTCCTCTTCTTCCCCTATTTACCTCACCAACCTCCCAAAGAAGTAAGTGACCTTACATGAGGGATTGTCGCGGAATTCGATTGGGACAGGGCATTTTCAAAGGCATCATCTCACACCTGCCGTGATGGTTATTAAAGACGGTTAACCTTGTCATTTATACAAACCCCAATGCCAATGAAGTTGGGACGTTGTTTTAAACGTGAATTGAAGCACTGATTACTAAAACCCCACAAGTCAAGTCAAGTAAAGTGTGACTTATGGGGTTTTAGTAATAGGTGCTTCAATTGAAACGGAGTACAATCATTTGCAAATCCTTTTCGACCTACACTTAATTGAGTACTCGAAAAAGACAAGGTATTTAATGTCCAAACTGATGAACTTAATTTTTTCTGGAAAAATTCACAATTTTTGGATTTGATGGCTGCAACACATTCCAAAAAAGCTGGGACAGGGGCATGTTTACCACTGTGTTACATCACCTTTCCATTAAACAGCACTCAATAAGCGTTTGGGAACTAAGGACACTAATTGTAGAAGCTTTGTAGCAGGAATTTTTTTCCCATTCTTGCTTGATGTACGACTTCAGTTGCTCGACGATCACCGTTGTCGTATTTTGCGCTTCATAATGCACATCCTTCCCCAAGAACTGAAGCCTTACATCAAGTTTGAGTGACAGCTGACAATTTTCATACAAAAGACATGCTTTTGACCCCGGGTATTAGTGCAAGTGAGTGCAAGAGCTTACGACATAGCTTATTGTATGATGTGCGATGATGTTGAATACGGTGTCTTAAAATGGACATTGCAAGTCCCTGGAGTGATGTGCAAAAGCAAATTTAAAGCATATGCACCAAATGGACGGTATCACTCAAGCCTTTCAATGTAATGCGATCCTACACCATTAGTCAGTTGATATTTGGTTTGGCTTCTCGACCAGCCGCATAAACAACCTTAAAATCATTTTCCTTTAAAATGGCGTCTTTGAGTTCGAAGGTGAGGGTACAGGGAGTTCAGAGTCGTGTATTTAGGGGTGTAATATGAGCCACAATATCATGATTACTTTTTGTAGACCCCCCATGGGCAAAACATGTCAGACTGACTGAGGTTAGGTCAAGCTTGAATTCAAAAGACAAAATTAATGTGCTAATCAATTAGTAAGCTGCTGGTTCAAATCTTCAGACAGACACTGCAGCTATTCTGCAAGATACTAAACCCAAGTGCCTTGGACACTTTTGATGCCTTCAGCGAGAATCTACAATGTAAATAGTCATGAAAATAAAGGAAACGCATTGAATAAGACTTTTGGCCAGTACTGTATGTGTATGTGAACAGGATATTTCATGACACTTTTTGCTATAGTTTGCTGCATGTACCTACAAAGTATTTGATGACAAAAAATTAGCGATTCACAAACAGTATTCCTTTCAACGGAGACATGTAATAACTTAACCGCCAGAGCAGATCAAAATAAAAAGAGCTTTATTTATAACTTTAAAAGCCTTTATCTCACAAAAGCATCATGACATGTCAATTTTTATTTGATGTGTTGACAAACATAATTCAATCTGAACTTGAGTTGATGGCAGGAAGTTGTAAAAAGGCATGGACATGTCATGGGAGACATTTATGGCCTGTTCCTCTTTTCCTGTGATCAATCAGAAGATATGAACTTGAGCGTAAATATGCAGGTCAGCTGTCAATAATTGGCAGTTAACCTTCAGCTTGTTATTACTTTTATTATCATTTGTTTCTATGGGTAAAAAAATGTATATATTACAGAGCATCATGTATGTTGTGAAAAGCAGCAGCAGGTTTTTGCCAACGCCACGCTGCATACATTCATATTAACTCTGACAAATGGTTAATATGTATTCAATATGTGTGAAGTGCACTCTATCCATGTGGATTCATAGAGCATTTAGTTATGTACACACATTCATTGCCACAGCTGGCCTGAGCAGCAAATCAGGTGAACAGAAAGAGTGTGCGGAGGCCCTGAGGGTGTAGAGTGATGAACTTCCCCCCCGCGCCGGTGGCTGAGAACCCTGGAGACTCCACCGCCTCAGGCTACCCACAGAAGGAATAAATAAGTCCCCCAGCAGCCTGGCACCTACTCAGAACTCGACTGCATCCACTCAGCCTCGGCTGTAGTCACTATGGGAACCAAGCCTTTCTGCTGTCCCATAAATCAATATGCTTGGGACTCCGACACAAACTGAGGAGGAGGGTTTACTCCAGGTATGTCTATCCTGAAAATGAACAGTAAAAGACGTAAAGAAAAATTTGCCAAGTTTCCCCAAAAATGTGACCTCTCAACTATATTAACATTGCAATAACAGTTATATCGTCAAAAAATTTTGGAAAAAAAAAGGGTGTAATATATTTGAGTTACAATAAGGTTCCTTTGCTAACTGCTAAGGCTCATTCAAGTCTGTTCAACAATAGAGGACCTTTTTGGAAGGATTTCCCAGGTTCTGCTGCAGAAAGCAGAATATGAAACAGCTTGAGATCGCAGTTTACAAATGAATGCGCCTGAAGAAAATTACAGGTCAGTAATCCATCATCCTTCTCTGGTAGCAAGAGATTACATTGTGTCTTAATATCTTTTGTATTAAGACCTTATCTTGAGGGGGAGTGACTGATTTAGTATGGTTCACAAAAGCTAAAAACAGTACAGCAGTCTATACAAAGGTTTTGTGAATAGCACAATAAACACTGATACATATCTCCTAACTGTTCATTTGAACATTTCACGGTACATCTATTCCTCTGTATAAATATATGCATTTCCTGCATTTACAGTTCTCTCTGACCATTACAAGCTGGTTGTATCTGCCCCGAAGTCCATCTGACCAAATTGAGCAACTTCTGTTACTTATTTCCTAGAACAAATTGTTTCTTGGAGGAAATGTTCAAGACATACATAAAAGTTCAATGTACAATTTGAGTGCAGCAGTTCAAATATTTTTTCTGGGCCTACTGTTTCAGCAAACCCGTCCTGCAGTGGCCCACTGACACAAATGCCACCTTGTTAGGAAAAGTGGCCAAAAGGTGTTTCCTTCCAAATGATATTGACTTCTTCCACCGTAAACCAGCAACTATAGGAGCTCTTATTTACACTCTGCAGGGACTCCACACTCAGGGGCCACTTTATTAGGCACACATTTCTAAAAAACTTTGCCACCAGAACAGCTGGAATCATTTGTGGAAAGGATGCACCAAGGTGCTTAAAAGATTCCTCAGAGATTCTGATCAAGGTCAAAATAAATTTGCTAGCTGTACATTTACACTGAGAATCTCCCCTTCCCCCACATTCTAAAAATCTGGAGCAGATGTGCACCAGCTGGGCGTGCACCTGGGCGTAACCTTACATCTGACTTAGAACTGAAAGTTATGACCAACTTACTGTTATGAATAGTGCACAACATAGAATTCAGCCCTGTTATGTGTTGCGCTTGGGGGTGAGTTCTACGCCTAGTATGGAGCTGTCATAGTTGGACAGTCATAGTTGTCAATAGGGCAACAAATGACAAGAAAAATTAATGGTCATATTTACTCAACCAGAACAGAAAAACGGCGATAGCAGCATGTCTTGTTTATGACTGTGGAAGTCATTGTGCGTACTTTGAACAGGTTGTGGGACCGGACTGAGAAGACGTGTTTTGTGACGTGGGGTGTTTTCCAGCTGTAGGAAGACATTTGAAGATAAGTGGCTAAAAAGGGATGCACATAGTCAGCAATAATACCCAGTTAGGCTGTGGCATTTAAATGATGTCAATGGTTATTCAAAGGGCCTCACGTGTACAATAAAATTCCCCCCCACCATTACGCCACTACCGCCATCCTGAACTGTCGACACAAGGAAGGATGAATCCATGAACTCCCATTGTTTTTGCCTGATTCTGATCCTCGCCTCTGCATGTCATGGTAGAAACAGAGATTGTTCAGGCAACATTTTTCTAGTGTTTCTTAATTCACGTTTGGCCTACCGTATCCTAACTCACCAAAGTGAAACCCAGTTTGGTCCTCTGCTGCTGTTGCCGATTCCCCTCAAGGTATGATGTTGCACGTTCAGAGATGCTCTTCAGCACAGCACTACTGTGATAAAAATCCCAGGGGATTAGCAGTTTTTGAGATGTTCAAACTGCCACGTGGCACCAATAATCAAACTACAACTACAGTCAAAGAACGTGAGATCTCATTTTTTCCACAGTTTTGTGCTTGGTCTGAACAACAACTGAACTTGACCAAGTTTGCATGCCTTTATTTATTGAGGTTTTGCCGCACTATTGGATTTGCATTGAGCAGCTGTAGAGGTTTGCCTAATAAAGTGGCCGCTGAGTGTATTTTAAGTCTAGTTTTTTTTGAGAGGGCAACAGATGTTGGCAATATGACTAACTACACTGCTTCAGTAGTAAACCTGACTGAATTATTGAGTTGCCAGTTTATGTGTTCATCTCAGCATCATTGTAGAGGCCAGGTTTGGGGAAGAGACACCCCCAGAAAAATACATTCACTGTTTCTTGTATCGAAAAGTATATCAAAGTATATTTAATATATAAAACTATATATAATATCTTGTACCGATATTACATTGGTACTGCAGTATATTACCAATACATCTTCAAAGGCATACTATGCTTGATTTAACTTTTAAAAAATCACATTCTATCACAGCTGTGATTCCCAACTAACCTCAATCATTCAAGTCCCACTCCCCCGTTAATTGTTTCTCCCCCAGTATAACCCATAGACTGCATAAAAAGATGGATGCAGCACTGGGGTCTGAAAAGTGAGGCCAATGCAGAAATCTCTTGAAATTGCATTCTGGGGGCACTCCGATGGCGCATCGGTCTAAGCACTTGCACCACAAAAGGCTGAGTCCTTCCCGCAGCAGCTCAGGCCTGTTTGCCGCATGTCATCACCAGTCTTGTCCCGCCTTTCCAGTCTCTCTCTACCAAATACTGCCCAATAAAGGGAAAACCCTAAAAATAATCTTATAAAAATTGCATTCCATTTAACGGCCAGCAGATAACAACGTTGGTGGTTGCAGAAAGAAGTTCAATGCTGTAGGAGTGTATGAGAAAATCACCCTGCTTTCCCACTTGATGTATTATTTCACTGATGATTTTCCACATTATTTTATGGTATCTATCGTAAGTTTCAAGTCTCCTTCGATATATCATGGTGTTCATTTTTGTAAATTATGGTCAGAAATAGACTAGAATTAAGGATAAAGCCAGATATGCTTTGGGGGCATGGCTATTCTCTGGTCCTAGTCAGATACGGTCAGATCCAGCCATCGATCCACCCCTCGCTCCTCCAAGTTTCGTTTAGCTAATTGATTCTCATTATTTAATTAGAGACTCGTTCGTCACCTCTCCCCTTGTGTTTCCATCCTGTGCTTTGCACACGTCCATGAACTGAGTGGAGAAGGCACATCTTTTGAATTTAAGTTCCTGGTCTTTGTCTCTCCCCTCACATAATCATGCTTCATAGCCCAGGTGGTAGTACCTTCCCTTTTCCAAACACTACTCTTTGCATCGTTCCACCACAATTTTTTCTATTTCTTCTGTCCATTGGACACTGCCCCAGAACTTTACAGGCATTTTTGTTTGGCAAACTTCCTGTTTTTGAGGTTGATTAACTTATACTTAAACCATGGTCTGGGTGAATACATTCTGATTGGCTACAGGGCATACATTAATTCTGGATATGTGGACACCTTAGTATTTCTAGTGAAACTACCTGTTCGGCGATCTGAATTATTGCGCTGGCTACATCATCTAGTGTCTAGTAACCATAATAATGACAAAGTAAAAGTAATTTGTAGCGAAAGGTGAACAAGCTGATTGCATTAAATACCAAATTTAATTTAAGTACGATTGTTTGTTTACCATAGAATAGACTATTAGTTTTCCTGCTGCAAGTGTGCTTTGTCTGGTCCAAAATGAACATTAATTTTTTTCTCTCTTTACTGCAACTATGCTTCCCATTTGCACAGAATTTATTACTGAGGTTATTTTGCAATAAAAACACAAATCATTCACTTGTACTGAGCAAAATATAATTGATTTTAATCTTTGGAAGAGTAATGTTCGCTTTATTATACTAAGCCAAAGCGATCTATGAGCTGAGTGGACTAGTTTATCCCCTGCTACCAGGAAAATGTTATGACTTGAGAAAAACCTCAGATTTTGGTGGCAGAATGCAATAAATAAATAAATAAATGGTTTGTTTTTTTTTTTTTTTGCAAGTGACAATGGATTAAGCAATATTAAGTCTTTCGGGGTGTCCATCAGTTCTGCCGTCCACATCAACTAATTGCAGACATCGGACATCTCTTCGGATATTATCCTTTGCTAAACCCTCTAAATTTCTTCTGGTAAAGTCTGCACTTGTTTATTGACACTGAAGCACTGACTTTGTGGAGTGTGTCCTTCATTGGAGCAACTGCTGAGAAGTAATTTTTCTTCACAGGAGGCACCATGGTTGTCACCTGTTTTGTTTCAGGCCTTTAAATATTTTCTAGCATACTAGAGGACCCTTTTACCTCAAGAACATACCAAATAGTTGATTTAGATATGCCTAATGAGCCATTTCTCTGGTATGGCTGTTTGATTTTTTCAGCCTTACTACTGCAGTGCCTGTTGCTTCTTGCGTAGTATAGTGTAGTGCCAATTCAATTGCCGCTTCAGCAATATTGGTGCAAGCAGCTTTCACAATTTCTGAAGAACCACTCAGCCACACAACTTCTCACTCAACTCTGCATTTCCTTGGGTCCTCAGTAATACACCTGCCAAGTCTGAAGTCAATCAGTAGAACGTCTCTTGAGATTTGCTAAGGACACACACAGATGGAGACTCGTAGTACTAAAGTCAGATTATAGCTTGCTTCATTGGCAGTATGTGGACTTCACATTGACATTTAACAGCAATAGATTCCAAATCAAAATTCCACACTTTAAATGAACTCTAGACCTTTCATCTTCTCAAGATACTTGAACGCACAGCCCCACTAGGAGTCATTCCAATGTCTGTGGCATTTTTCAGCAAGTGCTATTTCTGGTAGATGGGCAAACACTTGTGGAGTGGGTGAGGTGTTAAGGACTGTGTGCACTCCACAGTTTGGGACAAACCTAAAGATACGATGTATGAACCATGCTTTCCTTCAAGAGCTGTCAGAAGTTTGCAGTGCCGCAATCATGTAAGCGGCATCACTGGTGAGTGTAGCTTTGTCTCTCCCTCTCTCTCTCTCTCTCTCTCTCTCTGGGCCAAACTTCACAGTCCCAAGGTCACGTCAGGAGTTGGTCGTGTGTTGAATCAAATTACAGAGAATTTACACCCATCATAATGTACCTTTACTGCACTCTGACTGCAAACTTGACGAATGCGGAGTATATCAGGATTTGCCTGGTTGTATCAAGCTTTTGCGAGTGATGTTAATCGACAGCTCATCTGAGTCGTGGTCGACCAAGTACTCAAATCGATTCAAAAGGCAACACCAAGCGCCTTTGTACTTCTTTATGCACCATTTTCATTTACTTATTTACCCTGTCTCTGGCAAATGTATCCGAATATGACAATCTGCATCGCAAAAGCAAGAAGAAACCAGTAAGCCATGTGTTACAGCAACACATTGTTAATTCACCTCAAAGCAAATAGAAAATTCTGTCAGTTCTATGTAATTAATGACCAAAATAGAGCACTAGTAGGTGACATGGCATTTTCTTACTACCCTACATGTATATCATCACTCATTCCAAATAGGCTTTGAGTATTAACACATAATACTCCCTTAAAAAGTGTGATAATTTTGAGTATGGTTACAGGCAAACAAATGGTGCGCTAACTGATACAAATGTTGCAGAGGGATTTCATAAGGATGCATTTTGTACTGCTGAAGAAATTTGAGTACCTCATGGGAACACTCATGCGGCTCTGTGAAATTACAGCACACAAGGAACCCATCTGGACAATCTTCGTACAAAATAATCTGTGCTTTAAGATGATAGGTTAGAAGTCAGTTACTTGTTGCTCAGCACAAAGATTGCACTTTTCCCATGGGCAGCAGTCACCTGATAACAGCCTGGGGAATACACTCCCAGACATGTAAGGGAAAAGTACTGTGTTTGTTTAATGCAGGTCAGTGTGGTTTCTCTGCTCTGAGGATGACTCATTCTCTGCAGGCCAAAGACCAGCCAGAATCCCACAGGTTTGGGCAAAACAGTACAATGTCTGCTGACCCGGGCCTGATCATGGAAAAGTGTTAAGGAGGTAAGACCCCTAGTTGAATTCAACAGAGGAGGAATTGTCGGGCGCGTGGGCAGAGGACAGACTGTAGGTTTTTAATCAGCAAAAAGCAAGTGACCAAATAAATAACGACAGTGCCCCCCTCATTATCCAAGGCAAAAAGGCGCAGGTTAGCTCACTCAGAGCCCTGTCTTGGGCACAGCTGAGGCAGACTGCACCAGCTCAGAGCAATCTACACTGGGAAACAGGAAGGGGCTGTGAGCCAGAGAACGTGAGGGGTTGATGTAAGGGGGGAGGGGTTTAGACAATGTGTATCAGGGCAAGTGTAATCACTGGCTTGCCCTAGCCAAGCACAAAGCAATCTCCTCCCCTTTGCCTCCGTACTATATTAACTCCTCATGGAGCCACAGACCAGAAACAGCAGAGAGAGCAGCGTATATCCCCCCTCTGACTGCACTATTACTTCCCTGTGGTACAGCGATCAGCACTGATATCCATCTTTCTTCAGCACACTTACACGGATTATTCAATTCCCTGTCAGTCCAACGGTGCATGAAAGATTCCAATCATGGTATGTAACGAGGCTCTCTTTTTACCTTTGCTGATAAAAAAGGATTAAGTACATTGTGGCTGTAATTTGTTGCAGTTTATGGCTTTGTTGACTCTGACGGTTCATAAGTACAGTGTATGCTATTGAAGATATAATGTGCATAACCAGTTGTTCAGCAGTCATTACTATCCCCCGCCACGAAGTGTGAGGGGGATGTAGGTTTGAGCTCCGTCCGTGCGTCTGTCCGAGATAAAGAGGACAGCTTTTCTCAGAAACTATTAGAGATAGGACAACAAAATTTAGTGTGTAGCTTCAGACCCTAAAGGCCTTGATGAAGTTCGAAAATGAGATGCTATACCAGCAAGTTTTGCTTCTTTGACTGGCTTTGAATTTTTAATAATTAATGCTTGATGTAGTTTCCAACTGCCCATGTGTCCAATTAGAGGCCTGATGATTATTCTTTGGCTTTAATTTCATCAATTAAAAATCATCAAGCACAGTAATTTGCAATTTGGCACAATGTGAATCTAGGGTTCACATCATTTATGGCAGGCATAATTATTTTAGACATAATGAAAATTATCCTTCAAAAAGTGAGAGCATAAGAGCTTGTTAGAATTTTGGGATGGTAATTGTAAATGGAGTGAAACCTTGTAAACACAGTGGTCTACTGAACCAAACTTGAGGAAGACTGATCTAAGTACTGTGATATTTCAGTAGTAGCTTCTCGGCTGCTTGAACTTTCCAACGGAATCCTCAAAGATGGACAACCTTAACAGATAACAGAAATCTAACTGTCAACCATACCAATTTCATGGTGTTGCAAACAGTTGATCATAATCTGGCAAATTAATTTAAAATTTGACAAATGCTATCAGTGGATGATATCATTCTCCCTCCAGGCAAAATTCATAGTTTGGCCTTGTGGTGCAGCAAGAAATGGAATAGGGTCTAGAAAATTAACAGAGGGAGTACACCCGGCTCCAGGAATGTTCACTGCAAATTTTACCCAATCCCCAGAAGAACTGATTGAGTTAATGCATTCTTGAAAGAGTTAAGTTTTGCCTGACGTTGGTGTGACAGAAACAGGCATAGCTTCACCTGAATAGTAGGATTGCCATTTTTAATGCAATTAAATATATTAATAGTAAAGCTTATCTGATTCCAATCAAAAGTTTATTTTACTGTATTTGAAAATGTCTTTCATAGAATTGTGAGCTTCAGTAACATTACTAGGGCCACATAAATCAGTAAGTTTTTTCCAGTGTGCGCCAGAAATGTTGACAGCCAAGTTGACAGGATTTGCATTAAAACTGTTGAATAATGGCATTCTGTGTTTGTGCTACTGGGGAGGTCATACAGCCGCCAACATCACCTTATATGCCAGGAACAATCACAGAAGGCTGACAAGATTCTCATCAACACAGTTAAATTGTATTTGGAAAGGTTATATTTGGCTGAGTGGTGGCGTTACAGGAAAAATTACCAAGCCGCCACAAGCATTAACATCATCTACTGTGTAACAGGAATGTTGAATGCAGATTTCACAAGATTCCTATTAAGGCTATGAAGTCATTGCAATTTAAAACAAGAGCCATCTGGCAATGGCGAAACCCCCGGCCCCCCACATTCATGGATTAACTGCTCAAGAAATTCCTAAATACCAAAAGGCACATCTACATATGACACCAGACCTACAAGTCAAATTTCGTGAGGAGATACTGAACGGTTTTCAAGTTATGCTCCGGACAAAAGAATGTTTACGGATGGACGGACGGACGGACAGACAGAGCGATAGCAATATCCCCCCGCATTATATGCTGGGGGGATAAAAATCTTTCCGGATGGGAAAGGTCATAGGGTGACTAACATCAATAAGAGCCCCTCTTTATGCACTAGAGACAATCACATGAAGTGTAATATGATTTACATCAAAACCGGTTGAGTTTTTGCATTTGAAATTGTTAAGCGTGGCCTGGTGATGAGGCCATCCTCTTTGCCCTGGGAGTGAACATAAGAGGTTTCATGTAAATCCAAAGAAAACTGTAATAGTTACCATGCAAACATGAGGGATCTGTGGCAGCAGTGTCCAAGGAAGCCATAACATCCCTGAGTTTGAACTGGGTTTTTTCCAGATCCCAAGACATCTTGAACGCAGCATTAATTATCAGCTTCCTTGGAAAGCCACATGAAGGTTTTTATATCTTCCTAAAATGGTATTGAGTCCGTCGATACCCCAGGCGAGCAGCTAAACCATTTGCTCTGAGGTTCTCAAACTCGGTCCTGGGGACCACTTTGCATGCTGATTTTTGTTACAACCAAAAATGCAACCCAAGAATTCTAATGAAGGTCATTTTTCTTCATTACCATTTTCAAGCAACATTGTCAAAAATAGCTTTGCTTGGTTTGAACAATAAAATTTCCATACTCACATCATGCTGTACGGGAAACAGCTGAATAAAGAGAGAAATTAAGACATAAAAAGTATCAGTAAATTTAAAAAAAATAATCTGTTGGCTCTTAATTTATATAATTGATACATTGTCATTAAATCTATACATTTATTAGAAGATGAAAAGATGAAAAGACAGCAGAGCAAGTATCAATGAACTATTTTGTTTTAATATGTGGGGAAAAAAATGAATGAACTTTAAGCTTGCGTGAAACAACCCACCGGAGCACATGACAGGGTTTCCCGCAGAAAATCGGTTAGTCAAGGTGGTGATGGGGGGCGGGGGGGGGGGGGGGGGGCTGCCAGCATTTACTCTACATAAATAAACAAAGCAGTTAAAGTGCAATAACAAAGTGACAAAGTCATCAGTCTTGTAACTTTATAACAAAGTTTTTATAGTGAAACACTGGCTTGTACACAGTGTATTTTAGCCTTGTAAGAGCTGAGCTGGAAATAACAAGATCAAATAAAAACACACAATCTTACCAAAATTCATGCTACATGAATGATCACAGGCAAAATAATTATAAAAAAGAAGAATGAAAAGCGCGTGAAATGCGCGCAGTCGTCCCTAAGAGTTAAACGAAAATTAATGTAAGAACGGGAAATGTATTTGTTGTCTGTTATGACTTCAATTCTCCAAATGCTTTGCGGTTGTGGTTATGTTTGGGGAGAGGAGAACGGTAGTATGTACGGAGGCGCATTGCATTCACAGGATTACAAAAAATCTGCACCTTATCTCGTAATTACGAGATCTTGAGAAAAGATTAATGCTACACTCACCGTGTTCTGTGTGATACAGCCAACCTGAATATTTCGGGTCCACAGCCCACTCTGAGTTCCACCCCCTATCTCGGTGTTGGGGCTGTGGCTGTGGCTGCGGTGGTGGTGGAGGCGCAGATGGTGAAATAGGCCGGTGTTACGGATCAGCTGGTTTCCCTGTTAAATGGTGACCTTTGTTTACAAAAGTAGGGTCTTTCTCACAGCAGCATAAGATTTTCCACTGTCCATGCAAATACCTTAACAATTACAATCCAATTTTATTTTTTATCTATCCATCCGATTCAAGTATTTCGTTGATTTGTCTTGCTCCTCCAAATACAAATAAATAAATAAATTTAACCTCACCCGGGATTCGAGACAATACATGTAAAATGCACAATTGTGCGATGGATTAACCTACTAGGCCATCAAAACATAACATTTGCAGGTTGTCCAGGCAAGTACATTCCATAACTCAAACAGAAACAACCGGACATACATTTCTTGGTTGAAAACACCTTGGCTGGATTAACTTGTGACCGCAGAGATAGTAGCTGAACCTGAGCTTGAATCAGATGGATAGATAACAAGTAAAATTGAATTGTTATTGTTTAGGCATTTGCACGGACAGCTTAGGCCAGCGGAAAATCTTTTGCTGCTGTGAGAAAGACTCTACTTCTGTTAACAAAGGTCCCCAGTTAAAGCAATTTTTACGCTTTTCTTTTCTAATCTTAAAATGCTCCTATTAAGCGTATGGCACACGAAAATATAAAGGAAATCCACCAGGTGTCGAAACTCATCAATATTCAATTCTCATACATTTCTGATAAAAGTCTAACCAATCATTTTCTTCGGTCCGAGTAAAATGATTTGCCGAGTTTTGTGTCTGTCATCCGTCGCCGCGTCCCTTCCAGTTGCCTACTGCTGTCACTGCTTGCGAGTCCCGCGCCTCTCTGGCAGAGCAGCAGAGCGGTAGAGACAAAACAGGTCCTCAACAAAGTTTGCCTGCAAATAAAACAGCTGCAACTGCTCCTGATTTAATGACTAACTTTACCGGGACAATTCTGGTGAGGTAAGACATAATGACAGCAGTTTTGAAAGAACATATGTATGAATTCTGCCGAAACACAACGCATCTGACTGTAAACAAACAGGCGCTGAAATGCTATGATTACTATAATAACGTTTATGGTAGTTCGTCAGACCTTACGAGGGCATTTTATTTTATACCACATATAGAACTGAATATTATGTAATTACTGTTGGTTAGTTTTCACTAACCGGTGCCTCTGAATCTGATTTCATTGCCCCGTATCAAGATGCTTTCACACCGGACACGAAATGAATTTTTCGTACGACAGATTACATTCAAAGTCAATGCAAATACGTGCAAGATTCGCGGCTTTACATTGACTTTAAATGTAATCTGTTGTGCGAAAAATTTGTTTCGCATCCGGTGTGAAAGCAGCTTCATTCGCGCTGCTCACTTTCTCACCGCACGCGTCAGGGGAGGAGGGGAGCCTCAGAGGTCAGGCAGGCAGAGGAGGGTGGGAGTTTGGAGGGAGGCGGAGTTGTTCATGTTCAAATTTCTACTAAGCGCTGTGCCTCATGCCAGAAAGGTTCGAATAGCAGGGAAACAGGGAAACCAGTTGATCCGTAACACCGGCCTATTTCACCATCTGCACCCTCTCCTCCTCCGCCACCACCACCACCACAGCCCCAACATCGAGTAGTGGGTGGAACAAGTTAACAGGGAAACCAGTTGATCCATAACACCGGTGTTCTGACAATTTGCGCTGCCTTTCCAGAAAATGCTACCGTAATGCAACTCGTTCCTTAAGTCTTTGTTTTCACCTAAATATTGCGATACAAATTAGTTTGCAGTAGTAACTTTGTTATTTGTTTGCTTATTATAACATAAGCAGATAATGAGTTGGATAAGTTTGTTTAAAGATATATGCCGCATGCCATTATCATCCAGTCTCGGCGTTTAAGGAAAACCCAGAGTGTACATGCAAATATGAATATGCTTACGGGTCTAAAGGCGCACTGAAAAAAGTCATATTTATGATATTTGAAGATACTTCAGATGTGAGCGAAGAAATGGAGCCCAAGATTTAAGGTTTGCACAAGCGCAGAACCGCGAGGTAGCATATTTTGATCGGTAGCAACATTTGACAGAACACTGGCTTCTTTGAATAAAGTAGGCCTACCCTAATATTTTTGTCTACTTTTTCCTATCCGTTACTCTTCACTAGAGGAAACACAGGTAGCCTTGATATGTACGGCAATAGTCGCTAGGGGCGCCATCGCCGCACCACTGGCGTTTTCAGCAGAGTTTATGAAGTACACTCAACCCAGGCGGGGTTTTACCTGATTGCGCATTCTGCATGCATAGTAAAATTTTCCGTTCCACAAGTTTCGGTTTTGAAAACTTATATATGTAACGAACTTTTGATGCAATTTTTGCCTAAATGTTGCGGATTTAACCCTCACTACACACCAAATGAACATTTCAAACGAGGGATAAGCAGGCAAGGAGTCCTTAATTTCACTTTTTGATGCGATAAATCGACTTTTTGGGCCTCTACTCATGAAAGAAGGATGATGTCTTCCAGCTGGCTCCTCGCGGGAATTTGAATTGATTTCCAAAAAAAGGTAGTCAAGCCAGGATGGGCCACACGTGTGGACGGGGTTTGTGAGTAATGTTGGGGGTGGCATCCTTGACTTTTTTCATTTATTGTTGGATGCTTGGTACAATTTAGTTTGGGATAAAGAACAAGGAGTCTATTAAATTATGTCATTATAATTTCAAAAATAGTAGTGGGCTGTTGTCCTTTTCAATTTATTATCAACTTATCATTTGTAATCCTTTTTGAAAAGTGGCAAAAAAAGAACACATTTTGAGTTAGAAAATATTTTTCGTCCTTTTCTTTCAGCGACACTGGCACCTTCAATATTTTTCAGGCAACTAAGGAAGTCAACATGATCAGGATAGCTTGTATAATATTTGTCTTACAGTGATTTTGATTGCAGCATGTTAAAAAGCACCAAAATACCTCTAGGTTTCAAATTTCATCTTAATATCTCCAAGAATAAAAAAGTTATGGCGATTTTTCATAAATTCCAGGAGTAAAGCGTGTCTCAATTACTTCACTGCTCTGTTTAATTTTAGAGCCCTGAAAACGAATCTTTAAATTGCTATAACTCTGGTTCTAGATGAGATATTGAGATAATTCAAGCTGTTCTGAGTTATGTGTTCATCCAGCTATTCAGCTACCATAATTTTAATGCTGTTGGGTGAATTTAAAATTTTTATTTGCCATACCTAGCCTTGATAAGAAACTAAACAAATTGCATATAGCCTATCTTAATGAAACAGAATAGCCTATGTTGTCAAGCAGTTGATAGCAGACACTATTTAAATGTTCAGTTTAGATAATTTTTCATCTTAAATCCACATGTCCTTCCCACAACAATGGATATTCTACAAAATATATCCGGATTCTTCCCGGCACAGAAAATAATGTTGGTGTAGCAACAGGTGATCGATGGCGCAGTGACATATCTAACCAACAGTTGCCGGCCGCTATTCGGCCTCATCGCAATGTGGTCTATGCATGCGTGGATGCAGCAGAATTTTTTATTTTTTTTCCCCGGGGGAACGTAGTCAAGGCGGGGGGCATTTGTTGTCAAAGCAGCCACCCTAACTATAAAGCACTGCGGGAAACTCTGCATTAATTCATTTGACAATTACTTGGATCAATCAATATGTTAAACCTTGAGCAATTACTTGCAATACTGCATGATCAACATAATATGGATGGGCTTTCATTCCTCTTGGCAGGCATTGCTATTCCTTGCATAATATGAAGTCAAAGGGTGAATAAATGAAATGCCGCTAATTAAGACAAATTAACAGCTTAATAGAATTCTGGGACTGCAGTTTTGGTTGCAATGAAAACCTGCATACACATTGGTCCCCCAGGACTGAGTTTGAGAACCACTGCATTAGCTAATCCATCAATTATTCTTCCCACTCCTTTCCTTGATCAGTAGCAACCCTTGTAATGGAACAGAAGCTTACTTTGTGCTTAACACTTTTGCTCCCACAATTGGCCAAAATGCAGAGTACTGTCCTAGAGTTTCAAACTTGACAAGTGTAATCTACCGATGTATATACACTGGAGAGGCACAAAGATGGTGGATAGCGACAGCTGTCAAGGTTTGTGTCACCTGAGTGAAAACCTGAGTAATTGGTTCAATGGTCATGTAAACGCTTCATATACTTGGACCCTTCATCTTATGTTCATTAGACACACGCACAGTGATGTGGTCATAATGTTCAACTCACACGTGCGGACAAATATGGACAAACACATTAGCTATGTGTGCACCTGCTAAAAGATGGAAAAAGTCCTGCTTCGATTGCATCATGCCTTTAAAAGTGAAGGTTGAGGCTTGGATTCTGCACTCACCAGTAACTTGCAAGCAGTGGCATAACAGAGACAATATGGATGGTTAATGGTTAACAGGCTATTTTTTCTCAAATTCATAAACACCCTGTTGGTGTTGTCAGAACAACATGATCACAGGATATTTGAAAAATTGACTGTACTCCTCAGGGCATGCTTAATCAGATGATTATTTTTCACACAGGTCGTTTTTGGGCAAGGGTAAAGCTGCGGTTGTGCAACTGCTTAATTACCCCTAGATTCCGGTCACATATTTGCTCAACACTTTTAAAATGGGGTCCAGTGAAGTGACACAGAAGGCAGCCATATTAGCGGAATTAGACAGCCACTGAGTGAAGCTTTTTGAGAGGAATACTCCAAAGGTTACCTTTAATATGATTACTTTCACTGCTATATGGGGGGGGGTTTAATATTTACAGTAACTTTAGTCTGACCTCTAAGAATACTTCCTGCTAGAAAAGTAGCAGTTTGAAAGAAGAGAAACTGGTGCTAAAATTTCTTTCCTTTGACAAATGTCTCTAAAATGATGAAAGCGTTCTATTGAAAAAAAAAAATACACACACAATAGTAGTTCAATGACAATTGTGATGCCCTCAATGGGATTAGCGTGGTTTGTTGTGTGTATGATACTGTCCCTGGTGATGTTTTCCTCTTGGGTGGTTAGAAACAATGCACTTCCATTATATCTGACACCTTGCTGACGTTGCTACCTAAGAAAAATGTGGTATTGTGTACAGTAATGCATTGTACGTGCTTAGGCCGTAGCAGGTTTGTCTTGTCTCAAGGGCTGCATGAAATAATACTCTATATAGGCTGACATTCTTTAAAAGATTGAAGTCCTCAGATTTAATCAGGCATAGTGCTCTTACATAAAGCAGCTTTCACGGATTTGTTTGTTCTGATGATACTGTTCAGTGTATACTATATCCTTTGAAAATTCTTGAAAAATTCTCCTATCGCCTGAGATTAAAATGGAGAGTTTTTTTTCCCCACAAGTCTGATACAGCATAACACAGCCCAGAAATTAGGCTCTAGATATTTTATATTTGATGACTATCTGTGATATTGTGCAGTGCTGCTAGATTTGGAATGAGCTGAATGAAGTGGGACGCTGTTGGTGTCATGGGAACATTTGAGTCCATGTTCCAAACGGGTAAGCAAAATGGTGTAAATGCGATAAAAGTGGAAGTAGAAGCAAAAGGATTTCCGTTGAGAGTGTCAATGCCGTTTTCTGCAAATAAATGCCTCTTTTGGTTAGTGACATCTCTGCTGTCTGCGTCAGTCATGCGCTGCTTGCCAACACAGTGTTCTCGTCTCTGTTACGCAAGAGCTGGAGTGTCCTGTTTGGCAAGATGTGACTTGAAGACTGAACTGTAAGTCCACCATTGTGTTGGGTGCTCACGTTAAGGAATCTTGAAGCTTAAACTCTCTGTTTCAACATTAAAGCATTTGTGACAATTTGGGACTTTTAATAAATGGTTCATTGCAAAATAAGTGAAGAATCTGACTTTTTTTCTTGCAAACCAGTGAAATTGAAGTTTGAAATTTAAAAATTGGCAATTTACTAGAAATTATTGGAACGGAAGTTTATTTTAAAAAAATTGAATACTTGTATTCATTCACCCCGCCCGTAACGAATGTTGCGGAAGGGTGTATATGGTCGTCATGTTTATTCACCCCGCCCTTCACCCCACCCACAATGAATGCTGTGGAAGGGTGTATGTGGTTGTCACGTTTATTTACCCCGCCCTTCACCCCGCCCACAATGAAAGTTGCAGAAGGGTGTATGTGGTTGTCTCTTTCATTTATTTATTACTTGCCAGAATCTTAGATTCCACAATTATTTTACTTTGTTCGTTTGTTTGTTTGCACTGTGGTGTCCACAGTTTCAGCTCAACTTAGCTCATATTTCAATATCAATATAAAACAGGCACTGGGCAGGCACTGCACTATTTTGGTGAATCTAGGTCAAAGGTCAAGGTCACACAAAAGGTCAAAAACAAATAAGAAGCCATATCTTTGGTTCTATTCATCGTACAGACTTCAAACCAAGTGCCTATTGTTGATAAATGAAAGTTCTATCTTTCTTGACCTAGGTACTGCACAATTTTGGTGAATCTACATCAAAGGTTAACGTCACACAAAATGTCAAAAACACAAAAGTGGCCATAGTTTCGCTTCTAATCGGTGTACACACTTCAAACCAAGTGCATAATTTGTTGATAATCTCAAGGCCTGACCTGACCTTAGCACTGCACTATTTTGGTAAATCTAGGTAAAAGGTCAAGGTCACCTAAGCAGCGCTCTATTTTGGTTACTTTTTTGGTCTGTCTGTCTGTTTGTGTGCATTCTACAGATCACAATTTTCACATTATCTTCACCAAACTTGGTAACACCATTGACTAGCCTTGTGGCTAGGGACTGGTCTCTTTTAGAGACCATAGAAGGCCAAGGTCAAGCTCACCAGAAAGGTCCAAAACACATTTTGGTTCATAACTTCGCTACTATTACAGCTAGAGACTTGAAACCAACTCCATTCCATTCATTCTGTTTCAGAGGTATGTGCATGATTCCAGCAAGTCGTCATTCTATGACTGACCTCTCATTTATTTGTGTGTAGGGACATTTGGTAGGGACAATCCTTAGGCGGAAGGGAAGAAATTATTAGTTTTTGGTGAAGATCAGGATCAAATCCTGGATTGTGGATCAGTTTGAAGATTTGTTTTAACACTGAGATTTGCCTAGTTAAGACTACTACATTTTGTGGGTGGGGGGACCGTTTATATGCATTTGAACAACGTAAAACATCCTGGTTATGTCTATTTGAATCCAATGTGACATTTCAATTTTTTAATAGTTGTTTGTTCTGTTGTTGCATCCTTCAGTGAACACACCAGTCTTTTGAATGAATCTCTAAATTTTAAATATATGACCCCCTAAATGTGAGAATTGTACCAGGCCTACACTTCAGATGCCAACTGTCAGAGGCGTTACTGAGGGTACCATCATCTGAACGTGCATCTTTTTGTTGAGCAATAAACCCAATAAAAATTTGGTATCTGCAAATTGTACATTTGAGTGTATCACACATCTCGTCTTGCGTGAATTTGAGTCAATACATATCCAGAATATGTACATTGTTTTGTTTTCCAAGGAAAATTTTATGCATTTATTGTTAGCTCTTAACTTCAATGTGCATCATTTTCACATTCACATCATCAAATTCACGTAGGATAAAATCTACTCTGTGCGAGTGTGTCCGTGGGTATGACAGTGTATGCACTCCATATGCATACTCATAAGAGATGAGTGGGATTGGTTTTACCGTTAACGAAACGCGCTGCCTTGCAGCTGAGCTTTTGGATAAATGCCCCGACAAAATGTTTATCATCTTGAGAAGGATGCGGTTGTGTTTCAAATAAAAAAAAATCTTAAATTTGGCGCTATGTTTTCATCAAAGCCACTCCTACTGTTGCGGGACTGACGCAGCGTCTGTCTGGGTTTATATTGGGCTCATCCGTCACAATGGCGAGATCAGGAGACCCGCACGGCTCGGGGAGCGGAGCGCAGCGCAGCGCAGGAGAAGTCAATGAGGAATATAACAAATGAAACGAATATTACGCGTAAGTAAGGAATATGACAGCGAACCTCAAAACCAAGGGCCTCCGCTCACAAATACCTTATAAAATTTCAACCGCTCGTTTTTACAGCTGAGTTACCTCGTACGTTTCAGTGTTTGACGGTGCCTGCCTCTTTGTGCGGGCAGTTTTTCGTCGCTAGCTGTGGAGATGACTGCGGTAGAGCTATAGCTCGCTAGCCAGCTGGTAGCATCGGCCCGTCCTCTTTCGGTCTCCGCTCGATTACTACAGCGAACGCTGTGAGTCAGTTCGCCGTCGGTTAGCTTGTGCGTTAAAACCACGAGAGACTCTTCAAGCAAGTAATATCCGGATTCCGATCCAACCCGGTTTGCCACTTAAAGGAATTAAACCGTGTAGCTTCACTTGCGAAGAAGCGAAGTCGCTAATGCTAACCGGCCTTCGACATCCCTCACCGTCGGCGACGGCGCCCGCTTCCGCTAACTGTTAGCGTGTTCTGTCCGGCCACCGCGAGCTGCGACGTGACTTGAATCAGCGGCGTCTCGCTATCATTCCACGCGACCAGTATTCGTAGCTTCGATATAAACGAGGTTAACCGACGTTAACTGACGCGGAATGAAATTGCGCCGCCGCGTTATTAGTCTTTGAAGCTCTTGCTGGCTACTTAATCGGCGCGTGTCGTCCGGCTCTGCTGTGATGTATCGGCGCATTTAGCAGACAGATGCCATTGAAATTAAGTGATTGTCCCAGAACATGTAGCAAGTAAACGATACAGTGAATTCGCTCGAACTTTCTGCCCAGGGCAAAAGAGTCTGACATTGTAACAAAATCGACGTATGTGAACAGTAACTCTGCGAAATCTAAAACGTAATCGAATTGGAGAACTAGCTAGCGAATCCAACAGGAGGTGCGGGCTGGAAAGCGAGTTAAACTCACTGGCTAAGTCAGCCAACTTTACATGACATGAGAGCGGTTTGTGCTGACCTGTAACTTATTTAAGTATAACTAAATTGCAGCTAATTGGGTTAAACTTAGCCACGGCATGTTTGACATGCCTCAACCATAAAGTGGAGTTGGAATTACTCAGTTTATAAAGTTAGTTGACGCTTGATTTGAAGTATCATAGTAACATTGAACGGGCCAGTGGAGGATAATTGAAGTCGCAGTATTTCGCGGTGACCGGTGTCTTTTCCGCTCGTTTAAAAAAAAAAAACCGACGTGGCTCGCAAGCGCTATGAATATAGCTTGTGTGCTACATTTGTCTGCTGTGGGAAACACTAATTGTTTGGACGTTGTCTATTATGTACCTTGAGGATTGTAGCTATAGCCTCGCTAATTCGTAAGGGACACTCAGCGTTTGAGCTGAAGGGGTGAAAGGGGTTTAATGCTTCGAAGTAGGCCTATTAAGTTCCAAGTAATGGACACCTTGGCGATGGAATGACAATCAAAGCAAATTTTGGCCATATTTTAGACCATCATTGGAAAATGATGAACTTGATTGAAAACTCGTCATTTCTCTGCTCTGGTAGTCCTGCTGTTGTATTAAACAACTAAAATGGAGTACTCTTTACCGTTCACGAAATTTAAGGAAAAACACTCTGGTAGCGAAAATTAACCAAAAAATTCACTAAAAATCTGATTTTGCATATGTCACATGCTGTGAATTGATAGTAAATGAGAAGAGCTGACGCTCAATTTCTCAGAGCTCGTATAGCCTTTTGACGAAGGGCTTTGGTTTGGTTAAATATAACTTTATTGATGAATGTTCAAGGTCTGTTGAAGGAAGACAAGTGAGTGGTAACTGGCAACGGATTTACCACAGGCTCACAAAATGAATGGAATCTTAAAGGACTTTCCTTAATTTATTTAAGAGAATAAGTTGACTCAGGGATTTGCTTTACAATTTATGGTAACGGAATTGCCACAAAAAGGGGTAAAATTCTGTCCGAATTCCACAAACGCAGTAGCCAAAATGATTGGCAGAATAAGAAATCATGAGCCTTGAACCCATTGTCAGGCCATTTTAAACAAGTATTTTACAGTATTTTTACAGGACATGGTGTTGAGGAAATAACTTCATGGAATCAGAAAAAATTGGGCATGTTTTCATTGGAGCAGAAAAATAAAGCAGATGAAGATATCAAAGAATGGTTTATTGCTCTATATTTCTCAGAATTCCTAGGTTTGAGCCAATACCATTCCATTTTAGTAGCGCCGAGTAAGAATTTTCATGTTTTTGCCAGTTCCACTGTGGAATTCCCCACCTGCTCTTGTCCTGCAGGGTGTGCATTTTGCTAAAACATGCATATACTCAATGTTCTGAAAAACCAAAGAAGTGAGGATTTTTAGTGGCTCCATACAAATAAATAAATAATACTCTCCTTTTTTTTCTTTTTGTTCCAGGTCACCCCAAAGTAGAATGGAGGACAGTTTTGATTGCGACTGTGGTGAGCTTGAGCCACCTGATCACTGAGAGGAACAATAGTGCAATATCAACGGCCACACCCAAAATTCTGTACCTGGCCTATCTAGCTCATTGATGGCATTAAACAAAATCTCCAGTAATATTTTATGGTGAAAATCGGCGAAGAAAAATGAAATGGTTTTGGATTTGTAATATTCCGAGTGTGTCCACTCTGCAGTAATGATCTGAAGCTGTGAAATTTATCTCCCATTTCAAGCTGTTCTGGCAGCCTAAAGTTATTCTGTTGAAGACTTAAATTTTAGCTGTATACATTTTTAAAAAAGAAAACGGAAAACCAAGATGCCTTTGAATCCAGTGAACCATGACAAATTACCGGTCCTATAGAGTGATTCAATTCCTCAGTTTTTCTCAGTGAAGGCTGTAAAACCGGGGTGCTGCTGCAGGCTTCTGTGACAGTTTGGCATTTGTTACTGCTGACTGTCTGCTTTTTAGCACATGTAAAAAGGAAGTTTTAAAAAATTTGAGACAAATCTCCAGAAGATTTTAAACCCTGACATTACCACAATCATAAAAATTTCTCTGCTGGAGAAGATGGCTGAGAAGTTTGAGAGCCTCATGAAAATCCATGGCTTTGATCTGGGCCCTCGTTACATGGACCTGAACCCTGTGGGGTATGGTGGCAATGGTCTGGTGTTCTCTGCTGTGGACACAGACTGTGATAAAAGGGTGGCTGTGAAGAAGATTATCCTCAGTGATTCCCAGAGCGTGAAACACGCCCTGCGCGAGATCAAGATCATCCGACGCTTGGATCATGACAATGTTGTGAAGGTCTTCGAGACCCTGGGCCCCAGTGGCAGGCAGTTGACTGAGGATGTCGGCTCGCTCACCGAGGTCAACTCAGTCTACATTGTTCAAGAGTACATGGAGACGGACCTGTGCAAGGTGCTGGAGAGGGGCCCCTTCTCGGAGGGCCACGCCCGCCTTTTCATGTACCAACTGCTCCGTGGCCTCAAATATGTCCATTCAGCCAATGTCCTGCACAGGGACCTCAAACCTGCGAACCTCTTCGTCAATACAGAGGACCTGGTGCTGAAGATTGGAGACTTTGGCCTTGCCCGCATCATGGACCCGCACTACTCCCATAAAGTAAGGTTATATAGAGTTTGATTATGTTAACTTTTAAAATTTTTTGGATTATTTTTAAACTTTAGAATTTAGGCATAGTTTTTTTTTTATCATGCCCATTGTGTTTCATGTGAATGGTAATTAAACTTTAGACCAAGGTTTGTTGGGAAATCGTGCTTGTTTGGACTTGCTTGAGGTAGTACGGAACTGGCAGAAAATCTTCAAGGGCTGCTATCATGCCAGACTGTGTTATGCAGAAGTCTGTTTTTAATTATGTAGAATGGAACTTGGAAACTGCAAAGATGGGCTCTGTGTGCAAAACAGGAGGAAACAGAGAAAACCGCTGTAATTCTGGAGCTTTCTATCCACAGGGATGTAGGATGTAGTTCCTGCTGGAGGAAGGAGTTGTTTGTTTTGTGGGCTGCAGCATCCTGGTACTGTAGTAATCATGGCGTAGTTCTGTCTCAGGCCCTGCTTTGTAGTCGTCACAGGAAAAACTTAAAAGTTGCATGGGGTTTGGTTCTTGCTGCTGTACCCTTATTTTTTTTTTCTTGGCAAGATCGTCCTGTATCCGGATTTAGTCCTTTAAGGTGCATTTGACAGCTTTTTTGGGAAAGAGAAAATGGCCAAGGGCCTTCAAAACTAGGTCACTGGTGTTTTTGGGTGCTGTCCTGTTTCCACAAACCAGGAGATTTTTGTCTCGGAGACCATAGTTTAGCAGTCTGTGGTCACGCGTGTCTTGAACTGGTGATCATTCTGTAGGGTTAGAGCTCTCGTCCCTTCCCATCTCTGAGACTACCACAAAAGCTGCTAGTTGCTGAATGGTGTCGCATACCATAAATGGTAAAACTGTTGCTCTGCTCTTCCTTTAAAGTACAGTTGGTTATGATTTAGTTGTTCCATTGTTTTAAGTGCAGTTGTGGCAGGTATGGTCTTTCCTTGGAGAATAATTGTATTAGAGCTTTGAAAGACATGAAATAGCCCTGCTCTCTTTTGTGACTTCCTCAAAAGGTTTTGCAGTTTTACTAGTCTATGAAGTGGTCCAAGCTGGAATTTCAGTGTGCAGTGAGACGGACTGAATTTTGCATACTCATTTATTAGCTCCCATGTCTTTCCAGAAGCAGGACACTTTATTCAGTTTCTTTAAGATTTCCAAATCTTTCCTCTAAAATTTTACAATGTGCAAAGTCTGACTTTGCAACCATTGAGAATGCAGATTCAGTTGAGTGGGCTTAGGTTATGGTAGATGTTGGACAGAAAACGGATGGTCTTGTGCTTTAGTTCAAGCTGGGAATGTTGCTCCTGTTGTTTATGATGGAGCCTGTAAGACATTTCTGTAAATTTCCTAAACTAGCAAATCGGAGGAACTGCTTGCATGGGAAAAGACTTCTTCTCTTTTTCTGGAGTGGACAGAGGTAGACTGTATTCTGGCAGGAATTGACAACTACATTTACAGGTTTTAAGATTCACATCTTGGAAGGGCTCAACATGAGGTCTGTAATGATGATCAGCAGATGTACCAGGGGCTTGGTGTGAGAGCACATACATCGAGTAGTAAGGTCAGTCTGTGGGAGGAGAGTAGTGTATGCTGAGAGCAAATCTTCTTTAGCCCCCTAGGTGCTAGAATGTTGGTACAAGTTTGACTAGACTAGATGCAGTGATGGGGCCGAGCTAACCATCAGCTCTCAGCTCCCATGGGGCCATACAAGATCAGATGTTAAAGTTTTCCTTCTGCTGTGCCGATCAGGATCTGACACTCTCAGCTATCGGTGCCACTAAATCAAGTGTTGACGGTGGCAGTCTGTAGAGCTGAGCAGCATGCTGTTTAAATGGCTCAGTTTCTAAATAAAGATGGGCCGTTCGCTGCTGCCCTTCTCACTGGCAGTCATTCAAGAATGTTCTCTCATTATTATTGATGGGTTAGTTGATGTGCTAATGCCTGGTTTACAAGTGCGCATTTGAGTCTGGTGATCTTTGGAAACCGGTTCTTATGGAACATTTACTTTAAAGATGGGGCTAACCTTTGTTTACATTCGGAAAAAGTGTCATTGAACTCTCTCTGGTCCTTCATCGGCAGTACACTGTCAGAGGCTTTAAAGTTTATGATTAACTCTTTTCCCCGTAATGACTACATATGACACCGGAGGGAATTGATGGGGAAAAGAGTTAAAGTTTTTATGCAGTTGTTTGATTTGTCACTACTGCCTTGTAGCTCCATACAAGTCATAACATATCTCTCGCATTTGAAAATGTGTTGTGCAATTATTTGGATTCCTATGCATACTCGGAATGTCCAGATCTGATCCATGGATCAGATGTCTGTGTGCCTCTGTGGCACCGTATCTGAGACGAGTGCGGTCCAGAGCCGATCCGTCCTGGTTCTACAAAGTGTTGCCCAGTGGTTTCTATTTTTTTGTATATTGTCGAAATCATTGCCTCCTATATAATTTTGAGTGTTATACAGTATTTCCGATCCAATATTCTTGATTCCAATAAAGAGTACAGTTCGTAGTCATGAATTGTATGACTAGAGCCCCATGATTTCTGCAAAGTGGAAATTCAATTTTAATTTCCAAAATAAAGAAATTTAATTTTGGAAAAAATTGAACTGATTTGATGGGGATCTATCTAACTTTTTTCGGCTTTATTTTAACAGGACAGCGTTGAGAGCCCGGATGAATGGGGAGTGAGAGAGAGGGGTTGCGTGCTATAATATTCAGTGGCCGCAATTGAACCAGTGATGTCACTGTTCATAATGAGCATGTGGATACTGTTGTACAGGCTGTGTCAAAGATGCCAGATAATTCATGAATTAAATCACATTTACAGTTACTGTAGTCTGGTCTTTTACATCTGTAATTTGAAGGAAAATATCATCTAGCCATTCTGTCATTAATCGGTAAAATATGTTGAGAAAGATATTTTGGCCTCATGGCATAGCTCTACTTTACAGTTTGGACCATCAGATAATGGTACATTTGGAAACCAGAAATTAAAGAACACAGCGAGCCATATCGCTATTTGGGCCTCTGCATTCGCAAGCAAAATTTTTGGCCCAAAAACTGGCAGCACACATTGCCTTTTAATAACTTTGGCTTGATTATGTGCGTATAAATATTTTGAGCTGCTTTTTACCCTCGGCCCCACTTCAGGCCGAAGGGTATTGTCATCAGTTCGTCGTCTGTCTGTCTGTCCATGTGTGCGCCGTCAGGCCGAGGGTGTTCAAACGCGGGCGTTTCTGGTTGATTCTGGTCTGATAAATGAGAAAAATTTTGCCTCAGATTATACAACCCCAATTACGAAATAGTTGGGACGAAGTGTAAATTGTGGATAAAATCAAAATGCAATGACTTTCAGATCACATGAGCCAATATGTTATTTACAATAGAACATGGATAACTGAGACATTTTACATTTTTATCCACAAAATAAAATTTTATTCATTATTTTCTGGCTGCAACAGGTCTCAAAAGTTGCGACACAGGCAAAAAAGGGCTGAAAAAGCTATTAAGAGAATCAGCTGAAAGAACATTTAGCAAGTAATTAAGTTAACTGGTATCAGGTGTGTAACATGATTGGCTATAAAAGGGATGTCTTGGAAAGGCTGAGTCTCTCAGAAGTAAAGATGGCCAGAGGCTCTCCAACCTGTGAAGGGTTGTGTAAAAAAAATTGTGGAGTACTTTAAAAACAAGGTTCCTCAATGTCGAATTGCAAAGGCTTTGAAGGTCTCATCAACAGTGCATAACATTAAAAGATTCAGAGAAACTGGAAAAATCTGCGTAAGGGATAAGGCCGAAGACCTTTACTGGAAGCCCGTGATCTTCGGGGCCTCAGACGCCACTGCATCACTCACCGGCATGATTCTGTCATTGGCATTACTAAATGGGCCCAGGAATACTTCAAGAAACCACTGTCTGTAAACAGTCTGCCGTGTCATCCACAGATGTCACCTAAAACTCCTTCATGCAAAAAGGAAGCCATTGTTGAGCATGATCCAGAAGCGCCACCGTGTTCTGTGGGCCAAGGCTCATTTAAAATGGACTGTAGCAAAGTGTCCTGTGGTCAGAGGAGTTCAAATTTGACATTCTTGTTGGAAATCTTGGTTGTTGTGTCCTCCGGGCTAAAGAGGAGAAAGACCACCCCTCCTGTTATCAGCGTTCAGTTCAAAAGCCAGCATCTCTGATGGTATGGGGATGCATTAGTGCATATGGTGTGGGACACTTGCATGTTTTAAAAAGCACCATGAATGCTGAAAGGTGTATAAAGTTTTTAGAGCAACATGCTCCCCTCCAGACGACGTCTATTTGAAGGAAGGCCTTGTGTATTTCAGCAGGACAATGCAAAACCACATACAGCAGCTATTACAACAGCATGGCTTCATAGTAGAAGAGTACTTGCGCTGAACTGTCCTGCCTGCAGTGCTGATCTTTTCCCGATTGAGAACATTTGGCGCATAATTAAACGAAGAGTCCGTCAAAAAGACCCAAAACTCTCCAACAGCCGCAAGCCTGTATTAAACAAGTGAGATCAAATTCCAATGGCTAAACTCAAGAAACTAGTCTCCTCCATGCCCAGACGTCACCACTCTGTGTTAAAAAGAAGAGGAGATGCTACACCATGGTAAACAAACCCCTGTCCCAACTTTGAGACCTGTAGCAGCCATTGAATTTGAAATGAGCTCATTTTGTGGATAAAATGGTAAAATTTCTCAGTTTCAACATTTGCCATGTTATCTCTGCTCTATTGTGAATAAAATGCTGGCTGGCTAAATACTGGCTAAAATACGGTCAATGCATTTTGATTTTATTTACACTTTGTCCCAACTATTTCAGAATTGGGGTTGTAAGTGGTAGATCGAGGAAATTGAAGGGATGGCTTCACCAATCCCATTTTCCAAAAAAATGCAGTCTGGTAGAGAGCTGTTGCAACAAGTGTTTGTTCCAGTGAGTCAGAACTTTGTCATCAACAGTCTGTTTCTGACTGGTGTGAAAACAGTTTGCCTTAGTTATTAAACCAGAAGGAAGTTGAATACCGCATTCATCTGAGGCCTTATTTTCTTTTTTGTACCCAACTGCGGAGTGCAAGTCACTTTCATACAAGAGCAACACAGAGCGTGGCATATGCCCCCGCCTGTATGTTGATCTGTGGCAGCCATATTAGATATCGCACGACGCTGGTTTTCGAAAGGAACCTTCCTCTACCCACTCCCAATACGCCATTAAGAAATGGCATCAATCCGACAAGGGATTCTATAGTTATCCCACGGAAACGAAAAATTTACGGACGATGGACGGACGGACATGGTGTCGACATAATGCCCCCTATACTCTTTGGAGAGCGGGGGCATAAAAATTTTAGGTTTCCACATTTGCTACAAGTTTGTCTAAAGTTTCTACTGATAATTAGAGATGCCAATTTCGAACCTCTGAAACAGTTTTGAAACCTTTGAAACGACCACTATTTCGAAATGTTCCGAATTCTTTCGAAACCAGATTTATTTCAGTAGGGAACAGCCTAGTGGCAAAAACTTTAACTGCAGCTATTAAAATGTTTTGAAGTAAAACAAGCCACCATTGCCGGGGCGGGGCAGGAAAAACGTCTACTAGTCATGTGACAAAAGTTCTGAATCAGAGTCGAAAACGTGTCAAACCCGGAAGTTTCGAACGTGTTTGGAAACGGTTCGAATCTGCGAGTCGAAATTGCCTTCACTACTGATAATAGATTGGGTCCCAAAGCCATTTATACATACTGCCTTGTGTGTTCAGCAGAAATGCCTGTATTCAGTGTGTTGTTATTGAACATACTACTTCTGGTTAGTACATTTTACTCTGACCAGTTTGGGCTTATTCCATGTGAAATCAACAAATTCCCAGTTCACCAAAACAGATTTTCTTCCAGCTCTCAAAAGGATGTCCTTGTTCCCAATAACATGAATACAGAAAAATTTTGGCCTCAGTTTTTAATACTTTTTGGGATATTGGTCCTTTAACTTTTGTTATGGTTAGTCTTTTCATTAATGAACATTTCCAGAGTCCTTTGATTTCTCATGGAATGACGTTTAGTACTTCTGAGTAATCTGATGTTTGCCATGGAATTGCACTGGCTTTTAATGGTGCCTACCAGCTCATAACTTTTTTTTTTAGATTTAATTTTGGAATTTTTAAGTTACATTTTGCTGACATTTAATTAAATGCGTTACATTTGGATTTTATTTCGCAAAAGGGGAATACTTAGGCACTGTTTTATGGGTCTTTTTTTCTATTAATATTTAGTTGTCAGCTGTCCTGGGTGTCTACCTGCCTGTGTACTATAGTCAGCTGGGATAGGCTCCAGCTCCTCCGCGACTCTGGTGAGGAATAAGCAGTATAGATAATAGATGGATGGATATTCATTAGTCTACAAGTGTTTTATAGATGCATGGTCATTTTGCCTGTGGTGATGCACCATTGTATATCAGTGTCACCAGTCAGTCTGAAATGGGCCTGTTGAATTTTTTTGAAATTCAAAATTAATTTGAATTCTTATCAAGTGAGCTCTCAAACACCCAAATACAACTATTTAATTTTAAAAAATGTTATCCAATTGAACTGAGGGTTATACTACACACGACCTCTGAAAGCTAAATGGCATTGGTGCATACGCAGTGTGCATTACTGTCTCTGATCTTGCTTCTGTACTTAACGTATATCTGTGGAATTAAATGCAATATCCATGGGGTGCAATGTCGAAGCCAAAGATCCTTATGATCAACTGGAGAAGGCGCACATAGCGGTGTTGTATTGGTCTGCATTGGTATTGATAAGTTATGTCCCAAAAAGTACTTGAACTATACATATGAAATCTTACTAATATTTTTATGATAATTTTTATTTGCTATGCAGTTAATGAAATGTTTGCTTGTATTTGTATTGTATTTGCTAATTGCTTGTATTGATAGCCAAATAATGGCATACTTTGTGCATAGTACTACAGCCTCTATTTCTCCATATTACAGGAACAATGTCAAAGCCAAGTTGTTGTCCTGGATGCTCATATGCGCAGAGATTCTTTGAGTAAAAGCAGCCTGAATGCTGGCAAAAATCTGAGTCCCTTATGTCGCTACACTTAATCTTCGCTGTAACCCACAGAGAGCACTCAGTGTTTTGGGTGACCATCGTCGGTGTCCTGTTTGCCAAACTGTTTTGCTTTTGAAGGCATATGTTGACCTTTGCCTGCTTCCAGGAGGATGGTTGCTTTGGCCAGACATGGCTGCTCACAAACTATCTTCTCAAAGTTGGCGTAAGCAAAATGGATGTCTGAAAAACTGAACAAAAATTTTGGGAGACTTTAAGTAGTAATTTGTTTTTGGAAAGAACCACTCAAGGATGGCTATAATAAACCACAATGTAAATGGGCAATTGCCACCAGGGGTGAAAAAAAAATTGGCTAATTGTTTTCAAGTTTTAGCCTGGGCTACTTTGCATTTGTCAGTTTGTTTTTTGCAGTGTTCCTTCGTTATGTAAATTTTTTTGAAATCGAATATTAAGGGTTTTTTTTTTTAATTTTTATTTATTTATTTATTTTTTTATTTTGAGCGAAATTGACTGGCCTAATCTGAAATGAGATGAATTATCCAGGCATGTCTGGTTTAGTTTGACCATGCTGACATGGGTAAACGCCCCAGCCTCTCCTCCCAGGCCTCCACAAGAATTTTCCCTGACACCACCCTCGCGTGGCCAAGCCTGCTTTTCGCTGTCTTGTCACTGCTTCTTCATTATCACGCCAAGCATCACTGGAGGTCATTTCAGTGACAAAAATAGCCAGGCAAACTCCCTCACCCCCTTAAAATTTTTTTTTTTTTTTTTTTTTTTTTCTTTTAATCAGGGTCACTTGTCTGAAGGACTGGTTACAAAGTGGTACAGGTCACCTCGCCTTTTGCTGTCCCCCAATAACTACACAAAGGCCATCGACATGTGGGCGGCGGGCTGCATCTTTGCAGAAATGCTGACTGGAAAAGCCCTTTTCGCAGGTATGCTCCAGAAAATACATGGCTAGACGCACAATAAACTTAATAGAAAACGAGTAGCTCAGGCCAACAGGAATGTTGAACGCACTGGCCTGTTGAGGTGAACCTTTAGAAAACCCAGAGTTATTTATAGAACATGAAAGTGATGCCACATTTAAAGGTTACACATGGTAATTTGTTAGTCTGCCAGCTGGATATCAGAGCTGAACCTTCAGGGTGGAAATAATTGGTTTGCATTTCCTATGTAGAAAAACGAGGAAAGCATCCGCCCGCCACCCATGTTAATTTAATTTTTCACTTTGATCCAGCGGCTTGTGTTCAACATCAGCGTGATCTTGCTCGCCTCTCCTGTGACTTAGGTGCCCATGAGCTGGAGCAGATGCAGCTCATTCTGGAATCCATCCCTGTCATTCACGAGGAGGACCGGCAGGAGCTGCAGAGCGTCATCCCTGTCTTCATCAGGAGCGACATGACTGAGCCACAGACCCCGCTGGCCAAGAGGCTGCATGGTCTCGGTTCTGAAGGTGAGAACCCTCCACTTGCCCTTTGTTCACCTAATGGAATATGCATGGGTTCAATGCCCTCAAGATGTTGGAAACTCGTAATATAGTTGCTTGCATCTCTCTTCTCAGCTTTGGATTTCCTCGGGCAAATCTTGACCTTCAACCCTATGGACCGCCTGACTGCGGAAGAGGCCTTGGCTCACCCTTACATGAGCGACTATTCCTTCCCTCTTGACGAACCCATCTCCACTCACCCATTCCACATTGAGGATGAGGTGGATGACATGTTGCTGATGGACCAGAGCCACAGCCAAGGTTATAACTGGGACAGGTGAGAAATTCCAGCGTGTGCAGTACTTGGATCATCTATTTAACGTTATAGTGATGAAATTGGTGGGTTGTTTATTATTTATTTTTTTGTTAATGTACATTTTCTTCCGCCGATGCATTAGGTACCATGACAGCCAGTTCTCAGACCAAGATTCGCACATCCTCAGCACCTGCGAGACCGATGAGGTCCAGCGTGATCCTCGAGCTGTGCTGGATGTGAGCGATGAAGTGGTGGGGCAGGTGGACCCCCGCAAATACCTGGATGGGGACCGCGAGAAGTTCCTCGATGACCTCGCCTTTGATTCCCGCTTCTCTTCGGAGGTCTCTTGGCAGCATGAAGACCACCACGAGAACAAGTACTGTGACCAGGAGTGCGGAAACACCTGCAACTATAAAACGGTCTCCTCCTCGTATCCAGATGACCTGGACTGGCATGACAGTGTCAGTCACTACTATGAGCCCAAGCTCATCATCAACCTGTCCAACTGGAAGGAGCAGAGCAAAGAGAAGATAGACAAAAAGAGCAAGTCCAAGTGTGAGAAGAACGGGCTGGTCAAGGCCCAGATGGCTCTTCAGGAAGCTTCCGGTCAGGACCCGCCTGAGAAGGACACAGTGATGGAGAAGAGCCGGAACTTTGACTTTGACTCCTTCATTGCCAGCACCATCAAGCTCAGCCTTCCACCAGAGCCCAGCAATGTGGGCCTCCTGAATGAGCTTAACACCTCCATCTCTCAGCCCGAGCCCCGGGGCTCCATGTCCAAGTCTGTGGGTCAGGAGAAGGAAGAGAAGTGCCTGGTGAACCTGGCCCAGCTGGAGGGCCGGGCACCCACCGTCTGGGAGAGCTTCGGCAATACCAGCATCTCTGCGGAGGAGCCCTGCCTGATAGACGAGGTTTGCTGGGACGTGAGGAAGGACGATCGGATGGAAAAGGAAGGCACTTACACCGGGTACCTGGACAAGCTTTTCAGCCAGAGGGAGGAGGTGCTGGAGCCAGAGGGCTGGGAAGCTAAGGAGAGGGAAGATGGCTTCCTGGCCAAGAATGGAGAGATAATGTTCAGCGTGCAGTTTGAGTCCCTCGCCCTCCCCACGTTTGACAGCCCCTCAGATTCACCCCTCAAGTCCATACAGGCCTCATTATCACCATCACCCTTAAGATGTTCTCCCCAAGTTGCCCATAAAACATACAGCAGCATTTTTAAACACCTGAATTGAATTCCAAGTTCTTTTTTTAAAATGGCTGTTATATTTTACTTGAATCATTTCATACTACTTTGGTTACTTTTTAATGACGTTTTATACCTATAACCCAATGAGGAGTTCATGAATTTGCAAAATGTTGGAAAAGTATTGACAATACTGGAAAATAAGTCCATATGAATTGGTCATGTCAGTAATGGCATCCTGTAATTTTACCAGTATTTTAGAATTCTGGTAAAATTGCAAGCCTGTTTATTCTGAAAGTCAATATTGCATAATACTTTTTTAGACAGGGGGTCTATCTAGGTGAACTGGATATTTCAACATGCTTTTTGTTGTAGATGTTGGTTGTTCACGATGGTCATGTGCACAGCCCATGTTCTAATTTGTAAAGTGTACTGCGGACTAAAATACTTGAGTAAGAAAAAATGCTGAGAAAGAAGTCGATAAAAGACAAGGTAAAGGGAAGAGGTGGAGGATGAGGTAATGCATGTGGTGAGGTGGTGAAGCGTGTGCAGTAAATGTAGGTTGGATGTGGGGTCACGGACAACACTGAGCTGTTTTTGTTTTTATTTTTTGTATGACTTAAATTTATTCCCCCCAGTTACCTCTTGGAGAGCATTTTGTACTGCACCATTTCTACACCGTGATGCCAATGGCTACCATTGAATGTGGCATTTTGTACACTTGTACTCTACCTCAAGGTAATACCCAGCTGTAAGTCACACTCATTGAGCCACGCCACTGCTTTACTGGCCTGTTCACCATGAATCTGTCCAGTGTGCAGTGGCAATTTACTTTCATTTTATTTTGCATTTGCAATGGTAAAGTGTTACAGATCATCACTATTTATTTTTAGCTGATGTGAGGTTATTTATTTTTACAAGTGCATGTGATCTCAGTATGACACTTTGTAAATTTGAGGCATTCTAACTGGCTTCAACTTATGATGTATGATGATTTTCAATGGTGGAATGCAGCAGTAAATATCTACTTGCATTGAATATGTCTTTCCTGAAGGAAGTAACATTTTGCTGTTGGTGCTTTTCTTTGAAAAGACATTCGCTCATTCTGGAGTTAAATATGCACCTAAAAGTCTTAATTTTTATAATTGTAAAAGGTACCATTTAAAATTGTATACAGGAAGAAGACATGGAAGGTACAGTAGAGTAGAATATGAAGTCTGTATTGTAAGTTAGTTTATTTTAATTTCATTTACCAAAATCCAAAACATCTTTCCAAAAGAGCATGATTAAATTAGGGTTATAGAATAGCATGTAGCTAGAAGTCGTAAGAGAAATTGTTTTGAATTTTAGCCTAAATGCTGGAACTTCATTTTCTGTATCATTGGTTTCCCTCCGTTATAATAAAAATGAAATGGCCAGCAAATATGCAAAACTTTGTTTCTTTTTTCATTTTGAAGTCCCTGTTCGAAAGCTTCCTGTTTTGGCTTATACAGTGGATTCGTTTAACTTATTTCACTTATGCCACGTTATTTTATTAAGGGCGGTAGAAATTCTCGTGTGTGTGTGTGTGTGTGTGTGTGTGTGAGATTATTTTATATATATAGCATTTAAGGTGTGAGTGTGTGTATGTATATATAAAATATAGCAGTAAATGTCCTCTGTCACCAGTTGCACAGCCAATGATGATGATGTATTACAATTCATTTCAAAATCTTTCCCCTCTGAATATCACATGGAGAAGTAACCAACCAGGGGAAAAAAGAACTGATCAACTTCACAGCCAAGCTGTCAGTCATTTTCATTATTCTGTGTGGTCACTCCCCCTTGTGATGTCAGGAAGGGGAGATTTTGACCTGGCTCATTATGGCTAATGAGCTGTGCACCTGGTAGCATTATAGGGGACCTTCTAATTTTACTTAACATTCAAACTTGGATTCAAACTTTCATTTAATTGTGATACATTTATGTATTTAAGACTGCCTTAATATCAGTATCAAGTCTTTCAAATGTAAATCAGGGGGGAAAAAATGACCAAATTGACAAGACTGGTGTGTGTGTGTGGTGTTCAGACAAAGATTCTTAACTCTGTAGACTATAAGTGCTACTTTGTTTGTCTATTCCTTGCCCTATTCCCGTATGCTTTCGCTGAGAGCAAAAACACTTAATTGCCTACTTTTGCTCATATAAATTAGAAACTTGTTTAGTTGCTTTACCTAAAATGCTTAGAGGAGACAGCACCTCAGCCAAGTATATTTCAGCAGAAAGTAGAATACTTAAAGCGTCTAAAACGCATAGTTTAATAAATTTTAATTTGGTAATGATCCAGTGTGACGCATTTTTAAACCAGCGGGTCTTCAAACCTGTTTCATACCAGGAGGCAGACATTTAGGGGAATCTTCTGATTTTGAATTTGATCTTCTGAAACCTCACCTTTTAAAAATGCTTAATAACCTTAACCTCTCGTAGTTTTCATTTCCCGATTAGCCACAGTTGCTCAAACTAATTTGTAAAAACTGACAGTCTAATTTACTTTTGATAATTTTGTGGTGCAATGCATAACAATGCTATGAGGCTTCTTCTGCGCATATATGACAACGTAAAATATCAATATGTCTTCATAATTTCAGTGCTCGTAAGCTGCACAGATTTGCGGGAATTAGTTTGCGAGGCTGCGAGAATCCATTCCTTATTGTGATTGTTGTCACATCTAAAGGGCGCTGTAAGGTTGCAGAGCTGTGTAACAGTCCCAAGGACTGTGAAAATGAATGTGCAAAGTCAGTGAAAGTTTTGGATTTACAATGGCATATCAATTAATGTAGGCAATGGGAATTCAACGAAGGTCGGAGGATACTATGGATTTGGCCTCGTCACGCGTCCGCGTCAGCTGAGATTTTCTTGTGAACGCTCTACAGCCCACATAAGTGCACCAATTCTATTCAAATTATGCAGGCACATGTATTATGGTAAGTTCACGACACCTATTGATTTTGGGTACTCTGGGACCATCTAGGCCCAACTGGGGGGCCTTCGGGGGATACATGTGCTCGGTTGCCGAGTGCTCTAGTTATAGGTGATGTATTGGTCTTGCTCCCTCAGTCGATAAATTATTTGATTGTTAATCAGGCCAGCTTAAATAAAAACAGCTTGCGGGCAGCCCAGCCGTAAAGTGTGAGCTTACTGAAGGCCCTTTGAACGACTCCATGGCCCAGATGAAAGAGAACAACTGATGGCACGTCAGAGAATACCTGACGCGCAAGCACCGCGGCACTGGCGTTGGATTGGATGCTGCGTTCGAAATACACACTCACCCACTATATAAGGCACTGTATAGTGAATGTTCTACATTGAAAACAATAAAGGGCGTGAGTGAGCGAGTGGACAACTGTGCATTCCGAACACAGTCTTGGATTTCCCAAGTAAAAATTTCTGCCCCCTGGTATTGATGCCAATTTGAAGACTTTCTGGTTTAAAAATGTATTGCACTTGATCATTAACAAATTAAAATTTATAAAAATATAAATTTGAGACACTTCAAGAATTCTACTTTCAGCTGAAATATACTTTGACGAGGTGCTGTCTCCTTTAAATCGCATACACGTTCAATGGGTGTTTGCATACATAAACCCGTCTTCAATATGTAGCATCTTCTAATTTGACTGCCAATTATCTGGAAAATCCTCCTTGTTGTTTTTCTACGTTAACCATTGGATGAATGTTATTAGACTACCTTGGTAGAAAAAAACCTACCACCACTGCCGTTACAATCTATCAAACTGTGGTTGGACACCATGATGGCCTGATGATCTGCCTCTGTCTGTGGGACCACAGGTTTCATATGAGTAGACAAATGGAATGCATTTGTTCTTCCGAAGTATTTGAAGGCATATTTTTGAAAAAATGGGGAAATGGATTTGTCCATTGATCATCCTCGAAATCAGCATTCCTAAAAATCTGTCACAGTTTGCAATGGATGGAGACTCATAGGCCTGCCTTAGCCTCGTACTTCCTCATTTCTGTTTCTCAGAGGATTATTGAAATGTTTGTGGGGGGGGGGTGCGCTGTTTGATTGGGAATTGCCACACAGTAATGCCACATGAGTTGGTCCACTTGCTGAGATGGCAGTCAGCCCATGAAGGACTTAATATTTCTTTGGAATCCACTCGCCACACCATGGGAGAATGCGGACAGCTGTCAAAACGGAATACTCTGTCCTTGTTGACTGGTATAAGCCGTTCTATCACACCTGTTCTGCCACGAGTGCATTCATTCACAACCATAAGTACCCCTTTCATCAGATAGGAATGGACTTGGATATTTCACCCTCTACAGTGTGTAACACCATTTGAAGATCCAACGAATCTTAAGGAATTTCTGGTCTTGTGGGCAAGGGCCCAAGCCCAGCTGAATACCCATGATTACTCAGATGGCACTGCATCACAAACCACCATTTATCTTTAAGTGATATTACCATATGAGATCAGGACACCAGCTATAAATATAACCAGTCGATTGAACGGGCTTATCGTCTGTCATCAGCGCCATAGATGCAGGATATCAGGGCACTGCTGTGCTTGCTAGCAGGGGTGGGTCGTTTTCGTCCTTTTCTCGTGTTGATAAGTTTACAGGAAGCTGAAATTGAATAAAATGACTGATGTACGATTCATATTAGTCTGAAAGTCGCTCCAATTATCTGTGGCGCTGATAACAGCTGATAATGCCCATTTAAATCAACTGATGATAAACATTCAAAATGGGTGCTCAAGATTATTTTGGGAATTCTTTTTCAAGTGCTACAATTGGTTGCTACAACCAAAAAAATCTGTTAGAACTTTACTGTGTAAAGAGAAGCCTAATGCTAACTGTCCAGAAGTGCTGTCAGTCTCTCAGGGCTCAGAGACATCTACAATGGATCACCATTCAGTACTGTGGTCAGTAAATTCAATATATCCAATCTTTTTGGAAGAAATAAACACTGTGTGCTCTAGACCAAGGAAGAAAAGGACCATCCAGACTGTTAACAGCCAAAATACTCTAATTTTGTAGGAATATTATGCTGCCTTCAAGAGGGCATCTTTATTAGGGACTCTCAATCATGCTTCAAAAAGACAACACTACATTCTGCATGCATTACGAAGTCATGGTTGTGTAAGAGGAAGGTGCGGGTGCTGGCCTGGCCTGGCCTGCCTACCGTCTCGACTTTTCCTTAGAAGAGAATGTGTGGTACATTTTGGAATGCAAAATGCGATAACAAAGGCTCTGTACTGTTGCCTACCCTTAGACTTGTTCATAGGAAGAAAGGGCCAAAGAATGTGATGTGTTTGATTGTGCAGCGCAGAACACTTCCTGAAATGCTAATCAAAAATGGGTTTGAGTCTGTCATTTGGACATGAACGCAGACTTCATGAGGACCTGGAATAAAACATTTAGAGATATCTACAGTATACTTGTCTCATTTCAAGCTTTCATGATGGCTGATAATGGTTTCATTGATTCATTCATTCTTTCAAAAAAAAAAAAAAAACAATCAGAAATAGGTTTTCCTGTGCTGATCAGATAAAACCTTCATTGTTACCAATTCTCAAAAGATTCAGTTTCCCCTCCTTGTAAAAGACTTCCAGTATAGTAGATTACCACCACATTAGCAGTGAAATCCTTTCCTAAAGGTAACACGGATTGTACTGCAAATCATACAGTATCTACTGCAACCATAAAACTCAGTCAGAAATCAGTTTAGATTCTGATAGGTCACCCTGTCCTAAATCAGTAACATTGCAATTTAAGTCAGATGTCAGGCTGAGATATTCCCACTCTCTAGTCTCCAAATAACATTAGTTATTCTTCGTTTATGATTTGAGATTGCTAACATGTCAGCAGCAATTATAGTACAGTCATTAGAGCTTTTGGTTCATGAAGATATTTTCAGCACCATTCATTCCCCAGAGAAAGCTTGACAGACATTTTTAGCTGCGACCAAGCAGCTCTATGAACGCTTCTCTCTGTCTGTCTGTCCGTCCGTCTGTGACACCTTTTTGACCATGTTCCTGTTGTCGTATCATCATGAAATTTTCAGGAGTTATTGACCTTCACCAAAGTGATGTTCATGCACAAGGTCGAGATCAAAGGTCAAAGTTCAAGTTCACAGAGGTCACGACCTTGTTTGCGGGTTTTCGCGCTGAAACTCCAGTTAGAATTCATGGATCGCTATGAAATTTTGGAAATAGCTTTTAGGCATGGAGGAGGTGTTCCCTATTGTTTTTCAAGGTCATCCGTCAAATCCCAAGGTCACTCAGGTAAAAAAAAGTGTCAATTTTGCCCGATTTGACGGTTTTCGCACCATAACTCAAGTTTAATTCAATGAATGGCTATGACTCCTTAGAACAAGTTTCTTGGTATAGAGGAGGGGTATTCTATTGATTTTCAAGGTCATCTGTCGAATCCCGAGGTCACACCGGTCAAAAAAGTGTCGATTTTGCCCCGATTTCACAGTTTTCGCACCATAACTCGAGTTTAACTTGATGGATGGCTATTGTTGGTAAATTAATAAAAAACCAAGAACGTTGTCCCGATGAAGAAGTAGACCCCAGTGTTCGTGGCAAAAGCAGGAAAGAGTTTATTTCACAGCCGGCCGTGGGAACAACAGCGTGATGCAAAGATCTAAAATTCCTTCATTTTGTAATAAACTTTATACATGTTAAAGTACAGACATTTGCATATGATTTCTTTAATGTTCTCAGAAGTTGTTGCTGATAGGTTCCAGGGTTTACACATTGATAAAAAGCAATACTCTACAATTGGGCCTCTCCTGAACCACCCAACTTAATTGGTTCAATAGATTCCCAACCCCTGGAAGTGAGCTCCATATGTGGGCATACGGAACCTCCAACTAAGAGGTGCTAGTGCCTATTGTCCTGTCGGAACTGAAGACAAATGGAGATCCCAGCTGGAAGTCACAAATAGGCGATATGTCCTGCCGGACCTGACGGCTTCTCTTTATCTCCTAATTCGCATTCATTACCCATTGATCAAACCGTCTGGCTCCCCATATTGCTAACACCTAAAAAAATCCTGTTTCCCAACACTATTAAATCTTACAACAAGCTTCTTGGTACAGAGGAAGGGTCCCCTATTCATTTTCAAGGTCATTTGCCAATTTCGAGGTCACACTTGTACAAGAAACCACTAGTCGTGGACACTAGCCCATGTGACGGATGCTAGGCCAGGTCGCAGCTATTAGATCCCTCTGATCTACTTGTTAATATTAATGGGTGACCAATCCGAAAACCTAAGCCAAAGGTTAGTCTTCGTGTGTTATTCAGTACTCTTGCCTACACTTTTTTCTTAAAGATGGGGCTGTGTATCTAGAAGTGGATTCCAAAATGTGTCTAGTCAATATTTTAGGGAGATTTTTTTTCCCTCAAAATCCTATTGCTTATCCAATAAATGCAATAAATTGATTACCACTGCATAAAACTTTGTGGCAGGATATTGGCAGACCAAACATATTCATTCTGCACTTTCCACAGCTGGGCTTCTGGCAGAGACATGGTTGTTCATCTGTGTGTTTGGTGTACAGTCAGTGCCAGGAAGAACCTATGCCCTGTCATGCTGCCGAGAAATTAGTCATAGAATGGATTGCACAGTTATGTCTCATAATTCCACTGTGACAGACAAGTGCTGGCAATGTTCTGTGAGCTGCTAAAGATAATCATGGTGCCCTTTTCATTTTTACGCCTACATACCCCCTCTGAGAACAGAGAGCCAAGGTGATTAATTACATGTCAGAGAAACTTTGTTCAGTTGTGCGTGGACATGCCTAACACCTAATCTATTGTGCTCCCCAAGCACGCGTCACCTAATGACTGCCAAACAAGAATAGCAAGTATTTGTAGCCAGTATGAAAATTGTCAAATTGTTTCAGGGCAGTCGCTCATTTTTAATGTGGTTGCAATGTAAGTGCACCGACCAGCTCATCACATCGCGAGATTTAGAGCCTGCCACATAAAGAATAGAGCCCAGGAGCACAACCAGTATGATGCCACACGTCCTTCTTTCAAATGTTCTTCAGTTCTAGGTTACAAGCTGTTGCTGAAAACTGGAGAGAATGTGCCATACACACATACTATACTGCAGCACAACCTTAACAATTGGGGTTGTAGTTCTCAGACTGTGTTTGAGACTTTTACCAGCATTATCTAACGCAGTCAACTTAAAATGGTTTGTCAGGTTGAGTCTGTGATTTTCTGAAAGTTTCCCTCCATATCCAATGAAGCTCTGATGTTCCAGGTCCCTGGTTCTCCATTCCACGAGATGGCACCCCTAAGCTGCATTTTCCTATTCTTAGAAATATTGTCCAAATAACAGTGGGTGAGCACGGTGTCGCAGTGGTTAGCGCCACTGCTGCCTCACAGCAAGAAGGTTGCGGGTTTGAATCCGGCCCGGGGCCTTTCTGTGCTGAGTTTGCACGGTCTCTCTGTGTTCGCGAGAGTACTCCGATTTCCTCCCACAGTCCAAAGACACGCATATTTCGCTATTTTGGAGATGCTAAATTGCCCATAGGTGTGCGAATGGTGGATGCTTTTTGCGATGAGTTGGTGTGCTCTCCAGGGTGGGTCCCTGCCTTTCGCCCAGAGTCAGCCGGGACAGGCTCCAGCCCCCCTGCGACCCTAGAGAGGAAGCCGCGGTTTAAAGAATGGATGGATGGATAACAGTTCCCTACAGCAGATGAGGAACCTAAAACCAGCCAACAGATCTTGGACAAAAAGGCGTAGGTACCATCCTTTCAATCATCATTGTTTCTGTATGCGTCACAACCCTCCTGTGAAAGCCTTTTGTCTTCATACTCGGCAACTCCTGCATGTTCTAGAAGTATGTCTCCTTTCATTGGTTTTTGTCCTGCATGATTCCCTCACCCCAGCTGCGTCTTGTTTGAAGGTTATTTACTGATAGGCTCTTTTCCATGTATTTAAACCCCCTGCATTGAGTTGCAAGTAGCTGGATTATAAGCTGCTATTTGTGCATTGAATCGGTCTGTATTCCTAGTAAAATCTCTTCATCTTTATTAAGTGTAATGTAACCTTTAATGACCGCAATCATAGATGGTTTCCTTATGACTCAGTTAACTTGAACCAGCTTCCAAGTCTACTCAGGGTCCAGGATTGGGACTGCATTCTTGTCAACCCTTCCAGGTCTGTTCCCTTGTCCAGTTTGTTAGGAACAAGCTCCCCATCCTTGTATGGTCATCAGGATTGGAACTAAGCTCCCCTCAAGCTACTCCGTCCTCCCGTGGGACAGTTAGGCCTTGGAGTCGTGTGCACTTCGCCTTGCTGTATCCTGGAAGCCACTGGCTGTCGACTGGCAGCCCAGTTTCACTCATCACATCAGTGCTGAACTGTGCTCTCTTCCTCTGGGATTTCGTACCCAAACATTACCATACCACTGTCAATAAAGCTACCTATTGGATAGTGTTCTGTCTAAGCATTTGATTACTGGTCTGGAATATAACAGTATTCTGTTGACAGAAAAAAGTTAAAGGATGCCTGCAAAATTGTAATAGCCCAGACAGGTACAATCCAAACAGGTCCACTGCAGCTCAAAGGCCATTTTATCCCTGCAGGCAGAAATTGGAGTGAGTCTCAGAGCCATGCCTGGCGTATCTGCCGCGTACTGCCCCGTGCCACAGTGTACTGACCTGCTGGCTGCTCTCAAAGTGCAAGCAGGGGTCAAACGACAGACGCAAACTAAAAATGGCCTGGCAGCATTTACTGCAATCTTGAGCTTATAGGATCACAGATCTCCATTACTGCTCAGTCCATCCTCAATATCACTGGAAGCATAATAATCTATAACTACGCTGCATCACTGTTAGAGTATGAACTGAATATGCTCTCTGTTACTTGGTAATGACATTTTTTTTTACATCAGAGATATATGAGCCTTTTTTTGTGGGGAGCGACAGGACACAAGCCTTGCCCGAAGTGTTTACATAACCAGTTTCAGAGGTTCAGTTGTTTGCATACAAGACTAATATTTCAAAAAACAAATTAAAAACATGCATGTACCAGTTTCATTTAAGTGAATGCTCTCTCAAATAGGCCACAGAAGAAAACATTCATCCCCACCATCTGCTTAATTGTCTTTTTCCCACAGCATCCTGGAGCTATTTTTTCCCCTGGTGAATGGTGCCCATTGTAAGTGTTTTAGATTCTTATTGTAGGTGCACCACGTGTCCAATGTAGGCGCTTTAGACGATGAAAGATACAAAACCCAAAACCAGTGAAGTTGGCACGTTATGTAAATCGTAGATAAAAACAGAATACAATGATTTGCAAATCCTTTTCAACTTATATTCAATTGAATACACTGCAAAGACAAGATGTTTAATATTCAAACTGAGAAACTTCATTTTTTTTTGCAAATAATCATTAGCTTAGAATTTAAAGGCAGCAACACATTGCAAAAAGTTAGCACGGAGGCCTTTTTACCACTGTGTTACATTGCCTTTCCTTTTAACGACACTCAGTAAACATTTGGGAATTGAGGAGACCCATTTTTGAAGCTTATCAAGTGGAACTCTTTCCCATTCTTGCTTGATGTACAGCTTAAGTTGTTCAACAGTCCGGGGTCTCCTTTGTCGTATTTTACGCTTCATAATGCCCCACGCATTTTCAATGGGAGACAGGTCTGGACTACAGGCAGGCCAGTCTAGCACCCGCACTACGGAGCCATGCTGTTGTAACACATGCAGAATGTGGCTTGGCATTGTCTTGCTGAAATAAGCAGGGGCGTCCATGAAAAAGACGTTGCTTGGATGGCAACATATGTTGCTCCAAAACCTGTATGTACCTTTCAGCATTAATGTTGCCTTCACATATGTGTAAGTTGCCCATGCCTTGGGCACAATACACCCCCATACCATCACAGATGCTGGCTTTTGAACTTTGCGCCTATAATAGTCCGGATGGTTCTTTTCCTCTTTGGTCCGGAGGACACAACGTCCACAGTTTCCAAAAACAATTTGAAATGTGGACTCGTCAGACCACAGAACACTTTTTCACTTTGCATCAGTCCATCTTAGATGAGCTTGGGCCCAGCGAAGCCGGCGGCGCTTCTGGGTGCTGTTGATAAATTGCTTTCGCTTTGCATTGTAGAGTTTTAACTTGCACTTGCAGATGTAGCAACAAAATGTAGTAACTGACAGTGGTTTTCTGAAGTGTTCCTGAGCCCATGTGGTGATGTCCTTTACACACTGGTGTCAGTTTTTGATGCAGTACTGCCTGAGGGATCGAAGGTCACGGGCATTCAATGTTGGTTTTCGGCCTTGTCGTGCAGTGATTTCTTCAGATTCTCTGAACCTTTTGACGATATTAGGGACCGTAGATGATGAAATCCCTAAATTTCTTGCAATAGCTCGTTGAGGAATGTTGTTTTTATACTGTTCGACAATCAACTCACGCATTTGTTCACTAAGTGGTGACCCTCGCCCCATCCTTGTTTGTGAATGACTGAGCATTTCAGGGAAGCTGCTTTTATACCCAATCATGGCACCCACCTGTTCCCAATTAGCCCGTTCACCTGTGGGATGTTCCAAATAAGTGTTTGATGAGCATTCCTCAACTCTCTCAGTCTTTTTTGCCACTTGTGCCAGCTTTTTTGAAACATGTTGCAGGCATCAAATTACAAATGAGCTAATATTTGCAAAAAATTACAAAGTTTACCTGTTTACCTTACCTACATTAAGTAACTTGTCTTTGCAGTGTATTCAATTGAATATAGCTTGAAAAGGATTTGCAAATCATTGTATTCTGTTTTTATTTACGATTTACACAACGTGCCAACTTCACTGGTTTTGGGTTTTGTAGTTAAAACAGGCAGCAAAGCACCATTTGCAGCAGGATACATTGCATTGTGGGTTGTAACACATTCCTCAAGTTAGTATCATCAAAATTCTATGCAACTTGTGCCAAAGTAGCCCCCTCTATTAGGTCAGACCAAATCGGAGAGCCTTTCTTGCCCTTATACATGCATGAATCTGGGCTCCTAACACCCTGAATATCTCTCACACATCCTCTTCGGGAGGATCTGAGATGTCAGGAAGAGACATGAGTGAGGGAAGCAAGTCGATACATTAGCGTAATGACAAGCAGTCCGTGTGAGGAAAATGAGGAAACACGTTATTCGAGAAATGAGATGTCCTTGCCCCTGAAGCGTCACTTGAAGCGATGTCCATTTCTGATGATGGTGCAAAGTTGGATCAGCAGCCAGCATCTGTCTTTACAAATTGTTGTTACGTCTTTCAGCTGAAAGTTTGACAGAAAGGCCGTTCTCAGGTATCCTCGCTCATAGCGTCTCAGAGCTCCTTCCAAGCACCTGGGTCCTTGCTCCACACAACATAAATAAGAGTTTCGAGATGGCCTACAAGAAAACGGATCCTGAGCAACTTTCGGTTCACAGAGAGCAGAGAGCAAGGAAATGCCAAATAAGAGAATTGAGAAGTACCCCCTGTCACTGGCTCATGGTTTGTCTCTCCTTGGTAGGTTTCTGCCATTGCTGACTGGGACCATCCCAGAAGCCTTGCCATTTCGGAGAAGCGCTGACCGATATCTGGCTATAAGAATTTGATCTCACGCAGTGGCTCTAGTTGCATTCCTCTCATATCAAACACGCTAAGAGAAGCAACTGTTCGCTACGGCCTGCCGGCAAACCGTGACATGCATCACTGTTACCTGATAATCAATGTTATTTGCATCATCTGTGAATGGTTTTCACATTTTGGCTCAATGCTTTATAAACTTCAAACCTCTTTTGGTATGTAGTTATAGTTCATTAAATTATTGATAAAAATATGAATTAAATTCATGCTCTTAGAATCTCACAGATGTGCAGCGATGAAATGTAGCCTACCAAGTGAAATACCTTATGTGAATCGCAAACTTTGCGAGAATGATAAGGCAACACAGTTTCTCCATCACCAGTGCTAGAATAAAGCTTTCGTCCCTTAGTTTCTTAAATTTATAGCATTAACTTTCCCAGTGGAGTCTGGTTTGTCCCGTATCAAAGGTCCTCTGTCAATGATGACTCATTCACATTCCTGAACCGGTATATTTTGCATAATTAAGAATTTGTGTTAGTTTTACATAATGAGCGACCAGCCCCGATCCAGGGCACGTCTGAAAAAACTTGAATGTTTTATTGGTTGATCCTGTAACAAGGCAGCAGCACGAGCCGCTGACACAAACATTTTTCAAAGCTTCTAAAAACCAACAGAACAAGGCTTGGTCATTTGCGATCAAATTTTTCCACATCAATTTCATTTCACGTTATATCATCCTTTTTCTTACATTTTTGTACCATTGGACTTTTGCAGAAGTACGCAGAAAGAGCTTCTTAGCAGACTTGTTTTCCCAAGAGGGCAGTAGGGGACACGCTGATTTAGATGACACCCCACCCTCCTGTGGTGGCAGTGGAGGACCCTCCCTTACACAGCGCCTCGTCCAGAGTTAAGTAGTGCTCTCGGAATTACCTCATTCCCCTAAAATCCCCTGAAACCCTGGTCCTCAAATCATGGTCCTCGAAGTCCCAGAACTGCTCCCTTTATCAGGGAGTCTGGTGAAAGAGTGTCAGGCAAATCAGGGGCACTAAATGTTCATTTACTTACCTGGGATAAAAGAAAACCTGGACTGAGTTTGGGTTTTAGGTCCAGATTTGAAGATCCCGGCCCTAGAAGAACATCTTTGGCTCATAAGGCTGTTACGGGATATTTATGGTCCTGCACTGAAATATTAATGACAATAATCTTAGTCCCACACCAGCTCTGCAGTCCTACAAAGACTACAGTGGTTAAGTAACCTACTGCCCACTTAAACTACTTGCCATGAATTCGCAGGTCATGTTACAAAATTTAAAACAGCAGTTAGAAAACTGGAATCTACTTGCCAGAGATCCGTCACTGACTCTGCCAAACTTCTTGTCAGAAGAAACTTAATCTTGACCAAGAATAAGAAACATATACAGTAGCTTTTTTATAGATAGTGGGAAAAAAAATCAGGAGCACAAGTACAAACAAGTGTCTGTGTGTAGATGTGACTTCTGGAAGTGTTATAATTAATTGCAACTGTAATTTTATTTACATCAGTAGCTCACATACTGCACAGATCCAAGAACAATAACAAAGGAATAATAAACAAACCCAAACTAACAGCACAGACATTAAAGCAACGAAGTACAGAAGGCAACTGCTATTGGGTCTCCTACAGAGGGGATTTTTTTTTTCCATTCTATAAAACCTGCTACAGAGAACTTACAGTGACCAATCAGATTTCTCGAATTTCATTTACCAAGGTTAGGAGCGTAGCATTTACTTTCAGAAGGCCCAAAGTGCTATCCTTCAGACCAGGAACCAGTTCCTCAGAAGTGTCATAACAAGACTCATTTTCGAATGTAACTGATACAGAATAGATTTAAAAGGGCATATGATGCTCATAAATTGACGCACTCCCCCCCCCCATCCCACCACCCAGAGACTAAACTGAACACAACAGCTGCTGACAGCTTGAAGCCACAAAGCACAAAAGACAGGAAACAGAAACTGTCACACACACGAGAACTACATAAAGGGAAGTGCAGTATCAGTCAACCGTGTTAACTAACGCAGGTAAATACAGTCATTCAAACGGGCCATGGAGGCATACTGCTCTGTTGTAAAGGGATGGAGTGCATTTAAAAAGTGTAACTGCTTAGAGTAGTGATAGAAATGAGAAGGGAATAAGGTTGTCATTTAATTGTACACTCAAAATCTTAACTCAGAGGGAATCCCCAGGCTTTCAGTGTGGTGTGAACCGATTGCCCTTTGCGTAGTTGTAGCCAACGCCCACCTTGTTTGTGTGGTTCCACCCACAGACACCCAGTTCGGCTCCACCGGCTTCTGAGAAAAGAGTTTTATTTCTAGCCTCTGTGGACACTAAGCTATAATCGCGTCTGTATGAGTGGAATCACATTGATGCGAGTCCTGTTCGCTTGCACACTGCTCCACATGCACTGTGGGAACCACTCATACTACAACAAAAATGTTTGCATGCACATTTAAATTGATCCATCGAAAATGTAAGAGTTAACTAATTACTGAATGGATCCTGTCCATTTTATTCTCATTTAGCATATCACACATTGACCGCATATCAATAAATATCAAAAGTCTTCATTTATAACTTTTTTTTTACATTTTTTTTTCTTGTGTTGATCTGCTTTGTGTTTTGTTGTGCTTGTTAAACTAGTGAACTATGCTTTTTTGATTCTGCCCAAACAGTAATTTTGCTTAGGAAATGTACCCTGATGTTACTAAAGTGGAGTTAGGACTCTAGAGGCACTTCAGGACAGGGTAGATGTATGGCTTTGCATAGTAAAGCTTCCACTGAAGTCATCATTTTGCATTATGGTTTCTCAAGATGGTGGCATTTGAGGGACTGGATGAAGTTATTGGCCTTGCACAATATGCACTGAGATTCAACGAGATTCCTCGCATCTTTATTATATTTTCTAGCCTAGAGGCTGAAATGCCCAAATCCTACTGTGTTGTCTTTTGGTGACGTTGCCTTCAAAGTGATGGATTACAGGCCCATACACATCCACCCATCTGTGCCCTTGAGGGACTGAGCCTGTTTTGGAGGTGTGATTAGCTTAGCTCGTTAACATCAGTCCTTTCACATCATCACCTAATTATTTCGATTTTTCATATCACTATTAGCCCAAACATTTCCCCTGCACCAACTTTTTTGGAGTCTGTTGCAGTTATCAGATTCAGAATAAGTGTTCAACAAATTATTGATTTCATAAGTTAAAGCTTTCAATAATGCATTGCAGTGTTTAACAGTTCAATATCACCCCCTTTTTTGCCAGCATTTAACATATAATGCAAAAAGTTTTTGGAATTGAGGCAGTAGATTAAATCAAACTTTGTGCTATAGCAAGACAACTTAAAAAGTCAAATGCTGCAAGGACTTTTATAAAGGAAATGACAAAATATAGAGAGGCCAGTTCAATCATCTGATTTAAACCCCACAGCGCTGTGTTCCGACCACCAGCATCACGGAGATTGTGAAGTTGTACCCATCTAGAAAAAGATGGGGCATATTGCAGTCCACATGGAGATCCACTGAGAATGTTAGCTCAGAAAAATTTATATCACGAATTCCTGAATGCTTAAAATTTGCAGAGCAGTGATCATTTATCATGAGAAAGTTTTTGCCCAAAATCATAAAAAAAAATTAAATAAATAAATAAATAAAAATTTACAAGACAGCTCTGTGGATGTTTCACAGAACTCAAAATCACTCAAGCACTTTCACTGAAGACAACAGCAAGAGCAAAAATGGCACACGAATCCGTACTTTGGTGCAGCAGTATGCGTGTAATTGGAATGAACCGAAGGAACGATGTATGGAGCAACACATATGTGATGTCAACACATTCAGAGAGGGAGCACAGGCTATTCAGCCATCAGTGTGTTGAGCAAGAGAAGTGGGAATGAGCCAAGATGATTTAAGAAATCCTTTTCAGTTAGTAAGAGGGAAAACCCACCGATTTCCACAAAGGTATAAGAAAACAGAGGCAGCCTGGCAACACAACCCAGCCTGTGGTATTAACATATAGGACTCGGGGTCCTTAAGGAACATCGGGGGGGGGGAATGTCTCTGAAATCTGCCAGATGAAGCAGTTCTGTGCATGTTTTGCCATCACCCAGAGCTGTAAAAGCAATATATAGAGAACATGAACCATGTCATTTTTTAAATAGATCAAGAGTCGTTGTGCTCACCTGATCAAGACACCAGTGGATTCTCCTGCGGCAGGAGGTACTCCAGTTACGACCGCTCCGCTGAAATTAAAGGAGGACAGACAAAATACCCCTGAACAAATTTGTTGTCTTGACCTTTATCAAACACTTTCCTTGATTAGCAAGTGTTACCCATTTAATCCATCACCATTCAGGAAATAAGTTTTGATTAATTGTGAGAGAAAACCATTCAAAAAAGTCGTTTCTCATAGAATGATGAAAAGGGATTCGGATATTTCACCCTCTATGGGGCGCGAGACGGAGACCGTTCGTTAAGTCTTTCTGAATCCTTTTCTCTCCTCAATCCATTGACTAACTGCACATCGGTACTGCACAACGGCATAGACAGAGACTGAAGGTGCTACTTTTTCTACTTTCTCAGTTGAAGCTGCTTAAGAGTACATCTTAAGGTGGTCATGAGCATTTTCAGCAAGTCTGTGAGGAGTTGTGGCGTGTTCAATCCCGAAAGTGTGCATGCCATTGCAGTGCCCGCATTCCCCGGTGCGGACTCGTAATTAAAACATTCAAGGAATCTACAGGAATTTCCATGCATAATGGACAAGATTGCAAGCATAAGTTGAATACCTGTAATCTTTGATCAATCAGATGGCACTGAACCCAGAAACATCATTCATTTATAAGTGATGTAAACACAAGCTCAATAATATTTGGCAAACTATTGTCAAGTAATACAATGAGTAGTTACATTCACAAATGCAAGTTAAAACTTCACCGTGCAAAAGGAAGCCTTACATTAAGTGTCCTGAAACACTGACGACTTCTCTGGGTTAGGAGGCCTATACCATGGACCATCACACAGCGGAGATGTGTACTATAGTCACATTTATATTGATAAATATTTTTGGAAAAAATAGACATCTTGTGCTTTGGACCAAAGAAGAAAATGACCATCTAGACCGTCACCAGAAACAAGTCCAACTGTCCTGCTCCATCATGGGTTGTGGTAGTACCTTGTCAACGGGAAGTTGAGTGGCACAGTGGGCAGTGCTGATGCCTCACTGCAGGAATGCGGTGGGTTCAAATCCAGCCTGGGCCCTTTCTCCATGGAGTTTGCAAGGGTTTCCTCCCGATAACCTGCTAGATTAATTAGAGGCTCTAAATTGCCCATTGGTAGCAATGAATCATATATGCTTTGATTCTAAAAATCAATCTTCAGTGAAGGCAGCTGAAAAGTACGCTTAGATTTTGGAGCAACATGTGCTGCTTTCAAGATGAAATCAAGTGATGCCCATGCATATTTCCAAAAGACGATGCAAAGCCACATTCACTACAAAGGCATGGCTACCCGAGAAAAGGGTGCTGGAGCTAGAATATCTGCAGTTCCAACTTGTCCCCAATGGAGAATGTGGGGTGCATTTTGCAATGCAAACAATAACCAGAAATCCCTATATTGTTGCACCCCTTAGAACTTGTTTGCAGGAACAATGGGACAAATTACACCTGAGACACAAACTCTCTTGATGGCTTCAGTGCTTAAGTGTTTACTTCTGTCGGCCAATTCAAGTGTAAACCCTTAATAGCAGTAGTTACGAATAGATACAAAAATAGTTGTGCGTTTAAGACTTTGAACCTGACACACCGTGCGGCCTCTGAGTCTCAGTAGAGAGCAGAGAGTCAAGATATTTCCCCACCCAGGTTGAGGGAGATTCCGAACCCACAGATGGATGCTGGGGTGGAGGTGGGATGTTAACGGGCAGCAGGCAAGAGAGACGCTGCAACAGCAGGCAGAGGTATGTGACGCCTCAGAGGTGATGTAGCTGCAGCCAGTGTAGCCCTCTTACCGGAAGTGTGAGGCGATGTCTGATATGCACGGGAGTATCTATGGCAACATGAGCATATCGGGAGTTGTCTGCCAGAACTAGCTCCGCAAGCTGAGTCCCAATAAGTGTAGTGAAAAAGAACGGCAACGTTACAGAGTATATATTTTACTGTGCCAACTTATTAAAATATGCTGTGTGAATCAAAACTGAAATGAGTTTTTCTTAAAAAAAATAATGAAGTTCATATGGTAAAAGATCAGATAAGGTGCTTTTGTGCTCTTTTCAATGTAATACAATACAGAATAATTTACAAATTACACAGACCTTACCCATTTTAAATGACTGTTGTTTAAGGGGAATTTCAAGATATGTTGCTTTATTTATTATTATCTCACTATTTTCACGGAGTGTATTGTTTCATTGTTCTTGGTGCAGCTTGTCCCACCTACTGTCCTGTGCCCTCAATATGGTTTCTTGATTTTGTTGGATTGTTGGTTGTCGGTTTTATGTCTGGATGTATGGACTGGGAAAACTACAGATAATTACCCCTGGGAGATAAAGTTGTCTGAATCTGAAATGACTGATTTCAGTTCAAATCTCAAATAAACATACTGTCCCAACTTTTTTTGGATATGGGGTTGAAAAGCTTTGACCTGGATGACAATTTAAAACCATACTATAGTTGCCATGTAGTTTGCATTCACAAAAGAAACGTCTATCCAAACTTTGTCCTGATTGACCAAATATCTCAACTAGGGAGAGAGAAAAAAAAAAGGATTTTCCCAGCAGATTAATGCTTCCAAGAGAGTTAATATGACACAAATGTGCACAGTATGGCACTCAGTGCAAAATCATGAAGACCAGAGAGGCTTGACAGAATGAGCAAAATTCAGATTTGCATCCCTGTGATTTCACAACACATTGAGTCCACAGAATGTATTTGGCAGAAAGCCTTGCGTTCAAAAAATCCCAAGTCAGTCGCTCTTCATTGTCATTTGTTTTGTTTTTATTAAAAAACAATAAAAAAAAAGTCAGGACTTCTATATGACCTGCATTGCAAAGGTAAAAAAATATTTGTACAGCCCCATTAGACAAGATAGACTTAAGCTTTTTGGCAGAAAGTGTCTGATTTTAAAATCAAGTTAAAATTAGCACCATTGTAAAAGAATGAGGAAAAAAACAAAAAATGTGCAAGAGAGAGCAGGAAAAAAGCCTATGACGCAATGAATTCTGAAACCCAACAACAACATTGGCTTGTTCACATTTTTATTCAGTGTAAATAGTTTATTAACGCATTCCCTGGTAGATTTCAAAACTGATCTTATTAGCAATGGGTGTCTATGGCCAAGCATTTTATGGACCCAATTTTATCCTGTGTTCTGAATTTAGAATACCTAATCAAAGTCTGTGTCAATACAGGACTGCAATCGCCTTCCAAACCAGTTCCTGACCTTCAACTTATAGCCCATAGCTGAGCAGATCATTCAGTCAGACAGTCAGCGTCGGAGTTCATGCTCACTTGGTGCAGGAAGACCTCAGATGCCTGACACACCGGAGGTGTCATTCTTGCACAACCCTTTACTCCTTGGGCGAAACTGTAGCCAATTATTCAGCATCCTGCAAGACTGCCGGCCACAGGGATTTTCATGATCCATCAGAACTGTATATGTGCAAATTTTGCATGGTGAACTCGTGCTGAACATGCCATCGGTTGGTGCTCCTGCATGTTCCTTCAGGAAGAAACTGTTCTAACGCACAAGCAGAAACGTCAGTCCAGCAATACCCACACTAGCCACTGCAAACAGCGCAGACCTCACAGATGACTCCCGGTTCACCTCTGCATCCGTAGCATAGCAGGAAAACTCTTTGAAAGCCTCCTGTACAAAAGAAAAAAAATTTGTTCAACTACAAACTCAATATATTTTTGGCGTATCCCCGAGAACCAAACTTTTCCAAAACATGAGACAAACTCTACGAAATTGGAATTTTCTACACTGGATCTACACTTTGAGTAACTTGGGTAGCATGTTGGTTGAGCAGACTTCCCTTGGTGCTCCATTGAATCAATCACACGGGACGGCGTTTTGCACAGAAACAATTTGCACTTGTTTTGTGCTGAACTCGCATGACCTTCCTTTTTCCAACACAGAGCAGTCTATTATTAATTAAATCAATTCTAAAGCCATAAAGTATAGAGCTTGGAGAAGGTCTTGGCAATTATTCCCCCATTATTTTGGGTTTGAAAATAACAGTCAATTTTGATAAACTGACAGTATAATTTAGTTTGTTAATTCCTGATTTATTCTCACAAAGCCAAAAATTTTAAAGCTGTGTTCATTTGAAAGTCAGTTATGATTAAGGAAGAAGCTTTCCAGCACTGAGGAGAGGTCAGTGTGGTTACAAAGCAGGAACGACAAGGTCTGGGACAGATATAGAGGATAATTTTGTTTTAGCTGTGTATAAAGGAGTAACTGATAGCATTATTTGATTAACCCATAGTTTCTCTACAAGTCCGAACATGAAAAGGTAACATGCTGATTACTCATAGTTTAGGCCTTCGTAAATGATTTTTTACAAAAGGAGTTTGATCTCTGGATTACAGCCAAGAGATCCAGTCTCACAATGACTAATCAGGATTCTGTAGACATGACCACATCACTGTGTGGCTATACTAGTTAGCCTTGAAAATGACTTGGGCCTTTACAGGGCAGTACAAACATTGGATTGAACACAGAAGACCCCTATTATGTAAAATCTAGTTTCAAACAATGGTAAATCATGAGGAAATTTCATTTGACATAGATTTACAGCTAAAATCAGTTAACAGCGTGAAAGTAGTAGGTGAAAAAGAAGTGCCCAGACTGAATGAAAAACAAGTGTTCCATTAATGTCAAGCACTTAAAATGTTTGTGAAGTGATTTAATGGGCTTTTGCTGGTGACTGAGTTCATGTTGAAACAGGGAGAGGAGTTTGACATCAAATGCTTCAGCTCAGAATGATAAGTGTGACCCTAATTTTAGCACTGATAAGACAAACACAGTGGTCCAGGAGAAAGGGTTCTCATTCTAAAATATTTGGTCTTCCTTAATAAGGGGCTGCTCTCTGGTGGGACAGGAACATGTCAAGATTTTATCACCAAGTACAAGAAATTATTTTGGCCCATCAAGCAGGAAGTAAGGTTAATGATGCGTATTGAAGAGCAGAAAACATGGTGATGAAAGATTACATTTTCTGTACAAACAGATGAATTGTTGATGGGTCAGGGACGAATGAGCTACAGTGGCTCGCAGATAGACAGACACAGAATACATGTACGTCATTCAAACACTGTTGTGCACATTCACTAAAACCGACAAGAAACACACAAAAACCTACCCAGCCTCCATTTTCCTCTAGCTGTGCTTGTCTTTCCCCTGTAAGAAAGTCAGCTATGGTCTCCGCCAGTCTACTGCAGTGATCCCGGCCTTCTCCCCTGGAGCAGAGCATGCACACCAGCACGCCAGTAAAGGCAAAGATAGACACCACTCTTCCCCAACTCATCTTTCCATCTCTCACCATCTCCTCCATCACCTTCCTTAAATCAGCACTCTTGTCAGACCCACATGAGGCCAGGAATTCCCGAGACAGTTCATGAAATTTTGAACGATGCTGCCTCTCAATTTTCTTAGCTAGGAGTCTCATGGCCTTGGATGTTTCACTGGGAGGTGTCCGCTGGTTCCCCAAGCAGAAGTCAAAGTAATCATCTGCCACCGTAAGGGTCTCTTTTCTGAACCAACAAGACATTTTCTGCGTGGAGAAAAGTAACAGAGTAAGACATCAGTTACCTCTCCTCTTCAGATCCAAGTGTTTCTGTGGACAAGTCATGTCTGAACAGGAATATAACGTGAATTGTTCAAGACACCAACGTAAAAAAATACATTCCAATACTGGTACAATTTTATCACTTAAATGCAAGAAATATGCTGGACTGGGTGTTACAGGCTCCACTGGTATTTATAGAAATGAAAAAATGTACATTGAAACCAAAGGAGAAATCGAATCAGGCCAATAAATGCAAAATATTTAAGCCAGCATCTGGCTACATTACATCTTACACAATTACCAAAGTAAGCAATTAGTTGACCACAAGCAATTACCCAGACAAACCCCCTTAAGATATTACCGAATTAAGCGACAATAGTGTAATTTTCCAGCTATTACAACGGTACATTAACATTATGGATGGAGCAACGGAAAATATAAATATCCGAAACGAACACACAACACCCGCTCAGAGTAAATTGACAAAGAAGCCAGAAAGAAAAAGCTTTAGTCAGAACGAAACAGAAAGCGAGGCCGTGTTTACATGAGCACTTTTAATCGGAATGGCCCTTCATTCAGAATGAAAGTTGAATTAAGCGGTCAGTGTAAACGTGGCCAGTGAAACGTGTATCTCACAAGATTACAGTAAATACTGGCAAGACACTCACTGCCACGCAGCGGAATGCATAATGTGAATTGGAACAGTAATGGCAAAATAATCAACGCAGCTCTAGTGATAATTTCCTGAATATGGTCCTAGGATCCGTGACAGGAGAAAACGTCCAGACCAGGCAGCCTTTAAATCTTCGATCGCTCCAGCTCTCAGCCAGCTTTGTCATCTGTCATTCAGCCAGAACAAAACGAACCAAAACCAAAGTCGAGCTACAAAAGCCAGGTTGGCAACTAAGTTCCAATTTGTAACTTCAAATACGTTTCAACCAAGGTACAGAGATATTGACTGTAACTCAACCATGACAACTGCCAAATTGTAAATTACTATTTTAACATTTAATACGTGTGTAAAACATACTCACCCTCCCAGATTAGCCCTCGTCTCACACGAACGGAAACTGCCGATTAAAAGACCGAATTTCCTCTTACTGCCCTTATTCGTCATAGGCAGGCCCCTCCTCCTTACGTCATTCATTCATGACTCCACTTGTCATAGCAAAATCAGTTCCGCATTCCCACAATAAATGTTTTAATTGACTGGCCCCTCAATCATTTGGAAAGCCCCGTGTCGCCCCAAATTTTTTTCTATAAATACTTTCTAGTCGAAACCACGTAGTTACCGGAATTGTATGTTCATTTTCTTCTAATTTAATTATCTTGGTAGCAAATTTATTTACTTTATTCGAATCTCATAAGTCTCATTAGGCTACACCCGAAATACCTCAAAGAGGCAGTTTTTACGGATATTAAATAGATTTTGTATAAAGAGGATACATGGTAATTGAGTACTAATTGAATTTACATAAATTGTTATACACTCTTTAAACACATACTGAATATACTGTTGGCACATCAGCAGTATACTATGCCGCAAGTTCAGCAAATATTGTTTGACTCAATTAAAATTTTATGAGAAATTCCATAAATATTTTAATTATAGAATAAACAGCAATGGGATTAAATACTGCTGAAGTTTAAATCGAAAAAAATTGTATAATTGTTTATGATATTTAAACAGAAGCATGCAGAAGACAAACTTTACCAGATTTTTTAAAATAGAATTTAATACACTTGTATAATGAAGACTGAGCATACAATTAAATAGCATATTACATGAACACAAACTTTACAAAATATAAGGTAGATACTGAAAATCACTTGACCTAATTCATGTCACAGATAGAGAAGTTTTCCCTAAAGAGAGTAACTGCCCAACATTCAGATAATCTAATTCACCTGAGTACTACCCCAGGGGAAAAAAAAACAAGACAGGAAGGCTAATGGACAAATGGACTTAGTTATAAATAAACATGGTGATAGATATGGATTTCATTTATACATAGCCTACTGAGAAATAACTAATACCTCTGCTCAACACATCCCTAAGAAGGGGTGGGGGGGGGGGGGGTGCTTGGAGTGTTTCATCAGTTTAATTATAATAAAGGGTGAATACAATCTTTAATAAGCATGCTTTAAATTCATTTCATGACATATTGCAATGATCCAAGTATCACTGCCTCTATTTAACTTCTTTGACCAAGAACAAAATAATAATAATAATAATAATAATACTGATTACTTCTGTTATTTAGAAAAAGATTCTCTATAAAAGTAATTTGAAATAAATATTATTTATTTAAAAATAAATAAAAGTTCATTCAACTACATAAAAAAAGAACAATACAACACCTATACAGCCGTATTGGTGTGTTATCATTTCAATGAGTGTTACCAGAGTTTTCTGAAATTTGCAGACGCATGGGCAAGTAATGTACAATTGCTGTTGCTAGGCAACCAAAAATACACACAGGAGAGAAGAATAGCTAAAGCACGTTGTGGTGCGCGTGCGAAACAGTGAAATATGCGTGTACATTGTGCTTCACACGGGATGAGTTTCTCCTGCATTACAGGTCTAGATGAGGTGAGCACTGCGTGGAGAAGGAAGCCCACATCCTGATCATCTAAAATCGTATTCCCAAGGCCAAAATCCTTCCTGCAGTGGAAACGCCTTAGGCCCATATCTGGAATGAAAACAGCGAAAGAAAATTCCATTCGGTCATTTCACTGGCACTCTAATCAAGGGAAGTTTACATTTGAATTTAAACACATTATTCACAGCTGGATACTCAGACAGATCTTACATACTGAACCCCTCTCGATGGTGACACCATTAGCCCACCAACAATATAAGTTAAGACATCTGGTATACTATAGTAGAAGAGGGAACCAGATGCCCTATAAGCCTGCTGTAAAAAGAGGACAAGAGAGGTGCTCAGCAGCTAAGATAATTAGATTTTACAGCAGAACTCCACAACTGGACCAGTTCGATGAGATTATCCTGAAATCAGAAAAGCCAGAACTTCAGCTCTTGTGATTTTGGGCTAGTCAAAGTGAAATGATCCAGGTAAGGAGTTCTGAAATACAATCTAATACGCTATGTAATAAGCTCAGTTCCTTTTGTACCATACTTTAAAACCCAGTAATGACCACTGTCCCATTTTTGGGATGCAACATATTTTAGCCTCAATAACCCAAGTAAAAGCGTTACTGTGACTACACTGCTGTCATTTAATCAAGGGAAGTAACTCGCTTCCAGGAAAAGTGCTTCTGAGAGTAGTGTCGTTTTACAATAGTGGTGGGGGCCGCCATTTATACAGCGCCCTCCATAATTATGGTTAAGATGTGTTAAAAGCCTGAGAATAAATTGAATTTTTATTGCAGAAGCATACTCTCACACTGAAAATTTTAGAAAAATGTAACCTTCAACTCAAGTAAAATTTAAAGTGGAAAAAAATCCCTGACTAAGAAATAATACTTTTTCATAAAATCACCTGTTCCACAATTATTGGCACCGCTAAAACTTCCTAGGAAATAAATGTAATTGAAGTATTTCTGTCATTTCTACAGTAGTTTACAAAGTTGATCAGAGTATCTAGGAACATTTAATTAGTGATTGATCACTTCCTGTTTCCCTGGGGTATAAATATGAAGTGACACAGAGGCCATTCCTCTTATCCACTCTTCAACATGGGAAAGACAAAAACACACCATTCAAGTGAGGCAGATGTGTGTCGACCTTCACAAGTCGGGTAATGGCTACAAGAAAATAGCCACTCACCTGCACCTGTCCATATCTACTGTCAGAGGAATCATTAAGAAGTTAAAAACAACTGGAACAGTGGTAAACAAGCCTGGACGAGGACGCAAGGTTATTTTGCCACCACGCACAGTGAGGAAGATGGTAAGAGAAATAAAAAGTTCTCCAAAGGTCACTGTTGAAGAATTGCAACAAATGGTAGCATCCTGGGGTCACAAAGTCTCCAAAACAACCATCAGGCGCTATCTACATGCCAACAAGCTGTTTGGGAGGCATGCACGGAAAAAACCTTTTCTCACTCACAATCATAAACGCAAACGACTGGACTTTGCTAAGCGATACTGGGACTTCAGCTGGGTCCGTGTGTTTTGGTCAGATGAGACCAAGATGGAGCTATTTACCAACAAACACTCTATGTGGGTCTGGCGGAGCACAAAAAAATGAGTATGCTGAAAAGCACCTCATGCCCACTGTGAAGTATGAGGGAGGATCGGTGATGCTGTGGGCCTGTTTCTCTTCCAGAGGCCCTAAGAACCTTGTAAGGGTGCATGGCATCATGAACGCTTTGAAATACCAGGACATTTTAAATCAAAATCTGGTGGCCTCTGCCCGAAAGCTGAAGATGGGTCGTCACTGGGTCTTTCAGCAAGATAATGACCCTAAACATGTGGTAAGATCTGCACAGAAATGTTTCACCAGACACAGACTCAAGCTCCTCCCAAAAGAAGAGGAGAGTGCAGAGGAGAGGACCCAGGTCACTGGATGATTTAGAGAGATTGTGCAAAGAGGAATGGTCAAAGATCCCTCTTTCTGTATTCTCCCATCTTGTGAAACATTATAGGAGAAGATTAGGTGCTGTTTTGTTGGCAATAGAGGGCTGTACCAAGTATTAACATCTGGGGTGCTAATAATTGTGGCACACATGATTTGATGTAAAATAATTATTTCTTAATGTGGGATTTTTCCGCACTGAATAAATGCACTTGAATGCATTTGGGTTGGATTTTCCTCTTTTTTTCACTGTGGTCCTTTATTATTTCGAAAAAAACCGAATTTGTAGAAGCTAAAGAACACATCTTAACCAGGGGTGCCAATAATTATGGAGGGCAGTGTAAGAATTTCCCGAGGCTGTAATAGTACTATGCGGCTTGCTAAAAGGTGAGTATGCCATTTTTTTCTGATACACATTTTTATATAACACTAAGAACAAAATATGGAGATTATAGCATTACCTAAATATGGTTTTCTCAGAATGATGATTTTTAAAAATAATTTTAACAATCTGTGTACATTTTCAGTGGGACATACATATTTGGGGTCCTCGTGACAAAATAATTATTTTTCGAAGACAAAATGACTATTTTTCACCTGAATTTAAGTGTTACGCATTCATTGTACACCTGATCTGATAATAAAATGTAACTTTTTCTTCTAAAAGATATTTGCGCATTAATGTGTTTATCAGGGTGAAGTACATACGGTGACGTAAAAGCAATGCTCAGAATTTCACGTGAGAAGTACAGCTGAAAGCAGAAACCATCTCTCTGCAGTTTTACTTCCCCCGAAACCACCAAGTGCGGCATTACTTTAAAAATTTCAATTGTGAGCATGTGACACCGTGTCGTCTGGAAACACATTGACCTCACAGATGACAGGCTCTCTCAGATCATCATTCAATTCGCGGAAATGATACATGGCAACCCAGGTTCACAGGTGTAGGAAAGCCCCCACCTCAACGGACTATTCACCCTCCCTCCATACCCCTCCCCCAGCCACTCACTCGAAGAGTATTATCCCAGGATCCAGAGCAGAAAGCTGTGCCATCAGGGGAAATGCGCAAGGTACTGACACGGTTCTCATGACCAAAAAGGATGGCCACCCTAGTCCCCTTCAGCACATCCCACACATTGATGGTGTAGTCATTGTAGCCGCTGAACAGCAGTCGGCCTGGGAAGGGGACAGAGAAAAGGTACATGCTGTGACAAACTGTCTGGATTAATGGAGGAGGGACAAGGGTAGACCAGGGTAAATCTCCCTCTGTTTGTGATTCAAATTTTCCATGCCTTCCAGAAGTCAGAAAATCACAAGGCTGTTTTAGTTCAACATTATTGCCCCGGGAAAAACATTTTGCACCATGAAGATTGCAGGTCATTAGCTAAACTTAGCATTTAAATACAACTAAGCACACACATTCGTAGCACTGTATGCATTTAAAATAAAATCAAGTTCAATTATCTGTCCCAATTTCATTTGAGAACAAAAATCCAAAACTTTCCAGATAAGATTACCCACATACCTAGGATTCCCAGCCATGTGGATTACTTGAAACACCTTTCCACACGAGACGAAACAGCAACACCTATAGTGCTGTGAAAGCCTATTGGCCTCTCCTTTTACTTTTCGCTTTTGTCATATTTTAATGTTTCAGATCATCCAATTGACTTTAATATAAGACAAAGACAACGTGAGTAAATTCAAACTGCAGCCTTAAAATGATCTTTTAATTCATTTAAGGTAAAGAGTTATTGAAAACCAATATCGCCCATGTGACAAACGAATTGCCCCCAAGACCTAATAACTGGTTGTGCCACCCTTGTTGGCAGCAACTGCAATCTAGCATTTGCAACAACTGGTAATGAGTCTTTCACATTACTTTTGAGGCTCACTGTTCTTTGAAGAATTGTTTTAATTTAGCCAAATTGGAGGATTCTTCTGTATAAGTTGACTGACTGAAGTAATGCCACAGCATGTCAATCAGACTCAAGTCGGGACTTAAACAAGGCCAGTCCAAAACCTCCATTTTGTTTCTTTTGAACCATTCAGAGGAGGACTAGCTTGTGCACTGTGGATCATTGACCTGCAGCGTAATCCACTTGCGCGCTGGAGTTTTAGGTCACAATCTGATGGCCAAACATTCTCAGTCAAGATTTTTGGATAGAGAGCCAACTGGCAAGTCGACCAAGCCCAGAAGCAGCAAAGCCAGCCCCAGACCATCACACTACGACCATTCTGTATGGCTGTTGGTACAATGTTTTTGTTGTGGAATGCAGTGCTTTACACCAGGTGTGACAAGATCCATGTCTTCCAAAAAACTTCCACTTTTTACCAATCAGTGTACAAAATACTACCCCAAAATGTTCGGGGTCATCAAGATCTTTTTTGGCAAATGTGAGATGAGTCTGCAGTGGTCTTCACCTTGCAACTTTCCAATGAATGACATTTTTTCCAAGTCTCATCCTTATGATGAAACTCCATGAAATGATGAACTCTGACCTGACCAGAGAAAAGTGAGCTCTTAGTTCTTAAAATCGATGTCTGGGCTCTTTTGTGATCTGTTGGATGAGTGGTAGACGCGCTGGAAGGCCAGCCACTCCTGGAGAAGTTAATCACTGTTCCATGTTTTCTCTATTTGTAGCTCAATAGAGTCATAGAGCCTATGAAATGGCTCTGTAACCTTTTCCAGATTAATGTATGTCAATGATTTTACTTCTCGTTGTTCCTGAATTTCTTTAGATTGCATCATCATGTGCTGTTTTCTGCCAACTTCACATTGCCAGACAGGTTCTATTTAAGTGGTATTAAGATTCAACAAGGCAAGCAGTAATCATGCCTGGGTGAGTCTACTGAAACTGAACCCAGTTAAATTTGTTTTATTGGTTGATTTAGTAAATGAGACGGCAATTACTTTTTCACATGGGGGCAGGTTGGGTTGAATAGCAGTTTTCACCCAATATATAACATATTCATTCAAAAATAGCGCGCTATCGCTAGCAGGACCCCTCAGCCCCGAGCTTTATTTGAGCATGTGCATCGTTTGTGCGTTATATTACTAGAAAGTGAGTGTGAGAATGTTGTAGTATTCTGCTGCTGACCTGCTATCAGTACTTGTGAAGTTGGAAGCACTTTCTCCCAGTCGTAGGAAGTTAGGAACTTTTTCCAGCTGATGGGCCAGAGAAGTGTCCATATTGTGACAAGACTCAACTAGATAATGTCCGTGATCCGAGAGACATGATGAAACCGGCAGCAAGTATCCACAGTGTGATATGACTGGACTTATGCCTGTGTGATCGGTGAAGTCGTTTTGGAGTTCTTGTGTGGAATGTGTTTTCAAGATGGCGGCTGTGGCGACCATATTGGATATCGGAGCGCGACCAAAATAGATAGGCTTCTGTAGTTCCACATCCCCAACATGCTCTCCGAAAATGAAAGTGATCGGTGAAGTCGTTTTGGAGTTATTGCGCGGAATACAAAATTGTTGACAGACAGACGGACAGACGCCGTTCCTGACGACAATACCCCTAGCCCTTTTGGGCTGAGGGGTAAAAACAGCATTTTGTGTTTACTCTGGTTATGTTTGTCTAATATTAAAAGTGATTTGCTGGTTCTGCGACCTGAAACATGTAAGAGTGATAAATATACAAAAATTTAAGAAATCAAAAAACACGACTTCTGAATATCATTCTAAGTAGGGCTGGGCAATATATCGATATTATATCGATATCGTGATGCGAAGTAAAATATCGTCACAGATTATGTATATCGTAATATCGAGATATGAGAAGTGTTGGCTTTTCTGGTTTTAAAAGCTGCATTTCACTAAAGGGTTGCATTTTTCTGTTCTTACAAGACTGTTGTAGCTGTTGCCTGCACCTGCTTGGTCTTTATAGCAACATTACTAATAAATGGTTATCAAAAATATCATTGTGTAAATATTTTGTGACAGCACCAACATTTGTCCAGATAATATCGGCAAAATATCGATATCGAGGTATTCGGTCAGAAATATCAAGATATTAGATTTTGTCCATATCGCCCAGCCCTAATTCTAAGGTCAAGATAGGTAATTTGATGTAAGTAATATGCTGGGTCAAGCAGATTACTGCATTTCCCCTCCAAAGTTCACAATATTATCACAGCAGGTCTCAGTTTTGTGTAGGTAATTCTTGAACATTGGTGTACACTTATGTGAAGCCACAAATAGAAACTCACACACAAACAACTATTAATATCTCACTACCAAATGAAAAACAAGTCACAAAAACAAAACTTTTTAGCTGTGTTTGAGTAACCTCTCAGAAGTGGCTAATTTAATCGGACAGGGAATGAGCATTTTCCTTCTCAGAAGGAAGAGGAAGAGTTGGTTCAGATTTATTTGGAGGTGTTCTGTGCTTAAACTATGCCATGCCAATTAAATCTAAGATGAGAGATTGCATTACATGACTTCCTGATTTGATGACATGCCTGAGGGAAAAAGCGATCCAGCACAATATCACCAACACCTCTGACAGGACAAGTGTTTCCTGGGAACTGAAATTCCACACATGATCAAATCTAATGTTCTAATTCAGATAGAGACAGTCATGCTCTTATACCAGTGCATGCACAAAAAGAACACAAGCCTGTAAATATGCCATGTACATCAGTGCTCAGTGTTGCTTTTGAAGAGTATGTTTTGTGTGTCTGATTAACCAAGCACTTACCACTAAGAGAGAAATCCACACTTGAAGCTCCAAATATGATGCTGTCTTTAGAGTAGATCGCCACCTCCCTGTCTGCTCGAAGGTCGAACAGACGACACTACAAGAAAAGAGTTATCAACAAAAATGAGGAAAAAAAAAAAACACAAAACCTTTCATTTTTTTTTAACCCTCTGGAGTCTGAGCCACTATAGTTTTCAATTTTTTGGTTCGCCTGGTCTCCTTCAGTAATAATACTTGTATAATCTCAACCCTATAATCCACAATCAAGTTATATACATAATTTTTTTTCTTTTATATTTTTGGCTCACCACCAAATGGAGAGATTGGGATGCAGGTGAAAAAAAGTTGGGACGCTGTGGAGAATATAAATAAAAAAAGAATGTAATGATTTACAAATGATTAAAAAAAAAACTCTGCATTGTATAGAAAATAGTACAAAGACGACATGATGAAACAGAAAAATTTTATATATTTTTTTAATATTTGCTCATTTTAAGTTCATACCGGCAACATTCTTCCAAAAAGTTGGGACCCAGGTAACAAAAGACTCAAAAAGTTAAATGATGCTAAAATTATACCAAGTGGAACATCTCACAGGAAATTGGGTTAATTGACAGCAGGTCAGTAACATAATTGGGTATGAAGAAAGAATCCCAGAGAGGCTGAGTCTCTCAGCAGTAATGATGGCAAGGTCTTCACCACTCTGTGAAAGACCACATTGGTCAAATAGTAAAACAAAAAATTAAGAGTATTGTTTCTCGATGGAGAATTCAAAATAATTTGGAGATTTCATCATCTGCAGCACAGCATTAAAAGACTCAGAAAATCCAGAGAAATCTCTGAATGCAAAAGACAAGGCCGAAAACCAATATTGAATGGCAATGATCTTCAGGCGGTACAGCATTAAAAAACAGTCAGCATTCGGTGGTGAGCATCACTGCATGGGCTCAGGAACACTTCTAAAACCCACTGTCAGTGACCGCAGTTGTTTGTTGCAACCAAAAATGCAAGTTAAATCTTCACGATGTAGAAACACTTCTCTGGAGCTGAGCTCATTTGAGACTGACTGAGGCAAAACCGTCCTGTAGTCCTTCAACAAAAATGTGAAATTCTTTCTGAAAATATGGACGCTGCAGGCAAAAGAGGAGATGGGCCGTCCAGTCCAGCACTGTTCAAAAGCCAGTATGCATGATAGTAGTGTTTTCATGCAAACGGTATGGGTAACTTGCACACCATTAATGCTGAATGATATATGCAGGTTTGGAGCAACACATACTGAGCCAAATATCTTTTTTCGGGCACGACCCAGCTTATTTCAGCAAAGCAATGCCACACACCACACGCTGCAGGCATTACAACAACACTGATCTTGGAAACGGAGTCTGGGTGCTAAACTGCCCAGCCTGCAGTCCAGGCCCATCATCAACTGAGAATATTTGGCACATAATGAAACAAAATATATGGCAAAGGAGGCCACAAAGTGTTGAGCAGCTAAAATCCAAATCAAGCCAGAATGGGAAAACATTTTGCAACTGCAGCAGTTGGTCTCCACAGTTCCCAAACACTTACAGAGCATTGTTAATAAAACAGGAGATGCAACACACTGGTTGACATGCCCTGTTCCAACTTATTTGAAATGAGTTGCTGGCATCAAACTTGAAATAATCAGGTATTCTTCAAAAAACAATAAACTTTCAAAGTATCAACAACTGATACGTTGTCTATGCACTATTTTCAATTAAATATGCAGTTTAAATGATTTTCAAATTGTTGCACTCTATTTTTATTTACTTTTTTTTTTTTAATTTGGTATCTCCTATCCCACCTGAATGAACTATGTACAAGGCTTGCTCGTATGCGACCCCTTGTTGCCAGCTCAGGAGAGAGAGACAGTTCACAGCTCTCCTCCGAAGCACACACCTGTCAGCCCCTGCCACTCTACACTCATTGGTTGAATCCTCGCGAGTTCAGAATGAGGGCAGAGGATGCCCGAACATGAGCAAGCTTAGAATCTCACTGAGGAGCGCCCGGCTAGCCAACAGGAGGTGCTTGAGCAACGAACAAGGCAATCTTTAACATCCCTTCCCGGCAGTCCGTTCCCAATTTGCATACCCGCAGTGCTATAGCCTGTCGTGCGCTGCCCCGAAAAAGCTGCCGACCACTGCCGGTTGGTACGACCGGGGATCGAACACGCACCATGGTAGTCACTACTGCTCCGCAAAATGCGCCACCTTAACCGATTGAGCTAACCTGGCAGCTCGTTTTATTTACATTTTATACAACATTCCAACTCTTTTAGAAACAGGGTTGTGAAAGAAGAGTGAAATGGAGATCAATAAAGAGAAGAATGAGAAGACAGCTCACTGTGGCATCATCGGAGCCTGATGCAAAGGCATCGCCACTGGGGTAGTACCTGGCAAAAAATAAAACAGAAGAGAAACACATTGTAATAAGCTAAATGACATGCGCAAGTGAGCCCATAATGGCATTTGCGGTGGCAATGACAAAAACAAAGAAGTTTGACAGCTCTCTGATGAGGCCAACTCACCTGACACTGTTAATGTCTGACTCATGGGTCTCAAAGGATTGAACGCATTGGCCAGAGCGCATGTCCCACACATTGGCTTTCTTATCACAACCCTGCCAGACACAGGAATTGTTCTGTTTTATTGTCTGTGCTTAGTCAATTAACAGTTTGTTAGAACACAACACAGATACATGAGGGATTAAACTGGTCTGTGTAGAGACACAGCCGAGGATATTGCAAAGAACTAGAACACCTCTCCCCTCCAACCACCCAATTATACAAGTGCAATATCTATCAGGAATCATTTCCCCCCCAAGTTCATAACTTTTGCCATTTGTATATTGGCCAAGTTTAGAATTTAGACCATACCCCCAGAGTACTTGGCTTTACCACTGGTTTTGAGGAGCACTAGACCATTTGGGATGGCATTGGAGAGGATTAAGATGTTCTGGACAAGAAATAACCCAGAAGGTACAGTGAGGATAAAAAAAATCTCAAACGGGAGAGGAAAAGTCTCACAAAGGATGATAAAAGTGCCACAGTGAAGTGGAAAAGTCTGACACCGTAAACCAAATGCATTAGGGAAGAAGGGATTGTCTCTGAGACGAGGGGAACTTCTCTCACCCCTGAGACGAAGGTGTTGCCGGTCTCTGAGGGAGCCAGGTCCAGGCAGAGGACGTCAGCGGCGTGACCATGGAAACTCTGCAGAAGCTGCCCGCTCTCCACATCCCACAGGGCACACGTCCCGTCTCCGCTGGAGGTGAGGATCTAAGGCCATCCAACAGCAATGAGCACAGGCAGGTGCACCTGCACACACACGTATGTACACAAACGTGCTCGCACACGCACACACACACGCACACTATTATTCACCAAAGGCCCCACACAAGCGTATGTACGTGCATCTGAGTAAATAGCACAACTTCACCCAGCTGATGCATCTGTATGCACATCTCGGACTCTTCAGACGCGAGTGCATGCGTGTGTGTCTTGTCCTCCATGACCCCTTCCACTCCGCGCCTCTGACCGCACTTGCACGAGCATCCGCGTACGCCCATGTGGCTTAAAGATGTTGATAATATTATTTCAGCAGCATTAATTTTATAATCATGTTTAAACTAACAAGTCTGCTCAAACACCCAATTACAATGCTTCTCCAGCCTTTGTGAATGCTCAGCCATGATGATAATATCGAAGTTTAAAGCCACGACGCAAAGCAAATGGGAATGGCCAGGGGTTAACATGGAAAGTTCTAGAATTCCGTACCTGCAAGAAGTGTTTACTTTGCACAGTCTCAGGATGTGCACACAGGCACACATATACAAACAGGCCTGTGTAAGGAGCAGAGATGGTATAGAAGCAAAGAGCCGTCACTCAGACTTGGGGGCATATGCTGGTGTGGGACTTTTCGTAAATAATCACACATGTATGTGTTTCATGTCCTACCCAATGCTTTTCACCCCCCATACCACACACTCACACACACACACACACACACACACACACACACACGCGCGCGCTCGCGTATGCCCAAGCACAAGTTCTTCAAAATATCAATTTGAGCCAGGTCTTTGAGGTCATCAAGGGTATATGGTGCTCCGTTAGTCATTTTCTGCTGCAAAATTGTGCTTGCAAGTGCCCCCTAACTGCCAAGGGTATGTACTGTACTTTGGCAAAGTCTGACTAGACCTAACCAGAGGCCGAAAGCTTACTTTCAAGATCATTCCAATTTCTAGAACTAGATAACTCGGTTGCCACAGGGACCGAGTCGTGAATCTCCCTGATCCTCAAATTACAGACAAATTGGCTGCCAGCAGCCATTTTGGACGTCCGAAATTTGTGAAAATCAGTCTTGAGCATTGTCTAATCAATATCTTTGCCTGTGTGAAATTTGGAGAAAAACCTATGATAAATATGGCTTCCTGAGCCCGGAACAGAAAATCTCTGTGGCGGCGGTGGCCCCGGAGCTGAACCATAGTATCTCCCGACTATCGTCCTCGAGGAGATACAAATAGAAATTTTCCACCCATCCTAGTAACACAGATGTGGTATAAAGTACTACTTGTGGTTCAGAATAAGGACCACCTTGGACTGTAAATAGACTCACAATGGTAATGGTAGCAGCTTCAAAAGGTTTACGGCTGTGAATAAATGAAACTGTGAAAATCCCAATCGCAGGCAAGTCAAATAAAAACCAACATTTTTTCCATTAGTGATTATCTGGGACTAGGGTGGAACGACTCTCCATTACTGCCAGTTGAAAAAGATCAACACGCTTTGAAAAGGAAATTGAGCTTTACCATTAATGGCTTTTACCAAGGCATAAATTGATGGTAAAAGTAGTAAAGAAGTCTAGCTCACAAACTGAGAACTAGTGGTTGTGTGTAGCATTCAAACCCGCAGTAAGAGCCATGGATAGACATGAATGAAAAAAAAATCAGGAGAGAACAGTCCCTGGCATAATGTGTATTAATTTTAGCCCAGCTGTGTTCAGCCGGCCTCTCACCTGCATGTCAGAGTTAGTGAAGCTGCAGGCAGAAAGGTAGTTGGTGTGCATAGCAACAGACTTCTTCTTGGAAGCAAGATTCTCATTCTTGTCCAGGGAGAGGGGGTAGACTGAGCACTTATTATCCAGGCCTCTTATTAGGGAGAGAGAGAGAGATACACAGAGCTCACATCATTCCAATAAAGGGACAACAGTAAGAGCAAAGTAACAAAATACTGTACGTAAAATGCACAAGTCCATTGGTATATTATGGGAAAAGTGTGGAAAATATGTGAAAAAACTGAAAGCAGAATTTCTGAATTTAGTTTGACTTGCGTTTCACTGCAGACAGCATTAGCAAAATTAATGAGCCTGTGATGGACGACCATGCGAACATGAGACTCCCCTGTCCTTGTTGTCATTGACAGATGATAATCGAAGAGAGCAGACTGACAAGTACCGTAGAGTCCAAATCAAAAAATAATGGAGGAGTGGTTTAAGGTAACCATTGCAGTTTCTCAAAGCATAGGCTGCGTCCTTTGAAGGCTGCATTTTTAGGGGTCGTCACTTATTTTTATCCGATAAACTAGGTTTGGGCATAGTTTTAGGGTTAGGGGTGAGAGGTAAGGTTAGGGTTAGTGAAACCGGTGACGACTTGCTGAAGCCAAAGCAGATAGCTAGCCAGTACCTCAAACAGGCTATTAGGCGGTGAAGCCCCAGTTTTAAGAGCTCGATTTAGTGGAGGCGGAGAGGAAACACGAGCTTCACGCCCCGCTTCCTCAATAACCCTATCCACGGCAGGCAGAGCTACCACTCTGTCTCCGGTAGGTTTTTGACCAAGTTTACTTTGACTGCTACCACCTGAAACAGCCAGCGTGTCAGTGTGTGCAGCGCGGGAATAAAAAGACTCCGAGGCCAAATACTGAAAACGCCTTTTATTTTCTGTTTTTACCCAGGCTGACAGCCAAGGGCCCCCATCCCTGGTGCGGATCTGGCGACACTGAGGCTGCGGTCGGCGCGGCTCCAGGGTCGGCTGGCTGGGGATCAGGGAGCGACTGATCATCCGACCTACGGCGGCGGCGACTGGGCGGTGGTTGAGAGTAGCGGGGCCTGGTGGCAGACTGCTGTGGGCGTAGGTGGGAGCCCAGCTGTTCAGCTGCCTTCCGGGCTGCCTCCAGCCGATCCACCATGGTGTGGACATCCAGTCCAAATAGTGACGTGGTGGAAATGGGCGCATTGATTAGCACCTGCTTTTCCCACTCCTTTAAGGCAGACAGCCCCAGCCACAGGTGACGGTGCCCCACCTGGGCTGCATACATGCTCCTTCCCCAGGTAATGGCGAATGCTTAAGACATCCGGAGCATCGTTGCGGCCGTTGTCTGGATCTCCTCGATCTCCTCCGGCGCCAACTCTGACTTTTGGTGCGCAAGACGATCCAAGGAGCCAGCCAGGAACACCAGATTGTTAGCCAACGCAAATGCCCCGTTGGCATAACAGCGGTCGAGCAGGCTCGCTGTCATCCTGTCCCTCTCGGACGGATGCAGCAGCCGACCGCTTGGCCACAGAGGTGGTGGGGACCAGGCACCACCTCACCGCGTCCTCAATGGGCAGGACGCCTGTATCCCACTCCCAGCCCTCAACGGTGGAAGGCGGCGCATACGCCATTGCTGGGGATTTGGCAGCGACCGGATTCCTCCAATCACGTTGGGCGTATCCAATAATGGGCGGCATCTGGGGGCAAACCACCTTGGGCCGCGGCTTGGACTTTGGCTGAGCCAGCAGGCCTATGGTGAAGTCGTCTCCGTGGGTGTTCGGGGGCTGCGGAGGCAGGGGCATCTCCATCCACACCGCCACCGAACGGAATAACCCAGGCAGGTCCAACAGGTAGCGGTGCTCTGGGGGAGGCTCCTCGTCACAGAAGAGAGCTGCTGGATCTTCCTGATAGACATGCAGGTCATCTTCCTCATCATATTCGCTCCACAGCTTGGGGAGGATCGCCGCCATTGGCTCTCGGGCTGGCTCTGAGCCAGCTTGGAGGGTGCGAGCAGCCCGCAAGAACTGCTGCTGCCGCTCGCGCTCCTCCCGGGGAAATGCTGCGCAGGCAGCACAAGAACCAGCCTCCACCTGTGACGCCAGCCCAAACACACGAAGCAATCGTCGTGTTGGTCTTCGGCCACCATGGTGGAGGCACACTGGAAGCAAGATTTCGTCATGGATGCTATCTCTCTTTAGTCCAATTTCTTCAGAAGGCTGAGAGAAAAAGGGAGACGAGCATTGGCAACAGCGGGGCTTTATAGGCGGTGAGTATGCTACCCACTCCTACGGAGCTGGTGAGTTCAATTTTCTTCCCGAGCACCAAGGCGGAGCCTCGGAGGGGTAAACCAATGGCAAAGCCTGTTAGAGGGCGGAGCACGTACAAGATAGAACGGTTGCTTACAACCGGGCAGCGTTATTTTTTTTTCCCAGGCGCTATCAGGGCTAATTACCATAAATGGGCGTGTCTCTCGAGCTGGTGACTTTGAAGCATGCGCTATGGACTTTCCCCGCACGATTGTCAGCAGCCTTCTTGACATGACTAGGCCTAGACCTGCTAAGTGTTTACTTGTAATTCTACGTGTGCTATAGCTATGTTAGCGCGCTGCAGGCTGTAATTTACAGGAGCAAATACTCGATTTTGCAATATTTTACGTGGAAAAAAAACCTCCAATACATTTACTTAAATGTAAATGGAAACATAGTTGTAACTTAGTTAGCTATGTATTATGGTCCATGTAAGTTCAAGATACTCTTATGGCCCCAATTTGTTATGACATCTAAGACAGCAAGGGATTACAGACAAAATTTTAAAACTTAAACAGATTTAATTAGACAAAGACTGACAACTAACCTACAATTTATACTACTGACCAAGATATGTACAGTCCCTTGAGATGGGGTTGCTTGGTGATGTCCTGGGACAGGGAAATGCTCCAACTCAGGCAAAAATCCACAAAAAAAACTTCACAGGTCTTGAAAAGAGTGACAGGTCTGGTCAAATGTATCCTTCTCCTTGCAATTTCTCCCACTACTTTACTCTCTCAATTTTTCTCCTTATATACTCTTTTGCAGCCCCCTCCCACCTTCCAGACTTTTTTCAATTCTCTGGGACTTCCCCTCTCAGACATGCCCAGGACATGCCCAAACCTAGCTCCAGACTGGGCTTAACAAAAAAAAGTCAATACTGCCATCTAGTGACTTCTTTTCTCTATTACAATACGAAGTTACGCTGGCTATGAGGCTACGTATGTTGACAGATAAATGGAAAGATAGAAGGGGACACTTTATAGTGTCTGCTAGCCTTCGTTCAAAACGCAACTGCAGTCCAGAATTTCAACGAAACCATTCTAGCGTTCCCATTTTTCTGAGCCCCGTGCTCTCATCCTTCCCCTGTTCTGCCAAAGAAAACCAGTAACTCAGAATTGAAAACATGCCATAGTCCGCAGTCAAACCATCACCGATAAAAATGTGATGCTCAAATACAGGGGATAGTGCGGTAGCAAAGTCACTTGATACGATTGCTGTCAAAAATCGGCTTGTGGAACAAAATAACTAGGTTTATTCAAGGAAAGTATGTTTGTATTTGTTCAGAAAAAAAAATCGTTAACTACTTCCATGATTTGGTTTGAAAATTATTTTGATTTATTTCTTTTTTCACTAAATAGTAGTCACTTTGTGCAGATTGAAATGCTAGATTTTGGTGAAGTTCTATTACTAAAGATCACTAGCAATTGCATGTCACAGTACCAGTGTTTCACATTAAGCAAGAGGGGGAAAAAAAAATCAAAATCATTTTCAAACAAAATTATGGCAGTTGTTAACGATTTTTTTTACTGAACAAAACAGACGCATACTTTCGTTGAATAAGCCCCACAAGCCGATTTTTGACAGCAATCTTATCAAGTGACTTAGCTACTGCGCTATTTATACATCACATTTTTATCAGTGATAGTTTGACCGTCGTTTTCCGAACTGGTGACAGCTTGGCTGCAGTGGAAAACCTCAGTTGGTTCGTCTCCGGGTTTGTTTTTTGTTGCAACGTGCTAACATAGCGATGGCATAAGTAGAATTACAAGTAAACACGAAGCAGGTCTAGGCCAAGTCATGTCAAGAAGGCTGCTGACAATCGTGCAGGGAATGTCCATAACGCATGCATCAAAATCACCAGCTCGAGAGACACGCCCATTTGTGGTAATTCACCCTGATCTCGCCTGGGGAAAAAAAATAACGCTACCAGGCATATTAAAATAGCCGCTTGACCACTTCCGCTTGCTTCGACCTCCCAACGCAGTTCTCTCTCACGTCAGCAATCCAGTTATTCTATATAGATCAGTGGGTGCATTTCAAAATGTAAAATGTGACAACAAAGAAGCCATACTGCTGCAGCGTTATGACTTGTTTGCAGGAAGAATGGGACAAGATGTCTGCAGTCCCTGAATGTTTACCAAATGTTATGAAAAGGAAAGGCAGCATGATTAAGAGGTAAATAGTTTACTGTCAAAACTTTTTTCAAATGGGTTTATTTTGTGAAATGAATACAATTCATGAGGCAAAGCAACAAACAATGTCCTGTCATATTATTTTACAAGTAATTCAAGTAAGATCATTTACAAATCACTGTTTTCAGTTTACATGTTAATTTAACATACAAACCCAGCTTTTTCAGTTCCACAGTTGTAATTCAATAAGTGATCATGAATCCTTACACAGGGGAAAGAGAGAGAAGTAATTTCCACTAGACAAGAAATCGTACTTAGCCAGCAAGCTAAAATAATTATATTTAGCTGGAGGATAACCCAGGGCAAAAAGGCCTTTTTAACTGGGCGATCTCTTCTCCTGTGATGAAGCACTTACCCACAGGCCACTGCACAGCCAGAGGGGGCGTAAGCACAGGCCATAACCCATGTGCAAGGCATGGTCACTGCATGTTCCTGCAAAACACATTCACACACACACACACACACAAACACACACACACAACAACAACAACAACAAAAACAACAATTTTACAAATAATCACCATTATTAGAAAGAAATTAAACATTTAGCACTGCAACTGGTTACTTTTTTGATTAACATCCAGACATGGGAAACAGTATTTCATTTTAACATTTGAGGAAGTTATATTTTCACATAGCTATCTGAAGTTAGCTTCAGGTTCTAATTTACCTTGTTAGTAGTGAATGCATCCCAAACAATGACTTTTCCATCCTAAAAAAACACAATGCAACATTAAGCTCAAAAAAGGTAACAGAAAAAGAGGTTTAGAGAAAAATGAATCCATCAACATAGAGAAAATCAAAACACAGCTTGTATAGCCCAGCAAAAATAATTTTATTTGGCTATGGTTCAATACAAATTTAATAAATCACTTTTCTCAGATGACAAGTTCAACAGCCTGAATCAGACAGAACAAAGTTTATTTGAACTAAATTAAGTGAGCAACTTCTTGGTTTCAGTCAAACAGGATTGAGGTAATTTAAGTAAGTACATTTTATTTTTAAAGCACATTTATAACAGTTCACACTGACCGAAGTGCTGTACATCGTGCAGGTAATTAAATCGATAAAAATAAAGTAAAAAAACAAAATGAAAATAAGAAGACAGAATTCACAAACATCCACAATATGAAGTTGGAATAGGCAAACAAGAGGTCAGATAATTAAGTGGAGGAAAAAGCCAGGGTGTAAAGATGGGTTTTAAGCCTTGATTTAAAGGAAGATATGTGTTGTGGGAGCTGGTTCCACAAGCGTGGTGCTGCAACAGCGAAGGCGCCATTGCCTTTCTGTTTGAGTCTGGAGCGGGGGATTTGGAGAAGGCTCTTATTGCAAGATCCTAAGGACCTAAGGGCTGAATGGGAGTGTAAAAGGTAGGCCATTGAGGGCTTTTTTAAACCATTAAAATAGTTTTAAAGTGGATCCTGTAGTGCACTGGCAGCCAGTGAAGGGATGCCAGAACAGGTGAGATATGCTCCCTTTTTTTAATCCAGTCAACAGTAGCTGCTGCATTCTGGACCAGTTGGAGGTGTGATATAAGGGACTGGGGGAGACCAAGGTATAGGGAGTTACAGCGATCCAGCCGAGATGTAATAAAGGCATGAATAACTTTTTTTAAATCCTGGTATGACAATGAGGGTTTGATTTTGGAGATGGTTCTGTGCTGATAGAAGCTGTTCTTAAATACAGATGAGATTTATTTATTGAAGCATAGCTCGGAATCAAAAATAATACCCAAATTCCTTGATGAGGGTTTGATGAACGGTGTGAGACTATCCAAATTGCTTGTGGTGAATTTATTGGCTTCGGAGGGGTTAAAAATGATTACTTCAGTTTTGTCATTGTTTAACTGAAGGAAATTATCCCATCCAGGTGTTTACGTCCTTCAGACACTCCAGGAGTGTCTGGATGGAGTCCCCAGATCTTAATGGGAGATATAGTTGGGAATCATCTGCGTAAAAGTGAAAGGAAAATTTATATTTTCTAATTATATTACCTAAAGGGAGCATATATAGGCAGAATAAGACTGGACCTAAGATGGACCCCTGGGGGACCCCACAGTACAGAGGGGCAGATGATGAAGAGTGCTGACCAACAGACACAGAAAATGATCTGTGGTTGAGATAGGAGGAGAACCACTGCAGAGCTGAGCTCCTAAAACCAACCCACTGATGGAGACGGGCCAGAGGAGTGGGGTGGTCAACAGTGTCGAAGGCAGTACTGTCTACAAGAACGAGGATGGCATTCTCACCTGAGTCTAGTGTAAAGAGGAGGTCATTAGACACTTTCAGCAAAGCTGTTTCAGTGCTGTGGCATGCTTTAAAGCCAGACTGAAAGGGTTCTAAGATATTAGCAGAATTTAGAAATGGGAGTACTTGGGAGAGGACTGGCTTTTCCAGAATTTTTGAGATGAATGGTAATTTGGATATGGGACGGTAGTTTTTTGGACAATTGACATCAAGGTTGTATTTTTACGCAGTAGCTGGACAACCACATGCTTAAAACATGAGTAGACAGTGCCAGAGATAAGGCATGTGTTTATGATGGCTAAAATGCTTGGATCAACGGTCCCAATGGTGTCTTTGATGATCTGCATCATTAGGGGATGTAAAGGGTTTCATGGGCTTGATAATATCTCTCAGCTCATCAAAGGCTATTGGTGAAAAATGATCAAAGGTTGCTGTAACAGGTAGGGGGCACTGTAAATTGCTGGAAATAGAAGGGGTGAAAGACAATCTGATGCGTTTGATTATATCAATGAAAAATTTCAAAAAAGTTTCACATGTCTGTGGATGTTTCAACCTCAGGGGAGACTTGGGGGTCAATAATTGAGTTAATTGTACTAAAAACTATTTGGGGTCTGTAGGAGTGGCCCAGCTCATTCCCCCAACTGCAACCCCACTGAAAACTTGCGGAGTGACATTAAAAATGCAGTTTCTGGGGCAAAACCCCAACATTCACAGGAACTGTGGAATGTAGTTTGCTCATCCTGGGCTGAAATACCCGTTTCTAGGTGCCAGAAGTTGGTTGACTCAAAGCAATCCAGATGCGCAGCAGTTATCAAAAACAATGTCCATGCAACTAAACATTAGTTTAGTAATTTCAAGTGAAGTGAAATCTTGAGTTAAATTTAGTGCTTGAGTTTGATGGGAAAATTGTCAGTAAGGGAGAGCAGCCACAATTGTAATGTTTTTCACTTCTCACTCTGTTACTAAGAGATCGTTTTACCTTCATGTGTAATATTTTCAGGCAAAGCAACAACACACGTCTGCTATCATAAACCACTTAAAGTTTTTCAAATGATAAAAGTAATATAACTGAAAGTGGACTCTGTCCGATGTTACAACTGAAGCGTGTTTGAGTCTTAATTGTAACAGCAGGAGTTACAATTATAACACTGCTAAAAAGTAGCTTTAGACTCATTGTTTTCAGGTCAAAACAAGTATATTTAATTCAGGCAAGTGTTAACGTTTCTTTAACACCAATAATGTGCTAAGAAAGTCCTATCAAAAATATTGTACATTATTAAAACTTACCAGGTGTACCAGTTGGAGCATTTGTGTGAGTTCCTAGATAGGAAAATGCATTGATTGTGCCTACAAGGTTAGCGACTTTGACTGATAGAGTTGTAAAAATGTTATACAACCCTAATTTGATTTAAAATATAATCGAAAAACAGCTGACTGAACACAGAATCTTGGCAAACGTGACACATGATTTTTGTAAAAGTCCCATTCATACCTGCACTGGTACTCCTGCATGGTCAATTATGTAGCGACACCCCAAATCACTTATTTTTTTACAGTCTGTGCTATAGAAAAACAGTCTATTTGTATTTTAGTTTTATTGCAAAAATCCAAAATAGGCTACAATAATATTTGTCTACAGACGGAACCAAATAGGGTAGCTTATTAAATTTCAAGGTAGGACTAAGCCTACATCTCAGTGCAAAGAACATTACAATATGTGCCGTTCAGCATCTAGAGCATTTGTTAGAATGTGCATTTTTGTGGGGACATTCTGTAAAAGGAACAAAAAAGCTAACAAAGAGTAAAATGATTCGAGCTGTGCTTGCAAATGTCTGCCATTGTCTCAAATGTAACGCGTTACAACTGCGCCGCTCGGCGCACCGTTCATTTGGCATTGTTTGGAGGACTGACCTAACAATCATAATGTGTTAAAATGATGCAAACTAATAACGAACATATATATATATATATATATATATACAGACACCCAAGCGGACTTTAGCTCTGTAACATTAAAGAAAAAATCTGAAGTCAAAAAATACTGGGGGAGTGAATTTTTACTTACTTTGTGGAAAACCAACTTTTCTGGCGATTTTTCCCTGCAGCATGAGTGAAAAGACTTGCAAGTTCCCGGGCACGTGTATTATGGTACTCGTCACATGCTGTCGTGATGACATCATGAACGCATTGACCAATCAAGAGAAAACATGCATGTTACAATTGTGATGCGTTACAATCAAGGCGGCTCTCCCATACTGCTATTTTTTGAACAGATTAATATTGCTTTTCTTTGCTTCCTTTGCAAGAATAACACGGACTTAATCAAATTTGTGAATACTTTGATTTGGAATTGAATGAGGAATGTTTCCATATTTGAAACAGGAACCGACGGCTTAAAAAATAAAAAAATTATATATGACCACGTTTTATACGTACTGCTATTTTTTGAATGCAACAATAAGAATGATCAAATTGAAGACCAAACCAGGACTACATTGAGGGGTGTAAACCTTTTTAAAAACACGGGCGCAAAATTAAAATCAGCACCCTGGACAGATGCATTATTTATCCATAAAACCAATTAAAGCAGCAGACCGGATTTCTACGATCATATGGGCGAAGTGTGAAGGCCGTGCGGGTCTGGACCTGTGAGGAGCTGACTATCCTCCTCTTGTCTCGGCACCAGTCCATGCACAGAACTTTATTTCCATGTCCCTTAAGCGTCCTCCTCGTCTTCATGACAAACTGACCGAGTGGCTCCACCCTCTCCGCCACCTGGTGCACTATCTCGTGGACAGGGAGAGAAAAACACCACACCTTTAACACGTATAGTTTCCAAGCGAATGTCCTCGCATGTCAAGATAGCATCAGCCTCCCCAGACTGTTACTCTAAGGGTGAATGAGGATGGACATTTCGGTTATGGCCTATGCTCAGACGTGATGCGTCTAGAAATGACGTCTGTCGGTATAAGCTATTCTGTACGAGATCTGCGCTCAGTGACCATCCTTCTATACAGTAATTATAGGTCGGAGTAGAAACAGTATTCCATTATAACAAACCATCTATCAAATTGGGGACAGGTTTATTTTAGGCTATTTTAGATTAATTTGCTAAAAACATAGCCCGTGTTTGACCTTAATCTAATGGATCATTCATGAACAAAATTAGTTCCCCATTTAGACTGAAGCTTCGGCGAAAAATACGCTGAGAAAAGCCGACGCTCGTTTTGAATTTTCAGGATATAAACAATGACAAACAGCTCAAAGCAAAACTCACGGTTGAAAATCAACACAAACACGCCAAAATGCCACCGTCGTTATTGCAGCAAAAACTGATTTCGCGTGAACAAATAACATTTTAACATTGTGATAATGTTCCCTAACCCGTCCCCATTATCAAAGAAGAAATATGATTTGGGAGGCCGGGCGGGCGGGCAGTCCAGGCGCACTCACATTCGACATCGTGCAGTTTCGCTCTCTCCTCCTCCAGCTTCATCTTCAGGGCGTCCGACTCCGTTTTCAGCGTCGACAGGGTCTCGTTCGGCTGCAGTTCCTGAGTAGCCATTTTCGGCATAAAAGGGGAGATGCTGACTGTGCGGTAGATCTGGTCCGCCGACTGCACACCGTGCGGCGAGATCCCAGCTGGAGCGACTGCAGTGACGTCACGGGAAAGATGCTCAGTCGAGATATGCTGGGCGCAGCCAATATATCGGTTTTGAAAAATTAGATATATCGGCGAAAAACAATATAAATTTTCCATTCACGAATGCGCAGGCTTACACTGACATTTCAAAAATATTGTCTGTCTAAGTGCATTGCTCTTCGGTGAAATTATTGACGGGACTTTACATTAAATGATCAAGAATAGCCCACCTCATCACTTGGCCTGTCCCGAGGCAGTTGGTGCTCTTGCTGAGATACTTTCCATTCACAACACGCTGGCATTGCGCGATGTTTTCGTAACACGCCCTTCATGCTTGATTTCGCTCGTCTGGTTCATTTTTATTATCCTAAGTACGTATTAGATAGCCTCAGTTTGTGGCTATTCGCCCCGCGGCGGGTCTGCGCGAAAGCGCGGGCGGATTATAAAATGAAATCTCTTACTGGCCCAACTGCGGGGCGAACAGCAGAAGTGCTTCTCTTATCCATCCAACCGCGGCGCGAATAGCAGAACTGCTTTTGTCGGCCTCATCACGGAACCGACATTCTCCCAATTCAGCCCGATGCGGGGCTAATAGCCACATTCATTTGGAAAAGCACAAGCAATTGAGACGTATTAGATTAATGCTGGCGCGAGTAGGGTTTATTTTTTGTTGAGAGACGAATGTGCAGTTTAGCCCAATTTCTGCCAGCTACGGGGTGAGCTCATTTGGCGATGGTGGGGGAGAAGGCTACTCAGGTGCAGCTGAAGTAGCCTGCCATTGGCAGTCAGAAATTGTAAATATATCTTCAGTGATGACAAACTGAAAAATGGGAGCTCAGTCTGGCAATATATCTTTCTGCAGATTGCCTGCAAACACAATATAGTACTGCATTGTACTGTAAGCAGTCCATCCATATGTTCTCACCAACCCAGTATAGATTTTGAGCGTTCAGTCCTTCACTCGCGTCGTCTTCCACACACCGAATGATTTAGTAATAAAAAACTGTGGCTATTTTAATTTTATTGATGAGCAGTAAGCCCAAATAATGCAACCAGACTTTGGTAGAAATCTTGCAGGTGAGAAAAAAAACATGAACACAAGTACAGAGCTGTATTCCTTTATTTGTCTATACAGATTTGACAGTTCTTATACCTAAGTACACAGATTTTATTGTGAACAGTCACCAATTACAACTATTGTGAACTATTAACAGTTTAAATCTTCCCAAATTAACCATTTCTGGAGCATCAGTCAGGCAAAACACATCCAAAAGAGGCAAGTTCATATTTTCCGCATCGTTTTTACTCCAATTAGCATCTCTGGACAATTATTTACAGTTTACTTAGCATGACAATGTTGTTGATGCCCAGATATACAAGAGAGATGCTTACTTAGAGATGATCTGAATTCAGTGAAGTCATGTGAAGATTTCAAATCTGTCTGTCACTTCGATCGTTAGCTCAAACCCTCAACATGTATTCAATTACACGGAGTTGTGGTTCCAAAACCATTTCTCAAGTACCCCCAGAAATATCCAGGCATGTCATGTGTTAAGTTTACCAATTTAATGAGCAATAAGCAATTTATTAATTGCATGGAAAGTGCTTAAGACGGATCACATCAAAAGCCTGCATTTGGCCAGGGGTACTCATGCAACTGTTTGGGAACCACTGACAAACATTTTTCTCAAATGATGACGTCTTTTATATACGGTATAATGACTGATTGGGCTGAAATTTAAACATTATATTTTGTTTGACTATTTAAGTTATTAGCTTTCATTATACTTTGTTTGGTCATCATTTTCAAAATGGCCCCTAAAATTAATATTATTATAGCCACAAAATGGTTGCAGGTGCAGAGTGCTATCTACTGAAGCAAAGTTTCATGTTATAGAGAGAAGTCCTGAGGGGCCAGCAGCAATATAATTATTTTGCACAGAATAAAGAGACGAAAAACTATTCCTCAGACTCACATGAAGGCAAATCACAGGACAATGTATGGTAGATGTCATTACTGGAGAAAATACAAATAGAAAGATTTAAACAAAAATGTTTCAAAATGGTTGCTTTAGACCAGAGTTTGTTTTATTGGACAACTAATTTGCAATGATTCTTTGTTGACAGGGAATTTTGAATACAATCATTTTTTTTAATTAGGCAACATCGCAGTCAGATAATATCCTTACTAATTCAAAACTGTATGTGGTGACCTGAGAATATTTAATTTAAAATAATTTGTCTTACTAAACAAACCAAGGAAACCAATAGGTCCAAAGTATTCTATTCTAAATTTACTGCGATTCTTCAGAAAAACTTTGAAAGTGCATAAACAAATACTGTTAAATGTTCACTGGAGGAAATCGCCAAGATACATGAATTCTATTCCCAAGAGCTTAGATGGCACCATTTGGTAATATGCATCCTTTAATCCCATGAATAAGACAAAATACTGTGAGGATAATAAACAAAACAAACAAACAAACAGACAAAAACATATCAAAAGCCAGATACACTACTTGTGTGCAATGAATGCAATGCAAATAATACGACAATAAATTACATATGAATAACGGAACAAAAACAACAACAGTGAAACCAATAAAGTTTAAAAATAATATTTTCCAGCAGAATCTAATACACACAGACGCATGTTTCGTGACTCCTGTAAGCCAATACGATACATGGATTTTCCAGTGCAGTGCCCAAATGGAATGACAGAAGGCAAATTTACAATATACCATTGGAGGCCCCACAGATATTAATTACTTTACCACTAAAAAGGGCACATATTACACTCCAAAATGACCAAGATGTGAGAACCTATAATGAAAAAAACAATAATATACAAGGCATTGTATAAATTTTAAGTTGCAAGGTTCAATATGCATATGAAACTGTGCATTATATGGGTCGCAATGGATCGCATTAACAGATGGCATTTTGCCTAAGTGGTGGACCAATGTACCGCACAGATGATGATGCCATGAACACAAGAGGACGACTAAGGCATGTGATGGCATAGGCTCACTTTACAGTCTACAGTCTTCATAGACAAAGAAAAGCTTGCATGTTTGAGGGAAAGTATGTCTTTGGGTAAAAAGTTTTTATGTCTTACTCTCCATGGGTGTCACCAATAAATGAGCATGCAAGTTAATTTATAGCCGACTGCTTCGTACACCAGATATGATCACTGCTCGGATTCGCTCAGTCTAATATCAAAAGGCAGAAGAAGATATGATAATCAGATCCCAAGGGAAAGATTAAGATGGAGCTGTTAAGGTTATATAAGCATATCAAGCAAGCCTCCAGCGACAGTTGCATAAATTGATGGGATGTATATTTCCTCAATATCTAAAGAATAAGAAGAGAGTGCAGTGCGAGTTCATTTTCCATCGACTGGTCAGCTCACGCAAAAGCTGAAAGCATTCATCACAAAATTTGTTCTGCACATTCAAGGCAACATATATGGCCCATCAGAAGCCAGGAGCCAAAACAAAGCAATTAAAAATATGTAGAAAGAAGCCATACAGTTTTGTTTTTTTCCCCCAATTATCATACAGAAACGCATGCACCAAATCAATTTTGGCTTTCGGGTGAAGCGCCGCCTCTTTAAGTTTTTGAGAGAGTGAATAAATAACTGAGGTTGTTCAAAAACATTGGTAGAGAACACAGATGGTAACTTAAGGGACAAATCCAGTGTGGTTTTGTGTTCACAAGACTGCGGATACCATGGTGGATGAGTCCAAATAGGCTGCAAATGGGGTCTCTGAGGAAGGAATCCTCACAGGGAGGGTGTAGGCGTCAGACTTTGGGGAAATGTGTAACAACTTAGGCAGCCAATAGCATCAGTGACAGTGCGAACCACAAACAAGCGCGCAAGAACACACTCGCACATGTATGCGCCCGAGCACACATTCACACAGATACAAACACACACACATATATTTGTGTTCTAGGTCGTAGGGACCATCCCAGCAGACTGTGAAAAGAATGAAAACAGATTTTCAGTCCCCACCGTGACCCACAAGCCATTGACTCCACCATTTTGTGAACAGGAACAGTTAAATGAGTAAGTTTATGTTGTAAACAGTATTAAAGAATAAAATTAAGTCTATATAATGCAGTGCAGATGTACTATATTCTTGGGTATGCAAATTGCACAGATCACAGCTGCTATCTATTCTGAGTGCACCATGTAAAAACACAATACCTGCGGTAACCAATAAACATCTATGCTAAATAGTTCACTAGTGAACTTTTCATTAAATAAATCTACAGTTTTTCTTACAAACATAAATATATGACACACGAGGCTATATGCCGCCAGTTTTCCTTTTCCAGTCGATGAAATGTTTTGGAGCGCAATTAATCCCAGTAGGTTTCTTTCTTGGGGAAAAAATAATCCTCAAGATGGATAGATTAATTCCTTCTGAATCTTCCCCACCTTGAACAAAATTCTATTTATGATATTTACACATGATATATGCATTAAAATAGAAGCACTGTGGTACAGTCATTAAGCACTGTGATGCATTGACCAAAACATTGCTAGGCTAAGCAATGTGTGCAATAAAAATGAATACATCAAAACACATGGCTGAAGTCCTTCACAAAATCTGAGCTCAGTGTACCACCCACTCATAGAAGAAGCCAAAGCTGAGAACCTGAATACACACTTTCTCACACCACAAGGCAATGTCACTTGACCTACTTAGTTGTTGAAGATTGGCTGTTCAGGGCACATTCAAGACAAGCATTTGCAGTAACTCTTTATCTTCTGATTATGTCACAGACAGTTATGTGAGGAAACCCAGTTTCAGACTGCCTCAACACAAGCATGATAAACCCGAAAACTGCCCCTACACGCACGTGATTAAACCTGAAAACTGACTCGAAACACATGATGCAGCCTGCCCTTTCACAGATGTGATAAAACCTGGGAACTATCTACACGCATGTGATACAGCCTTTAAAGTGCCCCTACATGCGTGTGATAAAACCTGGAAACTGCCGCTAAACACATGCGATACAACCAAGAGACTGTCTCCAGACACATTTGATGCAACCTGGAAACCACCTCAAAACCCCTACCATATAACCTAGAAACTGCCCCTTTGCGCCTGTGATCAAACCTTTAAACTGCCTCTACAGACCAAGTAAACCCGGAGAATGCATCCAAATGTGTGAAAAAAACCTAGGGGCGGCTCCAGCCCCGGTGCGCTGAAGCCCGCTTCGGTTTCGTGCACACGCATGAGGGTGCCCTGGGTTATACGGACCCTGCATGGCTGTCATAAAATGCCCAGATTGTCTCTACACAAGGGGCATTCTGGGCTTATTCATACTGTCTCTACATGCATGTGAAGAAGTCCAATGTCGTACTGCCTCAACATGCATGTGATAAATGCTCAACACACGTGGCAAAGCCCAGGTTATTTCCACACGCATGTGAGGAATCCAAGGTTTATTCAGGCTGTTTCTACATGCGTGTAAGGACGCCCAGGTTTATGCACACTGCATCTACATGTGTGTGAGGACGCCCAGGTTTACGCAGACTGCATCTACACGCGTGTGAGGACGCCCAGGTTTACGCAGACTGCATCTATACACGTGTAAGGAAGCTCAGGTTGAGGCTGCTGGGGATGTGGATGGACTCCAGGGCGAGAGAGGAGGGGTTGAAGGGGAAGGTAACGGGGTAGATGATCTTGGTGTCCATGAGCAGCTGCGGCGACTCTTTCCGGTCCCGTAAACGAGTCTGATAACGAATCAATCAAGACTCAGCGTTAGTCAACAGCACAGACAGACACACACACAACTATTATCATCTTCAGGCAAGAATGTCGTCAAGAGCTCACCTGTATGGTTCGAATGAAAGTTATGGAAACACGTTCTTCGAACTCATTCACCGGCGTGTACAAGTTCAGCACTTTCACGATCTGAGGGCCGGAGAAGAAAGCAGGTAAATGCACTGCAGTTACAGGTTTCACCCTCTGCCTAAACGCTTTACTGACAAAAAAAAGCACCTAATAACAAACCTCCAGTTTACAGTTTACAAGTCAGTGAATAGAAGCTTTTAACCATAGACTCATAAAAATGCAATTCACATATTGAGGAAACATCACAAACGCAAGCTATATAACGTATTCACGGAAAGTTCTCTAGTCTGATAAAGGCTCTTTGATGGCTAATGCAGAGTCTTGTAAACTGCATTCCTCACTGAGGAAAGTCTGTCAACAATCAGTGAAAAGGGGCTGAGAACTGGATCTGAGGAGAGGCTGACCGTTAGTCATGTGGACACAACAGACACAGGGTGTGGGGCGGACAGCTCTGACCAGGAATATGGGGTGAAGGCACAGCACCGTTTACAGCGCGGTGCGGCAGCGCGAGCGAGAGCACTGTGTGGGGGTACCTGTGCGGTGGTGAGGGCGTTGCACATGGAGCAGATGGCCTCTGCATCCTCGTCGGTCTTCTTCTTTACTTGCAGCAGCTGTGCGGCCTGGATGAGGGGCTCCAGGGTCTCTTTAGCCCCGCAGGTCATCAGGTTCTTATCCCTCAGCCACTCTTCCAGCTGGCTAACATTATACCTGCAGGCCAGAGTGGAAAAGAATCACGCTGCGTAATCCCAACCAATGTCCACTCGCTCACTACAAGTCCCAGGATACACCTGTACAGGAAACAGAAGCTGCAATGATACAGAAGTGTGAAAGCAACAACAACAACAAAAAAAAAAATCTGTCAGCAACATCTACGACAGAAAAACACCGAAAGGATTATGAGACAGACGCACATGCTGCAACACTTCAAAATTACCTTTAGCCAAATCCACAACCAATATATTTCAGTAACCTAAGAATATACACAGGACTAAAATAATAGTAATGTTTCTGGGTGAAGCCATTATGAGCCAATAACCAGGTGAGACGGAGAGGTCTCCATTACCTCATGTACCTCCAGCTGCTCCCCTGCAACTCAGCGCCTTCATCAGCAGCCTAAACCTCCACACTGAATACAGTCAACCTTTCATTCACCCCTCTTTCCTTTTCCATCTCCTCTGTTCCCCTTTTCCCCAAACAGTGCCATCCTCTCCTCTAAATTTTTTATTCAATACTATTCTTCCTCTATTGTTCACGCACTCCGCTTTACCCAAGACTGCTCGGATGCAGAAGCTACAAGAGCTACACAAACAGTGATGAGACAGCGAAACGATACATCATAGGACATGAACGATGTCTGACAGAGCAAATAACCCCAGGGGTTACAGGACATGTCACACCTACATTAACAATCTAAATCTACTTTCAGGCACCTGCACAACCAATTAACATATTATATTACAGTTCCCATATCACATCCACAAGCACAAAATGAAAATAATGTTTCCTGGAAAAGCCATGACACAATCAGGGAATTTTATTTCCCCATCAGACTCGCAGGCAAGTGCAGCAGACATGGACGTGACAATCACCCTACACTGGCACCACAACCCACTGAGTCCCAGAGAAACACTTAGTCAATGTGCCACACAACTACTCTCCATTCCTCCCCAACTCTCCAACTTTCCACTTTCCGTTCTGAATTGCCCCCCCCCCCGCCCCCCTCAAGTCCCACCGGTTGATGCCCTGCCTGAATTTCCAGCCTCCCTGGCTGTTTTACCCAGCCCCCATTTGTCCCTCCTAGTCCCCCTGACTGCATCTCCCCAGTCCCCAGTTTGTCCCCCCAAGGTTGTCCCCCCAGTGTCCCCAGCTGGTACCTGATCTGCATGCCTTTACTCCAGGAGCACATGTCCTTGCGCAGCAGCAGGTTGTTGAGGGTGACGGCCCCTATGATGTAGAACTGCTGCTTGACCACCTGCTTGATGAGCTCGGGGTCGGTGCCGTGCTGGCACATGGTGGAGTGGAAGGCGGAGAGCTGCCGCAGGATGGAGTCCAGGGTGTAGGTGCCCTCGTCCGCGATGCTGGAGGTCCTCTTACGCAGGCCGGTGGGCTTCACACCCGACACGCCCTGGATCGTCTCATGCTCCAGCATTCCCGAGACTGTAAGCAGGCACGCACGCACACACACACACACACACAGCCAAAACACACCCACACACGCGCATCGAAACAGAAACGGATACCAAAGTAAACAGGTCCACAGAAACAGAGACACACCCTCAGGCATCAACACATACAGAGACGGGAATTGAAAAAGTGACGCACACCCGCGTGCAAATGCAAATAAGCATTCGCATAGAGAAGCAATTTAACACAGGAAACAGGAACAGGAATGTAGACACACACCCATATCCACCCCACAAACACACAGACACACACACACAGTGATATGGAGATACGAAAGTTATATAAACAAACACATGCTAAACACTATCAGTACAAGGACGTGTGTGAAACAATGTTTAAAGGTGTTAGACACCCAAGTCTACCCACCTATCATTGGCTGTAGAATGTTCTCCATGCACTTAATGAGCTGCTGATAGATCTGAATGGCCAGGTCACTCAGTACCTGTCGGTACTCTGCCAGGTCGAAGTTGGACAGGCAGTGCTCGTTCTGCCGGGGAGTGTTGTGCTTCATGAAGGCCTGCAGGGGGAGACATACAGCATAGTCAGGAGCTCTGGACAAACATGGTTGCTGTGCGAGTCTGGGCCGCCAGGGGGCCTGTCTGTCTTACCTCCTCACCGCTGTACTGTTTCAGACAGTGCAGGAAACGGCACGTGTTCGACAGCCAGAAAGACACCGTCTCAAAGTCGTCCCCTCGTTTCTGTGAGCAAGGGACCACGTCAGCGTTAAACTCATGGTAGGCTCATACAGTCTGTTCAAGTCAAGTCAAAATTTATTTGGATGGCACACTCAAAACTACCACAGCGGATGAAAGTGCTGAGCGAGCTTAACATACCAAAATAAAACTAGTTTAAACGCACACACAATATATTAAAACATAAAACAGATACAGCAGAATAGGTAACCGGCTGAAGTGCCAGGCTCAACTCAAGTTATAAGCCAACAAGAGGAGGTGGGTCTTCAGCAGTGATTTGAAGGACTCAAGAGTCAGTGCAGATCTAATATGAATAGGAGGACTGTTCCAGAATTTTGGGGACGGGGGGGGGTGGGGTCTCAAGTCAACATGAGACGTCAATCTTGGCTGCAGCTGATCTTGGCTGAGAAGAACTGCGCCATATTACATGATCAAGGAGTCAGAGGCCACCAGCCGAGGGCCCAGGTAGACACCTCAACAAAGGTATTCATTTTCTGAAGTGGGTTAAATAATAATGTGTGCGCAGTATCTTTTTTCCATAGAATAATAATTATTACCTTGAAGTTTCCAACCCTAATTCACACATGGACACACAGACAGACAGCGACAGCATACCTTCAGGATCTTCTTAATGCTGTTGATGGTGGAGGTGAGCAGTGTGCGCACTTTCTGGTCATCATTGAGATAGTCCGCATGGCGCAGGCACATGAAGAGGATGTAGGCAGGCAGCCCGGGGATGAAGTTAACGGCCACGCCCCGAGGCTTAAGCTCTGCGGAGATGGGACAGGGCACAGCATAGAGTCAGCACAGTACAATACAGACCCAACACCGCACAGTCAACACAGAGTTAGCACAGTCAACATTTCATCATTTAATTGAAAACTTCAATCAATTAGGAAGGAGAAATAATGGTTATTCCAAGCAAAGGCATCTGCAGCGGTTCATCAGCAGTAGGTGCACAGCTCTGGTATGTGCTTTATGTCAGAGCTCAATCATGACAAGTACATGTAAAATTGAGGCTGCTTATTGTGCTCAGTATTTGTGGTGCATCCCATCTAGTGCAGCTGGTACATGAAAACAAAACAAAACAAAACAAAACAGGGAGCCCCATTTTTTTTAAATGCAAACAACTTTCATAACATTCTACAAACTAGAAAACACTCAGAGCGCAGACCTCCGCCAGGGGGCAGCAAAACCCAAAAGCGCAGTGATTGGAACTCCGGCTCATTGGAAAAACTTGAAATCTTCAACTGTGGCATATCTCTCAGCTGTACTTTGGCCTAGATATGCAAAATTTAATCACCTATTCCTTGACATGATACCCACCTTCTCTAAAAATTTCATCAAAATCGGTGCATTACTTTTTGGGTTATCTTGCTAAGTAACAAACAAACAAACAAACAAAGAGACAAACGCTGCCTATAACACAACCTCCTTGGCGGAGGTAATAAACTAAACAGCAACAAATTCCATTTGCAGGAACTTCAAGCCACTGTAGGACACTGAGAGGAGTGAGTGAAGGTCACATCCATTCATGTGCGGAGACAGTTCGCTCACACGCAAAGCTCACGCACCCAGAATGAGGTTCTTCACCAGCCTCAGCTCGTCTTCCTTCTTGTACTCCAGCATGCCCTGGAAGTCCTTCTCCTTGCGGGGGAGGTTGACCGGCCGAATGGGCTCATCCACGTTCTGCCCAGGGGACACATTCTCCATCTGCCCTCCCACTGGGAACATGGGATCATCAGAAAATGGTCACCCGCGAGCTACCATGTACACATGTTCTCCAAACTATTTTTGGACAGGTCTAGATTTCCTCATCCAATGGAAACTAACCCTGTTCCCAGAAATCTACTGCCCTCCCTGCAGGATTTCATTCAAACAACCATCAATCCAGTCTCATTCAATAGCTAGAGATCATGGTAAGCAGCTAATGCATTCAGTCAGGTGTGCGAGTTAAGGGATGAATTGGAAACCTGCAGGATAGTAGATCTCCAAGAACCAGGTGGATTACGTTGCAGTCAACAGCTGGACTGGTTAGAGGTCAACTGAATAAATACCCTTAATTTATATTCAGCATTTATTCCATAAATGATAAAAAAACGTGTAATACAACCATGTCATACATCTTTGTTATACCATGGTCTAGGTGAATACTTTTTTCTGATTGGCTGGCAGGTATGCATTAAAACCGTGGAACCGCACAGGTCGTTCGGCTGCAGTAGTTTCACCATTCGAAATTCATCCACGAGCCAATTTGTAACCCTAGCAACATTAGACCTGATATTCGGCTGGGTACAACGGAAATCTAGCTGCTCATTTATCTCCAGTAAATTTGGCGGCGTCATATAAGTTGCGTCCTGCGGGGCGGTTAACTATAGGTACTCAAGCGATAATGACCCGAAATATTATAGCAGTGAAGTAATCAGGCTTTATTCATCAAACAATTGTAATTATGTTCAGTTACAAATGAAGCTAACGTGTCCACTTCATGTGTCAGCAACTGCTGACAGTTCGCTAGCTACATGCTATGCCAGCAGACTGATTTCAGCTCCCTGACTGTAGAAACTGTCATAAGTTCATTGTAATTGTGGGTAGCAAGTTAGCTACAGTCTGCATAATCGCGCATAATGTTGCGGTATGCATAATCTCAATTCCAGCTGGAATCCGTTATCAAATCATCAGCTGGTAAATGGGTGTAAGCGTGCGCAAAAAATTCTTTCACCATGAATGTAAGATGAACCAAGATAGCTGGTTCAATTTAGCTTGGCCTATAGTATTGGGTATGAGAAGGCGCAGCGCCTGTTTAATGATCACCAGCTAGTTTTTTTTTTTTTTTTTAGGTGCAAAACTTTAACCAAAAATTTCTGAATGCTGCAATTTGATATTGCTGGCAAATGACCATAGTATAAGTGGGATAATCAACTCAATGGTAACCATTCCATGGTTTTAATGCACTTCGCGGAGGCAACCACCCGACGCGGACCTTAAAACCATGGAATGCACACCTTCTCGTTAATTAACATATTACAAATGCATAATACAGCTTTCCAGCATTGTGATTGGTCAGATTCCGTTAACTGGCAAACATTGAATAATATCTTTGCAACAGTAATGCTACCAATCCTGCTGGTAACCGTTAACCATCACTAGGTAATCGGTGGTCGATTCAAGTCAATGAAGGAATAAGTTCCACATGTAACCGTTATTGGAGAAAATTGAACATATTAATTTAATGGTAAACAGTGTTAGCATACTTGCTACTGAATTATTAATCCCATTGACTTGAATAGACTGCCAACTAGAAAATAACACTTTTTTCTCCATTTTCCAAATAGTAAAATGCTAACATTCATGAGATAAATGGGATCTTACATCCCTGAGCCCTAAATATCAAATTTTTGAAACTTGAGCAGCAATTTTCATTTATTCCTCGCCAAAGGTCAATCCTACTGTCCGTACATGAATCTGAAATCTCAGGTTCAACTCAGTAGAAATCTTCTAGAGGAATCATTCAGAGTTGCAAGACTGTATAGGATCAAGTTTAAACAATGTGACAGACTCTGATCTACTAGCAATTTAAGTGCAAAGGTTGGACTGACAGCGCCTCTGCAGGAAATCATTTGACAGCTGATGTAATCGTTTACCTTCCAGCTCTCCAATCTTCTTAGCAAAGACCTTCAGCTGTTTCTTCAGCTTACGGACAGTCTTGTCCTGTTTCTCCAGTTGCTCCATGAGATCCTGGAATATATGCGTGTGCATGTGTGTGTGTGTGTGTGTGTGTGTGTGTGTACAGAGGGTTTTATCAGACTGATATAAAAGTGCACATCCAAATAATTTACAGCAATAAATATAAGGACTCAAAACAGGAAGTGCAGGGTTTTAGTAGACCATATCTTTTGCAGTGCCACACAATCTGTTCAACAAACGTGTTGATTGGCTGTTAATTGGATTCGAAAGGCTGCATCTACAAGAAGAAACGATGGAAGCAAAGGCTTTCCTCATCTAACCAATCAGGAATAAGCAACGAAAGCACATTTCTGGTTTAAACAAGATAACTAGCTCGCCACAGGGACCGAGTCATGCATCTCCCCAATCCCCAAATTTCTGACAAAATGGGCGCCGGCAGCCATATTGGACGTCCAAAATTGCGGAAAATCGTTCTTGAGCACGGTCAAATAAATCTCTTTTCCTGTGCAAAATTAGAAAAAATTCCTGTAATAATTGCAGCTTCCAGAGCCCGGTACAGAAAATCTCTGCGGGCGCGGCGGCGGCCCCGGAACTAAACCATAGTATCTCCCGACAATCGCCGTCGGGGAGATACAATTAAGTAACATTCCCAGGGTTCTGAAGAAAGGTGTACTTCCATCACATGGCAGACAGTGAATAATAGAAACAGCAGCAGATAATCAGGCTGTTGTGGGTTAAGAGACAGGAAACACACGGCTGCTGAGAAAGTTACAGCTGGACTTGGGTTCAGCGCTGCTCGGTGAAGCTTATAGCAGATGCTGGACTAGAGTGCTGTTAACGGACACAGGTGCGCACACACGCGCACACACACACATGCAGACACGCGCACGCGCACGCACACACAGACTAAACACACTGCTTTCTGACAACACTACATACAACCATCCGCCGTAAAACCAACAGCCGATACTCCTGATATTTGCCGGGGTCTTCCGTGAGCATGCCCTGTGCAGTAAAACCCACAGATATGAGTACTAGGAACTGGCCAGGGTAATTCTTACCACCTCAATAATATGTAATTCAATACCAAGAAATCCTGTGTGCATGCAAGGATATATGGGCCCATGTCACCTGACATAACAAGGCAATTCCCTGAAGTAACACCACAGCTTTTAGCCCACATTTGTTCTTTTTTAGTTATTTTATGAGAGAGGGTATAAGGTGAGAGTAATTGTGAGTGGGTATAGGGTGAGAGTAAGTGAGAGAGGGTATAGGGTGAGAGTAATTGTGAGTGGGTATAGAGTGAGGGTAAATGACAGTGGGTATAAGGTGAGAGTAAATGAGAGAGGGTATAGGGTGAGAGTAAATGAGAGAGGGTATAGGGAGAGTATAAATGAGAGAGGGTATAAAGTGAGAGTAAATGAGAGAGGGTATAAGGTGAGAGTAAATGAGAGAGGGTATAAGGTGAGAGTAAATGAGAGAGGGTATAAGGTGAGAGTAAATGAGAGAGGAGATAAGGTGAGAGTAAATGAGAGAGGGTATAGGGTGAGGGTAAATGAGAGAGGGTATAGGGAGAGTATAAATGAGAGAGGGAATAGGGTGAGAGTAATTGTGAGTGGGTAAAGGGTGAGAGTAATTGTGAGTGGGTATAGGGAGAGAGTAATTGTGAGTGGATATAGGGTGAGAGTAAGTGAGAGAGGGTATAGGGTGAGAGTAATTGTGAGTGGGTATAGGGTGAGAGTAAATGACAGAGGGTATAGGGTGAGAGTAATTGTGAGTGGATATAGGGTGAGAGTAAATGAGAGAGGGTATAGGGTGAGAGTAAGTGAGAGAGGGTATAGGGTGAGAGTAATTGTGAGTGGATATAGGGTGAGAGTAAAAGAGAGGGTATAAGGTGAGAGTAAATGAGAGAGGGTATAATGTGAGAGTAAATGAGAGAGGGTATAGGGTGAGAGTAAGTGAGAGAGGGTATAGGGTGAGAGTAAAAGAGAGGGAAGAAGGAGAGAGTAAATGAGAGAGGGTATAGGGTGAGAGTAAATAATAGAGGGTATATGGTGAGAGTAAATGAGAGAGAGTATAAGGTGAGAGTAAATGAGAGAGGGTATAAGGTGAGAATAAATGAGAGAGGGTATAGGGTGAGAGTAAATGAGAGAGGGTATAAGGTGAGAGTAAATGAGAGAGGGTATAAGGTGAGAGTAATTGTGAGTGGGTATAGGGTGAGAGTAAGTGAGAGAGGGTATAGGGTGAGAGTAAAAGAGAGGGTATAAGGTGAGAGTAAATGAGAGAGGGTATAGGGAGAGAGTAAATGAGAGAGGGTATAGGGTGAGAGTAAATGAGAGAGGGTATAGGGTGAGAGTAAATGAGAGAGGGTATAGGGTGAGAGTAAATGAGAGAGGGTATAGGGTGAGAGTAATTGTGAGTGGATATAGGGTGAGAGTAAATGAGAGAGGGTATAAGGTGAGAGAAAGTGAGAAAGGGTATAGGGTGAGAGTAATTGTGAGTGGGTATAGGGTGAGAGTAATTGTGAGTGGATATAGGGTGAGAGTAAATGAGAGAGGGTATAGGGTGAGAGTAATTGTGAGTGGGTATAGGGTGAGAGTAAATGAGAGCGGGTATAGGGTGAGAGTAATTGTGAGTGGGTATAGGGTGAGAGAAATTGTGAGTGGATATAGGGTGAGAGTAAATGAGAGAGGGTATAGGGTGAGAGTAAGTGAGAGAGGGTATAGGGTGAGAGTAATTGTGAGTAGGTATAGGGTGAGAGTAAATGAGAGAGGGTATAGGGTGAGAGTAATTGTGAGTGGATATAGGGTGAGAGTAAATGAGAGAGGGTATAAGGTGAGAGTAAATGAGAGAGGGTATAAGGTGAGAGTAAATGAGAGAGGGTATAGGGTGAGAGTAAATGAGAGAGGGTATAAGGTGGGAGTAAATGAGAGAGGGTATAGGGTGAGAGTAAATGAGAGAGGGTATAAGGTGGGAGTAAATGAGAGAGGGTATAGGGTGAGAGTAAATGATAGAGGGTATAAGGTGAGAGTAATTGTGAGTGGGTATAGGGTGAGAGTAATTGTGAGTGGGTATAGGGTGAGAGTAATTGTGAGTGGGTATAGAGGGAGAGTAATTGTGAGTGGGTATAGGGTGAGAGTAAATGAGAGAGGGTATAGGGTGAGAGTAATTGTGAGTGGATATAGGGTGAGAGTAAATGAGAGAGGGTATAGGGTGAGAGTAAATGAGAGAGGGTATAGGGTGAGAGTAATTGTGAGTGGATATAGGGTGAGAGTAAATGAGAGAGGGTATAAGGTGAGAGTAAATGAGAGAGGGTATAGGGTGAGAGTAAATGAGAGAGGGTATAGGGTGAGAGTAAAAGAGAGGGTATAGGGTGAGAGTAAATGAGAGAGGGTATAGGGTGAGAGTAAATGAGAGAGAGTATAGGGTGAGAGTAAATGAGAGAGGGTATAGGGTGAGAGTAAGTGAGAGAGGGTATAGCGTGAGAGTAAGTGAGAGAGGGTATAGCGTGAGAGTAATTGTAAGTGGGTATAGGGTGAGAGTAATTGTCAGTGCATATAGGGTGAGCGAAAAATTGGTGGGTAGGACGTGACAGCGAAGGACATCGTATGGAGGGTCGGACGGGCCGCGGTGCTGACCAGGTTCTCGTTGGTCAGGCGGGTGATCTCGTGCTGCAGGCTGGCCTCGATGCGCGCCTCCGGCGGCAGCTGCAGGTTCTGCGCCAGGAGCTGCTGCTGTCGGTTATTCTCCTCCTTCATGCTCTGTAGCTCCCCCCTCAGCAGCTCCACCTCATTGTCATGGCTCCGCCTCTGCATCTGCAGCTGTGACTCCAGCAGCCTGGCCCAGAGCAGAGGGGAGAGACTGCACTCAGACACCGGCCCACTCCTCCCCCACTGAGGAGTGAGGAGGTCCAGGTCGCACAGCTGAAGCAAAGCCACCAGCCCGTCAGTCCCTGAGGCCCCACAGCAGGCAGTAAAGCCCTGATTCTGTGCTTTTGCCTCCTGCCGCCAGCATATTTAATTCCGAAACCGGAACTGCCAGAACTCATCTCAAGCGTTTCAATCTTGTACTGGCAATAGACCAGTCTTACTCAGCAGAAAAGCAAGAAATGTTGTATTAAGCAAAACTAAGTCTCAAGTCCTAGAGTAAAACGCTTGAGATTGACAAACCAGGAAAGTGTCAGCTATATTAAAATAGCTTAAAAAATTACAAACGGAAGAACAGTAAATATTGTGGAAGGAATTTATTAGCTCTACAGCAATAGAGACGCGGGGCAGACAGGCAAAAAGACAGCAGGAGGTATAATGAAGGACCCCTGGCACCAGGCCAATGAGAGAACAGCACCAAAATGACAGCAGAAGAGAAATGAGTTTGCATGGGATCACCCAGTCACACCGTAACCACGTCACTGTGAGGCTACAGTAAAGAGGACATCCATCCCAGGTAAACGTGGAGCCACTCGGTGACTGATCTTTAAATTACACAGACCTGAGAGAGAGGGGGGTATTGGACCCCTCACTGGCCTACAGGAGTGTGCAGGCAGGCAGTAATGGGAGATGTTCAGGTCTAGCTGAAGTGTTGAGAGTTGAACACTCGGAGGAGAGTAGCAACAGAGGGTACAGCAGTAGAGTTGTGTGTGTACCTGGCTCTGTGCACCGTGTGCAGCGCAGAAAAGCTTTCACCAGAATCACGTCATATGCTGCGGTCGAGTAGTATTTTTTGCTCAAGAAAATTCCTAACTCCTTGGAAAGACCAAAAAGTATTTACACGGCAGCCATTATAAGAGGTATTCAGGTTCCTTAAATAGTAAGGAAAGGTGCTCCAATGCTTTCCTTACTTGTCTCTTTCAGAATAAAATTCACTGGACCATCTTTTACACCTTCCAACAAATCTTTGTGGCAACAATATTTAGAGACACACCATCCATCATCCAAAGATTACATGATGATATCGCCTGGTGCAAGAGCGGTGTAAGTCTCCAAGCATCGTGGTTCTCTCATCCCATATCCTTAAGAATTCTCTTTTACATCTCTCCTTGACTTCATTACATTTTCCACCAAGGTCGAGGACAAGAGGTTAGGAATTAGACAACAGGACGTAATTTTTTTCCTATTCGACCGCAGCCATAGTCATGTGATTTGGAGAGCCTGCATGCCGTGGGTGGAGAAAGAATTCCTCACGCGTATACCACAGACTAATCAGTGATGGTAAGTGAATGAAGGTCTGCGGTCAGTTGCTATAACCAGTATGAGAGAAAGTGAGAATGATCACAGTCCAATCCCAGCCAACCCTTGTCCCTTTGCACAGATTTCTGGGAAATGTAGTGAAATAACCTGTTGGTCTCCTTTAACCCTTCATAAACCAGCCATAGCTCTCCATCCTCATTCAGCTCACGGTAATTGGGAATAGGGGATCTGACAAGCAAAACAAAAGAACACAAACAGAAAAGGAAAATGGCAAAAAGGGTGGGAGGGTGAAATTAGAGAGGGGAATTGACAACACAAATGTACAGTAAGCAACATAACAACACAATGAACTGGCCCAGAGCTCCTTTGGCTGTTTATTTTTCAATAGATGAGACAAAGCTGTAGTATTTAAAATTCTGTTGCTGAGAAATTCTGGATTTGACCTTCACACATGGCGACATGCATACACCTCTCACATGATGAACATGTTCCAAGTAAGATTCCAAAAAAAAAAAAAGTTGAACTGCAATCCCATTAGTATCGCTGGATGAAGTTAAATGATGATGACTTTTTACAGACCATCAGTTCAAGATACTCACAGCCCCGAATTGCAATCAAGTGATCTATTTTGAAGATTGCCAGTGAGTAAAAGTTATTCCTCATAAACTAAATTGGCTCATATCCATATTAATCCTCTTAAAATGTAGGGTACAGATCTCTCCAACTAACCTAACCAAACTATCTACCCAAAGGAACTCTCTAGCTAAACTAACTAAAATTCATAGTGGAAAACAGTCTGTGATTACTAACATTAATTTAAAATTAAGCTGGACCAATGGGGTCTCTTCTACAGCAAAATTTGGCTCAGTGGGCTCAAGTTCAAAGTTGAGTACACAACAAAATGAGCAAAAAATTCAAACAATGGAAAACATAGGTTAACATGGCACTGAACAAAAAAAAAATAATTAATGGTACAAATAAGGAATACAAATATAAACAATAAATGCAAACGAGACACGGCCGGATGCTTAGTGAGGGACGACGGTTATTCACATGCACGCTGACATCCGTCTAAGGCACTGCAACTTTCTCCATTGATAAAATGGATTTGTTTCTCAGTCAGTGTTAAAATGGGCTGCTCATGCCGCCATGCCATTAGTGTAAGCTTCCATAGCGCAGCATTTACTCCCACAGCTGTCAGCGAGAGGCACATCACGCACACAAGGCTGAACAACTCGTCCCTGCTTACGAACGTCCAGCTCTACAAAGTTCCCCATTTTTAATAATTATTTACTGTTATCCCAACACATACACCTCATTCAACATGCACATGGTCCTTTTTGCTGACTATTTATGCTAGTGGATGATGTATTAATTTGACTGATAATCAACTGCGCTCAAAATAAGTACTTATGCAAGATGGCCAGACTCCAGTGCTGCTAGATTGCGGGGAAGACCCTGAGAAGACACAGTGTTAGTGTGAAGCCCGGAGGAAAGCCATTCTCTGTGCAGCAATGCACTCTCGCTCAATGTAGCATTCCTCATGCGAGCACCGAGGCTGCACACAGACCGCACTGTGCGGCAATCCTCGCATGAGCTGCTGTTACGACTCCTTTAATGGGACGGCACGTTCAAGCGCGATGCAGAACAATGCCTGTCCACCCCGACGGGCTGTGGTTACCTGACCCTATTCACCAGCTCAGCCACGTCGAGGGGTTTACGCAAAAACCTCGGAGACCTGTTTGGTGACCTGGACGAAACAGAGAGCATAAAGAAGGCACAGGGTGGAGTCTTATCTTACAGCCATGGGTGACCAGTACTGCTCTGAATGTGATCTATGGGAAAGAACATGCATTTCTTTATGAAACTTTAATAGCATAACGTAGATGAGCCGCTATCGGAGTCGGGCTGCTGTTTTTCAGGGCATTTACAGAGTAGTGGAAAGTCAGGACTCACGCCTGAACTCATTTAAGTTCAGGGATTTGGAATACACTGCGCAGTCACAAATCTTGTGTTTATGTCAGCATATCCATTTGTGTGTGACAGAGCTGTGTTCGCAGAGAGTACATGTTGAGTGCAGTTTCACGTCACACCGACAAACTTTTTTTATCGCATATCAGCACACCTGGAGGGTGAGCACAGGTGAAGACAATATAATCCCTCACCTGAAAGATCACAGTGGTTGAATATTACACATCCGCACACCCAGAAGGTAACAACAGGTGACCAGTACACATCTGTTCACCTTAAAAAGTACAGTGACGGTATACGACACCTCAGCTGACCTAAAAAGTAACAGCAGGTCACTGAGGATGAGATGGAGTCACTCTCACACTCGTGCCACTCCCGCTCATAAAGCCCTGAGATTATTCCCAGTAACACTCACAGAAACACACACACACACACACACACACATGCAAACACACACAAACACACACACACACACACACACACACACACACACACACACACACACACAGCAGCTCTGTTACTGCAACACAACCTGAATTCAAGACCACATAACTCAAATTCACAACATTGGGCCAGGGGCTGCCATACTGACAGACGAACAATCGAAAATGCTGGTACATTGGAGGGGGTTCGATGGGAGGGCGACAGTGCTGGGCTGGCCTCTGCAGGAGGTACCTGTTCGTGTCCTTGAGCCCGATGAATGCCTGGGTGATCTCCCCAGCATCTTTCATCTTGTGTACGTCTTCCATGTAAGACACCGGGTCCGTCATGGTTTCCTGCAGGAAGAAGACGAAGTCATGACACTGCACTTCAGGCTTTGAGACTGCATTTCCATATCACAACATCAGATGGCAAATGGATGTTCCTCATGATAATCTAATGCGATCCCTTGTCCTGTCTTCTACTGTGAAGTTAAAACCTTAAATTTTCGCGTTGAAAACATTTTGCTTAAAGCATTATAAAATGTCACACTGATTACATATGAGAGAATAGTAAGGCTTGTGGCACCAACACTCCTGTGCACATTATTTATCCCATCCTTCGACAGTATTCAAATTATTTGTTCCATTCGGGGTATTTCCCGTTTCCTGATTTTAATCTATTTTCATCAAGCACAGTTCTCGTCGTCGCTAAATTCACTGTCAGTCAGTGACGAGCTGCCGAAAGTAAAGTCTATTCACACAGAGCCCTCCTGTGGCCCCACGCCACACTCAGACTATTTGATGGTATCTTCTGCTGAAAACAAAATGAAATACAAAGCATATTATTTATTAATTGAAAACTGCGATAAGCGTTAACTAAAGCCACATTAATTACATCATTCAGGGGAGGAATTTTTTTTTTTTTGCTGTTACACAAGTTTTTATGGAAAGTCGATCAAATTCCCCGACATTACATGCTGAATAACCTTTGACAGCTTGGGTTGTCCCACTAATAAGCCACTGGCAGCAGAGTGTGTCAACAAACCAAAAACAGTCCATGACAAGAATTACTCTGAGTGTTTTTAGTGCAATAGCAAAGAGCTAGTGCGTTCTAACAGACCGTCATTTGTGACAGAATTTCACTCTCTTCACCTTCCATTGCAAAAATGACACTGGAAATAAAACCTCGGCTGAGTCCAACTGCAAAAACACTGAACAGAGGTCAATGCATTGGGGGAAATTTAGGCAAAGACTAAGATGATTTAATATGATATGACTGCAGTGGCAGGACCAGGATTCGGTACTATAAGAATTCAAGCTCTGATTCCATCCCAATGTAAACCCACAGAACAGATTAAAACAGTTCATCATTTCACATACTGAAAAATCTAGCTCCAATTTGACGTACAGCGATTTTAAAAAATGCAAATGTATCACTAATAAAGCTACTAATCCAAACAGAAAGGGAGAGAGAATCACAAATACCTTCTCATCCTTGGAGCAAGGCATTAATGGGGAGAAAAGCAAGAGAGAAGATATTCAGCGGTTAATTTTAGCCAAAAAGCTGGAATTTGTTAAGCTTTGCGTGCAAAAATTAACAACATGAGCCCCTATACGTGTCAATGTGCAGCCCCATTCCGCGGGATTGTAACCCATCTGCTGATTGATCAGATACTTACTTTATGCTGCATGGCCTCCTTCTGACTGACCAGCTGGGAGCGCAGGATCAGCACCTCCTCCTTTCGCACTTCCAGCTCCTCGTTGGAGCAGTTGAGCTGGTCCAGCAGCACCTTGTAGGCAGGAGATCCCGGAGCGGCTTTGGCAGCGCCGGCGTTCTCCATCAGGGACTGGCGCATCTCGTTCAGGTCATGCTTCAGCTTCTTGTTCTCAGACTCCAGCTCCTGCCGCTGTGGACGGGGTCAGACATTGGTCAACAGCCTTCCAGACGTACTCATCAAGGGCATGACCTGGCTGCCCAGCCTTCAAACATTCCAGAGTAATAAACAATGTGGTCCACTGGCTTCCGGTGGATTTCTGAGTCTCATATTATTGTTTAAACACCAGGGACTGTACACTGAAGCACTCACTGTACGAATCAACAACTGAAAACCTACTAACTCAGCTGGCGCCAATTAATTTTCCAAATAAACTTTAGACAGGAAATGCAAATTAGATAAGGGTTCAACCGTTAGTGTCAGGCACAGATCGGTCCCAGTCGAGACAAATGCAGTGCTTGTAAAAGAAGCACTCCCCGTGTGTTTGGAAATTAACCTTGAGAGACTCGTACTCCAGCTCTGCACTCCGAGCCTTCTTGTGTTCCTCGTCATCCTGGATGGAAAGGAAAAAACACGAGTTAACAAAACGGAACAACATTCAGACAGGGATCTTTGTGTCTCTCGGAAAGCCCATTTGATCCTCAGTCAAACTGGAGCACAGATGGGCTGCACAAAATTAATCCTGTAATGAATCCCCGGGCCCCAGCTGTGATCCTTCACAACAGAACTACAGCAGTGCTTTCACTGAGGTTAAAAAGAAATCTGACACAATTTAGCCAAATTTTCTTCACATGGTTTTCCAGCAAGTATTTTCAGTTATTTTCCAATTATTATACTTTTGGGAGACCAACTGGAAACTTGTAAACTGAAATCTTACATGGAATATAAATAGCATTTTGCTGATTTCCATTAGCAATATAGTTCAAAACAAGTGGAAAAAGTGAGCACAGCTCGCTAATTTGTGCACTGAAAAGATTATCGCCTATTTCCATATAAATTGGCACTGCACCTCTGCATGAAGTATAGAATGCACGACTAAAATTTGAAAACAATCTCATTAGCAGTTTGAGAAATCGGTCAGACAACATTTACAGTGGTAAATTTTCTAAGTTCAAAATATGGAAAACAAAAGTAATTTTTGAAAAAAAAATCATCACATTTTCATGAAACTTGGCACTGCACCTCTCCAGGAAGCGTACAATGCATGGCTGCAATTAGAAAACGATCTGAGGAGCGGTTTCATAGAAATCGGTCAGACAAACTGGTGCGGATGGATGGACGAAATTTTTTGCTATATGCTATATACCCCGCCCCCCTCATGGGTCGGGGGTATAATAAAGATTTATTGCACCTATAGAGAAAAAAAAACCTCACATAGAAGTGCAGTTCCAGGATCAGTTTTGTCTTTTCGCTGACAGCGGATGAGGTGAGGAAGCAGGCAGGAGAAACTGCCTTGAAAACAGTGTAACTGCTTTTAATAGGCTTTATAAACACAGGTCATTTTAAACCAGCGTCAGACCAGCACTGTTAAATAATCGAAACGCAGTGCAGCAGTGCGCCGTACCCTGGCCCTCGCTCGCTGGAACTGCTCTTCTCTGGTGTCCAGCTCTTTTTGCAGAGAGTGCTTGTCCTGCTCCAACTCGGACACCCTCTTCTGAAGCTTCAGGAACAGAGACATGTCCAGGGCACCTTTGGTCACGTCCTAAAACGAAGCCAACAGAAAGCCCAAGAGAGTCAGGATAAACCAAATCTGGCATGAAGATGATGGAAATCAATAAAGAACAAGTCGACATGGTTTACAACACCCCCCGCCAATCGTGTGCTTCTTATTTTCGAACTCTATCAAGGCCTTTATGGTCTGAAGCTACACACCAAATTTGGTTACTGTATCTGTAGTAGTTTCTGAGTAAAGCTGTCCCCTTTATCTCGGACAGACGGATGGACAGACGCACGGAAGGACGGACGGACGGAGGTCAAACCTATATCCCCCTCCCACTTAGTGTTAGCAGGGGATAAAAAGCAGAACCTTGCTTCATGAAAAAATAACGCCATAGGCACTGCAGCTCACCAGGACATTCCAAAGTTCAGCTGAATTGCAGCAGAAATGATCAAAAAATGGATCAAAATAACATTTCAGAGATGGCTGCTGCGGCAGCCCCATTTTAAAATGAATGGCAACAGTTTATGAAAATGTTGGTGTCCCGATTGGTGGGAAGATGTCTGCGAAGTTTCAGCTTCATTGTTCATGTAGTTGCAAAAAAGTTCTTTTAAGCCATTTGCAAAATTTTGGGGCATGGTCAGATGTCAGAGGTCATATCAAGGTTAGAATGCAAAATGCATAAAATCCCAGAGTGCGTGTTGCATCATGCAGATTAGTACCGACATACCAAATTTCAGCTGAATTGTGCAGAAATTATTGACAAATGGGTCGAGATGGCAATTTCAATTCAAAGGTGGCGATATCTGAAAACCCAGTGCAACAATATATGTACATTTTTTCATCCTCTTTGGTCTGGAGATGTTCATGAAGCTTCATCTCCATTGCCCACACTTGCAGAGATGATGTTCCAGATGCCAAAGATGAGGGACATCAATGACAACGGATCGACAAGCCTTGACTTAAGCCCACAGGACTGCTGGTCCAGATCAGCCAAACATCGTACGTCTAGAGATCCCATGCAACCATTTTAGGTCATTTCTAATTAAATTCTAAGATTTTAGGCCAATTTAATCAATAAAATTAATTGGCAGCTCCAAAACCCCGCATAGAAACAGTTGGCAAAACATTTTTAGTTTAAATCACACATTTCAGTTTATTGAAGCTTATCGTTTAGTTAAGGCCCACAACAGCAAAGGTAACCCTAACTGAGACACTCCTGCACTGCTGAGTGCACATTGCTCACCTCTCCTCCACGTGAGCCTTCTTCTGATTCGGCAAACTCCGAGTTGTAAGTGCATTCTGATTCGTTGCTGCTGTGGGTGGAGTCGGTTCGCCTGTGGCCTGGCTTGGGAACATTCTGCACATAACAGAACAGCACCGACATTTTAGCCAGTAACTCCCACGACCTCAGAACAGTCAAGGCATCAGTGCGGTGGAGTGGAACTTCACAAATACCCTCACAAAAATAAGTTCCGTGTTATGGATGTTATGAATTATTTGTCAGCATGTATGAACAAATGGCGAAGGCTCTACGACGTGTGGGTGATGCTTCTTACCATAGTTAGGGTTATCTCCTCTTTCAGGTCGTCGTATCGCTCCTCCAGCCGCAGGTGCTCCGTCAGAAGGTTCTGGTAGCGTGAGCGCTCCTCGTTCAGGTCGTTCTCCAGCTGCTTGGTTTCTTCCTGCAGAGCTTTCTGCATTTTCTCTGATGGGACGCAGAGGAGATATTTAGTTATTTGACTGAAGACACTTTTTCCATCATTTTCACCAGCATGGCCAAGCCACGAAAGAGCCGTGCATTAGATAATTATACCAAAAATGAGTGGATCATAGGAGCATTTCTTATTTCCCAGATTTTCAGTTAATTTACTTTGCTTGTTTATAATATGGAAGACATGCAATAAGGAATCATTTCTCTGCAGCAACTGAAGTAGGGTGTCACTGACTGATGGACTCACCACCTATCCATCTCAATTCAGTGGGGTAAAATATGCTGGGTGGCTGACTTCTCCTTGATGTAGCACAGTTCAAACTAACAATAAATCTCAGCCCATAGTGCAAACGTATGGTACACTACGGAAGCACTGCTTGAATATGATGTACAAGTGGGGGGGGGGTGGACTGGACTCATACCCGTCATCTGCTGGCTCTGCTCCTGGATGAGCCGGTTCAGATCGTCCTTCTCGCTCTTCAGCAGGTTGTTCTGGTCCTTTAGTTCTGCTACCAACTGCCAGCAAGACACAGCAGCAGGGCGAGTTCCAACCTTTGATTCATCTCCACTTACCATCAAACCCAAACAAACTGGAGCTACATTTCGCACAAGTGTACGCTCCCAGCAGGGCAACAACACAACCATAAGTCAGCAGATTCATGCTGCACATGTCACTGTTGAGATGCTACTAAAATCGGAAGGAGGGCGATAAGCCAATGCACATGACGTGAAATCACAGCGGAGCTGCAGGGGAACTTTGACTGGATCTAGTTCATTGCGTTTTCGTCTATGCAGCCTAATTCTACAGCCACTACATTGTTACTCCTGGATAAGGAGTGTTGTGGAGGAAGGAATGTTATGAGGAGTCTCGAGCGTTACTCACTAATCAATTAATCAATCAATCAATCAATCAGCCGTTAGCACGACCACGGGCAGTAAGATAAATATGATCTTGGCATGGATGACCGGTCCCAAATTCACAATCAGCTTATCCAGGAGTTAGCGATAGTGTGACTTTGATTGATCTCACCTGCTGACCAGCCATGCACCAGGGTTCCATTCATAGCCCTTGGCTCCTAAATTATGACAAGTTACATCCTCCATTTCAGCGTAGGGCGTGGATAAATATCAAGCCTACCAAGATCTCTATACGTTCTGATATAGAAGCAAACTGGAGCACAAGATTCCGGCCCTCTTTCCCACAATGCCCAGCCCAGGGAGAGCCCCCCCCACCTGCTCCATCTCGTCGCGGTATGTCTCGGCCCAGTCCTCGATTACGCGCTTCTCGTTGCGCGTGGTCTCCAGCTCTCTTCGCAGCTGCGTCAGCTCCTCCAGCAGGGTGGTGATGCGGTTGGCGTTGTTGCGAGCCTCCTCCTCTGAGCCGCGGAGACGCGTGACCTCGCCGCGCAGCTTCTCGCTCTCGGCGGCGTATGTGCTCTCCAGCCCGTTCAGACGCTCGCTTACTGTCCGGTTCTCTTTGTTCTGCAGGGAGACGCATGGCAACCGCCACCAAGATCACAGTTTTCACTCCTGGCAAAACGCCCAGGAACTAAACAGCACAATAACAACACATAGGGCAGCGCAGTGCTGACAAAGCAAACGCCTCTGTAGGTGAACTCCGCATTACTCAAGCCAGTGGGCAGTGGGCTGGGGGGTGTCCACAGAAGGATATAGTAAAGATATGGGTGACGGCTTAATCTATGCATCTACCAGCTGACAGCAAAGAAACAGATCTGTCACATTCTAAGCACAAGATTCAGTTTGCGTGGTTTTAAGCCAATCAAACTACAACAGCACGCACTCATTTCTCAAATATTATACCCAGCATTTTCTGAAGCAGATATGTGGTAGGAATTATGGAAATATAACCATACAAAGGACAAAAGCTGCTGGGTTAGCTCACTCCGTTAAGGCGCCGCATTTGCGGAGCAGTAGTGACTGCCACGGCACAGGATCGATCCCCGGTTCTACCAACCGGCAGAATTCGGCGGCTTTTCCAGAGCTGCGCACCGATTGGCTAATCGCTGCAGGGATGCAAATTGGGAAGGGACGGCTGGGGTGGGATACAAAATATGGTTGCTTTGTTCATTGCTCAAGCGCCCCCTGTTGGCCAGCCAGGCGATCGTAAATAAGATTCTAAGCTCGCTCATGTTCGGGTATCTTCTGCCCTCGCTCTGAACTTGCGAAAATTCGTCCAATGAGGGCAAAGAAGCAGTGGCTGACAGGCTTGTGCTTCAGCGGAGGGCCATGCACATAGTTCTTGAATTGGGCATTCCAGACTTGGGTGGGATTGGAGATGCCAAATTTATTAAAAAAAAATAAATAAAAATAACATATTAGAGATCAAAACAGAGGACAGACATACACCACATTTAACACGAGTGATAATCCCACAGCCTTTCCTAAACTGGTCTTTGGCTCTTCGGAGCCGCGAGGGCCTGGGACGCGCACCTGCTCGTCGATCTTGCGCTGCAGCTGCATGATCTTGTTCTCCATGCCGATGTTGAGTTTCTTGAAGTGCTCCACGGAGCGCGCCTCGATCTTCAGCTTCTTCAGCTCCCGCTTGGCCCGCATGCGCCGCACGCAGCACTGCAGGTAGATGATGGCCGCCAGCGACCGCTTGTACCACTGGCGGGCCAGCCATCCCCGCACATTCTTCTGCAGGACGATGGCCTTGTGCTCCCTCAGGAACTATGGAGAGGATGAGAAGAAGCCATGTTAGGGGGGAAGATGAGAGAAAATTCAGGTTCAGGAAAGGTGTGATTGAATTGTGCAGGTTTTTCCACTCATCCTGGATAAGGTCTTTTCAAGGTTTTTTCCCCTCCCTCAACACAGGATAACCCAGGCCCCTGACTACTGGCCTTAAGAGAAAGGGACGGGGGACCAGACACTACTGCTTCGGTCCATCAGAGGGGCAAAACACAAATTCTTAACAGCCTGCCAAAAGAAACGGTCCGTTACGGTTCCCAGCTTCATGGGCTGCCTATTATTTACTGAGGTGAACACAAAGAGAAAACAGTAGCTATTTCTTCATCACAAAGCAAGCAGGCCCACTATCTTTCCATTCATACTGGACTTAAATTCATTCAAACACTATACCTCCATATATTCATATGGACCTCAGACCAGTTCTGTATATAGTGACTCCGGTTAAGCCCCCGCAATGTATTGATTCACGGGGACACAGTAGGTTAATTTCAAAGAGATGAGGAAACCAAAATAGTCGCTGAATTTCATGTGCATCTGCTCTCCATGTGGCAAAGTAAGGTCATGCAGCAGTGACATGCCCACCACACACTACAGTGCACACAGGAGAGTGAGAGATTTCACCAGTCTATCAAAGTCAGACTCAAAGCCAGTGTAACGCAAGCCGTTTGTCTCATCTGAAAATGCGTCAAACGCCCATGATGTGGATACTGAATAACAAGTAAAATACTAGAAAAGCACTCAGAGAGCGCAGAACTCTGCCAGGAGGCAGCAAAACCCAAAAGCATGTCGATTGGAACTCTGGCCCATTGGAAAGACTTGAAATCTTCAACTTTGGCGTATATCTCAGCTGTACTTTGGCCTAGATATGCCAAAATTTAATCACCTGTTCCTTGACTTAATACTCACCTTCTCTGGAAATTTCTTCAAAATTGGTTCGTTACTTTTTGAGTTATCTTGCTAAGAAACAAACAAACAAACAAACAGACAGACAAACGGTGCCTAAAACAAAACCTCCTTGGCAGAGGAAATAAAACCAAGGTTGAGACTGACTTGATTGAATAGAGTGCCTTTTGTCCTCTGGCATCAGCAGGTGGACCACAACGTTTCACACTCTAGTACCACCGAATGAACAAAGGTGTTGACTCCTCTAGTACCAGTACGTGGCCTAAAGCTCGTCTTACTCCCAGATACTGCTGAGTGGAACAGGGTTTGTACAAAGCCTTTGACAGCACTAAGTAGACTGCGGTCACAAGTGTTATCCCCTCTGGTACCACCAAGTAGGCTAAGGTGCGAGTTACCCTCTGGTGCAGTTAAGCCCTCGGCGGTGTTGTATCCTCTGGTGCTACTGAGTGGACAAAGGCTAATTTTACCTCATGCTACCACAAAGGCGACTAAGGTGAGTTTTACCCAGGGACACCACCAAGTAAAATAGGGAAGTTTTACCCTCAGACACCATTGAGTAGAATGGGTTGTGTAATTCCCAGATACCGCTGAACAGAACAGTCAGCGTTCTTACCCTCTGATGCAGTTGTGCAGACGAGGGTGTGAATTACCCTCCAATGCTGTTGAGTAGACTAAGGTCTGATTTACTTTCTGGTCCTTCAGAGTAGATTCCAGTGTGATTTACCCTCTGGTTCTGTCCAGTACACCATGATGTGATTTACCCTCTAGTCCCACCAAGTGGACACAGGTGTGATTTATCTTCCAGAACAGATGAGCGCACTGGAGCATCTCTTACCCCCTGGTACAGCTGCCTTGCCATGTAGGCCCGTAAAATGCACTGGATATTGAGGGCGGCGGCCTGCAGCTGGCGGTAGCGCTTCCTCTGCACGTACATGCGCTGGTACTTCTGCACGATGATGGCTGCTCTGGTCCGACGAAGGAACTTGGCAAGGCTGACCACAGACGGACACAGACAGACAGACAGACAAAGGGTCATACATGTGCACTTCTTTTAGCAATGCAGAATCCGGGTTCTGCGGACGTGCTTGCGATTCACCATGATAAACACCATGCCTCCGCAAAAACCACCAACAATTACCAAAATTGACTGCAGCTTCACAATTTTCTAAGCTATTGGGCTTTAAAATATTAGGGAATACATAACAAACAGGTTTCTAAAGCTCTTTTATCTGCAGTTCCACATTTGAGCTGACAAGGACATGATTTAGCCCTGTTTGCATGAAGCACTAAGACTGCAACCCGAAAGAGACGCCGTGAGGGGGCAGTGCTTGGACTCAGAACGGCACAGAAGCGCTGTCTTATTGGATGCTGGCCTGGCCCTCTCCTCACCATCGAGCCTGGAAGCCGCGCACGTGTGTCTGGATGGTGATGGCAGCCTCTCGCATGCGCAGGTACTTCTTGCGCAGCAGCCAGCAGCGAATGGTCTTCTGGATGCGGATGCAGGCCGCTCGCAGCTTGTCCGCTCGCAGTTTCTCCAGGTAGGCCACCTGCCCCGCCCGGAAGAAGATCTTCGTCTTACCAAACTGGTACTTGTCTTGGTCCTGCGAACGGAGCAAATCAAGAGAGGAAGAAGGTCAGAGCTGAAGCGACCCTACCAGTCTGTAGCAGTAATCAGATCAATATGGCCGAAAAATTAGTTGCCTTGTGTAGCCATTTTTACAGAGGAGACCATTACTGACAGATCTCATGTCTGATCTGCATCACATTTGTCACACAAGTGCAGCACTGGATTCTGAACATGCATGACTCAAATGCAGCCATATTGTTCAACAGGGCTGAACACAGAGATGGACATCTCGTAGCACTCCAAACACTCAGCAGGTGTAACTGGACGCAGATGCTACTCAGAGCAGCAGAGAGGCCATCTGTTGGTGGGGCACTATGCCGAAAGCCCCCCGTCAGTTTTTGCTACGCAATTAGACTTTTTCTCCATCCCTGTTATTAAGCATTTTCCCTTTTGACCTTTCCCACAACGCTTTTGTCAACATTGCCAATAAGCAGAGCACTACTGGGTTACGTTTAAGGTAGTCAAAAGAGGATACATTTGAAAACCTGGACAGTTAAACTTTCAAAATGTAAGTCACTCTCCAAACCTGCCTCTAACCAAAGTAACATAATTTCCTGTCAATCAGAAGAAAAAGGTGGGTCTCTGCAGGAAATAGGCGAATGGGCAGGAGGCAGAGAAGTATAGGCTACATGACACAACGACAGCAGTGTTCCTCTCCCCATATATCCATCCCTATACTTCAGCGGAGCAGGATCACCAAAATGTAACATCAGCGGCTGGGTTTTAAATCGCTTACTCTTTAACACAGATTTTCATTATGCCTGCCGTGACTCAGTCGAGCGGGAGTCAGAGTCAGTCGTTCACATGGTCATGCTGCAGGTCACCTGATGAGGTGAGTAAGAACAGGCTCAGATTCCATCAGGCCCAGGATAAGCGTTCATCCCCATCTCACCTGCACCAGCTTTTCCAGAACATTCCGGCAGGTCTGCTTCTTGTCTGAAAGCACGTCCTTCTGCTTCATCAGGACCCGGTAGCGGCTGAAGAACTCCTGATACGTCCACCTGGAAGCATGGGAAACAGCGCATGGTCAGAACAGACGTAGCTTCATGATGTTTGGAGTGAGAGATGGACTGCAGTGTGAAGGCAATTCTGACCCACTAGAGCCTGACAGCAGAGCTCGTGAGGGGCTGGATGGATGTGTCCACGTCTGACTGGGTGGACACAACTATGAGAGACAGAGGTGCGGCGGAGGGTGGACGTCGCCAGTCTGTATCCTAGCAACTAAGTTACAAGACAGGGACTGAAAGGTTACTGGTTCATGCCCCAGTGCAGCCACAACAAGTCGACATGGTCAACAACATCCCCCGCCAATCATGTGCTTCTTATTTTCAAACTCCATTAAGGCCTTTATGGTCTGAAGCTACACATCAAATTTGGTTACTGTATCTGTAGTAGTTTCTGAGTAAAGCTGTCCCCTTTATCTCGGACGGACGGACGGACGCACGGAGGTCAAACCTATATCCCTCTCCCACTTCGTGTTGGCAGTGGATAATAAGCTCAGCGCAGCTCTGGTCTTCATGAACAGGGCCCAAAACAGCAAGTTGCGGGGGATCAATTAGTGCAATCAAATGCAAGTAGTCCTGTGTAAAATCACCAACTACATGTAAGTAACAGTGATGTAACACAACAGAAGTAAAGGGGTATGGGAGTGTGTAGAGGTGTACGTGAGTCGGAGGAAGTAGACTGAAGTGTGTGGAGGTATATAGTAACGTGTGGAGGTGCATACAAGAGGTTGGAGATAAACAGGGGTGTGGAGATGCGTAGGAGTGTGTGGCAGTGATTAGGAGCGTCTGAGGGTGCATTGGAGGAGGCGAATGGCAGTGAGCGATTGAGGGTGAAGCTGTACCTGGATGGGAAGCCAGCGGCGGAGATGCGGATAGTCTCCAGCACTCCACAGGCCCTGAGCTGCTGCACGGCCCTCTTAGGGTCAAACCTGCAGGCGAGGTCACAGCACAACTACGCGCATCACTCGGGCTGCAAACTTCAGAGCTGGTTCAGTTTTAGTACTGACAGCATTTTAGCCCTGGACGCATAAAAACTAAAAGGAGACACTGTCTTTACTGTGTCACAAAGACTTTGCACATCCAAGCTTACAAAACAGGGCTAGTAAAAGGACTCACGTGAAGGGGAGCTTGAAGTCGTTTGGCTTGATACAGCGCACGTAGTGCGGAGTCGTGGCATTCAGGGTCTCCATCAGCAGCTGCAGTGAGTTACGGAACTGGAGGGACAAAAAATACAGCATTTATGTCCATGATTCCCAGCTCTGAGACAGAATTAGTTACAGAGAAAGACAGACAGGGGGCGCTAAAGCCCTGACCTGCAGCCCCACAGTCTTCTTGTGCTCCTTGCTGGCCTGGCCAGACCGAGACTTGTCCGGTTTGATGCTGAGCCTGGTGCGGCCACCGGGAGGCGCTCCAGTGGGGCTGGTGGCCTTCTCATCATCCTGGAACAGCTCCACTAGCAGATTAAACTGCTCCGGCAGGCAGGGAAGAGTCAATCAATACATTAATAAATTTATGTCAATTAAACAATAAATTACTATCCTTTCCCAAGTTTCTGACTTGTTCTGTCACTAAAACAACCAACATTATACTCACCACCCAAACACATGACAAAATAAATAAATAAATCACTGCAACATTGAATTCATTTCTTATAATGCAGTGGCTTCATATGAAACAGGGTAGGCAATAACAATATGCGCAGTTCTCTGTTGGTTATGCTGTAATGTTAGGTGCCGCAGAAGATTATAATTATTTTTTGGGTTAAAAAGGCAGTCATTCAGAGCCTCGTTAAGGCGACGGCAGACACTGCAGCTGCCGCACACAGCACTGTTCAGCATTACTAAAGCTCTCATCTCCACTATCTCTGCTTTCATCTCCTCAGTACAGTAAACAGCACAGCAGCAAACATGCTGAGAAAGCATTTCGGCAACCTTTCCCCTCCCCCGCTCCCAGCGGCCCCAGCACCCCTGTCCTCCCTGCCCCGACCCCCGGTCCAGGCCCCGGGACGAGCACAAGGCCGCATGCACCCTCACAACCTGACTGTCTTCACAGGGGGTGGGTCTGCACAGCAGCGGCAGCGATTAAACATCACAGTCCCGCCTGGAGAGGCTGAGAACGGGCCAAAAGCATGAGGCCAAAACCACAAGTGTGCACAGGTCAGCACAGAAAACACTCTCAAAAAGTATGTTAGAGTGTCTGTAAGATCATTCATTAATTTTTTGGGACAGAATAATTTTTCTTCCCTGAGGAAAAGGGTGCCATATAGCACCTCAATACATGGCATCAAGATGTGTTAATTTATCATATGAGAAAGTTGAAATACATGATTTTTCCAGACAAAGAAGAAAATGCTGTGTGATGAGCCACTCCAGAGGTAATACAGGCCTGTGAGGCGGCGCTGGATCTGTGCAGACTTGACCACAGCGAAAACCACACGTGTGTTTGAACAAATGAGGAGGGCAGGTGAAAGACAGGGGGAATTGGTTATCGAGAGAGAGAGAGAGAGAGAGAGACAGAGAGAGGGAGAGAGAGAGAGAGAGAGAGAGAGAGGGAGAGGGAGAGACCAGCACAGGGCGCCGGAGCAGCACGAAAGCTTTGCTTTACCTTCTGCTTAACAAGGGTGGTCAGGGTGGGGGGTGGGGGGGGGGGGGGGACACATCGAGCAGGAGGGGAGAATGAAACGACAAAGAAAACAAATTTAAAAACGCGAAGTTCAAAACATACAGATACATTTTGAATTCATGCACGTCATGTGACCACACTCCCACGCTGAGGGAAAGGCTAGCAGCTAGCTACCAGGTATCGTCAGCTGCATTTCAGGCTGGGTGACCTGGCGATTAATGACGAGCCAATTGAAATAATAATGAAATTCCCACGGCATCTACCGCTGAAAAATCTTGCAGTGAGAATAATGTCTCGTGAACATGCAGGGGGCTGAGGGTAATTTTTTTTAGATCACTTCATAAGAAACTTAAAGTTTATTTACGATCAAATTTTTATTTTATTTAGTTTTTAATAAACATGGTATTGAATCCATAGCATTACAATTCCCATTTATCCCCAATGCAAGCAGTCCTCACGCAGCTTCCAAACGCAGCAAACCTCCAGCAAACTTCTGCAGCAATAATTCTTCATGAAAGGCCGCAGATAAGTGATCTGCTGTGGGCATACCACAGCCTCCTGATCAACCAGAGTCACTCAATATGCAGTAAAGCAGGGAGCACCTATTGGCCAGTTATGCACCAATCAGCTACAACCTTAAAACAAACCACCAACAGATGAAGTGAATAAAATATATTATTTAATTGGCACTGGAATATGAACATAAGCACAACCAGGAATATAATTCAAATTCACTGAATTTATATAACTAAAATTAAAACGGTGCTTAAGTCCTATTTCAATGCTTTTGAGGTACCCAAATACCAAATGCAGTGCAGTCCGGTAGCTACGCAGCACAGCCCACAGACCCCCATCAACCGGAGGATAAAGGAATGTGATGCACATACAACACAACCACAGACATTTTTGGAAAATGGCAAAAAAAAAAAAAAGTAAATGAAATTGGCTGGTTTTACACTGATTTCCCTTCTCACACCACTTATCAATATGAACTACAAATATATCTCAGTTCTACATAGAAATACTGATCATCAAATTCCAAATAAATTGAGCCGATAGATTTAATGATTTGCATTTGCTTCATACCCATAAAGACCCAGACCAGACACAATTTAAGCCACATCCTTTCTCAAAAGCAGCAGTTAACAAAAGAGCCAATCAGCACTAAAAGGCCAAGTAAAAAGCAGTTGTTTCACAATGAATAATAAGAGACGAAATACTACACTGGGCAAAAACGGGGCAAGCCCAAAATGGTAAAATATTAAGCTTTTAATGGTGTTAACAACAAATCATTAGTAAAATAAGAAAGGATTAAACAAATGCACTCCAGAGCCATTGTGTCACCATTTGCTTTTTAACTGCGGCAGTGAACTATTTGGGGAAAAAAGCTCAGAACTACCTCTGCTCTGAAGTTGAGCTGCTTTACTGTGAAAAGTCAACGCAAGCTTTGAAGTACAGGAACATATTGCAGAAAGGCTTGATTCCCACAATTGGAAAGTTGTTTTCTAACAACCAGAAAAAAATCTGTTGTCATTTTCAGCACTTCATTCCATAAAAAAAACTTTAGCCATAAGACTTGAACATTTAAAGAAATCAAAGGCAAAAGCTATCCTACACCAAGTTACTTTATCAATTTGTTTAATTCCTGACCAATGATTTATTGTGCAGACCATTAAAAGCTTCATATTAAGCCATTTTGGGGCTTGGCCCATTTTTTGCCAGAGAGTGTGCAGTTCCAACACTTCCCCTCACTGGACCAAACACCCTCCCCACAACCCCCTCCACCAAAAAAAAGAGCTAACTAACACACAAACATTTCATGAGCTTTGTAACAAACAGCAGCATCACCTTCCAGCTGGCATCACTTGACCTTGACCTTAAAGGTGCACTGTGCACGGTTGGGTGACGTCACTTCTGTTCACTTTCGAAGTCAAACAAAACAGAGGTAGCTCGCCCCTCCCTCCCATGCTTCCGTAACAGTCATGAACGCGGAACGTGGTTTGTTATGTTATGGGGCACAGCCTTGCGCCCCTTGTGTTTATTTGCAGTTTGTGACGGCTGTGCGTCTCCAGAGCCCGGGGTTTTTCATTTTTTCACAGTGAATTCAGGGGCAGGCAGCTAACGGATCATGGGGAGATGTCGGCAAATTGAGACAAAAATATAACTGCGCGGAAAGCATGCAACATGCATAGTGCACCTTGAAATAAAAACAACAAAATCCATCTATCCATTATCTAACTGCCCACTGCAGAGGGGCCTGGAACGTTTCCCAGCATCCCGTGGGTGGAGGCTGCAGCACACACAGCCAAGCTCCCCAATTAAATTTCACTGGGGGGGACTCAAACGAGTGACCTTTGCACAGGGCGTCAATATATCTCCATTGGCAGGGAACATCCCGCCTTCGACGGGGCGCTAAGAGGTTGTGACAGCTCTAGCAGGCATCTCATATGATAGGGTAAAATGTATTCAACAGGGATCATAATCAGATTGAACCAAAATAATGCATTAAATTTGATCCCTAGAAAAGGAACACCATTTATATCACAGCTACTCTTCCATCCTCAAACAAAATGTCCCCAATTAGAATGGAAATCAGGAGCCATCTCTCAGCACTCTCCTCCCTTCATGTAACTCTGTAATGCTACCCCGGGGCATTGATCAACTGACCACGAGGCTCATTTGAGATTTGGTTTCAAACTCTGCTTCCGTATTTGTAAACTGCGCACAAGATGCTGTCAAAGTCGCGTGGCACCACTGCGGCTCAGAATCAAAATTTAGTATGGGCAAATTTTGCTGAATGAAATTTAATTATAAAATTACACAACGAGCCTAAATCAGCAATTCCTTCAAATGTCTATCCAGTCTAAGGACCACAAAAATTTCATGCGCAATCATTTACCCGGTTGAGGATCTGAGTCACAGAGAATTATCCTCAAGATTTAAAAATTCCCCTCACAGTGTCTGAATCGAGCGGAGCATGCATTTACAAAATCATAACAGCAGATGGAGCCATTGCTATTGACCTTTCTCACGCAGAAGCAAGGTATTGAGGTCAGGCATCCAAGAAAAGGGAGGATTCCCAGAAATGATCACCGACCAGCCCTCTGTTAGGATGCATCTAGGCGTGTTTTCAAACCCGCAATTTGTTTGCTGTGTTCCGAAATAGTGGTTGCCTTTTTCCTTTTTCCTCATGGCTTGTTCCGCTTTCATATGGCAAGGTGGACTAAAATGACTCAACGTACGCTATGTGCGAAGTGAGCAAACTCTAGCCTCACTGGTCAGAATGTTAGTGTTTATGTTCTGGGAAAACCCAGTCGGTGGACTGCTAACAGGGGGAGGGAGACTTTTGCGGAACAAGAATAAGATTTATTCCAGTAACCTTATGCTTCGATGTGCAGTGTTACTGCTGTCGTCAAGAAATCTGAAAACGTGCCATGCATGAATATTCAAACAGTAGCCAACAGCATGTCACATCTGTGACACATTAGTGTGACTAGTATAGACAATGATAAGGAAATGAGAAACTCACCATTTTCTTTTGAGTAAACTTCTGTAATAAGGCTACTGACCGAGCTACAATTAAAATTGATGCATTAGCATCACTATCATTAGGATCACAGCCATTGGACTCCACAATTTCCAGGGGTCTGATGACAGGCTTAATCTCAAGAACTCTGTTAAAGGAGAACTCCGGTGTGAGATTGACTTGGGGTGTATTGAAACATGATAACGAGTACGAACCTTCGTCGAATACCTCACTCCCGTACACACGCAACATTTTGAAATACATGCTATTTTAGCTGAAGCTCTCAACAGGCTTACAATGGTAGTGAATTGGGCATGGCTTTGCCATGCAAAGAAATTGCAATTTTTTCATCACTAACAAAGCTCAAAGTAGCTCCACACCTCATTGCTAGAATTCCGAGGGCCCTGACATTTAAAACGAGGCACTGAGAAATTTGAAAATTCACTGGTAGTTTATTAAAAAAGACTGTTTATGCAGACAGTACCTTGATGTAGTTTCCAGTCGCCTCCATCTTGAAAGTCACGATAAGTCGATTGACGAGCACGAACAAATAGATTGCAATCGGTTCCCCTATTCTTCCTATTCGTTCGTGATCGTCAATAGACTTATCGTGACTTTCAACATGGAGTCGACTGGAAACTACATCAAGGTACTGTCTGCATAAACAGTCTTTTTTAATAAACTACCTGTGCATTTTCAAAGTTCTCAGTGCCTCATTTTAAATGTCAGGGCCCTCGGAATTCTACCAATGAAGTGTGGAGCTACTTTGAACCTTGTTAATAATGAAAAAATAGTTATTTCTTTGCATGGCAACGTTATGCCCGATTCACAACCATTGTAAGTCTGTTGGGAGCTTTGGCTAAAAAGCCATGTATTTCGAACTGCTGCATGCGTACGGAGGTGGGGTATTCGACAGAAGTTAGTACTCATTATCATGTTTCAATACACCCCAAGTCAATTTCACACCGGAGTTCTCCTTTAAGCTTGTGACACTACCAACACTTCTCATTCCCAGAGCTTCCACCTTTCAGAGCTTTAGTTCGTTGACACTGTTCTACAGTGTAAGCCCTTCTACTGAAGCACCACCATGAGCAGTTTATGAACATGTTTAAGTATTCAAGCTAGCTGTGTTATATTTTAACACATCTATTAGACATTGCCCCTCATCAGTGCTCCACATGAATCCACAATTCAAGCTGCCTCTTAGATGGGTAAGGTACGGTTGCAAGCCATACGTCATTTCATGCACTTCCCATAATGGATAGGCATTTAATTTGGTTCTTTAGCTCACTGGGTCAGATTGCTTTTTCAAACGTAAACCGCTCCAGAGTTAATTTGGAAGCCTGCCGTGACCACCCCTTCTTGGCAATCTTCGCCCGTTTGTTTCATCCTACAACCAAGTGTGACATATGTCCGAAAAAGAAAAATAAATTTTAAAAAAATAATACGACCCACGGGGGTAAACAGTCTTGGTTTCAAAACAACTGCTCCAAACGAGCAAAGAGTGAACACACCCTAACACTAATCACAGGACTCTGCATTTAGCACAGAACAAAGGAAGCAGCTAATGGCCGCAACTAACCAAGTTAAAAAAATAAATATTCAAATTCAAGACCGTTCATACTGTATGCACACATTCTGTAAGCGGATCGCACAGATGACTGATGTGGCATTACAAACCTTGCTAGCTTTAATGACGTTTATTTGCTCCTCATTAACGGTGTCCTTGTTTTTCTCTAAAAAGCCTTCACACTGATATTCCACCTGAGGAAACACACATAAAACAACATCATTTCAAAACGGTGACCCAAACTTGAGCCACACCCACTGAAAGCAAGAAGCAGATCATCAGTAAACACGACATGGGCTGAGTCCAGGGGTTTCTGTCAGTCCAAGGTAAACTATGGGCTAACGTTAGCTACACTTTACTAGTTAAACCCAAGGCTGCCAAAAAAGGATTCATCACTAAAAACAAAAGCAGCAAGCAGAAGTTACATAAAACATTCAACAGGGTACAGAACGTGAGCGACTGTTCTGTGTGCTGCAGACGCACAGGTTGGCTACTTCTCGGTTGAGTTGCTGACCCGTGCGGAGGTATCTATATTCGGCCTCGCACCCGAACGCGAGAAACCTCAACAAACACAGAGGCTGGAGTAAAGCGCCAACCTTGTCCGCGAAGTGCTGGATAATGAAGGCTTTGTTGGACATTCGCGGCTTCTCAAACAGGGCGCAAGTCTTCAGGTGAGTGTTATAAAGCTTCTGCGCCCAGCTGTCGTCTGAACCCTTCGGCATCTGGAAGGAGAGGTGGAGGTCGAGGGCAGTGAGGCTGAGAGGCAGCAGGGTTAGTGCACAGCTGTCTTACACTGCATACAGGGGAACGCACTGAATAAATCACATGCACCCTGCATTTTATTAATGTCAAGACATAATAAACAATGTTAATGAGATTATCTCGGAGGCAAATATGAGAGCGTTTAAGAGGGTGAGACAAAGAATGTGTGTGCATGAGAGAGAGAGAGAGAGAGAGAAACTGAAAGATAGAGGACAGAGAGGATGAGGCAAGGCCTGATAAATGTAACTGAGGTATGTGCAAGTAGAACATGAAAATCCAGTCCCAGATTTATGAGATTGTTGGGCTTCATTGTAATTGCAAATGGCACCTTGCACTCTTCATCCAGAAGGTCCAAGACTCCCATTTTAGCCTCGATCAAATTGATGCAGGGCTGATTGTCATAGAAGTCGATCAGCGTCCAGGGGATCTGCTCCTTCATGTACTCCTCTTGCTCAAGTTTAAAGACGTGCTGCACAAACACAAAACCACAATTAAGTTATTTTCCCTCCTACAGTTTACGACTTTGTCATGGATGAATGTGGAGGAAAGGTTAGCATGCAGTCTTATCATGTATTTAAAGAAGATTTGTAATTTACATAAACCCATTAGTTTGTTTTCACAGTTACTACCCACTAATGTCAGACATGGTCATAGTACCTGACAGGCCTCAAGCACTAGGTTTACGCTACCTATGCAAAGAACTAATGCACTTAGGAAAACAGTTTTATATAGAGCTATAGCACATTGGAATAGACTTCCCCAATATATTATCCAAATTAAACATAAATGCAGATTTAAGAGGATATTGAAAGAAGCGGTCACCCATAAAACAATTAGGTTAAGTCCGTTTTGACTCTTCTGGTCTAGCTGTTGTATTGTCTTTGTTTTTGTGTTCATTCTGCTTGTGCCAATCGGGTTGTTGACAGTATCCTATACTGAGAACTAAACTGGTGGGAATTTAAATGAGATTCAAAATGTATTTGTATTATTTTTACTCATATCTCTTTTTTATTTATCCGTCTTTCCTTGTTTGTCACGAGTGAACTCGTGTTCACTGATATTATTTGCTGTCTGATCAATATTGTATAATTGTATTGTAATTGTCTTGTCTATTATGTGGACCCTGGGAAGAATAGTCCTCACTAAGGTGACGACTAATGGGGATCCGAAAACAATAAACAATAAACAACCCAACAGCCATTTCAAGACACCACCAGGGGGTATTCTACAAAGCTGGGTAATTGAGTAAGCCTGGCCTTTCAAAACCTGTAAACTATTCAAATCTGGAACATGGACTGAAATAAATACAGCTTTCCGGGTTTTACTTTGTGATAGAGCCAGGCTTACTTAGTTAGCCAGCTTTGTGGAATACCCCCCAGGAGTCCAGGCAGAAAACGGCCCTCCAACGATCCGACTGATATCAGAGATGCCACCGCAGCAATAATGGATCCACAGTGACAGGGATCAAAGTAACAGCAGCAGTTCACACATATCACTGACCTCCAGTTGACCTGCACTGTCTGTAAATACAGGCTGCCATGAACAGGCCGACATCGACCAAACATTCAATGAGCATTAAACTGCCTTAAGGTTTCAGGCAAGTCTTAACAAAACTCAAGAAAAATCATGAAAAAACCTATACTTTTCACGAGTCCTGTGAACAGCTGCCCAAAGGAAATGTATAGATTGGTGTGTAAGAGGGTAGCAAAGATCAGTCAGAGGCGCATCATAAAACTGTATTTGCACATTACTGACAAAAGAAACACAAAAGAAATCATGAATGAATTACAAATATGTTGGCCTGTCTGATCTAGGATCTGGATACATAATTATTCAGCACATCAATATTAATAGCAGGGAGATTAAACAGCTCAATTTGCAAACACTTTGTGAATGAAAAAGGCTCTTACCATGTTGAACTGCTGTTGGAGCTTCTCGTTGGCATAGTTTATACAAAACTGCTCAAAGCTATTAATCTCAAAGGTTTCAAACCTGAATGGAAAAAATAAAAAAAAAGACAATTACAGGGAAGCTGAATGAAGAAATAAAGAACGCAGACAGTGATTGGGCGCGGTGTAGTCAAACAGGAGAAAAAATAACCCAACAGTATGTCACCTCTTGCTAATTCAACACTTAACGTATAAAAGTTTGACATACACGCATCAAAATTCAGGTAATTAACCCTCATAAAATTCCTAGAACCCACTTGATAAATCTGAATATATTTAATCAGTACACTGCATTATAACTTATTGCGATCTTAAGCCGCTTTCACACTGGATGCGAAACAAATTTTTCGCACAACAGATTACATTCAAAGTCAATGCAAAGACGGGAATATATTCGCGTCTTTGCATTGACTTTGAATGTAATCTGTCGTGCGAAAAATTCGTTTTGCGTCCGGTATGAAAGCAGACTTGGGCCACTCACATGGTTGAACATGACCTCCAAGCCCACATAGCCTCATTCTTTCCAACTTAAGCAGACATGCACATTACAGAGGGGACACTAAAACGGTAAAATTTGGCCATAGATGTTAACCATTTGTTGTGCATTTCACGTATACTACGGATATTTTCTTCTGAATTAGGTGAAAAGTGCTTTGAACAACACAATATGCACATTATTCTGGACATCTGTAGTTATGTTTCCACCATATACTTGGCATTGCAATCAGTAGGTAGGTTTCCCAAAGTCAGTCAAAATGGCAGCTCCCAAACGTAAGTTTACCAAACTCATAGATAATGCTACATTATTCCAAAATTTGATCAAATGTTCCGTTACAAAGTCATGAACAGTGCAGCATACTTTGAAACACATCAGCTAAGTAATGCATGCTTATTCACTGAAGAACACCCAATTTTACACATTCTAAAATATTGGATATTATGCAATATATCAAGCAATTAGCTGAAATTTCTTATGCCCAAAATAAAGGAACGATGCACAAATGAACAAGACAACCAAATGAACAAAAACATCCAAACTTCTTCTGCGAGCAGCCAATAAAGAATATGTTGCAACTGTTCAGCGATCAAAGTTCCGTTCAGCTGGAGGTGACAATCGGAATGCTGGATATGAACTAGAACACTACTTGTCTCTCAGAAGTAAGAACTGAAAAAATAGTCAGCTTTGCAAGTTTGATAGTTGCTCAAGAAAGTCTATATTCATGCGTCAAAAGTGTGTACTGTGCTTGAGGCTAACTAGTAAAGATAATGGCAATGACTGTTTTAAATACATTTCATCGTAAGTCAAAAACAAAAAACTTTATGTGAAAGCAGCTGTATGTAAAAACCATGAAGCAACCAGCAAATAAAACCTGACTCCATCATTGCTAATCCGTAATTTTTTGCATTGTATTTATATATTTTAGTTACTCAGGTATTACACAGACATTTGAGGATTCATAGTGTTATTTTAGAGCTTTAGCCAAAGGATATGAAGAATGCAAGCTGGTTTTGCGACTGGTAATTAACATCACAGGAGAAGAATTTTGCCCTTGGCGCAGAGGAATCCCCCAGATGCACCGTAGAGGGTGAAGTATCCCAGTCCCAACCCATCTTTCCATGAACAACATCGAATTAACCCTTTCGATGATTTTCAAATTCATTAATGGGCAAATTGGCAATCCTGGGCCCATCTCTGGTGGAGGACTAGGACTTTCCTGGATGATGCTTTTGAACCAAATCATCATCACAATCACTAGGTGACATCAGCAATTTCAAATCAAATCATTCTTCAAAGTTTTATTAGTCCTAAATTGCACTGTCCAAACTTTTTTTTTTTTTGGAAGTACATCGCTAGTCCGAATGGCAGGAGTGGATGCATATTTACAAATAAAATGAAAGATAATGTATCTTCGCATTGTACTGTCTGCAATGAAATACAAGTCAAGGTAAATTTAGAAATCACTGCTTTCTGTTTTTATGTGCATTTTCCACACGGTAATTCTGCTTGTAAATCTACAGAACTACAGGGCAGAGTACCCCATTTTAGGCAACTGGAGGACACCAAATATTCTTTTAATTTAGTTTACAACACAGGTCTTTCAGGTAGTTTTTCAATGATTAAAAACTTTTAATTCCTTTTGTTTTTACTGCATTTTCACCAAAATATAATTTCTTGAAATAGGTCCACGTCATTTAGACAGTACTGTATGTCTTTGGTAAAATCCTAATCTTTTCTAAATGTATAATCATAGCAACTAACAAGTGTATCTTCTAAGAAGTATCGCTGCCATGCGTCCACTCCAGACTATATTGAAAAAAGCCCAAAAGGTTTCCTCACTGACCATACATGGGCAACGTAGCTCATAGATATGGCACAGAACCAGCCGGATGCCGCTTCAGAGGAAAACTTCCACTTAAAAAAAAAAAAACTAACTGTGCCTTGAGAAAAGGAATTCAATGTCCACCAGACCGCATCAGACTCACTGCTGCCAGGGTTTCCATTACACAATCAGGCACCCACCCGTATATGTCAAGGACTCCAATGAACGAGTGCTGCTTTATGCTGGAATGCAATGCCTTGTTGACATGGTCCACAATCCAGTTGAAGAGTTTGGCGTAGATATGTTTGGCGAGGGCGTCCCGAGCGTTTATGGCCTGGAGTTTGGGGATGGTTTTGATGTAGGTCTCCGCAGCAGTCTTCAGCTTCTTGTGGCACAGCCAGTGAGACATGTCCTGATATGTCACCCCCATGAGGTCGCAGAAGATGGTCAGGTGGTTGTTGTTGGGCTGAGATACAAGGAACGACGGTCACAGAAATGTTAGTGGACCGATTCCTCCTCAAAATATAAAACCACCATTTAGCCCGAGCTTGGACACACCCCAAAGGCTGGCAAAGATTCTTCACTCTGTCTGTGCCAAATACAGTCTGCCGACTCACAGTGTAACACACTAATTCACAGCATTTTAGCGGCTACGCCACTACTCTTGACATTAAAAGCATGCCAAAAAGATAAAATAAACAGCAGTATTTCCTCAATCCTGTGCATAACTGGTCCTTCCACATGTGTAAGAATCCCTCACCTGTGCACTTCCTCGTTCCAGCATTCCTCAGGCTACCTCGCTGCCCTGTTCACTCCAGGCTCAGTGATTTTTGACAATGACTACAGGGCCAAATATCCCACTCACACTGTTCTGCATTAAAGTCTATGAACAGCATGGATTCCAGAGCAGGAAAGGTCTGAATGGGCAGGTTAAGCCCAAATAACTGATTGAGAGGAAGCATTTCCACACGGAGTAAGATTGTGTCTGAACTCACAGGTATGGTGCTGCTGTCTGCATCTCGGTCTTTCACTTCCACGTTACCCAGGTGAAGAATTGCCGCGAGGATTTGGAAAAGACCCATCTGATAGGATTCATTAATCCCTGAAAAGGATGTTACATATAAATACTGTCAAAAAGTAACACATTTTAGAACATATTACTTAAATTACCAACAATTTCACAAGAATAATACAATAAAAATCAAGCTTGAGATAAATATTTCATTGAGAAATGTTCCACCCCTGACATCTGCTCCTCTAAATGCTGCGCAGGATGCAAAGATGTCTGACATGATCATTAATTAACACAGGTGCAACATGCCAAATACTGATATTAGAGACTGAAAAAAATATATATCCTATTTTCCATTCAAGAGAGAGAACACACAGCCATACCCAGGAGGGTGAACACAGAGCCAAACCCGGGAGAGTGAACGCACAGCCTTACCCAGGAGGGTGAACGCGCGTCTGCTGGTCGACAGCTCCTCTGCATCGTCCACGCCATCAATTGCAGGGCTCTGCCCTTGGTTGGTGTAGTGAAATTCATCAGCCCTTTCTGCCGGAGAACAAACATCACACGGCTCCATTATCACGGAGGGGTGACACAGGGCATGAGCTAAATCCCCTCAGCAACAGCTCGGTATAGTACTTTCCATACCAACTTAAGCATTTCTAAAGAATACACAAAAGTATTACGAGCCATGTCACGTGTACATCTAAGGCATATTCTAGGGCAGGGATCACCAAATCTGAACCTCAAATCAAAATCCAACTCAGCTTTTCCCGTCTCACAGGAATTCAAAACTAATTAACAGAATAATTTGTTCTTCTGATTGGCCAGAGCGCCTTCACATCCGACTCCCAGATACTGAACAGGGAGGATGGAACAGAAGCAATGCTCCGACATCCAGGACTGCAATTTGATGATCCCTGATCCAAAAATTAAAAATGAGCGTCTCATCTAATATTTGGATTTAATCAGAAAGAGCAACTCAATTTATTTATCTACCAATAGTTGCTAAATGTGAGAACTCAAACACGTAGTTAAATAGATACAGTTTAAGATACTGAAGTGCAACCACAGTTCCCCCAACAGAACTGGGTCAGTAAGTGAAATACAAATAGAACAGAATTCAGCGATTTGTAAATTCCCTTCAGCTTACATTAAGTTGGGAACAGAAAAAATAAAAATATTCAGTTTCACATTATCGACTAAATTCGATTCCAGCGAAACATTCCCGATGGAAATGCTGGAAAAGTTGTGAAATCTTTAGGAAAATACTGTTTGGAACATTTCACAGGCAAACAGGTCAGAAGTGGTTCAAATACGACTGGGTTTAAAATGAGTGGAGACAAAATGCAGGGTCATTTACCAGAAAAATAGTTTTAAGTTCTTCACTTTGCCAAAATCTGCACAAATAGCACTTTAAGAATGTATCTCAACGTGCAATAACATTTAGGGATTTTACCATCGACGGTCCACAATATAGTGATGAAAAGATTCTGAGAGTCTGGAGAAACAGCAGAACTCTCCATATGAAGAAGACCAGTCTGAATACCAGTACTAAACATGCTTGACCTTCAAGCTCTCAAAGTACCACAACTGACGTCTCCAGTCTCAAGGTCGGCTGAAATGGACTGATGCAAAGTGAAATGAAGTGTTGAGCTCCAATGAGTTAATCTTTCAAATTATTTTTGGAAATAATGGCCACCGTGTTCTCAGGGACAGCATGGAGAAGGACCATCTCAACGAACGTAAAAGGGTACACTTGCATTTTGGCATAACGTATTCTGCCTTAATTTTCAGGGATGCCCTTGTTTCGGCAGGGTTAAGCCAAGCCACACTCCTAACAACAGTGTGCCTGTGGAGTCACAGAATGCAGGTGCTAGACTGGCCTGCCTACAGCCTGCGCCCGTCTCCCTCTGAAGACAAGTGGTAGATTATGAGCCAAAAAACAGGACAACAGAAATCCCAGACTGTTGACCAACTGCAGTCCAAGATCAGGCAAGTTCTGCTTTTCAAACTCAAACATGAACATACTCCGTTCCAAAATGACTACAGAGTGTGATCAAAAGGAGAGGCGATGTTACGGTGGTGAATAATTATGCTCCTGTCCCCACTTCACTGGACCATGTAGCAGAAATAATATTTTAAAATGTCTATTATTTTCAGAAAACAATAAAATAAATGAGTTTTAACATTACTTAATTTGTGTTTGTTCTTACTTCAGTCAAATAAAGGTGAAAAGTGATTTGCAAATGCAAATTATTTCTTGTCGTTTTTATTTACATTTTACACATGGTCCCAATTCTTCTGGAACTGAGTTTGTAGTTTCTTGCACTTGATTAATCTTTGCCCTTTGTTAGTCCTGAGACTCTCTCCGTGGCCTCAGGATAAAGTACAAGATAATCAGGGGAAAAAATAAATAAATCTAACAGTTGCCATTTAACATCATCGCGACTGCATCCTGTTGCCTGGCAACAGAGGCCCAATTGACATGGTAGCACCTCCATTATTGGGGTGTTAGCGAAGCGTGCAGCTTCTGGAACAGAGAGGCAGTGTGAGACCAGTGAGTGTTGTGACAGAATCAGCTGCGTGTTTCCATGGTGCCACAAGCAGGTGTCAGCTGCTTTGCTGAGGAAGCGCTGTGATTGGCTCAGCGCTCCACTGCTATTAGGGGGCAATACACTGGGAGATAATTAATGGAAACAAGCCTGCAAAGAGACCTGCTACTACGGTCACCTCAAGATGATCATGTCTTACAAATTCTGTCGCATAAAGGGGGTCGTCACTTCTTCAACATTTCATTTTTGTCAAAAGCCTAAATGTGCTTCATAATTTCTGTGCAAAAACGAATGGTCAAAATTATACTTAACCCTTGAATGTCCTCAATAAATAAAAAAAAGCAATGGAAAAGGCTCAACCGAACAGTTCAGCAGAACATCAAAAGGATCAAAAGGAAGACAAATTGAGTCCCATTCCGGTCACTTCACCTCACTGAGGGCGTTAATATGCAACACCTTCAGCCACAGGGTACACCTCAAACCCCGTGGTCCTACCCACCTTAAAAATATGGACACATTTCTGCAAACACTTCAAACTAAAGTATCTTATCCTCCTAAGCCTGTTATTCAATAATCACAATTTTCTACTTTCAAAGCTTGATTCTGCGTTCGTACTCTAGAAGGAGGAAGGCACCATATCATTCACACATCTGTTTTCAGATGGTACCGTTGTTGATTTCCAAAGCCTGTTCCAGAAGCATGGTTTACCAAAAAATAACTTCTTCCGCCATCTCCAGGTGCGTAGCCTTGCGAAGGATCATTGTGATACGTTCCCAAGTTTGCCTACAGGGGACTTATAACGTATCCTTTGAAAACCTGAAAGCCTGACAAACATGAAATCTAGACTGTACAATAACATTCTCCACTCTAGCCACTCTCCACTTGTTAAAATTACGCAAGAATGGGAAAATCTCAGGACCTTTGGTGGGACAAGGCCAAAAAACGAGTGAATTAAACCTCCTCCTGTGCCTTCAACTAAATACAGTTTAAACTTTTTCATAGAATGTACATCAGCAAAGCCAAGTCAGTTAATATTTTCCTGGCACTAATGGGGCCTGTAATAGATGTTCTGCTGTCCCAAGTGACCTGGTTCGAGAGGCTGATACTGCCCCTTGCCCACATATCGCTATATTTGGGGTTCCTCTGAATTACTCTGAACTTAGTAGACAAAAACCAAATGTTCTAGCATTTGCCTCTCTAATCGCCCTCATATCCATCTTTCTACAATGGAAGTCCTCCAAACCCCCAGCAGATGCTTCATGGCAGACTGATCTCAAGTCACTTCTTAAGTGGGAAAAGATTAAATTCTCTATTAGAGGATCGACTGAAAAATTTTACACTACATGGAGCTTATCCTTTCGTATTTAGAGAACATCCACAGATTCTCCTACTAGGGATTGAAAAAAAAAAAAAAAAAGAATATCAGCAAAACTGTCTACTTAATACTTCTCATTGACAGGGGTGGACCAACAGGGTAAGGGAGGTTGTTTTGTTTTGGTTATTGAGGGATTTTATTTTCTTTTTGTTTATTTTTTGTTTGTTATTGTTGTTCTCTATAAAGATGGACACATTTACTTTTATGGCTTTGGATTCCATGTGATATGATGTCCCAGTAAAAGAGATTTTTTAAAAAAAGGAAGACATTCTGAATGAGCTACAGTGAGTACTGTATTAGCGTTGCCCTAATGAACAGCACAACAGTCATTTCTCCCTTTTTCATCAGAATAAATAGACCTACCCAACTTAAGGGATTTGAATTCGGGCAAACATGCAGAGGCACACAGCTGGTAGAAGATATGATAGTTTCTCTCTTCATCTGCCTAGAAATGAAACAAGGAAAAGAGATGAGTATTCAGAGCATTACAGAGACCACATACCACAGTGAGCAACAACCAGCAAGACAAAACCTATTCCCAATCCCACAAAAATGGAAAAACCTCAAACTAAGGTGTTCCGTTTGAACCTTGTGCCAGCTAAAGCTAGGACTATGGCAACTAACAGTCTTACAGACTCTCAATTACACACTCACATTGACACTCCCATAAGTACTCCCAAAAGCCCATTTCATCCAGCACTGGAGGTGTGGATACCCCTTAAATACAACTGCTTTCATGATACTGTCAGTTACACAGTTACTGTCCTTGAAAGTGTGACCATGAGGGACGGGACAAATTCATTCTGTGACTTTAAAAACAACCACAAGGACAAAGAATTCCAGGAGAGCTGATTGGTTGAAAAGCTGAATTAGCTTTACAAGATAATGAGCTGGAAAACAATCTAATGGCATACGTTTGCAGGGGTTTGACATTTGATACTGCATATATAATTTGATATAAAACCACACATCTCATTGAGACAGTCTCTTGTCTAATTATCGTGCCTTAGCTCCAAACAGCTTAAAGTGAAACGTATACATTCTCTGAATTGGGCTGAAGAGCCCTGCAGCAGGACAAACACCATTGGTCATAATTTGGATGGATGAAAATTTGTTCTTTCAGGTGCTCCAGCATCATTCAGTGTCACAAACCACTAGAGACCGCAATAGAAAAATTTTTTGGGTAATAATATTAGGGCACCCAATTCACCCGACATGACATTTCAAACACAACTTGCCATTCAGTACCTACAGAACCCCAAGGTAAACTCTCAAAATGAAGCAAATCAATTGGAGCTGTAAATCAGTGCTTGGGAGCCCCGAAGTCCAAGTAAATAAACAGCAGCCAAGGGTCATGCCCTGGTTCACAAGCAACGACGACGTCTTATACGTTCGCCACTGCCAGCGATTTTTCGCAAAGCCAGGTGATTAAATTCTTCATGAGCAGTAAGACTGCGCCACAGCATTTTTCTGCCTGAGAGCTGCTACAGTGCAGGTCTGGGCTTGGTTGGCATCTGGATAGGAAGTCCAGGAAAACTAGGCCATTGCTGTGAGTGGTGTATCTGGATCAGTTAAGCAGCAATGTTCCCTCCCCACCAAGTCCTAAAGGAAATCTCCTGAGTGAAGGGGGCTGGTGTTTCATATGAGGAGCAGTAGTAGATTAATTACAACAGGGGGCTCATCTCACAGTGGCGAATGAGCACCCAAAAAGTGCACATTATGGTGCAAAATGGCTGCCACAAAGAGGCTGGTCAGCCCTGTTACCACAAAGTGCAAGGAAATCTACAGTACAGCGCATAAAATAAAGCTGAGCACTTCTGACACATGCTCCCATTAATAATCTTATGAAACATCGTGCTGTGAGTTATTACCTATGAAAAGCTATCGCGAATACGTTGTACCAAATACTGCTATTTAGCATTCAGCAAGGCTTCTTTACACCAAAATACTCACACAACACAAGAAGGGTGGCACAGGTCACCAAATTCATTTAGGGAGGGGACACCCAGGTCACATCCGTGTGCACGGATTCTCACACGCAAATCACAGTTGGCCGTTTGTTAAGTCCCCAGTTTAATGAACCCGAGCTCTGACCAATGCTTGCTTGAACGGAGCGTCTCTTCCCACAGCTTCCCACAGTAAGCTACAGACTGAACACAAAACCCCACTGTATACTTCACCGCAGAGGAGGGGCGAACCAACGAGACGGGGCCAACGGAAAAAAATAAGAAAACAAAAAATTAATCAGCATCCCCAGGCTTTAAAAAATATATTCGCCATCAAATCCTGTCAACAGCTTGCTTTTCTAAGGGGCGAACACTACTCCACTTATTTTGGCGAGCAGGTAATGCAGGTCTTGTTTATGGCGCTTGATCTACTTAAAAACAATAAGGTTAGCAATGCATGAGCAAGTAGTCTGGGTTTGTGACCCTGTGATGAGTCCATCAACTGCGGAGAAACACACAGCGGACAACCTGCCAATCAGCATCTCAAGCTTCTCACCAAACTGGGAGTATACACCAAGTCTGACTGAGAAACAGTATTTTGAGGGAGCTGACGCAGCCTCACAATTAGCGCATCAGATAAAGTGAGCGCGTAGACAGTGTATCAGGCTCTTTATACTACGGTAAACACCACTGGCCACAACCTACAGCAACAGCAATGCTAGCATCAAGAAATCATGCATGCCTGGAGTGCTCGCCTCACACACACACCCATCTCTCTCTCACACACACACACACACACACGCACAGAGTTATGCTTAGAAGCCCAGATAACAGCCTTATGATATTAAATGACAGCGCTCACCTGAAACACCACTCTGGATTTCTCCAGCAGATATGTCCTCATGTTGGCACCAATGATTCGATACCGCTTGTCGAAGCCAATCTCGATGTACTTCCCGAACCTACTGCTGTTGTCGTTCCTGGTGGTCTTTGCATTTCCAATAGCCTAAGTCAGAATGCCGAAAAAAAATGCCGAACAAACCACAATTAATGGCCAAAAAACTTGAAATGAAGGCATGTCTTCTACACAGGTATTCCTCTGCAGGCTATTTTAATGATATTCTGTTAATTACACATCTCTGAACAGTTTTTTTTTTTTTTTGAAACAAAGTGGGCATTTAGGCAGTTTGTGTGAGGTGATATTTACTGGCAGTTGAGGCTGCGAGCGCCTGATTAATGGCTCCCTCAAAGCCACTGATTCCCCAGACTCTATGCTCCAGACCGGCCCCAGCAGCGCTGCCACATCAGCAGGAAGAGCCAATGCAGGAGCCCGGCTGTGCTGCGGGGGCGCAGGGCCACTGTGGCAGTTGAAATGAGCACCACACATTCTGGGCTTAACTGCCACGGGACAGGCAGCAAACAGCTACCTCCCTCAAGGATGGAGCAATCAGTAGGGGGAGTGATGGACAGGTTTACAGAATTCATTTTGAAAAAAAAAAAAAAAAAAGAACTTGAGGAATAGGAGGATGGTGGCTGATGTCAGAGTCTCAAGGGCCATAAATTTAAATATGACTGAAGGCACAACCAACTATGAGAGGAATTAGACAGCAGGAAACGCACTGCAGACGGTCATATTCACAGACTTAGCTGAGAACAACCCTCAGTCTCATATTTGTCATCGTTTCGGTTTAGTAAAATTCATGACATATCAAGTAAAACATATTTTGAGCAACATATTATTATCATAATTACTACGACCACAACTGAGGTACTGTTTAGATCACACAAAGAGGTAAAGTGATTTTTTTCCTAAGGTCATTCAAGGTGTGAATTGATTGATTTAAAGCTTGAACCGGGAGTCCCAAGATGACAGAACAGCAGAGGTAGTGGCCATTCATCCGATGTCCCTTCCCTCCAGTGAATTCATGAACCGAATACAGCAGAAACCGTGGTTCTCACGCTCGAGTAGAATCTGATTACTGTAATGACACATAGCCTGCCTCTCACTGGCTGTTCACTTCAGTGAAGTATGATATGCATGGAAGGTGGAAATAGTAGGGCAGCCCCTGTCTGACTAGCTTACCTTTAGTCTACATCAGAAGCGGGCTACAGCTTTTATACCAGACAGCCAAAATATTTTAAAGGTCCCATATTTGGGAAAATGACATTTGTATTTCAATGCAAAATGGCTTCATTTTCAGACAGCATTGGAAGATACAAAGAAGTGGCTTAGATTCATTTTCAAGGAGAATCCATAGCTAGGTCGGTAGAATGCCGTTAAATAGTATCTGCCCTGTTTCTAATTTCTTCTATTTTTGCTTATTTGTCATATTTCAGATCATTCAACTAATTTCAAGAAAAGAAAAATGTGGATAAAAAATAAATGCAGCTTTTAAATGATCGTTTCATTTACAGAAGGAAAAAGTTTTTCCAAACCTTATCAGCCATGTGTCCACTTAAGCCAACGACTGGTTACGCCGCCCTAGGCTGCAAGAACTGCAATCAAACCTTTGCAATTACTGGCAATAAGTCTTTTACATTGCCAAGAAGGAATTTCAGAGCACTGTTCTTTGCAGAATTGTTTTAATTCATTAATTAATTTGTGGATTTTTGAGCATGAGCTGCTCGTTTCAGGTTATGCCATGTGCACCATTTCAAATGGCTTCATTCAGTACATCGAGCTCCTCCAAAACTTTCATTTTGGTTCTTTTAAGCTGTTCAGAGGTAGACCAGCGTATGTGCGTAGGATCATGTCCTCCTTCATAAACCAACAGTGCCTGAGGTTGAAGTCACATGATGGCCATACTTCCATGGTTCCATCAATCATTTCACAAGTCCAAGAGCAGTAAAGCAGCCCCAGATCTTCACACTGCTACAACCACGTTTGACTGTTGGTATGGTGTTCTCATTGTAGAATGCTGTGTAAGCTCTATGCCTGATGTAACAGGACCATATCTTCCCTTAAGTTCCATTTTTGTCTGATTGGTCAACAAAATATAATCCAAAAAGTTGTGGGGATTATCAGGATGTTTTTTTTTCAGCAAATGAGGCAAACTTTAGTATTCTTTTTGGTCAGCAGTGACTTTCCCCTTCCAGGCCTCCTGTGGGTGCCATTTTTGCCCAGTCTCTTTCATATTAATTCACTACAACATGTCCACCATTTTAAGCCCTGAAGCCCCCCCAACTCATGAAAAGGACTATAATAAAAATGTTGGGAAGACCTCAAGTTGATCGAAAATCTCTCTCTCCAGCTGAGCTCTCCAAAATTCAATCTACTAATTTCTTCCTCAAAATCTTCATGTGTGTTTTAGACCCTATTGCAAAAATACTTCTCAAGGACTCTCTTCCATTAATGAACCTACCCCTTCTACACCTTACTTTAACTCAATGTTGTTAGGATATGTCCAAAAATTCTTCAGAGTTGTAGTAATTAAGCTTCACCTCAAGAGGTCCAATTTGGACCCAAACACTCTTGCCAACTATAAGCCTATATTGAACCTCGCGTTTTTATCAAAAATTTCAGAAAGTATATGTTTCATAACAACTTTGTGATTTCATATCGCAGCAATTTCACTGAAAACAAGTATTTGCCACTAACGTGTCTTTGTCCCCTGCCACAAGATGTGAAATCGTGTCAAAATGAGCAATCTCTCAGTATGACCTTGAGAGTGACGCAAAGGTCACCAAAATCGACTGACGCTGGGGTATCACCCTAATACATGTTGACATCAAATTTGAAGAAAATCCGTCAATTCGTTCTTGAGATATCTCGCTGACAAGGATTCGGGACATAAGGACGGACGGACGGTCGTGAATACCATGTCCCGCCACTTCGCGCGTTCCGTGCGGCGGGAGGACAATTATCAATCAGGATTTTGGTCACATCACAGTATGGAGACGACCCTAGTTACAAGTTTTCAATGACTAACTCACTGCTTTGGATAACAGATAGCCATCCATACTTGTGCTTCTTGACTTGAGTGCAGCTTTAGATACAACACACAACTTTATTTTAAGAGACTTGAGAACTTGATTGGCATCAAAGGAAAGACACAATGCTGGTTCAGATTATACACATCAGATTGTTCACAATGTGTTCATGTAAACAATCAATCTTCTATCTCTGCAAAACTAGTATCTGGAGTTCCCCAAGGTCAGTACTTGAGCCCTTCTAGTGTGACCTGGATTTCTATGCACCCAATGGCATTCCCTAAATTGCCTAACATGCATGGATCACTTTCTAATAATCATTGTGCACTTTATTAGCTAGCTGCTAAATTGAAAAAGTACTTTAGCTAGAGGCAATGTAAGAGACACGTAGATATGAACAGAAGACTGTTTATGGGAATTCATTTGCGAAAGAACAGCTTAGCCATTCACAAAAAATGTAATGCCAGCCAACAGTTGCAATTAAACAAATGGTAGCAATTGCACATTCTAAATGTGAAAAAATGAATTTTAAACTTATGGCGAATGCATGTCCAGCTTGTGTGTGAATGCAACCACTACCCTCATAGTTACTTAGCCTGCTGAAGTTTCAACATCACTGTGTTGTTTAAATCAGTCATGTGTAATTAAAGTCACTAGTGGCCGGGGATTATGACATGGTCGCTCTACGCTCATACACAGGGCTGGTGGCTCTGTTCGCAGGCCAGTCAGATCTAGGCTCATTTCATAAAGGAGATACCCACTCAGAACAGCCTGTTTTTCAGAAGGTTAGGAATGACATCAACCAAAACAGAAGACTTGTTCCCTTAACTGAGGGGCGCAGTGATGGATGACAATTCTCACTGAAATTTGAAGTGTTAAATCCCTAATCCCCTACTATGCTGTCTTTTTTCTGTAGTTATACATTCATCGATGTTCGAAAGGGAGGTTTATAAACTTTATAACAATTTATACAGCGGCTGTAGTACTTCCTGGTGCGGAAAAACAGGTTTCATCAGGAATGTAATAAATTGAAAATGCGAGCACTCTATGAAAAAGTAACAATGTCTCTTACCGGGTGCACGGTCAGAGCAGACGTACGGCAAAAAATATTTAATCCAACACTCACGGATCAAAGTAAAGAAATTTTATTTCAGCACGGGCAGTAATACACTAATGTTTCAGCCTGCTGGCTTTCTTCAGTGTATATTGCTGCCCGTGCCGAAATAAAATTTCATTACTTTGATCCGTGAGTGTTGGATTAAATATTTTTTGCTATTCATCAGGAATGTCACTTGCAATCTTTTGTCATTCACGGGACGAAATAGTCCAGAAATCATGGGTTTTTACTGTTTTTTTTTGCAATAAAGTTTATAAATCTCCCTTTCGAACATCTATGAATGTATAACTACGAAAAAGAGACAGCATAGTAGGGGAGATTTAACACTACAAATTTCAGTGAGAATTCTCATCCATCACTGCGCCCCTCAGTTAAGGGAACTATAGTCTGCTGTTGTTTTAGCCACTGGTGATGTAGCCACTTTGCTGCTATAGGAGACCGAAATAAAGATGATAAGTGGGTCTCTCTTTAGCGGGGCCATTTCTGAGGTGTAATATTAAGCTCTCAGAGAATCAATAAAAATAAGCCTGCTGTAAAGCCAATTTCTTTGATGCAGCACTCTCTGGATATTATGGTATGCACAAAAGAAAGTCTCTACTTTGAATGTTGATCTCACAAAGACACCAAACATCCGTTTCTCTCATGTACAAAATATTTGCCCGTTTGAGTAACCGTTAGCCAGAGAAATTGGCAAAATCCTGAAATGAGTCAACATGTCTCATCTCAATGGCAGGATTTTTATGTAAACCTAAAAGTAAATACAAGACAGAGATACTTAGAAACCTACTTAATTCCCGGCATTCGTGGAGTACAAACTGCCCAACGGGTAAATAAGTATACAAATAGCCAAAAAAAAAAAACAATATACAAATAGCCAAAAAAAAAAAACAAACTACGACAATAATGGGTGGTTTTAACAGTTATTGCACTCTAAGGTGTGGAAATACAGACTGTCCATAAACTTCTGATTCATCAGCAAAAACCTGTCTGCATTAGACAGGGCACAGCTCCTAAAAACAACCCATCACATTGCTCAAAGTCACCCATTGGCATGGGTGCAGAGTCAGGGGAGCAGTGATGTAATCGCTCTCCGCTGCAGGCGAGCGAACGAGGACAGCAGTCACGGCAGTCCCTTCGGGTGCCACCTCTCTTCCCTGCCTCCGCTATCCCAGGAGGCTTTGCGCTTAGCAACACTCGCACGCACCCTGGCTCTCCAACCTCGCAGACAGAGCTCTTACACTCACTTAAAGCATCCTGAGGCAATCTGATATAAAAATAGGGGTGGGCCAAGGGGGTGAGAGGCACTTCAGTGAGGCTGTATCCTTCCTCTTTGTCTACTGTCCTCATTTTGCTTACAAGGTCGAGAGTTGGCGCGCAACGGCGTTTATTGCCCTTATTCAAAGTGCACCAACACGCCACATACTGCACACAACTCTAATGTCTCACAAACAGACACAGCAGCTCAAAATGATGCAAATTCACATTTGATTTTCCCCAATTGTGTTGAAGAATGTTTCTCCCACTCTCCAGTGATACTGTTCAACTCAGTACCCATTGAGCTGCATCTCACATCTCACCTCCATGATGGGGTTGGACGCCAGCACCTTCTCCTCCACATTGGCTTCGCTGGCTGAACCGCTGACAGTGGCAAAGTACCGCATGGCGTATTTGGCAGAGACAGTCTTCCCCGCGCCAGACTCCCCACTCACAATGATGGACTGATTCCTCTCATCCCTAGGGGTGGGGGTGGGGGGGGTCGGGGGCGGGGGCAAAATGCCAAACGAGTCAGCTGGAGGTAATGACGCCACGTATTATTAACCGACATAAAAATAATCACACTTCTCATATGTGCACTACTACCGAGGATGCTTCGGAAACTTTAATTAGCATGCATTTCTAACACCTTATTGCTATTCTAACACCCGAGCTGGGAAACCGCAAAACCAATTCCACTTTCTATTTTTACATGCTAGTTCATGAGGGAGAACACTGCCGAAGTGCTGTTGTCAGACATGAAGAGTGTCTGTTGGAATAGATTCAAATCCGTATTGCACAGTTTGCTCTGCAGCAGAGCTGCTTGCTTCAGACGCAGGAGAGGAGCCCCTCGGAGCATTGCACGAGGCCTGATGGAGGCTCTCTGTGCTTTATGAACACCTATGGGAGTCCCTGCTATGGAAACCTGCTCCTGCCAGCCCTAATACTGCTGCTGACACCTCAGGCGAAATAAGGTGTAAAGCAAACATCAGGGCTGTTTTTGGCTGCGCGATATTGTGCTGACGATCTGGTGACCAGCGAACCTTACTGTGAGATCCACCAGTAGTTCAGCAAGCAAAGAAGAAAGGTCAGCACTATGGAAGGTGTGTCGCCACCTCAAAGGCAGACCAATAGGCACACAAGCAGTTTAAGGATTCCCCATCATAACAAACCTGGCCATCTGCTTGTAGGCCTCTTCAGCGACAGCGAATATGTGGGGGTCCATGTCACCCATGTTCTGCCCACTGTACGCATTGATGATGTCAGTTCCATAGATGGGTAAAGTCTCATAGGGATTGATGGCCACCAAGACGATACCTGAGAAAAATCCAAGAAGAAGAGTCACGAGTGTTTGAGTCGTCACACGAGCTATAAGCATGAAACTGGAGTAGTAAATGCATTGTTTCAACAGGCTTTGATGGACAATACTGCCATCAACCAAACTAGTAATTTCCCAGTAAAATGAAACCAAGGGTGCAAATAACCAAATATCCTTTAATTTATGACATAAAGTATAAATAACTACACCCCACACAGACTATTACAAAAACTCTCCATCCATAACTTCTCTACAGCCATTCAAATATTGTAGACTTATCTATAGCCTGAATTAAGTATAACTTATTTTAACCACTGATAAACCTTGGTATTTGTCTAATATGTTATTTCAATGTATAATTGTACAATTGCCCCTACTTTTGGTTGCACTCTATCGCAAATGTTTATGTGAAATCCTTGATTGATTTTATTGTGCAGGGCCCCTTGGAAGAGCAATTTCCTAACTGAAAGGGCTACCCTGTTGAAATAAAATAGAAATAAAGAAATGAATATTTAAAGTACATTTCAAGAAGTATATTGACTATTTGGATCCAGTCAAATCACTACGGAAGTGTTTCTTTAGCCAAATCAGGCAAAACATGAGCACACACAGCAGATTTATCAGAATCTGATAAACAGCCAAAAACTTTGCTCGCTGTAATTTTCAAGATAACAGATAACAAATAACTATTCAGAGTGAACAGTGTCCCACAGTAAAAGCACATGAGCTTGGATTCAGAGTGAACAGTTTACCACAGTAAGCATAAATGAGCTTGGAGTCGGAGTGAATAGTTCACCACAGTGTGGTTGATGAGCTCGAATTCCAAGAGTGTACTTTACCGCAGAACACGGAAACCAGCATGGATTCAGAGCAAAGATTTTACTGCAGTATGCGTAAATGAGCTTGGATTCAGAGTGAATAGTTTTGTGTAGTATGGCTATATGGGTTAGGATGCAGTGAATACTCTACCACAGTAAGAGCAGATGAGGCTTGATCTGAAGTGAATAGTTCACCACAGTATGCACAAACGAGCTTGGATTCAGAGTGAATAGTTTACCACAATATGTGTAGATGAGCTTTGAGTCGATGAAGCGCACTTTCAGGTTGTGAAGAACTGCAGGCTCATGGAGGTAACTGAGGGCAGTGAGGTCATTTTCCCCCACTAGGATGTCAGGGTTCCTCAGGTGGGGTAGATTCTTGGTTTTTGGGTCCAGTTTATATTGGAATGCCTGAAAAACAGGAGAAGTTTAACCCTCGTGTTCATCCTGGGACATACGAATCAATCTAATCAAGCCAGTGTGACATAAAATGGATAAAAATGTAAAATGTCTCAGTCTCAACATTTGAAATGTTATCCATGTTCTATAGTAAACAACATATTGGCTCATGTGACCTGAAAGTTACTGCATCTTGATTTTATTCTAAATTTGCACTTCGTCCCAACTATTTCGAAATTGGAGTTGCATTTATTTATTGGCAAATGGAGACGATGTGTCACACTGGTTTGATTTGATTGATTCATATGTCCGTAAACGCAGTCTGCCGTGCCATCCATAGATGCCACCGAAAACTATCATGCAAAAAGGAAGCCATTGTTGAGCATGATCCAGAAGTGCCTCCGTGTTCTGTGGGCCAAGGCTCATTTAAAATGCACCGTAACATAACAAATGGACTGTTCAGTTGCCTATTACGATAATTGGAAAACGCGTCAATAAAGAAAAATAATTGAGAACTAGCCAGGACTATCCTAATTGTCATAAAGGGACGTGTCTGTGCCACCCCAATTCCCGGTTCTAGCTACGCCACTGACTGCCAGAAGTTCTCTGTTAATACAGCAAAGAGCGCAATGTATAGGACAACATCTTTGCACATGCGCGTCGTATGTACTACACACAGAGATATAAGAAAACTAGAGTGGACAATCTCGTCGTTTCCGTGGCAGTACGTCGCCGCCATCTTGTGTATGTATATCGGGGCAGACCTTCAATGGAAAATGCAGTATAACTGGCCTAAACCGTGCTCGAAAAAAACGAAAACTCGCTCATACGGGACAACAGCTGAAGTTCCGATTTCTCTGTAATGTTTTCCGATTAAATAAACATCGAATACACCGGATTTAAAAAATATATTTTTTAAATAAATTTTGTTGTTGGATTACAATTCCTTGTTCGTGTCCATTTTAAGTATGAAAGGAAAAATGAACACGGAAAACAAGTCTCTGAGTTGTCGACACCCATGTTTAGCCAACTGTTTACATGTGCCTCATTGGACATTTATAAATACTCAAGATGGCGAAGCTATTCAGCGTTTCCACTTTGGTCCAACCCACACATCGTCCGCTCTAGTTTTCTTATATCTCTGTGTATGTACACATCCTTATTTACAAACGTGTTGGTGATTTTAGTCATTATTTGATTAAACAAATATTCTGTCAAAAGTTTAAAAAATAGGCGTGCAATGCACGGAATACCCCTCAGCCCGATGTCGAAGTTTTTTGAGATGCCCGCCCGCCGCCCGCCCGCCCAACTGCACGAAGGATAGCAATAACCCGTCAGCCTTGAGGGCTGAGGGGTAAAAAATTTGAGATTAAAAAATGTGAAAAATTAAGTGCACACACACAAATTAATAACTCGTTGAAATTTATTAAAAGCGGTAGATTTCAATGTAGGGCGATTTCAAAATCGGCAGGTGAATAAAATTCCCCAAAAGCGGTAGAGTTGGCATGTATGGGATCGGGTTCCTCACCAAACGCGTTGTGAACAGACTAAATTTCCGCACTGTGCCGAAATTGTCCCAAAGCGTAAATTAAATTGTCCCGGATGAAATTTTATTGTCACTTGTACAAGGGGACAATGTTAATTTATGGCTATATTTGCAAGTTTTTCTGTGTTCAAATAAATGATACACTGATGTTAACCAAGCCATTTCTTCCCTTTTTCGTCTGACTGGTCTTTCTTTGTAATAAAGCATGTATAATCTCAACCCAATTTTTTTTGGTTTGTTTTTTGACAACCTAGGCCATCACAAACATGTATGCCGAAATGATGTCACATGAGTGTAATAATATTAATATGACTATGAAGACAAAAGAAAAAACTAATTGAATTTCATAGAATTTAATTAAAAAAATAAAAAAAACAGATCAACAACGAACAAGCTTGTTCATTTTTGAATATGGGTCTCTCAGGCCTCGGCTATAAGGAGGGGGAAAAAAGCGACACGAATAGCTGGACTGAAAATCTTTTGGACAGGATATAATTGCCTGGAGCTCACCATAGATCTTCAAAAGAGTGAGCTTCTGATCACAGTTTTCCCCATTCAGTTCCACTGCGTGGTCCCAGACAGAGATATGGGACAAAATATTAACACTGCTGCCGAGATCACCAGCACCCCAGCGGAGTTCTGGGGGTTAATCAGACCGCCCTGTAATTTATCATATAAGATAAAAAAATAAAAATAAATAAATAAAAATATCAGCATTATATATCGGCCATCGGCTGCCCTGCTATCCAAATATCGGCATCGGCCACTGAAAAACGCATATCGGTTAATCTCTACAGTGAAGTGAGCAAATGTACACGCCTATCGGAGTATGTTTGTGATTACCATTAAATATTATGGGCCACTGCATGTATAATCTAAAGAGTAGATGTACTCTCTGGATGTGCATGTAAGTGTCTGCAATTGGCTTGCATGTCTCTGTTGTGCATGGCAGGGGTGCAACGTGCTCTTGTGTGGCTCAAGCTTAACCCACTTTCTGTTACAACAACATAATGATTTATCAAGTGCCCCAGCTCTAAAATGGGGAGCCCATGTGGTTTGGGCTCTATAAAACAGAAGAAACTAATCAACGCACAATCTTGTTTAGTTGTCCATCCTAATCAAGATTCAGCATCAACATTCACATTAATACCCATCTCTACGAAAAGTACCCACAGCAACAAAAATGCAGTATAACCATAAACAACATTCAAAAATCACTATCTAATTGCAGAGTGGCTTATTGAGCGAGGGCACGATGCTGCAGTGAAAATGCAAGTCTCAGCCCCAGACGGATGAGGGACGTGCCAGTGCTTATTGCATCAGCCAGGGAACGAGGCAGTTCAGTCTGTTAGGGGTCTGCAATTAGTTAATTACTCTTATGGCACCCACTGATGGATCACACACCAGGGAACAGCGTGTAAAATCTGCACATGAAAGACCTTCCTCTGACTCAGCCCAGCAGGCCCAGCTGTAGACTGCAGGATTATAGGGTGCAGCTGGTGAGCAGTGGCAGCAGTGGCCTTTCAGAGGAGACCTTACAGCCTCTGCAACCTCCCAAACTGGAAGTGTGGTTTGTGGTCACGATTACTATTATCTGGGCATTACAAATCAGGACTGGTATCGAACAATCCCAGGGAAATTGGACAATCTCAGCTTCACATTCTGCATCAGATATTATAAACAATAGTGTAAGTAAACTCAAGATATTCCCATTATCAGGCCCATTAACAGTAAAAATAATGACATGACTGTGGTATATTTAGAAGTGTCAGGCCGTACAAAGTGACATGTTGGGAATGTAATATGGAAAGTATGATAGGAGGCAATTAAATGAATATCCTCCTCAGACCCGGCAATTCATTTTTGTACTCTGTGGGGGACATGACGCTGAGGCCTCCATTTTATATACCATGCAGGTAGTCTGTTTGATTCCTAATGTACTGTGAAGAGTACATCCCAGCCTTTCCAGTGATGTCACAAAAAGGGGGCGTGGCTAACATATCACATGTCCTGTCATTGCAAAATAGTGGGTATCACAGCAAGCACCTTCTATGGTCGTATTTGATCATATTTATACAAATATCATGTTTCTATTGTTTATACTGCTTTTGTTTTTTTTTATGTATGAAAGCCTTAACAATATTATTATGGAAATTTCAGAGGTGCATGTTAATTTTAAGCCTTTTAAAATCCACTTTTTTGTCGATGTCCTTTGTGGGGGACAGTGGGACTTGCTTACACTCATTTTCAGCAATTTTGCATATTTAAGGGAACGGAGCACACAGTGAGGCAGAAAGGATTCTGATGATAACCACTGAGGGAGAAGCAGACATTGAGCTGTCAGTTGTTCACAAAGTGGTGAACCTCTCACCATCCTTGCTTGTGAATGACTGAGCCTTTCGGGGACACTCCTTTAAGACCTAATCATGACACTGACCTGTTTCCAATTAACCTGTTCACCTGTGGAATGTTCCAATCAGGTGTTTTTGGAGCAATCCTGAACTTTCCGTTGTTATGGCCCCAATTTGTTATTACAATCTACAACACAACAGCAACAGCAAGGGATGACAGACACAGCTTTAAAAACTTAAACACATTTAATTTTTAAACAAAGACAAAGACTAATAACAACTAACTAACTGACCAAGATTGATTAGTAAAAAAAAAACAGAAATATTTACAGTCCCTTTGTTTGTTGGGGTGGCTTGGTGATGTCCTGGGTAAGGAAAATGCTCAAACACAGGCAAAAATCCACAAAAGAAACTTCACAGGTCTTGAACAGAAATGACAGGTCTGGTCACATGTATCCTTCTTCTTGCAATTTCTCCTACTACTTTACTGTCTCAATTCTTTTTCTTATATACTCTTTTGCAGACCCCACCCACATTTAGACCTTTTTTTTTTTATTTCTGGGACTTTCCCCAGGCATGCCCAGGACATGTCTAAACATAGCTCCAGTTTGAGTTGAATAAAAAAAAGGTAAATACTGCCATCTAGTGGCCTATATTCACATCACACCGTCCTTTGTTGGACCTGTCCCATCTTTTTTGGAGCGTGTTGCAGGCGTCAAATTCAAAATAAGTGAATATTTCTGAGAAAACAATAAAGTTCATCATTTTGAACATTAAATATCTTGTCTTGGTGGTGTACTCAATTGAATGTATTGATAGCTTTGAGTGTATTTTTTTAATCACACGATAACATAATATAAAAATTTACCATAATTTGGTAAGAATCGAAAAAGCGCTCCACAACTAGTTGCATATATTAAGTTGATATTAGATTGGGAATAACTCTTGATAAACACATTGCAAGCTAAGGCATGCCATATGCCTCTGTCGCTGAAGTTTATGAACCTGTACAGAAATTGAGTCCAAAAGGTCTGGCTACTCGGCTGACACATACTTTGCTTGATGAAAAGTCGCAGCACATCCCTTTTTTGAAGGAACCTTCCCCTTCTCACCCCCAGCACACAGCAAAACCGAATCTGACTGGGTTATTCATCATCCTTTACATCGACAAAAGACTTGAAGGTCATATTGAAAAGGGAAACAGCTTAATCCAAAAATAATCTTCCTCAATCCTCCCACATCATGAACAGAAAATTCAAATTTGATTGGATCATCCACTGAACTCGAATTAGACAGAAAGCAAATTCAAGATGGCCGCAAAGACGATCATAATTAAAAATCGCAGTAAGCCCATTTTTGAAACCTTACTCTACCCTCCCCTAAAGCAAGCAACAAACTTGAAGTGGATCAAATCATCTCTTCATATAATTAAACTTTAAAAAATGAATAATAATTTAAAAAACCAACTGCATTTGACACAGAACTGCCCCTTTGTCTTCCTGCACACCACCCCATTCCCAAGCTTTTCTAATCATCCCCTAAAGCCCCAGAAATGTAGGCCCCCTCACCGTTCCATCTTCTAGCTCCAGGTGAAGTGCCGTGTCTCCCTGTTTGTAGTCCTTGGTGAGCTCTGCCGATTTCCATACGTCCTCCGAGTCTGGGATCCAGACCCGAGCGTACTGCAGAGAAGACACGAGCAAAAGTTCTAATTTTTCAAATTTAGGTGAATTTGCCATTTGATTTTCCACCTCATTTCCCCTTGTAGCAAAACGTTTCCCCATGGCACTGACTGCATTCTCACACCTTGCACAACCCTCTCTGCATCCTCAAAGCAGAGCATATTCCCTTCAGGTGAACACGTGTCGCCTGCGAAGCACTTATGTGAAAGTGTGACTACCAACTGAAAGTGTGACTACCGGACAGACAGACAGACGGACAGACAGACAGACGCCGGACAAAGTGATCCCTATGTGCCGCTATGCTTCGCAGGCGACACAAAAATTGGTCAGGGAGCAACAAAATGCCACCCACAGCCAACATTAAATGTCAACACAATACTAGAAAGAGGTAATTCCAGATTTAGACTCCTTTATTCCATAATCACACATACACACGACACAGATCGGAGATCTATCCCAGGCCCAGCAGAGCGGCTCCAAAATCAGGGCACTCACAAAATAATCATAGGCACTGAATGATATTTCTTATGTGAAATGTCCCACTGTATCATCCCATTGTAATTCACCATAGGGTCAATCCATTTGAAATCACCATAGCTCCCCTAGTGATGGTGTCATATTTGCGACAAAATAGATCAAAATCAAGCAAATATGACACCATCATCTGGGGAGCTCTGGTGATTTCGGATGATTTCATATGGATAGACCCCAAAACAATTTCCACAATATGTCTGTGGCATTTACTTTCATTTGGATTAAAAAAAAAAGAAAGAAACAAGGCATAACCAGCGATCACTGGCTATACATGAACTGCTCCACACTGCTCAAAATACATATTTAAGTTTTGAAATCACCTGCTAGAAAGTAAATGTGACTAAGTCCTGACATGGGCTCAGTGGACCTTTGCTAATGCAACACTGCAGAGAACTCATCTTCAAGACAGCGGCTATCGCTAAATGACCCAAGATTCAAGAGGTAATGCCTGAACAGCACATAAACGGGGACCATAACATCACACATCATTTCCTTACACTCATTCAGTCAACGAACCACAGCAATGGCACTGATGGCATAATGACAGAAAAAAGCACAATGAATAACAAGTTCTGAACTATAATTTATTAAATCAAAAGCCCGGGGACCAGGGGTATGCTGCTATCCTACACTGGCCCCTACTGTTTTCACCACGAGAGCCATGAGGGCATCTTCAGTAACTAAAGTTATTATGACCATTTGAGAATGGCAAAATGATTGCAATAAATACATTAGTATTAGGGGATCTGTACCTGATTGTGGTGCAAATCTTTGTTGTAAAGCATCTGGTGATGCCTCATTGAACAAAAGATGAAAAAAACATGACTCAAAGGGCCTGCCGAAACTTCTCTGCAGACGGTAATTACAATACCTGCCTTCACCAGTTACGCCATTAGTCATTTAAACAGGCAGAAGAGTCAGAAGAGTCCAGACCTACAGCACTGTACTGTACTACAGGGGACATCCGTAAGAATGCACACATATTAAGAAGTTATTTGATTAGAGTGACACTGAAAATGAAAAAGGCCATTCAACTCATGTTTACTTTCCTGAATTTCCGTAAGGACATTTCCCTCTTATCGATAAGTGTTAGACATGTCTGTTTACTTGTGATGATTTGATTGCAGGTGCAAAATTGATACGAACAAGGTGGGTGAAATATACAAATTCACATTATATACTCAACAACAAAAAATTAAGGAACACTTAATTTCACGCGAGTATGTGAAATCTAAAAACTGAACGCAAAACCAGGCGTTGTTTACGTCATTGGTGTTAATCCAAGGCACAAAATGCATCAAAACATTTGATCAGACGACTTTATTACCCCAAAACAGGGCATCCACGGGAAAGACTAGAATCACACCAAGTCGGCCGACGCCGACTAGCCGCTGGTCGGCCAGCGCATGTAGCTCTATAAACTAAATTGTGCGATGTGACCCTCCGACGGCATAGTCAGTGTGTAAACGGTGCGCTGCAGCAGCTTAGTGAGAAGAAGTGAGGGCCAGTCGTTCCGTGAGTTAATGAAATTGCGGCGCCACAGCATCCTCCCATCTTCCGAGTTGATGGGAGTAGGTCGCTTTGCGATGAGCTGAACCGTTCGGCTGTGGTCAGGGTAGGGTTAAAAAGGAGAAAAATCAAAGAAATGTCAAAAAAGATGTCCACAGTCAGTCGTAGCATAATTTTGGCCGTAACTTTCCGAAACAGTCAAGCTTCAGTCAGACTCAGACTTACTAACTCAGTCGGCCGGTAAGACCAAAAACACAGAAGGCTCTGAAATCGGCTCAGGCCAACATCTTTAGCTTACGATTACTAATCGCACTATGATTCCTATAACAGTAACAGTACAAAAACTTGCAGCATTCAGCCCGCCTACACCGCGCTTGCATGGTTTTTCAATTCAGCCGGCATGGCGGCCACACAGAGTTAGCACAACCTTAGCTGTGAGTCAGAATGATGGCTCACAAAATATGTGATGGAAAAACTGAAAAATTCATGGAGTTGGAGACCAACCATTTCTATTTACAAATTAGTTTTTTTTTTTTGAAAATTACTTTGTACAAAGTACAGCAATTAAAATTGACCCAGAGTTAGCCAGGGAGACTAAATGTTTTTGTCGACCTTGGGTGACATGTTTTTGAACGAAACGTCTCCTTGAAAATTCCTCGAACACTTTTGCTGCTTCTTTGAGCAGGGAGAATCAGCTGATTTGCAGCCATGTGAAAAACACTGATATAAAGGAACGCATCAGTCACATGTTCATGGAACCCAGGAAAACAGCCTTGGCCCCCGTCACTGGGAACCCTGCCTGCAGTAACTCTATTAGGCTGAACTGAAATCACTGAGTGAATCACAGTATGGGTACCTGGCGCAGGCGGACATCACAGAGGGGTCAGCACCCATCACTGCCTGAGCCATGCACCACAGAAGGGTTTGGAGTGAAAAACAGCCTCTCCTATTTCCATGCTTCCTCAGCTAAAAGAAAGAGGCTAGAAATTGGGGGGGAAAGGCCTTTTTTCAATTTCTATTTTCAAAGTTCAAACAAAAATTAGCCAACCAGATTTAATCTACTGTTTAGAGTTTAGAGTTCATATTGACAGATCAGATTGCTTTTGGGTCAGTCACAATCAGGGTGCTCTATGGCATGTCACGGTCATGAAAATAATTTCTCTGCCCCAAAAACCTGAAAACACTGTTACTAATAAGCACACACATTTGTGTTACTGACCTCCAAATTTCAGGTGTAAATCTTTTGTGGTTTTGCAGAAATCAACATTTAAACACATGCCTGTCAGGGCGTATATTGTATGTCACGGACACTACCATAAATTAATCGTCTTGTTTCGCCAGATTTCTAACACGTTGTGCTCGATTTGATAAAAAAGAACGTTGTTCAAGAACATTCTTAAACACATGGTATATTAACGGATGTATATAGACATGGGAACTAAACTGACAGCAGGTATCCTTCGTGTAACGGACACTAACACGCGGAGTGTCGTTGACAGACGGTTATTCCCTACTATAAGGAATGGTGTAAGATTGAGCTACATTTATGACCAAAAGGTGTCTTATCATCTAGCTTGACACAATGTGAAAAGATAACCCCTTGGCATAAATACTGTTGGCTTTATATGGAGATAAGAACTCGTCACGGACACGACAAGTTTTTTGGCAGATCGATTGTCTTCCAGCTTGAATGGTTGTGATGAAAACACATGCATTATGCGCATACAAAGCTCACTATACCATAAATGCCAATCCTTTGGTTGTCAAAATGACACATGATCTTGTTTATAAGGTATTTTAAACAACACTGGGTAATAACACAGTGATACTTGTTGAAATTGGTGAAATTCTATAACAAAATGCACATGAATGCATACTATTTCGGATATTTCACTCCAATTTTGATGACTTTTTTTTGCTCATATAAAGAACAATATATAGTTACAAATAAATGTTCAAGCTATAGCAGGTTTACCAAACAAAACAAAGAATAAACACACAAATATAAGCATTAACACCTGGTGACTCGTCATAATGCTAAAATTCCAGATTGCAAGGCACCTTCCCCAGATCCACGCCATCACCCAAAAATGTCCAGCATCAAGTATCAATACACCATTGTGGCGTTCACAAAAGTATAAGCCAAAACTACTTGAAATATGCAATTTACATATTAAATAGTCATGTTATAAGACTATAACATCCAGTACAACTGTAATGCACCCGGACTGTGACCGACCCGTTTTGGCTGAAATCTAACAGTTTTTCCATTTCTCACACATTTGCAGGCGCACACATGCACACCACCCCACACACATGCACACCACCCCACACACATGCACACCAACCCCACACACATGCACACCAACCCCACACACATGCACACCACCCCACACACATGCACACCACCCCACACACATGCACACAGACAAACAATGACAGGTAAAATCAATACTGCTGCGATGTAATACATTTCAGCGGGAGGCCAAGGCAAGTAAAGACAGGAAAACTCAGCGCGGAGCTGTCGCCTACAGGATAAACAGCAGGGCAGAGTGGTTATGATGCACAGTCAGGCAGGTGCGAACTGGTAAACGCAGACACACAGTGAACACTGCATCAGGTAAGCAGATGCACAATTACAGCACACCTTTACTGTTCTTACACTGATGTGGTGTTGAATCTTCAGAGACCGCACCGCTGACCCACCCACCCAAACCCAAAGTATATGGACACATCTTGGTCTCTCATGGCAGATGAAAATCTGCATGCTTAATATACAATGGCATTCCAGATGAGTCTGTAATTACACCAATTTGGGGAAGGCCTTTCCTCGTTTCACAATAACAAGTGCCCCATCGCAGAGCGAGATCTCTCGTGGCTGGTCGGGAAATGTGTAGAAGCCCTAGATTGGCCAGCACAGTTCCCAACAATGACCAATGCCATCAAAAGAAAATCGAACTTTGGGGAAGGCCTAATTGCCCCACATCACTGCCGAGCAAAAGCCTCAGATGAAGACTACAAATTGTCCGGCTGCCTCTCAGCAAGAAGGTTGCGGGTTTGAATCAGGCCCGGGGCCTTTCTGCATCGAGTTTGCATGTTCACTCCGTGCCTGCAAGGGTTTCCTCCGGGTTCTCCGGGTTCCTCCCATGGTCCAAGGACATGAACATCAGGCCAACTGGACACTAAACTGCCCATAGCGTGCCCAGAGCCCACAGCGTATGCGTGCGTGAGGGAATGGTGTGTATTTGGTGTCTGCACCCTGCAATGGGTTGGCGAGCTGTCCAGGGTGGGTCCCTGCCATTCGCCCATAGTCAGCTGGAATAGGCTCCAGCTCCCCAGTGACCCTGGTGAGGAAGATGTGGTATAGAGAATGGATGGATGGATGGATGGATGATGCTAAATGAGCAGGTTTTCACATACTTTTTTCTAGGTTGAGTACTGGAATTCCAAATTGGACAATAAGAAAAGGAGAAGTGTGTAAACAAGTCAAAGGCACAGCGATTTTTTATCAAACATAAAATCAAAAGAACTTTTCGCTTTTTAAAGGTCAAGTTAGCCGAGTCACCCTTTGCGGTGAGGCTTGAGAGCTCCCTGAGACAGATAAACAGCTCACAGCCTTAAGAGCTGCTGCCATTGACAAAGTAAGAGAAAGAGGCGGCAGAAACTCTGTCAGGAGTTTCATCTACAGGAGGATCCAAAGGGCCTTTGTGTGAGAGGGTTGAGCGACAGGACGGCTGAGGCTGTTTGAGGTGAAGGCCACACAACAGAGCTTCAGTGAAACCGACCCAGAGACAACAACGCAAGATGGAAGGAGACATTAATGCAGTGCAATAAAAAGTCGTGACGCAGGTTGGCGGGAACTCTTTCAGTGAGGCTCTTCACAAAAATGACCAGAAAGGTAAAAAATTAGATTTGGACATATTTTTGATCTATAAGCAACTGAGCGACTGCCAAGTAGGGAGGAGAATTCCAGGCCATGTTCTCCAAGGAGAGATCCAAGCCTAACCAGATGATGATGTCAGCTGGTCTCACTATTGGACAGATTGAATCATTCTGGAAAACACAGAACACAAGACAAAGTGCAAGAGCATAACAAAGGATAATGCAAACGAAATCTTCAGCAAACGTTGGTGACTGCGTTTGCTTTCACTCAATTTGTGTTCACTTTAAACGACTTGACCAACAAAACGCATTACAGCATTCTACTACTTTCATGTAACTTTGAAAATTTTGGCTTTACATTGTGACACCTAGAGTGGATGTAAAATTGATTTGGTCACAGTTGCTCAAAGTGTCTTTCATCCCTGAAAATTTCATGTGGCCATTTCCAGTACTAATGAAGTTATGAAGGCAAAAAAATGCTTAAAAAAAAACTTACACAAAAAAAGCGCAAAATTTCGACTCACCCCGACATACATCGAGGGCCTATAACTCAAAAATATTCATAGTATGAAGGCAAAATTTTGAATGGCTTCATTAGGTATACTGAAGTTATTGCACAAACAAAGTCAGCGGATTCTGAGTGGGTCAGGTGGGAGGCATGGAGTGACCCTATGGCTGTATGCCATTTAGGATAAAAATGTTGCCTTTTTTGTGAGCTTTTGCAAAAGAAAAAAGGAAACTAGTGTTTTAGTTGTAAAAACATACATCTCCCCCCCAGCCCCCTTCCCTGCCTAACCCACCAGACGGACAGACAGACAGGCAGGTGCATGGGCAATTCTGAGGTAACGGAATTACGATCAAGAGTAATTTTCATGTCATTTTTACCAGCCATCTATTACTCTAATGCAGTAGCTACTTGCCTGTGCTTTTATCAGTTCCACTGGTACGCCTACTGAGCTGTAGAACACAAAGTTTGGGGGTGATCTATATTGTAGAAGACTATACGAAGGTGAAAGTGTCAATGACGGAATTACGGCAGAAAAAATGCCATTATTTTTGCCTTTACTTTGACAGGCATTTCTCTGAAAGTAGGCAATTAAGCTTTAGTTGGTGGCCTAGGATGTTGACCAGGCCATTGTAAGTTTTTATTGACTGGTAGATATTTTGGAGGATGCCATCTATGAGAAAGAGACAGCAGTAATGGAATTAGAAAATGGTCACGGAATTAGATCGTCAGATAATCTACTAAATTTATTATACTCTAAACAAACAAATCAACTGAAAATTGGTATCATAAATGATATTTGTGTTGCTGACCTCATTAAAAAATGACAAACTTCACAATGAGCCACTGGAATTGTGCGTTTCAATTTCCTGCAATGACTTACAGTATCAAATACTATGGCAAAATAACTTTTAGAAGTTGTCATATTCGGAAAAAAAAATGGATCTTTGATCTTTTGATCCTTTTCCTGGAGCTAAAAATAAATTAAAAAATTCAAATCCAAAATTTGAAAAGATAGTCAAAGATATCTCAAAACGATTTTCAGCGTCTGATTTGGAAAAGAGTCATCTACATGAAAACCTATACATTTCTAATATATATCAAACACTTATTTAAAATTGCTGTTTTAGCAACTCTCATGCAGAATTACCCTCATACCAAAAGGCACCACTGCAGGACCTGAGTAGTAAGTATGCAAAGTTTCATTAAAATCATGCAAATCGTTCAGGAGTTATGCTCCGGACAAAAATTGATCACATCCCAATGGACAGACAGCCAGAGGGACAGAGAGGCACATACCAAAAGGCATCACGTCAGGACCTGAGTATTAAGTTTGCAAAGTTTCGTTCAGATCATGCAAGCGGTTTTGGAGTAACGCGCCAGAAACGAAGAGGGAGCGCCGATGCGAACGCGAACAGGAACCAAGCCTAAAACAAAAATTCTCCCCTCCCCCTCCGGGGGGAGACACACAAAAAAAAGAAAGTTGGCAGATGCATTTTTAACTGACTGAATTAAAGATAATGTTGAATCAATACAGTTCTCATTAGGTTTCTGAACATGATTTTTTCTCCCCTTTTACACGCAGTATAATACATAATTTTAGACATCTTTTTGTTTGACAAACATATCTTACCACAAGGACATGTAAGCACATAAACAACATGTGTTGATGTGCAATTTTTAAATTGACGTATAGGAATTTTGCATCCGGTCAGTGGGTGATTATAAGATTTCGCATTGACAGTGTTATAGCCTTGAGCACAATTGTTGCAACGATACATTCAAACAGGAGAAAGCCACGTAGACTTAACCGCAGTAACTTGTGTCCACAAGACAATGTTTTTTATGGTTCTTGCTCTCTGGAAGGAGAATAATGGTGGATGTACATTCATGAGAGATGGTTCTACCTTCAGAATTGGCCAGTGTAGACAAATGATTTTCTTAATTTTGCTGGAACAGTGATTAACCTCAGTTATGAAACAAATGCGTTTGTGACCACTCGATCGATTCTTATCTGTTGACAGAACATCTCCAGGGGTGTTCTGTGCTCGATGAAGAGCCTCCGTAACACATTGAAAGGTATAACCTCATTCCATAACATAGTTCCATTAAGCAACTTGATGTCAATGATTTTTTTTGGCAGAAGCATCTCAAATTTTTGTAGCCCTTTGTTCAAGACCATGTCAAATATAACTCAAGGAGAAGAAAAAGAGCAAGTTCGCCTGTTTGCCCTGTGGCAGTGGTTATTCTGATTACACTTAAGATAATGGTTATACGAGTAAACCTGCATCCCTGGTTTACAAATAGCCATACTTCAGAGATGCATAGATAGAGCAAATTAAATCAAGGCTCGATAATGGAGGAGTAGTTGGTGCTGTATTTTTATATCTGTGTAAAGCACTCGGTACTGTCAATCATGATACTCCACTATCAAAAACTCTCCAATTTTAGCTTCTCTACTTAAGCACTGGAACGGATGTCTTCTTATTTATCTAATTACATGCAATGTGTCGGTGACATGATGTCCCGTTACCTAATGAGCAAAATGGGTGTACCGCAAGGGTCAGTGTTAGGCCCTCTGTTATTTTGTCTTTATATTAACGATCTCCCTCAGCAGTGTCATGATGTCAAACTGCAGATGTTTGCAGATGACACTTACAGACATCAGGCACACATACCCACAACACCGCAGGTACTTCAAAAATTGTAATTAAAGTAACTGCTGCAAGAATGCATTTAAATTCTTTGTCATGAGCATTTTGTACACCTTGCCTAGTCCTCTATCAGGAAAGCTCAAATCCTCAGTTATGCAAATCGGAATTCCACCGCACAGGCACGTTTAACAAGGTATTAATGCAGTGTCCATTTAAAAACTGCCAGATCGAAATGGAACGATTATTTGACCTCCCGTATTGCTGCTTGCAGCTTACTCACGAACTGCTCGGCCTAAGAAATTCAGGCTGGACAGTGCGCTTCCTTGGGTCCTGACCTACACTCCCGCCAAGTGCGAATTTGATCAGACGAACAATTCCATAGACATATAGACAAACAGAGATCCCTTCTTTATTTTATCTAGACAAGAGCAGTGTCCGTTCAATTGCTTCTTGCAAGGTATTGTGCAGTGCCCATTCAATTGCTGCTTGAGCAATATCGGTGCTTACAGCTTTCGCAATTTCTTAAAAAGCACTCTGCCAAACAACTTCAGGCTTGACATTGCACATCCTCAGGTTCTCAGCAATACATCCCCCAAGTTTCAAGTCAATCCGATTCAGAACGGCACTCAAGATAGCGAAGGATGCACGAACACACACACAGATTCTTTGCTTATTTGTATGACAAGGACCCGTCAGTCAGTCAGCCAGTCAATAAAAGACAGAAGCTTTCAAAAGCTACATCCTTAGATCTGAAATACTGAATGACATCTGGAGTGGGCAGACCAATGCAAGATAAAAAAAATATATATACACGGTTCCGCTCAGTTCCTTTTTGGGATACTGTATTTCTACTTGAAACAGAACATGTACATTTGCGGTCACAGTACACTAAACAGTGGTGGACACAGAACAGGCCAAGAATGTGTACGCTCAACATCCATAGAATTTCCAGAGCACACATGCAAAACACACATCCTTATCTCAAATAAGAGAAATTTCATTTTTATGAAATAAAAGTAAAATTATAGACTGCAGCAGTAGAAATAAGAAAGAGCAGAAAAATATATATTGGGGCAATTCTGCGAATATGTGGACATGGACCAGAAAAACAAATTCTGTAGAAAAGATTAAACAGGAGCAGTAAGATTATCAGACATGAAAGCTATGAAAAATGATAGATTTGGCCTCTGGGACCGCTTATATTTTCAATGGGGCTGTCACAAAGAAGTTCAATTTGACTGTCATCAGAAAGAGTAAAATTTTCCTGCATTCAACAGCTCCATGATGATGCATAGACAGGTCTTCAGTATGAATTTTTTACTTAGATTAGAGTTAATCAAATTATTTACATAGCTTTCAATTTTGAAGAAAAAGACCCCATTACTTTTCTCAGCACATAGTTCCAACAAACATGTAATGGTAATCACAGAAAACAAATATATTTCACTGCTAAGCCTTCCTTCATGATTTAGATGCATCTTTCACGATAACTAGAATTTGTGTGTGACACATTCACAACGAAAAAATCTCCACTTAGTGCTGACAGGGCAGGGGCTGAAATCTGCAATGTCAGTCACATCATGTTCAAGACAGTACATTTTTTTCGACCTCAACACAAATGAAACACGGAGCTAATAATGAATTGATAACATTTCCATGTCAGCAGGGGCCAAGCACAGCAAGCCACAATAACTGCAGCTAAATAATTCATGGCATTGATAGCTGAACAATTTTATTTTTCACATGACCCTTAAACTTGTAACGTCAGTCACAACGGATTTACCCTTTGGGCATTTCCACGCTGACTCCCATCACATTTTAGTGCATTTCTGAATTTATATTTTGGCCTATACCTTATAATGATGAATTCTAGAGCCCCATCGAGTGTGCTGGTAGGTGGTGGTAAAAGCCATAAAGAGGTATGAACAAATATTCATTTATATCATAACATGGCTTTAATTCACACAAATTGTAGCATGACTCTCCTTACATGAAAAGGACAACACAAAAAAAAAAAATTCAATTTCAGTTGCAATTTCCTCTCAAAGTATACAAGGTAGAAAACAAGAGTTTGTCACTAAAGTGACTATTGGGGGCCGCCAAGCCAATGTTGACATGGAGATAAAAAAAAAATTTTGAAGTATGAATAATGATTGGTCATTATAAGTGGAAAACTCATTGTAATTTATTGCTAAACTGTAAAAATGTAATTAATTATGTATATATGTATAATATATTAAAATAAATACATTGAAACTAATTAATACTATTGTTGTGATTCCGTGACAATTTGCCTCTTGTAATTCCGTTACATTCACTGTTTGAAATTTCTTGCCCATAAAGCAGGGTTAAAGTCAATATTTGTTTCTATAACTTGCAGTATTAACAAAAAACACCTTAAATATGAACATAATGATGTTTCATAACTTAACTAGGATAGGAACATCACTTTCTGGATAGTTAAACACAACATTAAAAAAACCACGTCAATTTTGTGTAATTCCGTGACGGAGTAGTTTTTGCTTGTTTCTTCAACGAAAATTTCTCAAAAAATATATTTTCACTTAATAATATTAAAGAACAAGTTAATACCTTCAATATGACATATCATACTTGATTTTATCTTATTTAGTTGTAGAGTTACAACCCAAAATGTAATGGGACTGTAATGCCGTGACAGCTTGGCGGCCCCCCATATCCCCCGCCGTTTAGGTCACCAAAACCGACTGGTGTCTGCGCATTCCCAGTAGGAAGGTTGGTACCAAAAAGAATTGAAATAGGTTGACTCCTTCTTGAGATATCGCGCTGACAATGTTCGGGACGGACGGACGGACGGAGCTGAATACTATGTCCCCCGCTTCGCACTAAACGCGCCGCGGGGGATAATAATTAAAAGTCTGTGTTCATACTACTAAATGTGGTTACAAAATGCGCTGATGCTGAAGGGAATTAAAGTTTCACAACCAATAAGTATTATGTAATGCACGAGACTCGTGTTACACATGACTCGTTTTACCAGCTTTTAATGTCTTGCACAGCTCTATATGAAGACTAGATATGCATATTGGTAGTACAATTCTGTTGGGTATAGGCAACAGTAGAAAAAAATAGAATTTACAATTACAGCCTGCCAGAGGTTATTGTGAGGGCAGATAAAATATGTTTTTGTGACACAGAAACCATCACCACCATCACCACCCAACTTTAACACAGAATCCTGAAAAAGGTTTCAAGATATAAAATCAATACAGTTGTCAAGAATGCGCCTGAAAACATGATGCAGAGGCCAGGTAGTGTTTGAAACCTTAAATTAATCAATTTTGTCATTTTACATTATTTTAAAATAAAAGTAGGATTCTGACAAAATTTGGCTGGCAATGTTGAATTCAGTATTTTTCCTCTTAAAGAATATGATGTTAAAAATACAGACTTCTGTGGAAATTTGTGAGAAAAACTTTGAAGGTCTTTGTCCATATTTTCATGGAATGACCCCATTGGTATGAGCAAGAACATCAGCATCAGCAAGAATCAGAGATTAAATCATTACACAAACAATATTCTCACTGCTGAATTTTTTTCAGAATAAATTGCAGAGAGATCCTCTAATTACCCTAAATCACCCCACAGAGCACCCATATCGCTTAGAGAGGTCAATGTGGTTTCACCCAAATGGAAAAGGGACACCGGCCAATTTTCCTGAAGGCTGTGCTTATGACTCAATTTCCTGAGAGGAGAAAAGGGCCATTTCACTTCCAAAACCTTCTGCCACTCTGGCATTTCTGAAATACATCAAACTCCTGCTCCGTTATCCTCGATTCATCCCTGCAGGATGTATATTCTATATGAGGTGATCTACATAATATGAGCAAAAATTATGAAATATTGAATAACATTACAGTTTGATGACAAAGTGCAATAATATAACAATGATTTTTTTTTTTTTTTACGCAATAACAATAGTTTCAACCAAGAAGGAACTAAAACAAATACGAACATGATGGACGAGAGGGCATGAAAGAATAATATTCCATATGATTTATTGCTCAGTCATGAAAAAATATTCCATGCCTTATGTACTCCCTGACAGCACAAGTATACACCGCTCACCGCCGCAGTGATGCTTTTCCTAAGCTCACAGTCTGCTTCGGTATACGCCGCATGATGTCCGTAACGAAAATAAAACGCGAACATTGTTCTCGGGTTTCTTCGCTTTTTTCACCAGTTTCCATGCCTTTATCAAACTACCGATGACCTCGGGCGCCAAGCGGTAATAAACGACCTGCGCGCCCGGGGAAATGATGCAAAATGATGTGTATGGAGGGCAAGGAGCCCAGCAGATAAGAAAAACCGGGGAAAAGGTCCATTTTCCATCAACAACATTTAAGAATCGTCAGTGAAGACTGAAAAACAATTCTTAAAAACGCGCAGTTCAGTGTGCCTCTCAAAAACAACACTCTTGATGCCAGGAGCTGTGGCAACTTAAAAATGAGTCATTCACATACACGCCACGCTGGGAAAAGCACATGCATCCAGTCATCAGCGCTCAGTCAGCCTGGAAGAAAGAGGCCATTAAACAGGAGTTTAGCCAGTAAACCCGAGGACACTCCCGGGAGAGCCTGTCTCATTTCCTCAGCTCCAAACTGAGAGGAAGTGGATCATATAAAATAGCGCGAGGAGAGAGGCTTCACACCAACAGAGATGCCACCAAAAACCCAGGTTCCACAGAGCCCAATCCTCACCCACACCCTGTGTCCTCCAGAGTCTAACTTTTTACAGTCTTTCAGCCCAGTAGTTGGCCTTCATTTTAAACAGGCAGAGTGGCAGGGGAGAGAATGGTGCCAAAAAAACCTGGTCATTCTTAACATGTTCCCAGTAAAAGAAAATATGTTAATCACATATGCCAGAGCTCGATTCCAACATAATTGAGTGAAGAGAGAAAATGAGAAAAGCAATTTTACCAATACAGCAGATTTGGAAGGAGAGACAGTGATTTTATTCTTTGTTGGTGGAGAGATAAAATATAAATTTGACAGGCCGTGGGATGGACGCACAGTTAAGATGGACAGCAGTTCCAGGGGTGAGGGAGGAGGAGGAGGGAGTGGGGTGGGGGTGGGAGGTGCTGGTGCTCAGGGGGAGGGATGAGGAGGAGGGAGTGAGGTGGGAGGTGCTGGTGCTCAGAGGAGGCGGGGTGAGTAATGGAGAGGGGGGGAGGAAACAGGCGGGAACGCTCCCGCTGACCTCACACCACATGACTCAGACTGGGAGAGGCAGTGCAGGTCTGAGCACAGCGCTACATGGCATTCAACAGAGATCACACACGCGCACACACACACACACACACACACACACACGCACACACACACACTCAGCTTGCCAAAGCAGCAACTGATCAAATGCTTCTCAGCATCCCATCAATTGATCAAATGCAGCTCAACGGCACTCAGCACTGCTACCTCAGGAAGGCTGTAAAACAAGGAACTGACCAACTAACGAATGTTTCATCTGCCAGCTTTAGCAAAGAGATGGTTAGCTACAAGCTCATAAGACATCCACGATGCCATATCTACACAACTTTATTTTAACTACTTTTAAGTAGTTCTGTATATTAAAGACAAATAAATCCAGTAACAGATCCCAGCTCAAACTCCTAAATCAGAGATCATGAGTGAGGATTAACTCCCATTTTACTCAAAGCTGGGCTAATGGCAGTCCTGTGAACTCCATCTCAATCACACCACAAGCCCTCTTGCTGGTCAAAAGCAGGTTTTCAACACTTTTTTCACACAGGTCAAAAATACATTTGAGCCTGCCCAATTAGATTATTCTATATTCAAAAGACATTAAACAATGGCGCAAAAATAATTCCTCATCTTTAACTACTAGCTCATTCATTTCCTGAGAAACCACCCAAGGAATCTCTATGACTAAGAATTTCTCAACTCGAGGTAAAGAGGCACATGCACATTCCCCGCAAAGTTGTGATGATTTACATGATGAATTTGTGTGCTTACAGCAAACCCTATGGTACCAAGCTCATGAATCTCAAAGCAATAAAAGGCAACATTACTTAGACGTTACATCACAGTGCCCCAGGAATTTCAATGCAGCAAATAGATGGCCTGGAAAACTAGTCGACTTTGTCACCTCAACGTGTTTCACGTGTCTGGAAATGTTTGCTACACTCTTGAGAAGTGGGATTCCTGTTGCCCAATTTTGAATAATACAAGTAGTTAGAAACCATGTTAGCCAGGAAACAAACTCATCCCATGCCCTCATCTCTATATAAGCTAAAGAAGTCCTTCTGAAAATGCTTACAGTGTGAAAACCTATCAATCCTGTGCCATCTCAGACCTTGGCCCTGTGACAGTAAGGCTCAAGGAATCCATTGCGCAAAGGCTGACTTCAGAGAAATTGCACAAACAAACACCTAAGTCACTGCCCACAGTGATATACATTTATTTTTTTAAGCAAATTTCCAAGGTTCCTTGAGAGCCTCTGTACACTCGCACCACCCTGGCTGGCTGCTGTATGTTAAATTTATGTCCAACAAGAGCTTTTTCTTTGTCCATAATGGTCTCCCCATGAGTAAATTAGTTAAGCTACTGTGCAATATCCCATTTGTATGAATGTTTTTCAGACAAAAAAGGTGCAGGCTACATCACTGCAGTTAGATGTGCAGTGGATGACTTGGAAGTTGACCTGTGCTGACTCAGGCCCCAAATTATGCAACATGGCAGCACCTGTGAACAAATCTTCAGTGCCCCCACATGCTTTTCTCTGAGCCCAAGGAAAGTTAAAGAACGATTTCACGGGAAGCTCAGTCCATAGTTCTTATACAGTCACACAACTCATTGCTTCACATTTTATTATGACATTCGCCCTGAGTTACCAAAGGCGCAACTACAGAATCTGCTCAAGGCAGTAGAACTGCTTCCTATCCTATCAACAGACAGAAATAACCGTAATTCATTCAGTTCCCCGCATGATTGGAATTCCTTTGTTCACTACCTCTCGTGAGCGCTGTCAGCCAAGCCAGTCTACACATCATTACATCGTTAGCCTCATAGCATAATTGCCCATGTCATATTTTTGCCAAATGGAGATATTGACTGCCTGTTCTTTCATGTTGGAGAAAAACTGAGTTTTTCCCCTGTTTGTTAAAACTTTAAACAATAAAGAAAAATCCACTCTCTTGAAGGAACTGTGTCATGATCACTGCATATGCTCATAACTTACATCCCAAGAAAGTGAATCTGCTTGACTTGAAATCATAATTTGATTCCACTCTCGCCAATCCATCCTTGGTTTGCATTGTATTGATATATTTTATTAACTCAGGCATTATGCTTTTTATATTAGGCGGTTTAATGTGGAAATTAGAGGATTCAAAGCTGTATTTTTGCACTGTAGCCAAAGACTGTGAAAAAATGTAAGCTTGTTTGCCAACCTCAAATAAAAATCATAGAAAAAGAAGTTGCTTCCTCATGGATATCTGCATAGCTAGCTCCATAGCATCGCTATGATAGCCATGAAACTCATGTAGCCTAGCAATGTGGCTTGTCATCTGATGAAGTTTTAAAAGAAGTAGCTAGCCAAGTAAACACTAAACCTACAAAATTTGCATGCGATATAAAAAAGTTATCATGGATATCTATGTAGCTAGCAATGTAGCATAGCTACAATAGCTATGTAGCTAACTTTAGCCAGCTATTCGGCTAGTTGCCAGGTGATTTTCTTTCAATGAATTAAGAAAACATTTACCCAACTGGCTGGCTAGCTAAAAAGTAATTGCCTCCGTAGTTACTAAATCAACAAATTAAACATATTTAATTGATAACTGGGTTCAATTTCACCCGACAAACCCAGGCATGAATATTACTAGCCCTGTTGAATCTAAACATCACTTAAACAGAACCTATTTAGCAGGGTAACGTAGGGCAAAAACAGAATGTGATGGCAATCAAAAGAAATTCAAGAACAGGTGAAAAACAACTTCGTTCCCACTTATGAGTTGGGAATCGGTTACAGACCCATTTCTAAGGCTTTGATGCTCCAGTGAACCACAATGAAAGCCATTATTTCCCAGTGACGAAAACTTGAAACAGTGGTGAATCTTCTCTGGTGTGGCTAGCCTACCAAAATTCCTCCAACAGTGCATCAATAACTCACCCAGGAGATCACAAAAGAATACAGAGTAAGATTCAAAGAACTGCAGATCTCACTTGCCTAAATATAAATCAGTGTTCACGATTCCACAATAAGAAAGACCATGGGAGAGTTGCAAGGGGGTCTATCCATATGAAAACATCCAAAATCACCAAAGCTCCCCGGATGATGGTGTTATATTTGCTTGATTTTGATATATTTTGTAGCCTGTGGTGATAGAAGTAATTAATGCTCTGTGGGCTGAAATGAGCAGAACATTTTACTTCCGACACGAGAGTGACAGTCACTTCAGACCTCTACGGACCTCCTCACCTCTGTCTCCCTCATAGCACTTATGTAGTACTTCACAGTTTCGTTCACTGGCTAGTCAGTACTGGGCCCAGAATAATAGACAGGCAATTATTCAAAAAAAGCCTGCTTTTCAAAGGGGAGAGAATCATCAGCAGAGAATGGCCAAAATCGTATTAATTTTCATGTTTTTTGCACTATAAGATTCATAAATCTCCCTTTTGCACAATCAAAAAAAAAACAAGACTCACACTGTCGCCCAAGATAGCAAGAGGTATAATGGCGAAAGCTCCGCAAAGCAAGGAAATTAATTTGTTAATTTATTATTATTAATAATACGAAGCCCAAAATCAATCCAGTTCCCGTCCCAATAAAATCTAAATGCAAATAAAATTGGAAAAGGATCTATAAATTAGTCTCTGATTTATCACATCAACATGAAGGATCTCAGGCGGACATAACATCTAATAAAATTTCATTAAAAAAAATAAATAAACAGACGAGGTGTTGCCGATATCATAATACATTTCAAGTCAATAGCTCAGGATCTGTGAATGCCAGAGTACAGACAGGAGACAGATGACAGCACTTACAGAGCAACATATGTGAAAGCACAAAAAATTTGACAAGATTAAAAATTTTGGCCTTGGTTCCATGCGTTTATCATTTTCAGAAACAAGATATTGGCTTAAAAACATTTTTGACCTTTTCGAGCAGTTTGACCTTGACCATGACCTTGCAATAGTGAACTCTTTCGCCCTCGGACACATGGGATGTTGTGGTATGTATTTCAAGTCAAAAGCTCAAGACCTGTGAATGCTAGAGAGCACCGACAGACAGACAGACAGACAGACAGACAGACAGACAGGCATATAAATGAAAGAACTCATAGAGCAACACATGTCAAAGCACGAAAACATGAGACAAGAATTTTATATGCCTTCAGATCAGAGGTGGCAAACAGGTCCGAAAAAGGGCCGCGGAGCAGCAGGTTTTTAATCCTCACGAGCAGAAGCACACCTGACACAACGAATGTAATCAAATGATCCCTGTCTGCGTAATTGATTGGTTGTATCAGGTGAGCTTCTGCGCATTTGGAATGAAACCTGCAGCCCCCTGGTGTTTTTACCGACTGCTTTGACACCCCTGCTTTAGATCTTATCAAGAGGGAGAACTAAATTGATCATGGGCTTTGTGTCATTAATAACAATAAATTACTTAAATATTTATTATTACTATTTATAGTACAAAGCCAAAGATAAATCCAGCGCTCAGTCTTGGCAAGATCTAATGGCACATAAAATTTATCGTGTGAGCACAAAAGGTCTGCAGCGAACGTGGACATAAACACAGCAGATGTAGCAGCGATGACGATTCCACAATATGGACGAAACTCGTTTTGATGATGTAATAACTCGGGGTAAAGAATGCGCAATACTGGACCTTTAAGAGTAATAGCGTAATAAGTGCAGTATTACAGGCAAGGCCTTCGTCGAAAGGATGAAATGAACCTGCCGGTATGAAAAAAAGCTGGCTGGGGGTAGGGAGGGGCCACAAAGATGGCGCAGCAGCTACAGTGCGTAAATCCCTCCGGTCAACAAGAGATTATGGAATTAACTTTCAGCTTTTGCCAGCAAATCTCAAGCCTTGCTCTTACAATCTCTAGGCGAGAAACACTCAAGTCTGGCAGGATGAGTGGCAGCTATGCGTGAGGGTTTCCATCCACAGCCACCCTGTGTTTCTCCTCCCTCATCAGTTCACCGAACACACATGCATTTGCTAAATGCACACCTCCCCCCGTCTCCTTCTGCCTCACCTAACCAGGACATTCCAACCCGTAAAATGTTCCCTCGTGCCTTGGTGGAGGTATTTTTATAGGATGCATGATGTCTCGCTCAGTGGATCCACCGGTCCTGAGCGGCCATAGCCGCTTTCTTTCCTTGCTTCCTACAATAGATGGAGGTGGAAGGAAGGAAGGAAAAGATGCAAAGAAAGAAAGGAGGAGGCGATAATATTCTGGCCTTAAAAGAAACAATGGGACAGCATCGCCATGACAGGGCATAATATGGAAAAGACACTGTTTAATTGCGTGTCGATGTTAAAGTCATGAAGAATATTTTAATCTGGGGACATCAGCAGGCACTATTAAGGGCATCAAGATCAACAATGGATCACAGCACTAACCATTCTTATCTCCAGTGAATAACTACCATAATACAGCGCCCTCAATAATTATAGGCACCCCTGGTTAAGATGTGTTAAAAGCCTTAAAATAAATTCAATTTTTATTGCAGAAGCACACAAATTGTAGAAAAACGTGACCTTCAACTCAAGTGAATTTTAAGGGGAAAAACCAATCCCTGAGAAAGAAATAATTATTTTTCATAAAATCACCTGTTCGACAATTATTGGCACCCCTAACAATTCCTAGGAAATAAATGTAATTGAAGTATTTCTGTCATTTCCACAGTAGTGTACAAAGTTGATCAGAGTATCTAGGAACATTTAATTAGTAAATCATCACTTCCAGTTTCCCTGGGGTATAAATATGACGTGACACAGACGCCATTTCTCTTATTCACAATTCAACATGGGGTAGACAAAGGAACACACCATTCAAGTAAGGCAGATGCGTGTCGATCTTCACAAGTCTGGCAATGGCTACAAGAAAATAGCCACTCGCCTGCACCTGCCCATATCTACTGTCAGAGGAATCATTAAGAAGTTTAAAACAACTTGAACAATGGTGAACAAGCCTGGACGAGGATGCAAGGTTATTTTGCCACCACGCACAGTGAGAAGGATGGTAAGAGAAATAAAAAGTTCCCCAAAGCTCACTGTTAAAGAATTGCAACAAATGGTAGCATCTTGGGATCACAAAGTCTCCAAAACAACCATCTGGTGCCATCTACATGCCAACTAGCTCTTTGGGAGGCATGCACGGAAAAAACCTTTTCTCACTCGCAATCATAAACGCAAAGGTCTGGAGTTCGCCAAGCGGTACTGGGACTTCAACTGGGTCGGCGTGCTTTGGTCAGATGACCTTTTTGGCAACAAACACTCTAAGTGGGTCTGGCGGAACACAATAGATGAGTATGCAGAAAAGCACCTCATGGCCACTGTGAAGTATGGGGGAGGATCGGTGATGCTGTGGGCCTGTTTCTCTTCCAGAGGCTCTGGGAACCTTGTTAGGGTGCATGGCATCATGAACGCTTTGAAATACCAGGACATTTTAAATCAAAATTTGGTGGCCTCTGCCCGAAAGCTGAAGATGGACGGTCAGTGGGTCTTTCAGCAAGATAATGACCCTAAACATGTGGCAAAATCTACAGAGAAATGGTTCATCAGACACAAAATCAAGCTCCTCCCATGGCCATCTCAGTCCCCAGACCTCAACCCCATTGAAAAACTGTAGAGTGAGCTGAAGAGGAGAGTGCAGAGGAGAGGACCCAGGTCGCTGGATGATGTAGAGAGATTGTACAAAGAGGAATGGTCGAAGATCCCTCTTTCTGTATTCTCCTATCTTGTGAAACATTATAGGAGAAGATTAGGTGCTGTTTTGCTGGCAAAAGGAGTTTGTACAAAGTATTAACATCAGGGGTGCTAATAATAGTGGCACACATGATTTGATGTAAAAGAATTATTTCTTAATGTGGGATTTTTTCCCCACTGAATAAATGCACTTGAATTAAAGGTTGGATTTTCCTCTTTTTTTCATTGCAGTCCTATATAATTTAGAAAAAAACTGAATTTATTAGAAGCTAAAGAACACATCTTCGCCAGGGGTGCCAATAAATATGGAGGGCGCTATATGTCAAATAATCAGGAAAAACTGGGCTCCCCAAATCTGGCCCTCAAATCCAATTCCAGCCCTGGTTTTCTCTCCTTCCAGGCAATTAGGTGAACAATTATTGTCACTGACTGGCCAGACTGTCGTTAAACTCGACTCCCCAGGTAAACGGAGGGTGGGAAACCTGCAGTTCTCAGCGCTCGAGGACCACGATTTGGAAAGACCTCCGGAACTTAAATCCAAAACACCGAATTCTCCACCAAATACCTAGTATTTACATGCCTAATTTTGTTCAACTGAAAATGATGGCCATCATTTCGTCACGATCAATTACCATTTCAATTGTTGCATTCCAATTTAGCATTTCAATTATATTTAGCATTTAATTTTATTCTTCTGAACCAAAATGCAGTACCAGAACCACAGAGTAAACTGAGGAAGATGCCACACCAAGTTGTTTGTGAGCAGCTTACGCAGGACGCTGACAGATTTACACAGTTTAGCTCCGCTCAAGATTCCCAATGGCCAGATCATTTTGCATCTCCAAAAGACAGAACATAGATGCATGAAACATGCAATGCAACAGGCCATCACAAACAGATCGACAGAGTAACACACAATGCACTTGAACAACCAGTTCCTGTTACTGGGAAAGTCAAAAGTTCATCATGTCAAGACTGCTTGAAATGTCCATTAGCACAGTATGGCCCCAGACTGCCTACCCCAGCATGCATGACTACACAGCGGGGTGAGGTAGCAGCACTAATCCAACAAAAACTCCACACAACTCATCACATGACAGAGATTCATGTGAGAATCTGCAGCCTCGCAAAAAAAGAAAAACCCTTTTGACTCTCCACGCTCACCACCTCGCCCTCTTTCCAGCAGTGAGGACAAATGATAAATGATCACTTCCTTTTTGCAGAATGAAAACAGACAGGAAATCAGAAGTATAATGAAGCATCTTCAGCAGTATCATGTGATGCATGAATGAAAGAAACATTTCTTATTTACGTGGATAAGAACTCAAAAGCACTTTCCCACTGCAGACTCGAGTCATAACTCCAGAGGCAACATAGTCAAAGCCAGTTAACCATAGGTAGTAGTACTATCACTTTCTGTGCCATTACCCAGAATGAGGGCTGCAACCCTTAATGTTACCCTGAACACTGCAAGCGGTGATGTGAAGTGGCCACACAACTAATTAGTTCGCTTTCCAGATTTTCAAGAACATTCTCTTGGTAGGGGATAAAGGTAAACTCACCACCTTCATTGCGATATAGATATGCAGCCTGGGGGACTCAACCCTGAGCCAAATGGCACAAAGGCCAAAATCAGGGAGTCAGAAATTATTACACAACAGTAATAGAAACCAGTGCAAAGCAGAGCTGGCATGGTATAGCCCTGCAGTGGAAAAGAAGAAATTGGAGCTATAGTGCAAGCACACCCTTTGCTTATCACCCCTGATATGCATTCACTTTCAAGCAGTGGGTGGCGGTTGTTTAATGCAAGCTCACGGTTGGTGGAGACCGACAGAAAACAGAAATGGGTCCAGACCAGTCATGACTTTTCACGATGTTAGGCTACAAACATTGTGCTGCCAGGGACACAATCATCATTTCACCATTCCATCTCCAATTTGATTCTTTTAATCGGAAGTTTTAATTATCATGAAGTACAGGAGCTATAACAACAAGCATAAACCTTAACGTGGACACGGATGGTCAAATCAACTAAACCAACATCTCCATCCTCTAAAAATGGCTTCATGCATGGCAGCATAGCAGCATTGAAAAATACAAGTGAAGATTTTCGGCTTTAGCCTCATTTGTCTTTAAAAACAAAGAGAATGGAATTTCTATTAAGGCACAGCCAGCGAACTCGGTCTCATTACTACATGCAACAGTCTCCGCAGCGTTGCTTGCTTGTTTGCTCTTATAGGTGCTTCCATAGCCAGCTCCCACAGCCATGACCCTACTCCTCCACACACAATGGAAAATAAACAAGCAAAAACCCAAGACTAAAATATGTCCAAAACAACTCGTGCCTGAATAGCACTCTTATTTCCAAATGACAAGGCTGAAATTCTTACCTGAAGAAACATAAAATCCAACTCTTGGTTCATCCTCAAAATCTAGCACATCAACGCAATTTCATGCTAAAAGACCGAATATCTCACTGCGGACACACTCCCTCCATTAAATGACGCAAACAGGAGACGTAGCAAATGGCGTTCCCATGGTGTTCCCAAGGACCTGGAGTTCTGCTGGAGCTTCCTAAAATCACCAATAGCTGGGAGAGTCCAAAGCCGCAATTGGAAAGCTGTCTGGCTTCTCCAAAGTAATGTTTTCCGATAATGGTGAGTCCTGTAACTTTCTTCAGTCTCACAAATGCCAGCTGAATATCACATGAATGCTAAATAAAAAGGGTCACTCAGAGAAAGCATGAGAATGGGTGGGGGAAAACATTTGCCTCCCAGCAAAAATGGCTACGTGGCAACAAAATGGTTGCCGTTTCCAAATTTCATAATCAATCAGAGGAAGGTATGATAGCAGAAAATATGGTTTTCAATTAAAAAAAAAAAATTTCTTCTCTGCTCAATATTAAGTTTGTGACATTTCAAACATCACATTAGATACTAAAGGTTCCAGAGTGCAGTGAGCAGTTACGCACAAAGTACATACTTCCCACAGTGGCCACACATTCATAATTTCAGCAAACTCTGGGTAATTGGATTCACATGTATTCAAATCAGTAGCCAGACAAAAAGGGGCTTATTGTAACATTCGGGCAGAGAGATGAGCTTAGTACATTATTTCCAAACAAACACTCTTCAATCTACAAAGCAAGCAATCTGTTTCGATCAAAATCTACTGATTTTAAAAAACAATTTTTAAAAGAAACGCATCTTCCAAATCGATCCTGATTCTCAAAGAGGCCAATCCAATCAGGCAGCAAAGCACAATCATGCTAATAACATTTTAGCCAACAAAGAAACTGAAAGGCCCTGAGCAATGCAATAAGGCCATGCTAATCTTTCACACATCATATACTGTATTCTATGCCTCAGCTTTTCCAGTGTTAAACAATATATCATATGGCACACCATTTAATAAGGGAGCAATGTTTTGGTTCCTCACTTGAGTCCAAGAAGTAGGCTTTCCCTTTAGACAAGCTCATAAACTAAACACAGATGTTGTGTTTCAGTAAGTGCACTGCACGTCTGATAAGGCAATGGCAATAGCATTACAATAGTGGGTGGTTAGTTTACACAGAGAACGGGCTGAAGGCACGGCTAAAGTATAGTTACTTTACCAGGCGAACTCCTGCAGGCGGGACAGCAGACCAGGGCCAGCAGCTAGAGCTCTGTACTGAGAGTTTAAGAGCCCTCCTCTCAATGGAAGTTCATTTCCTCAGCTGAGGACAAAAGGAGCAGTATGTAACACTGTTGTGAGTGCTACGTGGCTTGATTCAGTTCAGAGTTGAATTAAGTCTTAGAGATAGTTTTGGCTAATTTCCTTCAAGGGTTAGCATTTTGACTGATTTCCTAAATTTGCTCAATGCTAAAAGCGCATTTCACTGGGAATAGCCTCTTTATCGGGAGCGTACCCAGTAGACAGGGCAGTCACTGTGAAAGAACCAGGGCCAGCAAGACCAACATGACATCAAGTACATGTTTGGTCTCGTTTTCAGCAAAAACAGTACTGGGGTTTGATGGCCGTCTCTGGATGGCTATCTACTTATACTGCATTTACCAGCATTGCATATTCGCAGTTATTTATTCCAGAATAGTTTTAAAAGTCGAATTAAAGCTGGAGACCCACTTGCAATGGGATCATACCAGCCGCTCTACCCAACCCAACCCAACCCAACCCAAACCCACCCCTCCCCCCACCCCCACCCCCCAAGACCCACTGCCCTTGCGCGGACCACACCCACCTTCGGCCTCTGCTTTCATTTCCATCTCAACGACGCACCTGACGCTATCCCGGTGACATATCTGCCCGATACTGACATACAGACAGTCACTGACATGTACATACCTGCCAAAGTGCTCAAGACCGCTTGTGTGATTATTCCCGCTACAGTAGGCATTTCCAAGGCGACATTTTGCCATGAACTCAGTCACTCACGCACGCAAACACGCACACAACGGTAAAAACAATAAAACAACACAAGCTGATGCAGTCGCAGCTGCCAATCAAGACACTTCTTAAATTCAGATTCAAATCATTTATCATACAGCGGTATTAGGGTGCATGCAACAAGAATATAGTCGGGGATAGTTACATCTAGGGGATGAAATTATTTGAGATCGCAGGGCTACTAAACATTTTCGGCAACACGGTAATAATGACATCGCTCCTTGAAGAGCCCGTGCGTTGCCAGAGAAGCACACGGAGAAGTGACCGACACAGCAGTGTTGAAAATAGCGCATGGGGGAGGGGAAATGATGACAATGTACATGGCCCATTAAAGTATGAAAAATACAGAAACAAAATGTGCAAAATAAGAAAATTGATCGCAACAACAAGTCATAGCTAATTGTAGAATGAAATAAAAATGCCCGGTACATATCCACCAGACTTGGGAGCGGAAACTGGCCTATTTGAGGACCAAAACAAGCAGCAAATCTTCGGACGTAATGATCCAGTGATGTCACAGCATCTGAGCGGTACCCACTGCAAAATCTTTTCTCTCAATTCGAAATGTCTTCATTTAGGCCTACATGATTGTACCGCCTTGTGGAGTGAATACAGGGGATCTCTAAATTTATCTTTTGAAAATACTCAATCCAAGGCCGTAATTCCATTTTACGAAATATAAGCCACCATTCAATTTCATTCTACAATTTTATTATAGCAAATACCCAGCATGCGTATGTCGTCACGAAATTTATGACCAGACAATTATGTAGCTTCTCAGCCCTCTCGCCAGTTAAGAAACGGCCCACGTAGCAAAATAGCATCAAGTCCAATGAGGCTAAAGGTAGGTCAGTTCAATAGCACATCATTAAGGGAAATTTCATAAAATGATTCCTTATTCAAATAGAGCGATTTAGATGAGAAAGGACGATAAACGAATATCCTTTGTGATCCGCGTCACGAACAGTGCTCGCGTTGCATGAGTTTGCAGCCATGGTCCAGCCCTCGCCGAGAGGAGAAAGAGTAAATACACTGTCCTGCAGCACGGGTGAGGCATATGGCATGCTTTGTCAACCATCATATCATAATAGTAACAGTATTAACAAGCTGAAAATTCATAAGCTCGAAATTATTCACTCCCCACCACGAAAATCCCTCTGTAAGCATGTCACATTTGTCAAATCTAAATCACAGCAGCTACGTTCTCGCTCGTTAAAATCCCACACAGAAGCAGACAGAGGGCTCAACCGCATTTAGGACCATCGCATATGCCGCACCAAAGACACCGCTCCTGAAAAAATATTACCTTTGTGTACAATTCAGACGCTGCCATGACGGTAAACTCAGCCTTCCTCCGATGATGACTAACAGAACATCAGTGCGCCTTCCGTCATTTGCTATTGTTTTTATTTTTCTTTGACTGGGTAAAATCCTTTCAATCGAATGGCGAGATGTTTCACGCCGGAGCTGCCGTCGGCATGCTACCTGAAATCGTGCTATTTTGGTGAGACTCTGTGCATTGTGGGTATGATGGATAAAATGATTTTTGTTGTACGAACAGCAGCAAAAAGGATCAAGGCTGCCGTCTAGCGGTTATTTTACCAGAGCACGAAATTAAACTAATACTCGTGCCCGCCGTATAATTCTTCTAAGTGATTAATTATTTCCTCTTTTCCACATCTACAGAGGGGCCGATTGGTTCTTACTCAGAAACCAATGTTTCAAATGAGCGAAAATCCTAAAGACAGCCTTATTACTTTGAAACGTTAATTAAAAGGGTCTCTCACTTGTCTTTTAGCAATAAGACAAGGGTCTGTGTGTCTTGAGTGGACATTTACTTTTAATCCGAACGAAGCTTTCGTGAATATTTTAGGAGTATTTCTTCTACTGCTGACAGGTACGCTATTATGTTGTAAGATGGCATTAAAGAACACGACCGACTGTTTGTATAAGTGCATCCACTAGTTAATTTTATTGGAGGTAGATTAACCATCCAGACTATGCAGGACAACAGACGGATTTTTCATGTGGGATGTTTACTTGAATCTCTGTCACGTATCATGGGCAGGTGACGATTTCACCGACCCTTCCGCTCTAAATGTCAAAATAATGGCAACGAAATACGAGTTTTTCTCGTGTAGCACGACAAGAAAGAACACTGATATCCAACAAAACAAAATCGCATTAAATGTCACTAAGCCAGTTTTTTTTATAAGCCACGATGCATTTAAATGAATGTACCCATCGTGAATGTAACATGTTGAACTCATCGACCCCGCCTGGTGAAGCCTTGAGTGTTATACACTCATTGAGTGAAGCCAAGTTAGCCAACCTCAGGGAAGGGGATCGATGAGAATGTTTTAGGGCCCATTCAGACCGGGGCGAAGCGAAAAAGCGACACGGATTTACGGAATAATCGCGGCATGAAAGTTCCGCGGAAACCATGCACACTGGACTCGGTGCGACATTCCGCGATCTTGCGTTCAGTTTCACACAACAGACAAACAAATCCGCGGAGTATTTAATGAAATTGCACCATAAGAGCAGCATCAGTGACGATGACATTTATGTATGTATCTGAACGATAACCTTAGCCTCACGTCTACTTATGCGTGACAGACGGTCATCTCCGAAACCACCGAGCGTTTCTATTATTGATGCCCGGAGCTGGTCTTTCAGCTCGTTGTTCAGGAAATCATCCCGACTCTAGTCATAGAGGACAGGATGCTGGAGGACAATATTGATGAGACGCTCTCCTTTGTTTGTGACCGTACTATGCTATGTAATGTTTGAATCTAGTTTATGTGACTTTGCAGTTTGAGGTTTGAATATTGTAACATGACGAGAAACAAAGCATTTAATTGGCTAAAAGTCTAGTTTCGCAGACGGATTTTCGCTGAAGCTGAAAGTAACACTCGGCGCCCGTGGGTTTGAGGGCGGAAGTTTCAAATCCTGCAGTTCAATGCGGCCACGCCCACCACCAATCACAGCGCACCATGATGCTTCCAAAGCCACGCCTGAAAACCTGTGCGCGTGGGGTTTGATCGACAGCTGTATCATTCCTATCATTTGAGTTGGTCGTCCGTTTGATTGGCTGTTGCTTTTTAGCTCCTGCCCCTTACAGGATAGACGTTTTTTTTTCATACCAGTGTCAAACATAGTGGGTGCATCTCGAAGCATAGGTAGCAGCCGTCGAAGGCTGCATTTTGGGGGGACATCACTTCCAACTGATAAGCTGACAGTCAGGGTAAGGGACAGAGATAAATTTAGGGTTAGGTTTAGGGTTAAGAATTACAATTAAGGTTCAGGTTCGGGAAACCAGTGACAACTCACTGAAACCAAAGCCGTTTAACGGAGATGAAATGACATTACGTCACTTTGGTAGATGGAATTACGTGAAGACCCCTAAAAATGCAGCTTTCAAAGGATTTAGCCAATGATTTGAGAGCTCAAAGCCAAGGCTGCAACCTTCGAAGGCTGCATTTTTAGGAGTCGTCACGTAATTCCATCTGCCGAACTGACATAACGTCATTTCATCTCCGTTAAACAGCTTTGGTTTTAGTGAGTTATCACTGGTTACCCTGACCTTAACGATTAACTCAAATCCTTAACCCAAAATCTAACCTTGCATTTAACCTTGTCCCTTAGCCTAAATGTCAGTCTAGCGGATGGAAGTAAGTGATGACCCCAAAAAATGCAACTTTCAAAGGATGCAGCCTACGCTTTGAGATGCATTTCTTGGGTACGTTCGAGCGCGTCTGCAAGTAAGCCGGCTGCGCGAGATTCCCGAAAAATTACGCGAGAATCTTACCGACGTTGCGCGATAAGCCCTCCAAATCATGCAATAGCTGCAGGATCTTGCAGCTATCGCAGCGTTTGGTGGGCTTATCGCGCAACTTCAGCTGGCAGCTGGCTTACTTGCAGACGCGCTCGAACGCACCCAAGCTTCTACAAATATCCTCGTGAAAAATCCGCACGGAAATTCGCGCTTGGTGTGAATGGGCCTTAATACGGGTAGAAAATAAGTACAGATCAGTAAATAGACGTGAAGATCCTACTTTCTCTTGAAAGCTGGAATTTCTCTGTTAAAGGGACAATAGAATAGGAAGGACAAATGTTATTCAGATAAATCCGTTATTTTTAAGTAGAGCAATTCAATCCGCACAGAATAAAACTGAATAAACGTCCCGCTCTAAATTTAATGGCATTTTTCAACTTAACCCTCCTATTACTTCTCGGGTCAATTTGATCTGACTTTTAGAGTTAAAGGTCTCTAAAAACATGGTTAATATACTTTATTCAACTGGAGTTTCCCCTCAACTTTATGCGTACAACATGAACTTAACTCAAAAATATAGGCTATATACAACCCCAATTCCAAAATAGTTGGGACGAAATGTAAATTGTGAATAAAATCAAAATGCAATGACTTTCAGATCACATGAGCCAATATTTTATTTACAATAGAAGATTGATAACATTTCAAATGTTGAAACTGAGATATTTTGCATTTTTATCCACAAAATGAGCTTATTTCAAATTTTATGGCTGCAACTGGTCTCAAAAAAGTTGGGACACAGGCAAAAAAGGGCTGAAAAAGCAATTAATATATGAGAATCAGCTGAAAGAACATTTAGCAAGTAAATAAATTAACTGGCGTCAGCTGTGTTACATGATTGGCAATAAAAGGGGCGTCTTAGAGAGGCTGAGTCTATCAGAAGTAAAGCTGGCTGGAGGCTCTCCAACCTGTGAAGGCTTGCGTAAAAAAATGTGGAATACTTTAAAAACAATGTTGCTCAACCTCAAACTGCAAAAGCTTTGAAGGTTTCATCATTGACAGTAAATAACATCATCAAAGGATTCAGAGAAACTGGAAAAATCTCTGTGCATAAGGGACAAGGCCAAATACCTTTACTGGATGCCCGAGATCTTCGGGCCCTAAGACGCCACTGCATCATTCACTGGCATGATTCTGTCATTGACATTACCAAATGGGCCCAGGAATACTTCAAGAAACCACTGTCTGTAAAAACAGTCCGCCGTGCCATCCACAGACGCCACCTAAAACTCTATCATGCAAAAAGGAAGCCATTGTTCAGCATGATCCAGAAGTGCCGCCGTGTTCTCTGGGCCAAGGCTCCTTTAAAATGGACTGTAGCAAAGTGTCCTGTGGTCAGACGAGTCCAAATTTGACATTCTTGTTGGAAATCATGGGCGGCGTGTCCTCCAGGCTAAAGAGGAGAAAGACCACCCCTCCTGTTATCAGCGTTCAGTTCAAAAGCCAGCATCTCTGATGGTATGGGGATGCATTAGTGCATATGACATGGGACACTTACATGTTTTAAAAAGCATCATTAATGCTGAAAGGTATTTAAAGGTTTTAGAGCAACATATGCTCCCCTCCAGATGACATCTACTCCAGGGAAGACCTTGTTTATTTCAGCAGGACAATGCAAAACCACATACTGCAGCTATTACAACAGCATGGCTTCATAGTAGAAGAGTCCGAGGGCTGAACTGGCCTGTCTGCAGTCCTGATCTTTCACCGATTGAGAACATTTGGCACATAATTAAACGAAAAGTCCATCAAAGGAGACCTAAAACTCTCCAGCGGCTGGAAGCCATATAAAACAAGAGTGGGATCAAATTCCAATGGCTAAACTCAAGAACCTTGTCTCCTCAATGCCCAGACGCTCCCACTCTCAGTTAAAAAGGAGAGGGGATGCTGCACCATGGTAAACAGGCCCTTGTCCCAACTTTTTTGAGACCTGTAGCAGCCATCAAATTTGAATTGAGCTCATTTTGTGGGTAAAATTTCTAAGTTTCAACATTTGCTACGTTATCACTGCTCTATTGTGAATAAAATACTGGCTGATGTGATTTGAAAGTCATTGCGTTTTGATTTTATTCACAATTAACACTTTGTCCCAACTATTCTGGAATTGGGATTGTATTTTATGATCTGCACATGTTGTAAGCATCGGTGTTGTTTGGGTCATTTTGACTCCAGGATCAATTATTACATGAAACCATCATTTTAATCTCGTTTTGCTGTGTTGCCTAAAACTGAGGGCATGATCAAATTAATTTCTCATTTGCTCCACATTTGGTCTCATTTATTCTGCTTTACAATGAATGTAAAATTGATGCTTGATGTATAAGGGGAGAATGGGGAAGTTGTATTTTAATTACTCAGCTATTAAAATGGTCAGTAGAAAGGCATAAGTGAGCTGAGAGGAGATTAGGCAACACACTCATCTTTCATCAAACATCTTTTGTAGTTTTTCATTGCGGGGATCAAACGGACCTCAAACCAGAAATGGTTTATCAAGTTGAGCATAGTTGGGGGGTTAAGCCTATGGTCCTTAACTAGTGTTGAAGTAAAGCACTTTAAAGTGTTATGTTTTAAGTTGTATAGAACTGCAAATAGTTCAAATGAGATGCATTAACCAAAGAAACCCTAACCACCAGGATATTTGACCAAATGCACTAATTCTTGCTCACATTTATACTGCATTTTCAACGGCGGTCACCAACCCAGCTCCCAAACATCCTTCACATAGGACTTCCTGGCGACCAAAATCTGACAAACTAGACTCTAATATCTTAAGTTTCAAAGATCTCAAGAATGCCCTTAATAGTTTTCATTCTTTTACAATCCAGTAGCGCTGGATATTACGCTAAAGCAATTAAGGTCTAGGGCCTTGCTCCTATGTACAATAGCAGTGGTCCAGAAGTGAATCGATCGTCAACTCGGAAGCCCGACACAGTCTAGAGATGCTCAATTTTGGTACACATCCTTAAAAATGAAAAATAAACGCACGCTCATTTGAGAACCGGCACTGGTACTGCAAGTGATTGTACAATAAAAAATTAACACCCCACACTTAAGATCTTTCATTTTATTAGTTTCAAGTCTTCAAAATATTACAGTGTTAACCATCAAGGTGTGCCGCTTAACCGATAGAAAGACTCGGTGCAAAGTAGAGGTAGTAATATGACCAAGGGTCTTTTAAGAGTGGATTTTGAATGGGTTATTGTGCAAATGCAATGGCACATAATTTTATGGTATTCATTTCATCCGGTTTGATGGCTCACTTAGTTGTTTTTCTTCAAAAACCAAGGTAATTCTGGTCCCCACACATTTAAGAATGAAATGACACTGAAGTTCATGCCATCCTCATGACCAGTATTCATGTTTTATCCTTCCACAACAAACCTTCCTAAAACATTGAGAACAGCACTGCATTGGAAAGACACAGCAAATAAAAGGAAAAAAAGCAATACATTTATGCAAAAATTATTTTATTTACAAAATAAATGGCACAAAAGTGACTGCGCAGTCACTGTGAGCACTTCCAAAGCATACCATTTTCAGAGTTACCCAGCGATTCCTACTTGAGTTTCTTGATTAGTACACATTCCAGTTCAAATAAATTGATCTTTTTTCAGAGGGAAGAGGGGGTTGGGTGCATGGTTGGTTGAGTGAAGAAATATTGCTTGACAGAAACTGCGACCAATAAAGCTTAATACAATTTTAAGGCCATTTCCCCCCCATTCAAGATCAGAGGCAAGCAAAAGGCAGCCTTATTTGGGCCTGGTGTCACGCATGCTTTTTAAACATCGCCTGCTAGCGCTAGCTCAGTGCACCATTCTGTACTTCTCATTATCACAACATAAAGACGACAGCAGTGACCGGTAGATGAGAGTTGACGTCGAGGGTCATTGTGAATCAATCAAGCTCATGACTTTGAAAAAAGTTCAGGTGAAAGCATCAGGAATGATAGAGTAAAAAAAATGTAAAATGTTCTAAAATGTTGAATCCAATTAGAACTCCAACACCAGGAAATATGTACACTTTCAATGAGAACCACAGTACTTTCCAACCACAGAGTTGCTTTAGCAACGCTGTTCACCTTAGTCTCATGACAACTTTCAACAGACGAAAACCCTACCCCGCAGCAGCACTTTTTAAACTGGAGCCTTTCAACTTCTCCAAAAGTTCATATCAGGGCACTTAACACACGGAGGCAAAATGGAAAGGACAAGAGAATAGCGAAAAGAAATGAACCGAGGGTGAGGGGGGAGAGAGGGATGGAGGAGGGATGAGGAGAGAGCAGTGCAAATCTTTGGGGCTGGTATCAAACAGCCAGCTTGGAGGCCACCAGAGAAGGCTTCCTCTGCGGCAGGTCCTGAGGAGTGGGGATATGGTCACCGGTGATCTCCGTTTTCTCAGCTGAGGCCGCCGGAAGCTGCTTGTTCTTCATCTTGGCCTGGGCCATGTTGTAGTCGCCAGAGTCAAAGTACTTCGGCTGAGGAGGAGCGATAGCAGAAGGTCAGGAGAAATCAACGGAACACTGATGCACAATGGAGCTGGGATGAGAACAAATGACTGGGCAGTCATGCTACCCCCTTGAACAATTCACATTTAATTAATCACTCGCGTCACCTTCACTTTTATTGTAGCATTTAAAATTACAAGGTAAATGAAAAGGGATCGGTGTTTTCATTCTGACAAAGACTCTGTCCGCGAGATACATTAGCAAAAAAGAAAACTGCTTGTGCACATCTACGCCAACAGACCTGCTGTACAGAGGGCGAGGTTAGCCCGAATAAGGCTGGAACTCACCCCTCTCTGAAGTCGTTTCCTGAGGAGCTCGGAGCCCCCGGGCTTGGCCTTGAGGTGTGGATACCTGGCTTTCAACTTTGCTTCCTCAGCTTTCTCTGGGCTGATCACTTTATCCTCCATTTCCTGGGGTAATAAAGGGTAACACAGGAGTCACACACTGAAAACCACAGCAGTGAGTGAGTGAATGAATTCATGTTTCGCGCGATGTCAGCATCCATGGCTATTTCACGGCAAGATGCATTATGTCAAGGCAAGTATATAATTGGAAAGAAAAAATAAAATCAATAAAAAGATGGGAGGCGGGATGAAGAATTCTTCCATATTTACACTGGCAAAATTAAGATCAGGATACGATTTCCCCTGCATTGACTCCGCGGCATCCCCACAGCACAAACACAAAATGGTTAATAACACAGTTTAATAAAGAGCATCGTGCACAGTCAGTCATCACAGGAAGAGGTAAAAAATTTGAGATAAATTAGCTTGACAAATTGAAATGACAAGAATTTAAACAGGATGTGTCAGTGTCCAACACATAATGTGAAAATTTGCAAATTGAAAAAAATTAAAACATTGTATTGCAGCTAGATTTACCTTTATGGGATAATAGGCCAGACACCCAACATCTCTGACGCTGGATACGTTGCATCTATCAGTCTGCAAACATCTGCAGTCAAAATTTCGACTAGGCCCAAAAAAATGAATATTAATAATGAAACCCATATTTCTTATTCCAAAAAAGTTCAAAGAACTCTTCTTTCATCAGTGTTCTGGACACTTTCTGATAGAGTTTCCGCAATAGCTGAGATGGTGGGTGTCACTGACATGGACGACCCCAATCGCAGTTCGAACACTGAATTTACAGTGTACAACCTAGGATCTGGGAACAGATGGTAAACCATGCAAGGCCAGAAGTTCTTTTTCTTGCGTGGAGAACATGCCAACTCCACACAGGGAGGACAAATGGGACTCAAACCCTGGTCCTTCTTTATTGCGAGACAACAGCGCTAACCACTACACCATCAAAATGCCCTTTATTTATTCCAGCAATGCACAAGTTAGGGCAGGACACAAACCAAAAACCGGTTCGGCACACCAACCCTAAATCAGAATTAACCCATCAGACAGGCTTCCCAGGCATTATGTGTTGTTAGTTCAAGGAGGTTTGAGTGAAATGAGAGTGCGCTGCATGTTAGAAGGCTTATTTTTTGCAGTAAAATGGCCATTAAAGGAGCTGTGTCACAATTTCTGAGGATGCTCAGAACTTGGAAAACTGTCACCCTAACAAAGTGAATCCGAGCCAAAGTCAAAGTTCTGAGCATCTGCAGTAATTGTGACACGGCTCCTTTAAAGCGCAAATTCATTGAATTTTCTCAAATAAAAAACTTGCTGCTTTTTTTTTTGAAAATGAGCCTTTTTTTGAGGTCCGAGTGGAGATTTCCTGAAAGCAAAATGAAGATTGACCAAAATTTGCCAATTAGCCGATGTGGCGTAATAGGAAGTGTTCCAAACCCAGAAGTCAAGTTGAAAACAATAGAACAGGATTCTGTCAAAGAATTTCATTTCCATAAATTGTAAACAAAAGGGGTGTAATCCTCCGAATCGATTCTGTATCAATGTTTTTTACGGCATAGGACCGCCATGGGGCGAACATCCGAGTTTTCCCTTTTCCTTTATTAAACCTGACACAGTCTTGAACAAAAGTGCCAAACATCAGAGGGCATGAGAAATGCTTTCGGAAAAAAACTTGACTGTTTCGGCGACATGCTGCACAGAACCAAGTAAAGGACTACAGAATTGTCTCCTTTTAAGCAATTAGGTAACTCAAATCTTGTCCCTGTTTACTTTGCTCAATTAGCAATCGAACAGGCGATTTGCTTTTTTACTTTGCTGGATGAGTAGAGCCGTTTATTAAGACGGCATGTTTGATTGCCGCATTCTGAAAGTTAAATGGCCATAGATTTACAAGAACGCGTATTTGGCCAATTCGTGTGATTGTGATCATTTATAGCTCACATTCATGTTTCATTTCTTTAATGTTTTCCGTCTTGTGTATATTTTAGGCGCTTGAAATTCAGGGCGATTTGAAAAATAAAAATAAAGAGATCTATTTATCATTACAGATCCCCTAAAAATACCACAATGAGAGATGAAATGCTGAGTTGGGATGTGGCGATGTTGAACGAGGATTTTTTTTATTTTAAGTGTGATGAGACAACTTGCCGTCATGGGGTGTGTAGGCAGTCGTGTGTAATTTCTTGAAACATACACACCTGAAGCGGCTTAAAATGTTTTAAAATGCCGTCGGGAAGAAGCCCGAGTTTAGATTTCGCTAATTGCAGGTGCTCCGCCCTTCCCTAAATCTGCTCCTGTGTACTTGGCCTAAATAACAAATCAAGAAATTTAGCCAGTTGCTTATAACGATTAAGATGTGATTGTGAAAAACAGACAAACCTAACTGGCCTACGGTGTTAGATTGAAAGAATGCCAATAATCTTCCTCTGAATTGCATCTCTCAGCATTTTTGGACATTATCCAAGATTAATTTACAACAGATTTGTCATCAGATCGACCTGGAGTTCAAGCGTCAAAAAACAAACAAGGTGGAAAAGACTCTGAAAAGCAGATGAAACGTGAATGTGAGAAATAAATGATCACAGTCGCACGAAATGCCATGGCAATGGCAATCGTGTTCAAGCAGTGCTGTTCTATGCCCATTTAAATTTCAAAATGCAGCAATCAAACATGTTGTCTTCATAAACAGCTCCACTCATTCAACTTAAAGAGTAAACGAATGCACCATTTGATTGCTAATCAGGCAAAGTAAACTGGAACAGGTATGCGTTTCTTAGACTTGCCTAATAGGTTAATAGGATGACGATTTTTTTCCCTTTGCTTGGCTCCTCTAGCCAAAAAATACTAATGTCAGTCAAGTTTTTTCCGGAAGCATTTCCCATGCCCTTTGATGTTGAGCACTTTCGTTCAGGACATTACGGGGGTTAATAAAGGAAGAGGGAAAGCTCGGATGTTCGCCTCATGGTAGCAGGTGGTGTCACTACGCTTGGGGGGGGGGGGGGGGGGGGGGGGGGGGGGGGATCGATTCAGAATTGTTACACCCCTAGTAAACTAAAGTATTTTTCACATCGGGGGGGGGGGGGGGGGGGGGGGGGAGAGACAGACAACTGGAAAACCAGCCTGTCGGCATGGTGCACTGAAGCAATTTCGTGTTATTAGGCTCGGATGAAGAAAGACGTTTGAAAATGGGTAGCCAACGTACATGATGAAAACACAAGACTATCAGAGTCTGACTGCACAGAGCACACTCGACATAAAACCTTGAATTTATTAATTTAATGGTGAAAAGCATTAACATGCAAGTATGCGAATTATTCAACCCATTGGCTTGAACAGACTACAAGCTGAAGCTGTTTTTCATTCTCCAGCTGCAGCTCCCGGTCTCGCTCTGGCTTTGCCATCATGGCCAAAGGTTTGATTTCACTCAAGGTCTTCGTCAGGTTCACTATACATTTTCATGGGATTTTTTTTGGGGATTTGAAACACTATACATTTTTGGAAAGGTTATTGTATGAGGAGTCAGAAAACCAATGTTGCCATTTGCGCAGATGTGTATAAGGCAGCAATATTGGAATTTACAACATGGCCACTTTTAAAACCTACGTTTTGTAATATCTCAGTCTGAAAAAGCTGGAACATGGATTTAAACTGCCAATTATACATTTTCAAGGTCAGGGAATACTATGGCAGGAGTTATAATGCTAAAACGTTTTAAAACATTAAACCTTTAATGCTTGAGTGGGACCAAAATGACCTGGTGATGTTTTTTCTTACAATATCTCCCGAATGAAAATTTTTATTTCTTTTTTTAAATCTTTCAGCTTTTCCTCAGTAAACATGTTTTATATCTTCACTGAAGGCTACGTAGTCGCTCAAAAGTAACCAAAATAAAGAGCTATGAATTACTTTTTCAAATTAATCTTAATCAATAATCAAATAAAAAAAATGCCACAAATTTGCGTTTTCCTGAACGTTTGCAAAGTCTTTTCTGAATTTATCTATGCCGTTCAATGCGAAAATAATTTATCTCAATTTCACATTCAATATGCTTCACAAAATGTTTTCCACTTCATGCATGTTTTAAAACGCTTAAAACCAGGAACATCTTAAAATGACCTTATTTTAAAGAAATCTTTTTAATGATACGTAAAAACTCGACGAGAGGTGGAATTCAGAGGTCTGCGATTTATTCAGATTATTATCTAACACAGCAGCCTAGTTCGGTCTGTCTGCTTCTCATTATTTCTTCTTTATCATTGTAGGCCACATTTTGGTTTTGATTGGTCAGTTGGCTGAATAAATGGCTTGATTGCAAGTTAGGCAAAGTACACGGGAATTGATTTAAGGTAAGCCAATTATGCCCAAGCGATGGAGGCTGTCCAACCTTGCTGGTAATTAGGGGACTTCAAATCAGTTTTCTTCCCGGAAGCAGATCAAATGACCACATTAGGCATGCGTCATAGAAATGCTAATAAACAAGCACGTCTGTCTGCCTCATAGCGGCAGTTACTTTAATTGCGCTTTGAACAATCGCGATTAATCTCTTGCGACAGCCCTACACTCAAGCATTAAAGGGTTAATGTTTTAAAATGTTTTAGCATTATAACTCCTGCCATAGTATTCCCTGACCTTGAAAATATATAATTGGCAGTTTAAATCCATGTTCTAGTTTGTTTAGAAGCAGAGATATTACAAAACGTAGGTTTTAAAGCGGCCATGTTGTAAATTCCAATATGGCCGCCTTAAATACATCTGTGCAAATGGCAACATTGGTTTTCTGATTCCTCATACAATAACCTTTCCAAAAATGCATAGTGTTGCAAATCCCACGAGTGTTTAAATCATAATGTAAGGAACCTGACTATCTTGTGGTGAGAGGTGGATTTATTTGTATTTTTTTTTAATTTATTATTACTTTTTTTGCATAAAATAGTTTCTACCCTGATTTTAGGATGGGTTTAATAACCAGCTTTTCTGAGTACAGAATAGAAGGGGGAAATTTGTGACCTGAGCAGTTTGGGCTCAGTTTATTAATCAGTGGCATATTAAGCTGCGATTTCAGGAATTACTAACCCACAGACTTTTCCTGCGACTCAGGATCTGGCTGATATAAGCACTCATCAGTAAAGTGTTAAGAGCAGATCACCGATCCTGACCCCAGCTCCGTGAAATTCACTGGTTTACTCTTCATAAAATCCACCCGTGCCTTTCAAATTGCGTTTTTTTTTTTTTGTTGTAGGTTTTTTTTTTGTGTGTGGAAATTTAAAGGCCATGGTTCATTTCTTTGCCTCCGGCTGGATACCTCCCGTGATGTCATTGCCGCAGATAAATTCTTTCTGAGATGATTTGCAGTGATTATAGTACGAATACATTTTTAACGGCCAATTACAATTTGAAATGACCAGTGCACAATGGATGTATTTATTTTAAAAATTCTGCGGTCCAAAATCTGGATGAACACTCACTTTCAGGAGCAATCACAGCACTGACAATGAATACAGTCTCCACAAGAGGCCATTGCAATAAACAATCCATATTAGAAACGTAAAGGTTAGTGGGCCGGGAATAAAGTCACAAGTACCGTAAATTAGCCTGCTACCCCAATATCAAACCTACAGTTTATGATGAACTACCGTTACCCAGACCCGGGGCTGCAGCCATCAACCGCAGTAAACGAAACGACGACACACCTCGGTCAAATGCCCAATAATGACGTCACAAAAAATTCAGTTGATTTTCTATTTTGAAAAGCCCTTCTAACTTATTGTCGTTCGCCTAGTTTCCACACAAGAGAAAAAGGGTTCGTAAGACAGTAAACTGATGGAAGACAGAAATGACAACATGCACATCCCCATGTCAAACCTCGGGTGCCACATACGGCTCGCAGCCGTCGCCGGTCATTAATAAGCGCGCTGACGTCAGGCGAGTCACACAAAACACACCACATGACCCGCAGTTATTTAGCGTCATTTCTCATGACCAGCAAAATAATCCAGAATCCCAATTTCACCAAATTATCTTACAGCTACGACTCGCCAACATCGCACAGCTACAGCAACGAGAGTCATCATGTGGGCATAAATCAGCGCCCACAGCCGGACGAAAGTTACCCAATAAACTTCCCACAATTAGCCAGTTAAACGGGAGAAAGTTAACGTTAAACAGTTAGAATTTACGTCAACGAAGCCAATACTCACCAATACTACAGTAGATATTATTTTAGGGTAAACAGTAGGTTAATCATAAGTTACCCGCCTCGACAGCGGCAGCTCAAGATGAGCGCGTCCAGCTAACGTTAGCATAACAAGCTACACATGCTAACTATTAAACTAGAGGTAATGACAGATCACACGGGCGACAGCCAGCAGAGGCGATGCTTTAACCAGCCAAACGTGAGCAACGTTGATATTTATTCTTCAAACAGATGATATTTCTGTTTAACCAGCTGGACAGATAACGTTAGCTAGGGACTGCTAGTTACCAAGCCATTAAGCAGCCCGTTTGGTTAGTTAACAAACCGCCTCCCTAAAATCTAAATTGCGGCCCTTGAGGGCGTCAAACGACGCTGGAAACCCCCAGCTAACGACAGCGAACAGCGAGGCTGCGCTGTAATGCTAATACAGACCCCACCCGGTGCAGGGGCGAGTTACCGAGCAAACCGACGCTGCGGAGGGTCTGCGGCGGACTGTGTTAGCGTGCGACATGATTTACTGAACATCAGTAGCCAGCGAACTCGGTTCAGTACGAAGGGCTTCTGTGACTCCGCACCGGCTGACAGGAGCTCCGGCTCCAGCGGCCGAGCGTAAGCCGGCTAATGTTAATGCTTCATTTCCCACAGACTTTCACTGGGGAGGTTATCGGCCCCAACACTCAGTTAAACCTCACCTGCTGCTCATCGGCTGACGCCTCCTCGACGGTCTTTGTTTCTTCGATTTCTTCAGACATGATGCGGCTTAATGAACAGAAATAAATCGGGACAAAAATTAAGCGACGCGCGCGCACGAGTCCGGAGTCTTGTTACACGAATCCCTTCAGTGAAACTCCGTCCTTCCGACCATCTCCTCCCGCAAAAAATGGCCGCCCACAAATAAAACGTCATTTTTCATTCTTCTTTTCTTTCTTTTACAGGGTCTAAAAACATGAGCTCAAGAAAGGGAAATTCTGCCCTCTACAGGCGAGGCTAAACTATCTACATTATTTTTTCGTGTACAAGTTTATGACTGGAGATAAACAAAAATACATACAGTACACTTCAACATTTCAATAACAATACAAATACATTCCAGAATCCGAACACAAAAAACAATACATTAAACATTCAACAAAAAAAAACTATCACAATCCATCCCATATTTTCTGTGTAGCCCATCAACACCCTAAATTCCCTATTTCGATACAAATATTCCCAAAAGCCCAACACAAATTATATACAGACACATTGTCTAAATTCTAATCATTCCCACAAAATGTTAAAAGTCAAAACCAACAATCCAACCCACTTTACTCAAAATCGACTCCATCCACTTTTCAAAATTCTCTCCGAACACAGAGTTTCCCTTTTTCCCCAAAACCAACTCCCTCAAGTCCCCAAATTAGGAAACTCATTCTGATTAGTCCCATCTGGAAAAACCGGACATAGAAATGATTTCAGTATGAACAGGTACTATATCCTGATGTAATTATTTCAATGATAGATAACAGCTGGGTGAAACATCCAGAGAGTGCATAGTATTTTCAGTTCACTCCCGTTTCATAAGTTCTATGTCCACATTGTCCAATCAGGGAGCTGGATATAGGGTGACCTGATCAGGATGACAAGATCGCTGAGCAAAGGTTCTATCCACTCTACCATTTCAAGGCAAAATCCCATAATATACCAAATATAAGGTTGTAAGTGTTGAACCATATTTTCAAAGATTTATTTTGAGAAAATAAAGCAGAACTCCTTCACAAATTTTTGGATATCATAATAAAAGCCATCTAATCTTTCTAAAAGAGGCAATTTAATGTTGGTGGATGGTGTCATTTTTTTTTGGTATAAAATGTTAAAAATTTTTTGCCCGGCGTAACCTGGCGTAAGTACTCCTCTGTCCCACCTCTGTCCCTCCTGCTGGCGCAAGAGGCAAAGAGGGAGGAGAAAAGGCTTAAGTGAGCTTAACACAGCTGAGTCAACTCTTCACCAATAAAATTAGTTCCTTTCCTCACCTTTAAAGTGTTGAAATAAAGAAGCCTCTGACCTATATCTGCATGATACGTTAATGTTGCATTTTACTTTGCTGCTTCAGGCATGTTCTCTGCACCACTTACGTCTATTTTAAGCATTACGAATATGAGACATTCTCGAATTATTATCTTGAGCGAACTTGAATGGAATTTCAAAACGAAACTACGCCAGATCATTCAAACTTATGAAGTTGGAATGAAATACGACGGTTGCTCATATATTTCTTCTGCCTGCATCATTGGGAAGAGAAACGATGGATAGCGTGTTCCTATTATTACACCCTGTTGCTGCTTAAAATTTTGGGATTAACATGCATGGACAATGCAAGATATGTTACACATTTATTTTCAATATGTGATCTTACAGCACACTCCATAATTATTGGCGCCCTGGTTATGATGTGTTCTTTAGCTTCTAATAAATTCAGTTTTTTTCTAAATAATATAGGACCACAACGAACAAAGAGGGAAATCCAACCTTTCTTATATATCTTATATCTTATCTTATCTTTAGTCAGTGGGAAAAAAAATTTCACATTATGAAATAATTATTTTACATCAAATCATGTGCGCCACAATTATTAGCACCCCCGATGTTAATACTTTGTACAACCCCCTTTTGCCAACAAAACAGCACCTAATCTTCTCCTATAATGTTTCACAAGATGGGAGAATACAGAAAGAGGGATCTTTGACTATTCCTCTTTGCACAATCTCTCTAAATCATCCATCTACCTGGGTCCTCTCCTCTGCACTCTCCTCTTCAGCTCACTCCACAGGTTTTCAATGGGGTTGAGGTCTGGGGACTGAGATGGCCATGGGAGGAGCTTGATTCTGTGTCTGGTGAACTATTTCTGAGTAGATTTGGCCACATGTTTAGGGTCATTATCTTGCTAGAAGAGCCAGTGACGACCCATCTTCAGCTTTCGGGAAGACGCCACCAGATTTTGATTTAAAATGTCCTGGTATTTCAAAGTGTTTATGATGCCATGAACCCTAAAAAAGTTCCCAGAGCCTCTGGAAGAGAGAAACAGGCCCACAGCTTCACCGATCCTCCCCCATACTTCGCTTTTTTTTAGATGCTTTTCTGCATACTCATCTTTTGTGCTCCGCCAGACCCACATAGACTGTTTGTTGGTAAATAGCTCTATCTTGGTCTCATCTGACCGAAGCACACGGTTCCAGTTGAAGTCCCTATATCGCTTAGCGAACTCCAGATGTTTGCATTTATGATTTTGAGTGAGAAAAGGTTTTTTCCGTGCATTCCTCTCAAACAGCTTGTTTGCATGTAGATAGCGCCTGATGATTGTTTTGGAGACTTTGTGACCCCAAGATGGTACCAATTGTTGCAATTCTTTAACAGTGAGCTTTGGAGAACTTTTTAATTCTCTTACCATCCTCCTCACTGTGCGTGGTGGCAAAGTAACCTTGCGTCCTTGTCCAGGCTTGTTTACCACTGTTCCTGTTTTTGTAAACTTCTTAATGATTCCTCTGACAGTAGATATGGGCAGGTGCAGGCGAGTGGCTATTTTCTTGTAGCCATTGCCTGACTTGTGAAGGTCGACACACATCTGACTGACTTGAATGGTGTGTTCCTTTGTCTTTCCCATGTTAAAGAGTGGATAAGAGAAATGGCCTCTGTGTCACATTATATTTATACCCCAGGGAAACAGGAAGTGATGAATTACTAATTAAATGTTCCTAGATACTCTGAACAATTTTGTATACTACTGAAGAAATGACAGAAATACTTCAATTACATTTAATTCCTAGGAATTGTTAGGGGTGCTAATAATTGTGAAACAATAATTATTTCTTACTCAGGGCTTAGTTTTTCCCTTACAATTCACTTGAGTTGAAGGTTACATTTGTTTACAATTTTCAGTGTGAGAGAATGCTTCTGCAATATAAACTGAATTTATTTTAAGGCTTTTAACACATCTTAACCAGGGATGCCAATAATTATGGAGGGCGCTGTAGCTCAGTCCGAGATCATAGCAATCAGGCTTTATTCTTCTCCTCCACTAAAAATGATAAAACCTCTGTGACAATAATAGTAGTATTAAGCCGCTTGCACTCTGGACGCAAAACAATTTTTTTGCGCGACATTTTGCATTGCTGCCTTGAACACAGTGTCTACTTGTCTGAAAGTCAGACAGGGTTTTATTATATCTCAGCGTCGGATAGGGTTTTTATATCTCTGCGTCTGACAGTCGGATGGTTTCAATATAACTCCGTGTCCGACAGTCGATTATTGTTTTTAATTTCTTCAAATCTACTGATTTTTTTAGATATTATACGTGAATATTTTGATAAGAGTTCAGTTCTTCAAGATGAGTACCGAGAATTTCAATCAATCTTTCTGTTTAAGCTCTGCTCAATAAAGTGAGTCGACTTTGGCGCGGGATAATGCGCTATGCCTGTCGAACATTAAATTCAAAATACTCTGTGTATGACGGCAAAAAAAAAAAAAAAAAAAAAGGACGATTAGAACCAGATTGATAACGGAATAAGAAAATAAAAAGAAACATTTTAACAACAAACAGAACATCCAATGAACAATGCGATTTTTTTATTTGCGGGCCATCTTCTTTGGATGTTCTGTTTGTTGATGATATACTTTAATTCTCTATTTCGTTATATATTTATTCTCACATCAATATTTTTACTTTTTTGATAGCTGCCGGACATGGAGTATTTTGCATTTCGCGTCGGACAGTCTTGATCGTGCATGCGATATTTAATTCACAATGTCAGTGGTCATGGAATTGATTTGGTCACTGACTACAAGCATTATTTTAACTCTGATGTGGAAATAAAGCGTGAATCTGTTCGATCCATCTGATTAATTTATAAAAGAGAGACCGAATAAAAACCGTTGTCTATCTTCAACGGAAGAAAGTAGACGAATGAACATTCGTCGAATAAACATAAACATTTGCATTGACTTTGACTGTATTCGGTCGTGCGAAAAATTAGTTTCGCGTCCAGTGTGCAAGCGTAGAACGCAAGCATTTTATATATATATATATATATATATATGTATATATATATATAGTTTGTGGTTGGCTGAGAAAGATGTGAAGTCGTTAGTTTGCATCACAGATTCAGCTGCACTGATTAAGCCAGGTCGAGTTTCCATTAGATACGCGTGCCAACCGCCTTTAATCTGACATCAGGACAATCGATATAGATACTATAATTTATATCCTTATTCAGATAGTTACATCAAATAGTGCTCCCTGTAATTGCATTGAAATGTGCCTGACATTCTGGAAACCTGCCTGTGAGGTTTTGGTGACGTGTGCGCACGTGTCCCTATAGTTTTATTGACATTTTCATAATCTTTGGTCATTTTTGAATAGCTTATGCCAAAATAAATGAAAATTTTGATCGGTCAATTTTTTTGGATTTCTTATCCCTGGTGTGCTCGATTTCACTTGGTTTCTGCCAAAAACCTTTCTTGACTTGAAATGATTTTTCTATTTTTTAATGATATTTGTTGTGTTCTGGGGGCCAGGACAGCATTTATGGTTTTAACAGTTTCATGTTCAAGATTTCATAGTTTCATAGTTCATAGCTCATGTTCATAGTCACAGTTTTAACAGTTTCTTGTATCAGGTTCAAGTATTTCATAATTCATGTTTATGGTCCATGTTTTTACTTTTCCATGTTTTTGTTTTCGCCAGGTCTGCCAAGCCACTCCACCGCTTGTCTGCGTTCCGCCCCGTGCCTTCGCTGTTGCACATTTCTGAGCTCTGGTTGGCTTTGGTGTTTCCCCCTTCCTTCTGTGCTGTGCTGATTCGGGGCTGTCTAAGCTTAATTGACAATTAACTGTTTTTAAGTCACTAACATTTACTAACACTCACTGGGTGGTGTAATTCTTAGATAGGCACATTTACTAATATTACTAATTTAGACAGGGAGTTTATTGTCATGATTCCTGCTTTGCTATTTCAAGATCTTGCTGAGCTTTTCTGTTCTGAACATTCATGCTGCTTTCAAACTGCATACTTAATTGGTACTTAAGCTGAGCAGCTCATTCTCTTAATGAGCAAGTCTTGTTATCCAATCTTGGTCCATGTCATGATCTTGCCCCGCCTCTTGTTTCTCCTTCTCCAGGTGTTGCCCTTCATGTCTTGATTACCTAGCCTTTATCTGGATGCGGTGGAAGTTGGCTGGCAGACAGTGTCTCAAGTCTCGTTTCATGTACTAGTCTTCGCTCATGGTCATGCTCCCAAGTCCTTGTTTCCAAGTCTTGTTCATAGTCATTTTGTATATAGCCTCAGCCTTGTTATTCATTTCTGTTCTTGCTTATCTCCCTGGAGTTTCCAGTGGCTTTTGTTTTCTGTCGTTTTCTGATCCTTCGTTCCCAGCTCTGTGTAGCTTACCTTAGTTTGTCTTTTTGCAACCCTTTGGGCCAAGTTTTTCGTTGGCCCTCGTACCTGTTTTATTTTGTTTTGAATAAATCCTCATTTCCCTTCACCCTGCTTCTGGTGTCATACTGATTCCATATCAATATTTCTATTTTTTTTTGGTCATTTCTGAATAGATAACACCAAAATCCATGAAAATTTTGATCAGTCAATTTTTTTAGATGTCTAAGCCCTGGAGTGGTCTATTTTGCTTGATTTCTCTGGATAGCCTTTCTTGACTTGAAATGATTTCCGGATTGTTTTATTGATATTTCGATTATTTTTTTGTTCATTTCTGAAAAGCTTGCACCAAAATCCATGAAAATTTTAATCAATCAGTTTTTTTGGATTTCTAAGCCCCGGAGTGAATGATTTTGCTAGATTTCTGCGGATAGCCTTTCTTGAAATTGATATTGCCATCATTTTTTGTCATTTCTGATTGGCAGATGCCAAAATCAGATGAATGCACTCGCTGCAGTTTTTCAGCCATATCTGAGATGCTCAGGTGGGAGCCATTTGAACATTTGACATCAACTGACCCGACTGTCAACATGGAGGATGAATGAAAATCCCACTCATATCTCTTCAAAATGGTGAAATTCTTGGTCAGATGTGTAGGGATGATAAAAGATGGAGATCATTGATTGATTTTAATGATTTTGTCCTATGGATGATGCCCTTTGAAGCTCATTTTTCTTTTAGTTCCGACTCACATGAACAGTGTGAACTCATGGGTCCCATGAGGCGTAGCATTAACAACTGATTCCTTCCGCTCTCTGCAGGATGTGTCAAACCTAAAAAGCTTCGAGGCTTATTATCCCATTCATTGTTTCTTTAAACTTCTGTCAGCAAACCTCAAGCGCTCCATCAAATTTGCACTCGTGGTCTTGGCAGTTCTGTGGTTGCATTTACTGGTTAACAGTCTGGGACTGTTTCAATGTTACCTCCAAATTTCCCAATTACAAACTGATACAGTTCAAATTTCTGTATTGGATGTTTTTCAATCCCAGGAATTTCTATCTGTTGAACCTCATGAACTCTCCTATCAGAGAGCTTTGCCCTTCTGAGGACACATGTATTGGAATTGCCTAGGGATAATTTATTTTTATAAAATGGTATCTACAACTGCATCTGAACTATACTTGATATTAACATACCATTTTTTCCAAAGCTGCTCCTATTGAATGATGCCTCCTCATTAGCTCCCTCTGTTACCATCGGAGTCTTTTTGTTTTCCCTCGCAAACCAGCTGTCCTTGTCAGTTTCACCTTCACTTCTCCTTCTTTGGCTCTTTACTTAGTTACAGTCTCATGCCAGGCCCTTCCTTTTGTGCTCTCGCTCTCACCTGTATGCTACTGTTTATCGTTGTCACATGTATTTAAGATCCTCGTATGTCCCTCCCCTTACTGGATTGTTCTGTTCTCTCATTGGTGTAAACTTGTCTTTTTAATCACAATTGGCAATTTATTTTGGAATCTTTTCCCAGTTTGCAGTTCTCGGTTGTGGCTTCTATGGAACTCCTACACCCCAGTTCAAAGCTGTTTGTCTGCATATGGGTCCTGGTTATTTGACTTGCCATCCCGGATAATGACCTCAGACTACTGCCTTTGACTACGCCTAGCCAACCCCTCCAGCATCCAGACCGCCTCAGCCGGACTCCAACTGTCTCTTGACGAAGGTTTTGAAAGTTCCTTTGAGTTTGTGTTCTTTGAAAAATAATGCAGCCAATTTAGTTTTTTCTGTGAGCTGCATCTGGCTCTTGCACAGATTATTTGTAACAGAACAATCTGGTCAGTAAAGGAGCTGACAGATTCTCTCTTTTCAAATGCTATCTGCCTTCAAGTAATCTGCGTGTGGCAGCAGGAGGCGGAATTTTGTCAACTCTACCAGTCCGTCAGAGTCATCTCCAATTAGTTCACCACCATCTCTGGAATCCTGGAGACTCGACTGCTGCCAGCTTATTCCATTTACAGGCTCAAGCTCAGTCAACCAGACCACAGGAAGTCAAGTCTTACCCAGTTAAACCAGTGTGATGGTAGCCTATCAGCCTGCCGCAGCATTTCATCGCAATGTTCCCACTCAGAACAGCCTGTTTTTCAGAGGGTCAGGAAATACAGGAATCCATTTGCCTAAAAATCATGATTTATGTTTATTTCTTTGCTAAAACTTTTATGAACCTCCCTTACGAGTATCAAAGAATATCTAAGATGGGTCCTCAATTACACCGACCTTAAAACCATGTCGTAAAAGCCTTGTGATATTCAATCAAGGGGCTTAAACATTTTTTCAGACATTCAGGTAAATTAAGAAGAACGACAGATGCAGCAATGTTTAAAGATTGTTTTATATATTTCAGATCTGAATATTAATGTCAAAAATACATCGTATGATTTACATAGTGTTGCACTACATCATAATGCTTGGCATAACAGACATCACATGTGCAATACATAAAATATTAAATTTAAATATTAAATAACTGACAAAGTAAACAGGTGAACACTATGCTAGTATTGTAATTATATCTCTATTGCAACACTTCCAATAGTGGTTTTGTAACAGTACAAAGAAGTATTTGAATATTACTAATTTAATCTCCAGTTATTGTGGAAATACACAGTGCTCCTCTGATGAAGCCTTGCTTTCCCTCTCGCTTGATTGATTGTTTGTCTTTCTTCATCAGTTAAGTCCATGCGCAGATATTTTTGCAGCAGCCTTCTTCCTCCAGACAAAACAGACCTTAAACCAAAGCTCTGGTCCATCTTCATCATTTGTCATACATGTCATTGTATTAGGATACTGTCCGTTCATTGGATGTGACTGAGCACCAAGGCTTTGATCCAGCATTGACTTCCAGCACACTGGACTAGCGGGGAGAAGATGGAGGATCCGCCGGAGACTCGGTGAAGGACTGCAGCTCATAGGCAGCACCACTGTCCACTTCCATGGACTTGCGAGAGAACAGGAGTCGGATGTCACTGTGGAGGTAGATCTTTCCAGATTTTGAGCTCTGGAACCTGCAAGGGATACAAAGGAATTATCAAAGACTAACCAGCTACGAAGGGAACTCCGTGGAAAGGCTATTTACCATCAGGTGGACAAACGGGGAGGAGAAGTTTCCTGCACCAAAACATAAATCATTCACAAAGTCTACACACAGACTACAGACCAGCCACACTCCCATCGCTCATCTTCAAAGCCTCCCTTCCTGCATTTCCTTCCTGTTCTTGTTTTCATTTAACCCATTGATCAGCCCAGGAAAAGAAGCGGGAAAAATAAAGTGAAATAGGGGAACTGAAGAAAAATGAATTGGTAAATGCTAAAGGTATCTTTAGCAAACCTCTCATTTTCATTTCTTTACTCCTATCAGAATGCAGTCTTCTAAATGCAGGCAGACATAGATCAGTTTCTGGGTTTGGTGCGAGGAAAGTGGTGAAAAATAAATGTTTGGAATGAGCCCGCTCATGATGACCCTGCTGAAGAAGTTGGCCCTCACCTCAGGTGAATGAGGTAGCGCAGGATTCGTTCCTGGCTCAGGGTGAGGGACTTCCTGTTGATGTGTCCATTGCTATGCCTTCTCACGGGCACAGAGAAAGTCCTCTGTCTGAGGAATGTTTGGTGACAGGCTGGCATCTCTCTCAGGTCATAGACCACCACAAACATCTTCACCACCGTCTTATTAGGATTGAATAAGGTCTGCCAAACATCAAATATCACAGGTTACAAGTTAGTGTGTATAGGTACAAATAAAAAATATTGTAAATTGGTATCAATTCAGATGTATAAAATGGTCCCAACACTCAGTACAGTTAAATGAAGAGCAGTTTTTTGTTTTAAACCACCAGCCCATTAACTCTCCACTAATTTCTGAGCCAGAATCTGAAATACTCATAATTGCACGAAAATTGTTTGGGCCATTTCAAGGGTGAACATAAAAACTGAAACATTCTTTTAAAAACATCCCTTCAATATTGTCGAACTCAAGCCTTTTCCAGCAAGCATTTTCCTTCGTAACACTAGGGGGCAGTACAATGTCCTGTTTGAACAACGGTACTGGTCCTGTTAAAATGGCTAAGCCATGCTTTAATGACACATATTTGTGCTCCGAAATGTGTACATTATTGTGGCATGAAATACCATGTGACGTTAGTCGCCAACTCGCAGTGAGGTGTTGCTGTATCTTTCACAATGTATGTCTTCATTATCCATCTGCTGATGCACGTTCCAATTCTAAAACTAACATTAGATAGCCACATAATGTTCTACATGACCTTTAACCTCTCTTTTATTTCAGAAAAGATAAAAGATGCATCTTAAAAACAGTCCAAGACAATTGCATATCCCAGTAAGTACAGCAGAAGTAAAAGTTTTCTTGAATGTATGAGAATGTGTTTTAATGGTGATAAACCAGAATACTCAGTCATTAGAATTTGAATGGCAGTAAAATGAATGCAGCACTCAAACAAAAAGGGATATATTTTAATTAGAAATACAGCACCAGTAAACCAAACGAACATGACTAACAATAATTAATGCTACCTTCTGTGAGGAAGTGTTTCAAAAAATTCATTTTCAAAGCTTCAGAGACCTCTAGTACTGCAAGCTCCAGTATTTCACAATTTTATGATAAATTTTAACAGAATGAATATTCTGTTCAAAAGGGGAAATTTATACTGCAAATGCTGATAAAAATGACACCACAATCAAAATGTTTATTTATTTTATAATTGCATGGCTACTGCGGCTCCAGGAAAACAAGGGTCTTACCACTTGAATTGTTCCAGAAGGGGGTATTCGATAACCTCTTTTTCCAAGGGATTCTAAACTTATGACGCCCTAAAGACAAACACAAAACAAAAAAATGAAAATCCATCTTAACAATGCAGAAAAATACAAAATCCATGTAAGTTTCCAGCTGCAGAACCAGTGTTGCATTTAATCTCACTGCCAAGTGACTGTCACTCAGGGGTGCGTTTCTCAGATGCACAGTTGGTAACTTACAAAGTTTCACCACATACACTCAGTGGTTCCAACTACGGAAGTTAGCATCTGTGCTATTGGAAAAACATACCCTAGATCAGGGATTAAGCCATTAACCGCCAGGAGGTTGGCTGCTTAGAGCAAATTCCTGTTGCTTTTTAAACTCAAACTTAGACAAAGTCCGGACAGTACGAAAATGCATATAAATACAGAAAGCAGTGACTTATGAATTTACTATTATTTCCTGAAAACCCATAAAAACAACATATTTAATGAGGGGTCCAGTCAACTTCAGATTATTTGTAAGAATACACCCATTCAAGCCAACACATTTAAAAAAATAGAACCAAGGGTCCTGTAGCTTACAGGCAAGCAGTCTAACAGCGATGATAGAAGTAATGAAAATTTCATGTGAAGTATGATATTTGAATCAATGAAAATCAATGTCAAGGTCATTAAATAAAAGTTCATATACATTTATAAGACCTTCTGTAATACAATCCTAAGCTCTGTAGCAGTTTTGGTAAAACAAGTCATTATAATATGTCAATATGTATTCAATATGTCAATTGTGAACTTTAAAGTTCACAGAATGTCAAGTTGCGGTCAGCAAATGGACTTCAAATATGATGTTCTAAATGTCTCTATACAAACCTTGGCTCAATCTGTAAGAGGTAGTCAGTGAAAATTCATGTTCGGAGCTCATTGATCATCAAATCCATTGAGTTCACATCACCAATGAACCACATTCATCACCATTCAAGCTCATATACCACAGGAAGAATATGTATGATTATCATACAAATGCATTAACTGAAGATCAGCATGTCTAAAACTTCAATGCCATGGCAAATTCTGGCACCGCCCTGAAATGGCAACAGAAACATCCTGAGACACTGAGGGGTCATTCAAGGCAGCCGCGCATTTTGCATTAAGTCACATCTCACCATGTAGGGGGAAGGGGCATTGTCATCGGAAACGCTGTAGAAGGACACGTCCACGGGCAAGGTCATGTGACTGGGGCAGAAGGCTCCGCTGGCGCCCACCTCGGCCATGAAGCCTTCCACGGTCCCCAGCGGCTCCAGACGGTGGTTAAGCACACACTCCTGCAGGCGCAGAACAGTCATACACCAATGAATCAGCCCCCGCTTCAGAGTCATGTGCTCTGTTTCAGCCGAGAGAATTAGATGCCAAGGTACAGCTGTTTGAGAGAATGTGCACCTGCCTGTGCCTGCCTGTGTCATCATAAGGGGGCATATGCTTGTGTGAGTGAGCATATGCAGGTGTGTGTGTGTGTGTGTTTGTGCGTGACTGTGAATGTGTGTGTGCGCACCTCAAAGTTTCCCAGAAGGCTGAGGCTGGCTGGAGGAGCACTGGCGCTGAACAGTTGCAGACCTGACTCATCCTCATCACCCTTTCTGTCCACACACACTCTGAAAGCACAGAGCAGAGCAGTGCCGTTAACGCAGAGCGTGCCAGCGCACGCAGTGTCATGTGGGCTCGCGCTCATGAAGAGATGCACAAGCAAATTTCAGCACGTTAACCCTCGGAGCGCTAAACGCAGCTATTGTTGCTCAATGACGTAAGATATCAAAACCATCGCTGTTGAAAACCTATCATGTGGCAACTCGCTTAAAAGAGCTAGCGCAGGGGAGCTCTTTTAAACAAGTGCCCACATGATAGGCTTTCAACAGCACATGATAATCAAATTTATATTCAGAAGTTCATTTCAGCACTTAAAGGGTTAAAAAATAGTGAGTATTGATGAGAGACCTTCTGCTGGTGGCCCATGGCACGCCTCTACAGCGGGAGAGAGACGGGTCCAAATCAAAGTATCCGGTCTGCGTCCGTCTCTGAGGAACCTGGAAAAAATACAGATGCCCATTATTCCAAAGAAACTGCAATCAATAAATCACAGATATTAGAAAGATTTCATAACAGAAATAAACGAATGTAAATGTACCGTGCAAGTACATTTTTAAAGAAGATAATCAATTATCATGAAATGACATGAAATGGAATGAAATGACAGCACTGTACTTTAATAATAAAGTGATTAAGTACGAATGGGTGTTTATCATAAATTGATTGCACCTAGTTCTGTGGTAAAACTGGGCCAAGTTTCTGATTTCTGTTTAAAAAAAGAAAAAAAAATCCCCACATATTTCTAGGGGTGAAGGAGGTGAAAGGCTCCATCATGCATTCAGCAACAAAAGCAGGAAATAATAGGAACTGTGTTTTTATGTACAACAATGACAGAGCACAAAAATAGATGAGAAGAGCTCAGTGTTAGTATATGCTACAATAATAAACACAGCCTAATGCATGGATTTAAATGGCTGTGTGTTCGCATATGGTACAATAACAAACCTAGCCAATAGATGAATTTGAGGGCTCAGTGTCCGCATACACTATATCAATAAACATGGCCCAATAAAGGGAAGTCAGTGTAGCTCAGTGTTAGATATGCTACAACAAAAAAAACTGCCTAATAGCCTACATGGATTTGAGGGGCGCAGTGTTAGCATGTGCTAAAAAAACAAACACTGCTTAATTAATGGATATAAATAGTTTCGCAGTCAAAACGCAGTTAAAGAAGTTACACAGAAAACAGCCACTGTGGAATATCTGTGAAACTCCTGGCACCACACAATATTCAGCTGAAGACTGCCTGTTATGCATTAACTGGCCGTGAAACAGATAAGGTCTATAAAAAGCTGCCTTAGCGTTAGGGCGCAGGCATATACCCATCAAATGGAGCTTAACAAAAAGCAGGAAATTGAGGTTTTATATGGGTGCACTGCCTCTGGATGGAGGCAGATCCAGCAGGAAGTTAGTCAACTTCTTCTGGCCCAGGAGACAAAGCGGCATGAGTCAGAGGGTCTGACTCGACTGCACACGACACCGCCGATGAACCAGCCAAGAAACAACCCCTTCTGCCAAACCACCACGGCATGATGCAGGGATGACTATAACGTCCCACTGATGATCGCACTCCACTCCTCTGATGAGTCATGAGCACTGAACTAGTGAAACAAAGCCAATGCCTTTCCAGCCATATTACTATTGTGGCAGAATAGTCAAAGAAGTTTTGGTTGGAGGAAAAAAATACAAACAGGCATTTTATTTACAGTAAATATGCTTGGAATGTGGAACGAAAGAACAGCAGAAGTAAAATATTCAAGTCCAATGAGAGTGAAAACTGAAGTTTCTTGAAAGTTCTATACAGTCTTCAAATATTGAGAAGACGTAGAACGGTTCTTGAATACCATCAGCTACACGCGGATGGGAGAGAAAGATGAACAGAAGAGTGAATGTGTAACATAACTGCAGTGTGTGTGTCCTGCATGGTAAACACACTCACTGGACTGGAGAGGAGAGGTAGACCAGTGCGGGGGTGGAAAGCGTTGGTGACCGTCCCATCGATGGAGTGACGATTCTGCTTGTTCCAAATGTTACATGCCTTTGGAGGAACCTGCCCGGCTGATCTCTGTGGAGAATGAAGCGCAATTACACCCCCACACCACTGCAGTGATGAAACTGTGAAGCCAGGAGGCCGCGCTGAGGCTCATTTCATTACAGATGAGCCCCGCATACCATTGCCATTTTGTTACATTGTGATGCCAAATTTGCATTCTGAGAATCCCTTCGATATAACTGAAAGGCATCAAATGAACCCAACGGCCATATGCCAGCAATAATTGGAGAATGTACTCATAAAACCAAAACACAATAAAAATGATGAAAATATGGATCATATGTCATTAAATAAATGTTTGGTAATCACTGATGAGAAATGTGAAGGAAAATGCTAGCGGTCAAACTACTATACTTCAATATCCTGTTCACAAAACAAGTGGCTCACCAGGATTGTCCCAGTTGGAGCTCCAGGGGAGGCCTCGTGGCCTCTGTGCAGAGGGCCTACTGATGTGCTGCAGGCTGAAGGGTCTCGGTTCTCATCTTGCAGATGGCCATTAGGCTGGCTTTGGGTTTTGGAACTCTTTACTTCTTCGAGGAGGGGTCTGTCAGTAATTTTCTGGCCATTCTGACCCTGAGAGTCCACGGACAGAGAGTCACAGATGTCCTTTTTGGCATTTTGTGAACCCCAATTGTTTTTAGGCTCCGGCTCGGCCGTTGAGTCGTCAAGTTTCACAGGGTCCTGGCTTTGCAGTCTCAGAGACTGGTTCTGTTGGGAGCTGTTGGTCGCGTTTATTCCACTAGCTTTCGAGTCTGTGCATTTTTGTGGCTCATTGCCATTGTTTGTGATGAGGGAACTAGAGGAGTCTTGGCTGGGCGTGTGGTTCGAGTGAGTTTCATGACTCTCCGTGGTTCTTGCGGGTTTTGGTATGCTGCTCTCTTTGCAGGTTGAACAAATGCAATGCGAGAGTTCTGTGCTCCTGTTCTGAGACTGCTGGAAGGTGTCCTGAATGAGTCTGGAGATGTCCTGCAAGGCCTCTGACATTCTGGAAAAGTCTGTGAGTTCAGGCAGAAGAAGTTTCCGGCAGGCTGCAGGTTTTGGGGAGGAAGACCTCGGTTCATGGTCTGCCTTGGCTCTGATGTGCAAGGCATGTGGGGTCTCAGCTGAGGAGCCACGAATTCCGCCGTCACACCGGTTTTCCAGGGGGGAGCCATCTTGCGCGAGGGCGTGGTCTGGGCTTGAGGAACGGGGCTCTCGGCACTTCTGAAGGAGCCTGGCGTCTTTCTGAGGGAACCAAGGCGATTTTGGAGCCTGTGTCTCTGGCTCTTTAAACAGGTTGTTGGGGATGTGCGGGGCCGTGGGGTCACAGTAATTCAGATGCTGGGCGATGCGGGCGATGACCTCCTGTCGCTCCTGAAGGAGGGAGCCAATCAGGGGGCTTGTATCGCCAAAGGGAAGCCTAGGACCTGGGGCTGGTGTCACCAAAGGATCCATCAGGGAAAGGGATTTAAACGTTCTGACCGGGGACTCGGGAGAGGCTGTCTTTGACCCCTCTGTGCTGTTCCCAGATGTCATGTAGACATCATGGCTACTGTTCAACCTGGAATAGAGCCACTTAGCTGCTTTACTAGGAGGAAAGGACTCTGGGAGGGAGCATTTCTTTGAATTGATGATGTCTTGAAGAGCAGGGCCATAGTTGGGACGGCTGAGCGCAGGGTCTTGTGAGCACTGCAAGCTGGCCTCAGGAACGTCACAATCGTGAATGGGCTTCTCCTCCGGGTTGAAGCCTGTATTTCCGAAGAGGGACAAGCTGGCATGAATGCTGCACTTCAGGACGGGGTAGTTGGGCTGTCTGGGGAGGGACTGGACGCGGACGTTGAGGGCCACGCTGTGGGAGACGTTGGGCACGGGGAAAGCATGTTCGGCTGGGGGCTGGGAGAAGTTCCACACCAGCTCCTCATCTGCTGCACTCACCCTGGAGCAAAGACAAGGAGCTGTCAGCAGGGCCCACAGAGCTTCGGAGGCTCATACGGCCTATTCCATCTACTGCATTGAGGCAAACTGTCGGCTGCTGCCTTAGCCATACTCAGCACAATGCTATCAGCATCAAACCAATGCAGGATGTATCAGGGGGCGGGGGGTTGATGGTAGTACACCTCTACAGGATGTTTCTGAGGGAGGGGGGTTGATGGTAACGCACTTGTACAGGATGTTTCTGGGGGCGGGGGTCTGATGGTAGTACACCTGTACAGGATGTTTCTGGGGGAGGGTGGTTGATGGTACCACACTAGTCCAGGATGTTTCTGGGGGCAGGGGTTTGATGCTAGTACACCTGTACAGGATGTTTCTAGGGGAGGAGGGTTGACGCTAACACACCTGTACAGGATGTTTCTGGGGGAGGGGGTTTGATGATAGTACACTTGTACAGGATGTTTCTGGGGGAGGGGGGTTGACGGTAACACACCTGTACAGGATGTTTCTGGGATTGGGGGTTTGATGCTAAAGCACCTGTACAGGATGTTTCTGGGGGAGGGGGTTTGACGCTAACACACCTGTACAGGATGTTTCTGGGGACGATGCCGTGTGATGCGCTGAGCCAGGCACTGAGCTGGGAGAAGAACACGTAGGACCTCACCGCCAACAGCAAGGTCTTCTCCTCGATGAAGCGATCGCCACTTCTGACCACGGGCACAAACAAGAACAGACTTCAAAATCTTTCTTTAAGCGAGTCTTTCACTACATTAATAGGACTTTGATAAATATTTTTCAACATTAAGATTCTTTTCTTTTAAAACTTAGGAAAAAAGCATCTGATAAGGCCCGTCCACACCCAGAAGTATAACTATTGTAGTGACTAGTCCTTGGTTGTTCCGTTTTGATTTTATTTTTCTTTTATATCCCTGGCGCAGTACTCCAGATGCTTGGCTCTGACAGAGAGAGAACTGATGCCCACAATTTTGAAATAAGGCTTAATGAAAAAATTCAATTAAATTCATTGGCATAGAACTATTAAGAAGGAAACTGTAAAATGAAATGGCTTAAAAAATGTACTCATAAACAAGGATAAGAGGGAATGTGTGCTTTCAGCAGGACACCCTCCAGGCCCAGATCATCTGCCCACTGATGCAATCCTTAAAAAGTACCAAATGCCACCAATAGAGGGCACCTGCATAGAAAAACACCTAATTGGAAAGTAAGGCAAAATGTATCCTACGACTATGAAGATAACTTCAGTATATTGAAAACGGTGCAGTCTTTCCAAACGAACAGTAACATTCCATGAACAGCCTCTGGGCTGTGTCACTTGCCATTTTGAATGAGGAGCCCTGAAAATTTTGACTGGATGTCAACGTTTTTATTGTTCAGTCGGCTGACAACAATCGCTCTGAAAGTGATGTCATTATCGGTATAGCAGTTGTTTGGACTCCACTTCAAAATAACAGTTATGGTTGCAGTTAACATTCTGAACACGGACGGTCCTTTAGTGTTGAGTGAGTGCGGCTGTAGTCTGGGCGAAGGCCAAGCTGGTGTCAGCTGGTGATTGACAGCAGCTCTCGCTATTCCGCTCAGTCCCAGCAAGAAGCAGTCAGAGCAGGGACTCACTGCCGGGGGACAGGCTGCAGGGTCCACCTCTCCAGCAGTAGCGCGTCCTGCTTGATGGCGGGGTCGCTGATGTCAGTGCCGTCCGAGCTCGGCCCCTCGTCGCTGTAACAGCAGTCAGGCAGGAGCATCACCTCGATCATGACAGGAATGCTGTTCCTCCACAGTAGCACCACTTCGGAGCGCATCCTCCGCGCCTGCCGGCACTGCGGAGATCAGCACAGTCAGGTTAGTTAGCACTGCGCTAACTCCAACACACAAAGCCAAGACAGACACTACAAAGTCAAGTTTAAACTGTGCAGTTAGCTCTTATAATAGTGTGCCGACTTATGGCCCACGCTGCTAGCTCTAATACACTGTGCTAATCTGTTGTTAGCTTTGTAAACACTGTGATGAACAACATGCAAAGGAACAAAGCAGGCACGATAAAAACAAGAAAGGGTTTAAAGTCCATCTCATCATAATGCTAACTTGGAAACAGGGCCAACATAGACATTACAAAGACCTGAATGGTCCTTTCAGTTAGCCTTGTTATCATGATGCTAAACAGAGAGGAGTGCAGTTAGCTCTATTAATATTGGTTAATACTGTGCTAACCACGGAGGTGTGCACGTAGCTTTGTTAACATATGCTTACCAGGGAGGTGTCCACTTAAGCTTTGCAAATGCTGTGCTAACATGGCAGCAGAGCTATTTGTGCAAACCTAAAGTATATTTGACAAACAGCTGGAGATTCAGCAGTGTATTCAGTGTAAATGTTAACACAGGTATTGCAACAGGGGAGATGTAGAGGCCTGCGAGTGGCTTTGTTCACAGGAAGACACGGTCACTGAAAAACACAGATGTCTGACTTCAGGAACACCAGACATCTCCCCCAATGCCCTCTCCCCTGGTACCTGTGGCAGTTTGTCTGAGCACTCGTGCCGGGAATGGGCCAGCTGTGCAGCCTGCGCGGGGGGGCAGTGCAGTCCTTCGGTCCGACCTTTGACGGAACATTCTGGAGTGCGACCTTCTGTGATCAGCAGGGTGAGCAGCACCAGGAACTCCTCGGCATCGTACTCAAAGTACTCCTCCGCTGTGTCTGGGGACAAAACGCACAGATGGAGCCAGTCAGAGAGCAGGAGAGAGGGAGCGGACAGTTCTTCAGGTTTCACCACCTCTCGCTCTCCCCACCCCCAGCATAAAGGGTTCTGTAGATGTGGCTCTCAGCCTTGGTTCCATTCCAGCAGCACACGTGCCACACGACTCTCTTGCCTCAGTAACCTTCATCCCCTGAACTTCGCAAAGTTACTGCCTCACAGTACAAGCAGTTAGTTTCATTCTATCCGTACAAAAACAGAATGGTCCATTTTAGATTTACATTTTACACTTCAAAGTGTATTTACTGATGTTCCTGACAGTCCTCACAGTCATAGCTGGTGTCCAATCACTGATCACACAGACGATTGTGACGACCCCCCACTGCACACACAACAGAGGTCAGATTTCAGTGAATGATCAACTATTTATCCATTGATCACCAACAAAAATAGCTTGATAGTTTTCAATTTTAAAAGAGAAACTTGAAAGAAAAATGCTCTTTTAAAATTGGTTTGTGTGTAACAATTATTTACAACTGTGACACGTTGACAATAGAGACACTGAAGGCATCTTCTGCTTAGAGCCCAGAGAAACCTGTGTTTCATTAACACACGCACAACTGCATGCTTGCATGCATGGACACACACACACACACACACACACACACACACTCACTCACATGCACTCACACACAACCACACACACACACATTCACAGACACATCCCTTTTCTCTGCTCACATTTACATTTGGAATAATTACAGAAAAAAAAACACAAAACACCTCCGAAAACACAAGCGCTGCTATTTTAATGCATTAGAGCCAGTGTGTCATGACAGCACTGGTCATCACACACAGATCAGCCAGATGGCACGGTCACTGCAGCACTTTTCAGTGTAAGCCACCCTTTAATTAGCGGCCACACGTCTTTAAAATCAGGGAGATTTACAGACAGGTAAAGGAAAGGAAACTAAATTTGCACTTCAACCCAAAAAGCAGAGGGATATTGTTTATGTGGGGCACCGAGGGCTGGGACAATATGACACATCAAATAACTCACTGAAGCCGTGCTTCAACTGCATGGGGTTTAACAGAATATGTCAAACAGTAACTGACTGGATAGTATCATTATTTCCTGGTAAAATGAATAAAAAAAGCTGTTCTTTTTGGACTGAGTGCAGCAGTTTGAACATACATGCTGCCAGGTAAAATTCTGTAAAACACCGTCATTCACTGATTTTTACAAAGAACTGTAAACTTAAGCCTGAAAAATCAGCCTCAGAACATAACCATCATGGCTTGATCTGTAGAGAATTCTCTAGATGCTGAGATGGTCCAGCTCACCATAGGGGGGTTTAGGTCAGTATTTACAGCGTCTGGAGGTGGTAAACCAGACAAGACAGGAGCATAAGTTCAGTCCTAACAACAGAGAAAAGATAATGACAGGACAGTGACTGCTTTCAGCATTATGGGTGTAATGGAATAAAACAACAGCAAAACCATAAAGGAAAATAATTTTGTCACCTTGATCCTTCATGAGAACGATGCACTTCATTTTTCCAACTTTCCATGTTAATTTTACTCATAGCCTATAATTATCAGCTGTGCTGACTTCATGGTCTGAAGGACTCTTCACACAGGATACAGTGTAAGTGTGTTATTTCAGTATCGCAGCAACAGAGTTCCTGTTGACTCTGGGTGGAGCGTAGAAATATGAGCATGAGTAGGGCTTCAGTCAGCTGGGCTAAAACAGCCCAACCTTACAGTCAGTAAAACAGCCCCTCCCCGGGAGGGGAACAAATGTGCCGTCAGGAAACTCAGGAGACTCCGCAAACTCCGCGAACTGCAGAGGTCGTCAGAAGAATCGTCAGTTTTGAGGCACTTTGTCAGAATGGATTAAAAGCCCAATCAAAGTGCTTTGAAATCAGGCATTCTGCTGATAAAGTTGCTGATAAACACTGTTGTTTGATCAGCGGTTTAAGTGTCCCGATTTTAAAATAATGCAAAATGCGCCTTTGAGCAGATACAGGGAACCATATCATTGGCTGAAGGACCATGCAACAGGCATGTCAGTCTCTCTCGGCGGTATGAGAATCCGTTCGTGAGTGGGACTGGAGAGAGAGGGGGGGGGGCAGGACACCCCAAACTATTCACAGCTGTACACCAGAGCCTTCATGTTCCCCAACAAAGGAGACCTTCTGTTCCAAGAGTTGCGTTTACAGAGCGCGTGCAGAGTACAGTCCCAGGCATATAGGCCTGAGACTGAGAGAGACTGTGTGTCAAGCAATTCCCATATCGAAATCCAATCCTGATCGGTTCAAATCAACTCCAGCACAGACACATCCTGCCCTTACTCCAGGCCTCTCCACACTGCCATCACACATGTCATTTCCACCAAACACACTTCAGATGTCTTCTCATCTGCGCCATTTTCGACAAAACCTGCCCAAGATTTCCTGGCGTCTGCGTCTCTCTACTCTGCCGCGAGCGGAGTGCACCCTCTTTGCATTCTAAGCTTTCGGTGCGTCCCATTGGCCGGGAATCGCCCGCACGTGCCGTTGCCGTGTCAGCGAGCTCCGCCCACAGGGAACTCCTCCCACGTGCTGTCTGCACGTGGAGGATCAGGCAGTCAACAAAGAGCTGGGAGGAGCGACCAGCTGAGGGGGAGGGAGAGAGAGAGAGAGAGAGAGAGAGAGAGAGAGAGAGAGAGAGAGAGAGAGAGAGAGAGAGAGAGGGAGAGAGAGACGGTGTGAGCTACAGAGAGGCAGAGAAAGATGGAGAGAAACAAAACAACACCACAAAGTTACTCCCCACTGCCACTCTATAGCTCCGCAGCTTTCAGAAAACTGGGCGAAAGGCGAGGGCTTTATTAGAGAAGAAAAGAGACAGGCATTATGGGGGGAAAATATATCAGGGGCTCCTCGGGCAAGAGGGAGGCACAAAGGCTTTTATTTTGAAAGGGTTTGCAATGCAGCGTGGGCCTGAGTGTTTCTCACATATCTGAGGGGCCCTGGTGAATCAGCTGGGCCACGTAAAACAGAGCTCCATTTGCATACACAATCAGAAGCCATTGTTCTCAACAGAAAATTCCTCCACTCCTTGGCACATCATCCCAGTGGGTGTGTTTCGGGCAGAGGGGGGGGGGGGGGATAACAGAACAGGCACAGACCCACCTGGGGGGTAAAACAGGCTGGAACTGCCCAGACCTGCCCCACTCAACCTCTCCCCACAGCCCCGAGTCTGAAACTCAGCTGTTGGAGAGGACACACCCCGGGAGAGCGCACAGGCTAACGCACGTGCTGAGAATGCAGGCAGGTTTGCCTAACTCGCTCCATGCCACGGAGATGCAGAAGTATGTGAACAGGGCAGCTGTAAGGGTGCGGACTGAGGTAGTCAGTGGTAGCGTGCTGCTCCGCAGTGTTTCGGGTCAAACCGCCCAGGGCACTGCATTACATATAGACTGTACACACTCCTTTCATTACATCACAGACACCAAGGCCTTAGGCGGACTGAGAGCAGGATTTATGCAAAGAGGGGCTAATTTAGGCAAATTTGGCACAGGGTGACCAGCAGTGCCAGAGGGAGCAGTGGCATCGCCTGCTCAGGGTGACTGATCACCTCTGTTAAATCAGGGGCACATTCACGATTCCCTGCTGTTGCATTCAGCCCATGACATCTAACATGGGAAAGGAACACGCTCCTCAGAAAAAAAAGTCAGAACTTAAGTCACTTCAAGGCCAAAGAGTTATCCATCGGTAGCAAACGAAGGATTCAAATTTACTCACTGGCGACTGTAGCTAAGAACATGCTTCAACAAAACTGGCTCCTACTATTGAGACATTTGTCTGTGGAATTTCTGCTGTGCAGAGGCATTTGTGATAATGCCCCACTTACATAACCCTGTGTTCACATGCTCCGTACAGCTGTGTCTTCCCATCATGCATAGGGGGGGCTAACACACTAGTGTCATGTGCTCTCCGGAACAGGCCGTACGTCAATAGATAAAGCAGGGCTTGTTTAGACACACAGCCCGAAGATAAGATTACTGAATAAGCTGTTCTTGCAGAGCACACCATCAAACAGCGCTGGGAGTCTGTGTTTTTCCACAATGAGGCAAAATGATCATGATTTGTCTACAACTTTTGTCTAAAAGGGGCATTTCATTTGGAAATGATTCCCAAGCATTTCGTCGTTTCTCGGGAGTGAATCTTCATCAAAATTGATTGGTGATGCAAGGACTACTAATCAAATATTTCCCTCAAAGAAAAAGATTGATACTGTCAGGTGACCTGCAGGTTCTCTTTTAACCATCGGTGTAGATGAAACAGTCACAGTGGATTCATATTTTTTTATTGCATATATGCTGAAAAGATGACTACCAGCCATAAAAAATGGGTTCTTATTAATGGATCATTAAGATTGTCAAATTGATTTTTCTTGAATTTTTTCATGAAGAGTGCCATCAAAGAAATTTAATTACTCTTTTTTTATTTGTATTTATGGATCCGGGAGCAAGTGCGCACCCTGCCAGAGCAGCAAGAGCAAAAAATTAGTCATGAATTTCTTTAATTGAGTGAGAAATCATTAATGTAACAGGCACAAGGCTCCAGACTATAATGGTAAATAACTATCTTGGGGACCTGAGAGAAATTATCATGAATAAATGACAGCATCACGGAGACGTACACCTGACTTCCCTTCCTCACGTTTGACCACAGCGAATTCAACATAGACCTTTATTTGTGTATAAAATGACTCTGTTAGAGAGGTCTCATCTTGTTCGAGCCCCAAACACAGAAACAGTATCTACAAGTGAAGATCTAAACTCATCACTCAAACCTGAAGGAGCTGACCATAGGCTGAATCACTTTCAAAGTGAGGAAATGTCACAGATTTACAGGCTGATTCATCACTGGAACAGACTCCAGCCAGTGCTACGCTGTTATTAGCAGTGAATTTATTTTTTCGGCGTTGTAAAATGGTTTACTGTAGAGCAGAGCACCCGCACCCACAGGAATTTGCCCACACTCCGCACCTGCACCCACGGTACCCGCAGATGTACACCCACACCCGTGCCCGCAGGCAAAATCTGCCCCCAAACCTGCGCTCGCACCCGCGTGGTTGTCTGCGGGATGCCCGCGAGTGACCGCGAGTGCGGATGCGACTGCCCTGCCCCGTGCTCTGCTGCAGAGGCAATGCAGAGACCTGCATTACGCACACCTTCGCCTGTAGGATAATGCATCTCCTCAGGTAATAAGATTGGCACAGGAAGTGCACAATGTGGAAGCCCCTGGAGAAAAACAGCTGAGTAGCGACTGTAATTTTACCTCAGCGCTCATAGTAGCGCTGTTTGTGGCTGTGATTACGGATTGCGGAGCGTATAGGATGGGAGTTTGGAGTTCTGCATATCCACCTACACACACAGAGACAAAGCACTGGTGAGAGATTACAGGCAGCTCCTGCATGGGAAAGCAGCTTACAGCAAGCACTGCAGATAAATATAACTGAGGGCAATCATCCATCCAAACCTCAATACAGTTACCCACAAAGCACCTGGGCAGTGTGCTAATAAATACAGGAACATTGCAAGCCTTTGGACTCAGTCTAGAGATCTGTGACAGATTGGAGATAATATTAAGAATAAATAAATCTGTTCCCAAGAAGTGTTGCTAAATATCTTGTATAAGATCCAACCGAAATGTAAAGGACGGGACAAATATGAATGCACTAAGGGGTTATAACACGGACAGATCTCCTTCAACACTGACCACATCTCTGTCCCACTGACCTAAAAGCAGTGGCCACACCGAGTTCTGATGTGAAGCAATTTCTCTTACTGGAGATCTGATACCCGGCCATGTCTCTCCACCGGGCCGAAAACCCAATCAGCGGTTCCTCCTTCACTGAGCCGAGCAGCCACTGCATTCTGCCTGATCCAGCCCAGACTCTGACCCCAGTGCCCCCGACAACCAGAGAGTCCTACAGTCAGTGCCCTGGAGTTCACCCGCCATTTCTACAGACAAACAATTCGGAGGCCAGCTTTTAAAGCGGCTGTCGCTGCAAAGAGCTGCAGAGCCAAGCGAGATAAGAGTTTCTGTATTATTATTAAAACAGAAAAGCATGTGTCAGAGCTGTATAGGAGCCCAGTTAAATCTGGCATAAACACGCATTAAAAAAAAAAAAAAAAAAAAATCACACACAAGCCAGGCAACGGCCTGTGAAAACACAGCTTCTGAAATGCAGCCCAGTTCCAAACTTGCAAATAAACTCAGGACAGTGTAGGTTCCACACTGTCCAATGCTGAGGCACCAGACTCTGATGAGGGTGAAGCTGACCTGGGCCTGTCTGATCCCGCTATAGCGCCACCTGCAGGTAAACAGTGCAAGGGTGACAGCCAGGGAAAGGCTGGTACTTGCAGAGCCAATGGGTGGAGCTTGACCTCGCCAGCCACACCACTACTCAGGTCCAGCCCCGCCCTGACTAGGGTCAAGCTCCAGCCCAACTCAGGTCCAGCACCGCCCCAACTCACTCGTACGCACAACTCATACAACAGAGGGGCCGAGCTTTGCTCGGTCCACAGAGGTGAGCTGGACTGGGTCAAGTACCGTATACTTGGCTCCACAGTGAGCACCACATAACGGGAGGCAGGACAGTGATTTACCTGGTCTAATCCAGACAGGCTAAAAACTGCAGCAGGGGCTTAAAAATGACATGTGTACCAACCTGGAGTTAATACAAATCTGCCTTTCAGCTCTCGACTCTCACAATGATAAGCAGGAAGAGAGCTCATAAATATAGAAATGTAAAGCAAGCACCTCCCTCATGGCCAAATCAACAGCTTTGCTCTGAGGGGATTATTTAAAGAGGATCCTTCCTGCTGCACAGCAGCTCAGTAAAACTCAGCTCTGCGAAGCACCTGAGGGCTTGTAAAGAGAAGTTAATCACAGAGTGAGGCCTACAATCAGATACAGTGAATCCATCACAATGTGAATTTTCCTATGGCGTGAAACATGCCAGTAGTGTTTATCACGACAAAAGAACGAAAGACAAAGAGTCTTTCTTCTCTTGAATGGGCAGTAGATTTTCTGACTCACCCACACAACACAATGCACAAATTCGGCAAAGCTTCGGCGACAAAGGCACATCTAGGGGTGCCTATTCTATAGCTGTTAGGGCCTATTCATTAGCAGCCTGATTTAATATGGAGAAGAACTGACTTTAAGGTCCTTTGTTCGGGCCGACATCCAGATTCCACGTAAAACAAAGAAGGAAATATTTGCCTTTTAAAATTATGACAGGCAAGTACGACAGGGCGAACTGTACCGACAGGAAAATGAGACCAGCGTGACTGAACACTCCCTGCCGATTGGAGCCTATATTCTCAGTGCTGTTGTGGTCGTCATAAGCTCTTCACTCAGGACCAAGCAGCCACAATGAGACTTCCGAGTCTCACGTCTGGGTCTTCTTACGAAATATTGCCAAGAACCACCATAGTGGTGGGTTCCAGTAAAGGTAAAAAAAATAAAATAAAAACCTTGGTTTTAGACCACAGTCTTTGACTTTAGTCTATTTGGTCCAAAGTATGCACACTGTCCATAGGCAGGACATTAACTGTAGTGACAGTTACAGTACAGAGAGGATGGAATCAATGTTACAGCGACAAGAGCAATACATGGTTAAACACGCTGTCGGAGGTGTTAAAGGGAGCGCATACGATTCCCTTCGGCCCAATCCTGGTCACTTGGGGCAGGCGTTTGTATGTGTGTGTGTGTGTGTGTGTGTGTGTGTGTGTGTGTGTGTGTGCGCGCGCTAGAGAAAGAGTGAGCGTGAGAGAGAGAGAGAGAGGGTGGGCCTGTTTTCTGAGGCGCTCTCTCCCGGGAATCCTCATCTCAACCTGAGTGTCTCCTGCAATCAGCTGAGCACAGCTTGGCCCCAGGCGATGACATCATACACGCTCAGATACAACACACACTCACGCTGACACACACACACATGCGCACACACAGTGCAAGGACATACACTCACTGAACACAAAGAGTATGAGGACATGCATGTACACAATGGCACACATATGCAAACACAACACATAAATAGAAAACATAATACAGTTGTGAGAACAGGTACGCAAATGCACACAAGTATAGCTAACATACAGACAGAAACTTACAATATTAAGTCGTGAAAGCACAGACAAAAAGCCTAAACAGGTAGAAATCAGACACAAAAGCCCTCATATAATCACCAATAACAGATGGTACTGTACACAGTTTAACAGAGAGCGCCATGTACAAACAGCACAGCCCTCTCTGTCCTACCACATCCCCTCTCACCACTTCCCTTATGAATGACTGTCGGCTACTGCTCTAAAAAAACTCACCCTCTAGCGCTACTCTCCGCGAATAATCAAAAATAAGGGATCTAGTTACCATCCCTGTTACAGAACACCCTGATCGGGACAGTCTTCTGTCCATTACAAAACATTCAATCAAGTGACTGAACAAGAACTGCTGCTCTGGTTTGGATTGATTAACTCAACTTGTTTGCCAAAGAGCCACGTTGTTGTTGACATTTCATAGAACTCTGTAGCTGAAATCTTTCTGCCAAACTCCCAGGCAGTGCCAAATCCAGATGAGGTTTCATAAAACAGACACCAAGGAGAATTATTCAGGGGCTTTGTCAAGAAAACGGTGTTTATAACACCAGAAAAAGAGCACTTGTACCACTTTGCTATGTTTGTACCCAGCCTCTTCGGCACAGCCAGTTGGACTTTGGCAGTACACTGTAATCTGCGGTGTCCAGATGTCTACACAACCCCTCATGTTTCCACAGCTATTGCACTGTTGTTGCAAGACAAGGCACAATATCCTTGTCTTCACACACGCCTCCTCCCAGTACAAAGGAGGCAGACTCTGAACCCATATAGCAACAAGCCCTGCCATCTGATTGGATAGAGGGCTCCAGAGCAATTTCCTGTGTGTCGGGCAGCACAGGCTGGGACTGTAGCGCTTTTCTTAGCTTGCTGAACTAAGCTGGTCTGTGCAAAAAAAAGAGTCACATTCTACTCTAATTATAAAGTTTAAAAGATGTAGAGATTTGCAGGGACTTTAAAGGCGGAGGAGTGCATCATGAAATCAGAGTTTGAAAGTTGTTGTATTCCATTCAAATACACTGTCTGTACGACGACCATTTTAAAGTGAAAAACAACTTTCACACAAAACCAAAGTTTGATAAAACAGTTACCCACATGGAGTCCAGATATTAAGACTTCGATTTTTTTGCAATTTTTTGGGGAAGTTGCCCAAAACTTCAAATAACGAGAATGCAAGCAAACAATAAAAAAGACTAAATCTTTCCATCCCTCAAAAAGGTTCAGTCAACCAGATGTTGAGGAACACTTTGGAATACAAGTGACAGTGACGCCAAATGACCATAGTTTAATCAAAGTCTGCTTAGGACGAACTCCTTTTGAACCAAATTCTCCCTAGTTTCGAGCAGATATGTTAGCTAAAGTTAGATAATGCACGAGCTAGTACCCTGCCTCCCTTTCAGTGTTGGTTGTCTAGCAGAGCAAGATTTGTTTATGTTCCTTTTTTCTCTCTCTTTGTCAGTTTCTTTTCTACAAAGTATGCATGAGGGAAATGAGAGTAGTCTTTCGCTTCCATTGTATTGCACAGATATTTCCATTAGTGCAGGTATAATACCATTACTAGGTATAATTATATAGGCTTATCATGATTGATCATCATCCCAATCTACCATCTGTGAAGCCATGATTGATACTAGTCACTATCTGTAACATAATTGCTATGACTTCGTATGCTGTGAGTGATGTTTAGTTTTCTTAGTTGTGTGATAGTGTGTTGTTATCTTAACACGTTTTAATCTGTATGTATGTATGATATTTGTATGATTGTATTGTACTTTCCCAGACATGGGGGCTAATAGAATAAATAAATGAGGATGATGCTCCTTTTGTAGTTCTGAGATTAGGGAAGTTTGCGGCAGATTTCGTCATAACACAGTGCTAGTATTTTTAGCAAACTAATTTATATTTTGGCTTATGTGGCTAGCCTAGTTAGCAGCATTGCGATTACAATGCGTGTGCAATAGTTTACTCCCAGAATAGACTTTATTCTGAACACATTTCACCATCTTTGGTGCCACATGGATTTATCCCCGCGCTATCAACAAAGAGATGTTTTCGTAGTGTTTTAAAGACTAAAATCGAGTGAATTTGATTATATAGCAGAGCGTTTGTTTTATTGGTGGATACGATTCTTCACATATTGGTAAAATGCTGAATTGTTTGGCTTTACAGTGTTAGAACACTTACAAGAAAGATGTCAGATGTTCAGCAAAAAATTTTTTAACCTCTTGCTGTTAAAGAGCTCTAGGACATTATGACATCAATAAGGCTCACTGTTAACACGATAATGGCAGATTCCTTGAATGTTTTGATCAGGATACTTATCAGCACTTATTTTTCACTTCAGCTATGTCTTAAAATGATCAAAAAAATATTCTGCAACACCTAGGGGACAGTTATCACCTTCGACAGAAAGTTGTCTTTCACTTCAAAGCCGGTAAAAAAATTTTACACACATGCCTCAATGTTATATGGAATTTGAACAATAAAACAACTATAAAATTCACAACTGACCAAATGGTCACTTGGCCCCAAACACAAGACATCTACAGCGATACTGCATATCATACAAAAAGATGCGAAGCACCATTAACCAGACTGCACTGCACATTTCACTTCCACCAGCAGTCCCAAACCAGCTATATAAAATGCATTTGTGTGGAGGCCAAAAGCTAGGTACAATTTTCACAAAGAGGCTGTAGTGTTCCTAACTGAATGTCCAGATGGTTACTGACTTTAATGGAGCAGTAGAGGATGAAAATAAACAATAGGAAAGCTTTAAACCTTCAGACTGCCAGCCTTCCGCTGTTGTCATTATGTATTCTGTCATTAACATGCCTTGCTTAGCCGCAACAGGACGAACAGGTTGGAGTCTGAGAGACTGTAGATAACAAATTTCCATCTTTGGAAAGCTCAGAGGCAGCTCAAAGATTTACTCAGCAGTAAGAGCGTGCACACACACACACACACCCCTGACATGCACAGGATTAGCCCTTCTTCATTCATTTAACAGGTAGAGAGAGAGAGCAGCTGCTGTCAAACCTCTGCTCACTGAAACTGCCTTCAGGTCTAATTCTCGCATCATCTCTACTGTTTATAAGTACAAATCAAAGAATGCAGAAACATGTGTAGGCCGACACACACGCGCGCGCGCACACACACAAACACACACACTCGCGCGCGCGCGCACACACACACACACAAACTGCATAAGTGGTATCCACTTAGTTTATTACTGTATGCAAGAACAAACAAACTGCAAATTAGTGCAACTAACTCATGAATCACTGTAAAATCATTGCGGCCAAAAAAAAAGTGTGATCAGCCTGTGAATGACCCAAGAGGACTGAAGTCCATGAGCAGCGAAAATGCAACACTTTAACTTCAGCTCAGTGTGAGGAGGGTTTAACACTGTGGAGCACAAGCCTGATACAGTATAACGCTCACCGCACCTCACATCGCTGCTCCATTAACCTCATTAACTCTCCGTGATGGTTCAGTGCTTTGGAACATGGGCCTATACGGTCACTCAGTAAGGTTGCTGCGAAAGCATTGAACATTCACAGAACCAATGAGTCAGGCATAAATTACAAAGCATGGATACAGCAGTGCAGTTAGTTCACTGTAAGGGTCCAATGCTTTGGAGCATGTGTCTGTAAAGTAGACCCTGAGCTCCAGAGATACAGCCCAAAGCACAGCAGGGTCCTCCTCAGCATACAGCCCCTGGTCAGCCTGTGAATATTAAATCATGTCACAATACCTGGGATGCCAGGCTGTGACTATATCACAGCAGAGCAAACTGTACATTTTATAGGGCAGCCTCGTCAATCCCCCCCAACAGAAAATCCTTCTTCTCTCCCTCTCACACAGCGGTTACATAACGCGCCAATTCTCTGGTGCGGAGTGGAGCGCTCACACAGTGCAGTAATCCCCAGCAGTGCCGGGGCAGGAGCGGGGCACTGCGTGCTAAAGGCGGGACAGCGAGTGCTTTGCACTTCGCATGTTTCAACACTTTCCATGTGTTCGCTTGGCTGACTCCCACGGTCTGCACGCGGTTACATAAATTCAGTCGCTCATGATGCGCTCACTGTACGCCTTACTGACGCTTCAGTGGAGTGAACAGGCAGACAGTCCTCCAAATGAAATGGCATGCCAGCAACTGCAAATTCATGAGCTTCAAACTTTGCGTGAATTTGTGTTGCATGTGGGATAGATGCAGCGGGCGAATGCAAATACAAGCAGCTTCAAAAGGTGCAACAATAACTTACTGCCTACAGGAAATCCAGCCCTTAATTTCATTAGCATTAGCGCTGTCATATAAATTATTGACATCTTCACAATTATTGACTTCAGCTGCAGTCGGGGCATGTAAGCCTGGTGAAACACGTCACTGTGCTCCAATGCCAGAGTTCACCGCCACCAAGTAGAAAAGCAAACCTGAAGCATTGTGATGAACTGCACTGCCGCCCAGGCCAAATTCAACTCATTATTTACAGCGCACTGCACGTTACTGGCAAGGTGTTCAGTTAAAGAAAAATACAGAATTAGCGGTTAACCGGAGCTGTAGATTAAGCCCCATAAGACAGAATTTCAGGAGCCATTAGCTCTTAAGGAATTGATTGATGAAATGGGTAAATCAAGTTCTTTATATGCTGTTCACTTTGCATGCTAATCGACTGTATCGATCGTGTTACTGAAGCTGCGCAAGCAAGTTAAAATGACTGGAACGGGGGAGTTAAACACAGGGGTGCCACTGATTGCTGTTACCATCTTAACTCCAATTCAGAGAAACAAAGCCTACAATGTAAGAGTATAATAAACAGTGTCATTCGGGGGAACACAGAGGGCAGGAGGCACACTTTCTGGTTGTCTGTACATCCATGAGGGATTTTAATGACATCAGACAAGGTAATTCCCCACAGAAGGAAGCAGACGTGGTTAGGTTTAGGAGGTCATCAGGGCAAAGGTCAAGGCCATACAAGATCAGCTGTATGCAGGGGCCTTATAAAGGTGTTTGAAGCTCTGGCAGGTGAAGGCATAGCAATCAAAGCTCTGAACTGACATACACTACAGAACACACACCCATTTCAACCAGCTTTCGCCTTTTAGCTACAGCTCATAATCAAATTATCCCTAATTCTATTCCAGAAAAAAAAAAAAAATTAAACCGACATTTTAATTAAAATTAAAAACATTATTCTGGCTTTGCTATAATCAGAGGACTTTAAATTGCACAGTAAAAGAGAATGAATACCTAAGCAAATGGAACTGCATAATCCAAAACCCGTCTCAGAGGAGCTCTAGGGACATCAGAGCCGAGTCATCACACCCAGTCAGAGCTCGAACGGGAACTAGCGGTGATGCTGAGAGAGGATATCGAGTCGAGCCGCAGTCAGGGCGGGGAGTGTAAAGCGGGTGACTGTGCGGAGCACACATTCTCCCAGGGTGAGGCGAGGCTGAGGAGAGGTTAGCAGCTGGGAGGCCAGCAGCCCCATCGACCGGAGAAATCAGGCCAGGGGTGCAGCTCTGCCCTGCATGCTCATCCGCTACACTGTCCTGAGGAGCCCCGGCCCAGCCCAGCACTGCCTGGGCACGCAAATCCTTCAGCTTCTCTCTCGGTGAGGATTAGCCACTTTAAATGATTTTCCCCGCTGATTTTAGCAGACCACTTACTTACATACCAGCTGATCTACTGCATCATCTATCAGCAGTCATGGATATGTCACGTTTAGATGGACTGACTGATGGAAACATTAGTGACAGGCAGAGGCAAGCCCACTCAGAATTTGTGCAGAAATTCAACATCCCCCCTGACCAAATACTCGTCCCTTTGTATGAAGGAGTATTCGAATAACTGCTTTGTAGTTCCTCCTCTCCTACGGTCCAGTCCACAAAAGTTGTGCACTGGAATCAATGCTGGCAGCACTCAGCTGTTGTTCACGGTGTTATTTAGAGGTCCATTCTGAAATTAGGGTTGTACCAAACAGCTCGAAGCTTCATTCATAACACTGACAATCAAATTCTTAATAAACATTGGAATGCTTCAGCTGTTTTGTAAATATTCGTTCTGTCTAAACCTGCCATTTCTGTTTAGATCCAGTATTGCCAGTTTCACACAAAGCTTAGGCTATACCAATATCATTATTATTATCCTTTATGTTAAATTAGAGTCCAACGGTGGCAGTGTAGGATTGTTTCTGCCTCTTGTAATCCAGACATTTTTAATGAGAGATTGAAGCCTGAAGTACAAATTCCAAAAGTAAAAAATTACTGGAAAAAATATACATGTAATCATTTCGAATACCCACAACATTTTTATCCAACAAAATATTCCGCTTCAATCTGTATGTGATGGAAATTACATTTCAAAGCTGAAGTTTTTGCAACGGTCTATAACTGCTCTCACGCTTGCCTCAAACACACGGATTTATTAATGGGGTGATCTAGCCACAGTCTAGCAGCACCATAAGTTACATTTATAAAACCACAGTAGCAAAAATTTCAGCCATTTCACAATTTCGGCTCTCGCACAATTAAAATAAATTATGTTAAGTCCATACAAAAGGGATCATATTATGCATCTGCATCCGCTTGGCACCCGGTGCTCCATAATGACGTCACTTCAATACTAAAGCGCTGTGGAAAGACGTCAAAGAAATAGCTGGTTTGGCAGCATTTTAAAAATGCCAATGATAATCCCTAAGGGTGTGATTATAAGGCTATCAATATTTCATGCCTTTTATTGGATTAGCCTGCTACCACCTCCTATTTATGCTGACCAAACTGATAAGCTACATTCCTTAAAGAAAGTGGCTTTAATTAAAAAGGTGCAACCCCAATTCTGAAGTAGTCAGGACAAAGTGTAAATTCTGAATAAAAATCAAAATGCAATGAATTTCAGATCACATGAGCCAATGTGTTATTTACAATAAAACACAGATAACATATCAAATGTTGAAACGGAGACATTTACATTTTTATCCACAAAATGAGCTTATTTCAAATTTTATGGCTGCAATAGGTCTCAAAAAAGTTGGGATGCAGGCAAAAAAGGGCTGAAAAAGCAATTAATATACAAGAGAACCAGCTGAAAGAACATGTAGCAAGTAATTAAGTTAAATGACATCAGGTGTGTAACATGATTGGCTATAAAAGGGATGTCTTAGAGAGGCTGAGTCTCTCAGAAGTAAAGATGGTCAGAGGCTCTCCAACCTGTGAAGGCTTGCGTAAAAAAATTGTAGAATACTTTAAAAACATGTTCCTCGATATCAAATTGTAAAGAGTTTGAAGGTCTCATTATCGACAGTGCATAACATCATCAAAAGATTCAGAGAAACTGGAAAAATCTTTGTGCATAAAGGACAAGGCCAAAGACCTTTAATTGATGCCCTTGATCTTTGGGCCCTCAGATGCCACTGCATCACTCACCGGCATAATTCTGTCATTGACATTAATAAATGGGCCCAGGAATACTTCAAGAAACCACAGTGTGTACACACAGTCAGCTGTGCCATCCACAGGTGCAACCTAAAACTCTATCATACAAAAAGGAAGCCATTGTTGAGCATGATCCAGAAGCGCCACTGTGTTGTGGGCCAAGGCTCATTTAAAATGGACTGTAGCAAAGTGGACTTTGGTCAGAAGAGTCCAAATTTGACATTCTTATTGGAAATCATGGGCATTGTGTCCACTGGGCTAAAGAGGAGAAAGACCACCCCTCCTGTTATCAGCGTTCAGTTTAAAAGCCAGCATCTCTGATGGTATGGGGATGCATTAGTGCATATGGTGTGGGACACTTGCATGTTTTAAAAAGCATCATGAATGCTGAAAGGTATATAAAGGTTTTAGAGCAACATATGCTCCCCTCCAGACGAAGTCTATTACAGGGAAGGCCTTGTGTATTTCAGGAGGACAATACAAAACCACATACTGCAGCTATTACAACAGCATGGCTTCGTAGCAGAAGAGTCCGTGTGCTGAACTGGCCTGCCAGCAGACCTGATCTTTCGCCGGTTGAGAATATTTAGTGCAAAATTAAACAAAAAGTCCATCAAAGGAGACCCAAAACTCTCCAGCAGCTGGAAGCCTGTATTAAACAAGAGTGGGATCAAATTCCAATGGCTAAACTCAAGAAACCTGTCTCCTCAATGCCCAGAAGCCTCCACTCTGTGTTAAAAGAGGGGATGCTACACCATGGTAAACAGGCCCCTGTCCCAACTTTTTTGAGACCTATAGCAGCCATCAAATTTGAAATGAGCTCATTTTGTGGATAAAATTGTAAAATTTCTGTTTCAACATTTGCCATGTTATTTCTGTTCTATTGTGAATAAAATACTGGCTGGTGTGATTTGAAAGTCATTGCGTTTTAATTTTATTCACAATTTAAACTTTGTTCCAACTATTTTGGAATTGGGGTTGTAATTCATTTAATGCAGAGAAACGTTTTATTAATATTGAAGATTTTGTCAGAGGATTTTTTTCTATTATTGTTTGTGGTGATGATGCCCTGTACCTCAAAAAACTGCACATAATAGCGAAGCTTATAAGTGACGCCGGTCTGCGCCAGTGTTTCGTGCTGTTTGACACAAAGATGTTTCCATTTTGAAGTAAAAAATTCTGAAATGGGAGATGGAATTCTGAGGAGGTTTTGGATTAATTAATTTGGTGCACTAAAATTGTCATCCATACAATATTGTGTGCACAATCTGAACATTTTCAATATAGCCTATGAGTGGTCTCTTGATCATTTCCTAGTTACTACTTCCTTAATCATTATATGCTTGTGTCTTGGTCATGGTAATGCAGGACATAAATAGTTTCACTGTTAACCAGGCGACATCAAATGGGTACAGGTTGTGATCCATTCTGCGTAAAAGCTGAGAGGCTTCTATCTGACGACACTCACCAGAAAATCCTGTGACGCTGGCATTACCAGGAGTTCAGGTTGTTGAGGTTAAAACGAAAGCTTCTTAAATGACGCATATAGGCCTACATAACACAGAAATTTACCGGGATAAAATGAAGGAAAAAAATATAAGACTACAAAATGATAATTTGTTCTCAATTTAAAAAAAAATGTTTGTCCCCAGTCACAATTTTCACGTTGAGTGCTCGTTTATTCGAGAATTCGTATGCACCCCTATTGGACACCAGGTTGCTGAGGCCACATCACGTCAGACACACAGGCCGTATAAGGCAGAGCTGCATTCAGTTAATATCTGTATCCTTTCTTAAAAAATGAAAAAGTAGCACAAAAGTGTAGAGCAGCACTGCTGCTGCCTGACAGCAATAACGTTGAGGGTTGAAATCAAGCCCAGGCCTTTCAGTTTGGAGTTTGTCTCTTCTTCCCGAGTCGCCCCACTGAATGCTGGGACAGGCTCCAGCACACTCTTAACCCTGACCATAAAAAAGTGGGTTCAATCATGGATGAATTCTTTAAAACACATTTATGGTAAAATCATCTTCCTAAAAGGAGATGACCGACACAAAGAAGAGATGCTAATGTTCCTCCAGACCCAGGGAGGGAGAACCCTGGACCATAGGCTGTAGTGTGGCACAGTTCAGACCAATAAATACAGCCAAATTCAGCAAGCGGCCCAAAGCTTGGGGCTGTGACGTTTACTTTGGTGACCAGGACAGACTGGTCACGTGATTCAGCCTTCCTAAACATACCCAAGCACTGATGTTGTTTAGAATCGCAGTCGCCAACATGAGGCAAGACACTTTCACACAATATATCAAGATTCTTGTAACCCCCAAACAATTCCCTCAGCACAAACAATGAATAATGTCTGCACTCCAGGGCCCTGTGGCTAAACAATAAACAGTACCATACTGTAAAATCCAGAGCTAAATCCCAGCCCTGCTGCCCATTGTGAAAGCCTTGCATCACGGCTGTAATCAGGAAAAACAGGGGATCCTCTTACAGTCACGGCTCCGGGCTCAGCTGCCGGCTGTTTCTCTGTGGCTGCTAAACCTCAGCCTAACGGCTCCACGGAAAATCCAAACACACCTCGAGTGCGTGAGGAAAGATGGTGTGGAAACTCTTAACTGTGGAAAAAAGTGGAGATTAGCATGCGATGGTCGGCTCCGCAGGAAGAGGGGAAGGTGGGCGCTGACTTTAGTGCGCGTCTCTCCAGGTAGACCTGACACCCGGTGCTGTGCTTTCAGTCTCACAGGGTCAGGATAAGCACCAGGACCATTTCAACACACGGCATTCTCAGCTTAAACCTCTCAGGAGCACAGTGTCTCCCACCTGCCTCATTTCTTCGGCGCTGGTACAAGATCAGCCTTTTTAATGCAATTACACGGTCCTGGATGAAACTCTGCTCTTTATCATGATAAATTCTGACTATTCTTCCAGAAATTCTTTAGTGAATAACCCCCTATATGCAGAGTGACATCACACACATGCTGCCTGGTATTCTGTCAGCAGACTTGGGAACTGAGTCCATTCTCATTTCAGTCACACACAAAGTTTAAGCTGTGTGTCCCATAAGACTTCGGAGTTTATCGGACATCTCACTACGCTGACTGTGTCCCACCAGCCAATATGCTGGCAAGAACACAATAATAATAGAATGACTTTCCAAGACGAACAGGGAGGAGGAGGGAACAATTAAAGACTCCCATAGTGATTTTTTTCTCATGTGAAAAACATAAACCAAATTTGTCACTGATTTATACAGTAACCAGTATAATCTGATGTGTGTCAAACTCACATAGTTGACTGTGAACAGGATCCAAGGTCAGAGATGCACGTCAGACATTTTCCATTTAGTACAAGGTTGACACAAGAGGCACTAGCCGACGTATGGCGCTAATTTTAGATCGCTGGCAGAAAGACCGGGGGAAAATGGCTAAACGTGAAACTGTGGGAACTAAAAACGGTTTTGTACTAAAAGTGTGAAACAAACACAGTCACGCAGAGGCGCCTCTATCCAACACAAACAGCTCCGGCACGGTTTCCATTTATACCCTCCTGCCCTCCGCAGGAGCCCTGAGGAGGTGACGGCCCGAGTTCAACTGGACTCACTGTGAACAAAACATGACCTACAAGATCAGACCCACAAATACAGAAACACACAAACACCGGGGCAGAATAAAACAAAGCCCCACATATGCCAATTTATGCACCCAATGGCCAACAATTTCAAATATTTCCATTTTTTCTTCTTCTTTTCTTTTTTAAATAGCATTTCCCCCCTTTTTCCACCTCCTGAACACACCCAAACTGTTCAGCTCATCATAAAGCCACCGACTCCCATCACCTGAGGAGGAAGATGCTGCGGCACGTGATTCCTGTGACTCACATGATGACTGGCCCTCGCTTCTGCACACTATGCAGTTGCACCACCAATTACACGCTGCCAATGCCGTCAGAGGATCACAAAGTACAGGTTACTTCTTATACAGCTACATGCCCCTGGTCCACCAGAAGTGGTTCCTACAAAGCAAAAAAACTCACACATTTTAACCATCTTCACCCCTATTGTCCGCGGGGAGGCTGTGACCATTGTTTCCTTGCCCAAGTGGACCTCCGGCCATAGCCGGTAATGGCGTGGCTGAGATTTGCACACCCCACCACAGGGCTCACCGATAAACTTCTTACCTCTGAGCATTTGAAGTCTTTTTCAACCACTTCGGCAAGACTAATCCCTGACATAAAACAGCACCTTCCATATAACATTTAGAGGTAAGTAACAAACGACTGAAGAATCATTTTGAGATTCTCACAGATAAATTCCCTACCCTGCGTGACTCCAAGGTTCCTCGGATGGCCCTGCAGTCATGAACTCTCAGAAACACCTGTCCCCACTCAAACTTTCACAACCAGGCTTCAGGATACATCTGCACTGGAGATTCAGTCAAGTGACAGTCACAGGTCTGGATTAACCCCCGATGACCTGTGTGTCGTGGGCCGACTCATTCTGACAGCTGCTGAAGATGCCTACACAACAGCACAGTGTTGGGCAGGAGCAGGAGGCAGTGCATGCGTTACACAAGGGGGCACAAACCACAGCAACGCTGGAGAAAACCCTCCTCACATCGCACTGCCATTTCCCAACGCAGAGCAGTCAATCTGCCCATTGTTTAGAACCAGCCTCCATCCCCAGCAAACCTCCTCCACATTACAAACAAGTCATGTTTACACAACAGATGTGTGAGCTGCACTGCAACCCCCCCCCCCCAAGGAAAAAAGATGCGTTAAATGACCCCGAGCCCTTTTCTGCACCAGCCTATGTTTACACCTTCAACATGGACAAAATATAGCACAAATCCAATAAAACTACACACGTCAAGTGCTTTGTAGGACCCCAAAACAGAAGCCGTGTGAATCTTTATTCTCTGAATCAGAAGACAGTGAAAATGACTGAAAATTCACTGTATAATGTGGATGAAACACTAAAATTGGTAACTTCCTTTACATTAAAGGCAGTTGAACTGACAGTAGATCAACACTCAAATAGTGTCCCACAAACCCAACAATCTCCCAACAGAGCACAAAAGTAGACCAGAACTGAGACAGTAAACATTGAGGCACAGCTCAAAATGGTTAAAATGTCAATGAAACAAGTTTCCTCAGCTGATGCCTCATTCGGTCTCAACTCTTCCCCCCATAAACATTAACGCCTGCAAATGAGCTTAACTGCTCACGGCAGGACTCTCCTGATAAATTGAAAACAACTTCGTGGCAAACAACTGCAATCTCAAGACAGTCAGGGCGGCTTTTGTTCGACAGCTGACTCCGTTTAGCGATTCGGCGTAATGCTGATAAGTTTTCACAACTTTGCCAGCTCTGACTCAGGCCAACATCATCTGTTTAAACGGACAGCCTCTCTCTCACTCTCTCCGAAGCTCTCTACAGCAACACGCCATCCACACAGGCTACACTTGTTAGTCACTGCTGACAGTCAGCTGCTCTGCAAATTTAACCCTGCAACAAACAATAACAACAGGCTGCTGTGGCTCCCATCATGAGCAAATACTTAGGACAGTGAAATCATGGATGACTGTTCTAAAAAGCGACGAAGTAAACAAACATAACTAATCGAGAATACCGCTACCACCACAGGTCACTGTACAAGAGTTACTGAGATGAGATTACGCAAGGTGGGAACGTAAACAGCAGCAGTAAGACTTCATTTATTTTCAGGTTTTTGTCATTAAAACTGTTTCCTCTTCAGTCACAATCCAGCTTGCCTAAAATGAAGAATGAGCTTTCAGGAGGTATTTCCCAAGAACACTTTATATGGTTCTTGATTAAATGCATGCCGGAACACAGACACCCCCCCCCCCCCCCCCATCAGGTGGAGCTGAAAGGTTACTGAGTCTCTTTGGCCCTGAAGCTCAGCTCCATTTACATGTAGATGACTGTAGGACACAGCTTTCAGCTGTTGAGATCACTCCCCCCCCACACACACACACACAGATATAGGGGGTGGAGGTGGGGAGGCAGGCCTGAGAGTCACAGTAATACAAAGGCAGGGGCCTCTCGTGTCCACAGCACTCCAGATCCATGATTAAACAAACAGCCGCCTACTGTACCAGTCACACTAATGAGCGACACAGGACAAAAGTCCAAGAAAAGCGTGGCCTCCAGCTCCAGGCTGGGGGAGAACAATATGTTCCAAATAGTAAGGGTGCAGAGCTCTACTGAGCACCATTCAGGGATTTTATTAATAGAACCAAGAAAAGGACCAAGCCAAGAGCTCAAGTCAAGAAGAGTCTGATCTCGACTGAAACCATGAGGCTGGCTCCAGCAATACATGAAGTATTAACCATGTCACACATTTGTTTCACCTGTTCAAAATAATCTGGCCCGTATCCTGAAATACAATGGAACTGATAGTCTGAACAATCATTTTGGGAATTATCAGGGAAAACATGATGTCATCACTGATGGTTCTGCGAGAGAATTTCCAACAGGCATTCCATTGTTCTGCAAGATGTTACACGACACAACTTAAAGCTGCTTTATAATTGGCGAGTGATTTATTTGTTCGTTGAAGGGGAAAAAAACTCAATCAACATACAGAAGTCACAAGACCACGAAACCTCTCTTAAGCGGAGTCAAAACACAGACACCCGCTCCATTGTGTTCACCAAAACGACCACCTTATGCTGAATTTACAAACTTCAAAACATTCCCAGGTCTTACTCAGAACCTTTAAACCTACAATAATATTATTTAATTGGATAATGATGAGGTTGCATTAATCGCTTTACAATGCCAATGGGTTTATACAGTAGAAATCTTGATGATTTATATTATTTATATTTTTTACACGTGTAGTTTATTTATGATCATAAATAAACAACACATGCAAAAAATATAAAGAAAAAACTTGAAGTGATAATGACGGCGAAAACTGAGCAAGATGGCAAAGCGAGCATTTTAACCAGTGTAATTTAGCAGTGTCGATCAAAAGCAAAGCCTAAATCAAATGCTCAAACAAGGCAGGGTGGGAACCACGTTCTGTCCAGTAATCGGGTTCAAATCTGGTGCATCAAGCACACAGGGCTCTCTATACGCTTAAACCATACATCGTATTGACTGAATTTCAAGGAAACCAGACACGGGGCTGCATTGTGGCTCAATGAAACACGCAACTCAGCTGTTTGACTGAGCCTCACAGAACACATCAAAGCAAACAAGCGGAGGGTTAACACGGAGATTCACACTAATATGGACATAAATATACTGACATGATTTCCTCTTTTCATCCTCACTTTGACGTAAACGTAAACATGTCCTGTCGGCGTTGAGTGCCACGACCATAGCCCAACAAAGGCTTTATTGTGTATGTACATCAGGCGGAATAGTTAGAGAAGCTGTTACATCATTCGCTCAATATTTATTCGGAAAAAAACCCTCACATCGATGGACATTCCTGTGGACGGACCGTCTGTGTCGAATTTAAAAGATGCGAGGGGACAAACCAACAGTCACAAATCAAAGGTCAGGCGTCTGTAAATAATACCGTAACCAGTTAGCGAGTGTCATGATATATTTACCTCGATCTGGCTTCATGCTGAACACTGTTGATGAGATGTCCTCCAAAATCCTCACAGCTCTTCCGCCTTCGGTATTCAGTCACTCTTTTTTATTTCTTAATAAATCGCCTTGCCGAAAGGAAACGCGCAATCCGACAGAAAACCAGCAAACCTCATATGGCACAAAAATTAAATAAAACTGCCACGACGACCTGCACTCAATGGAATGTCAGTATCGACCCCGACAAACCTATTTGTAACCATCTCTTGCAAACAAAGCAACACAGGGTAGCTAGTGACACACGATCTTGTCTATGCATCCTCCCATTACAGTCTGTCTATCCCTCCAACGCCAACAGAGAATGAAATCAGCTCGCTTTTATACTCAACTAACGCATGTCACCAGAACCCCATGTGTCCTGTAACCCGCCCGATCACGCATGTCTTATCTCCTGATCAACTAACGCATGTCACCAGAACCCCATGTGTCCTGTAACCCGCCCGATCACGCATGTCTTATCTCCTGATCAACTCACGCTGTCAACTTCGCAGGACAATCAAGTTAACGGTGCGATCAGTCGAACTGCAACGAGGCATTTAACTGCCAACGAGGATGTCCCGAACGCAACGTACAGGCGCAACTAACTCACCAACTCTGGCAACAGTCTCTGACCCCTCGCAACACGACGCAACTATTTTGCGCTAAAAAGATACTCAGTTATGTTACACATAGTTACACCGCCACCGTCTCGCGTAGCGGTGAAGATAACAGCGAAGTTATCCAACGCGGTTTCAGATCATCTCTCGTTGAAATGGTTTTTTTGCCACCTAACTAAGGTGCTGCCCGCCTATGTCCTCCGCAAGCTCCCATTTCCTGAATATCCAGGCAGTCCGAGCCCTTGACATTCGCCCATAATCACTAGTTCAATTATTTAGGCAGGGTAATTCATCTCGCTGTGTTGCTGATAAATTACATTCTACTAGCTGATGACCACGGAGCTCCGAGCAGGCTAACTCGACGCGGAAGGAAACGTTAATGTCCTCAAGGATTCATTTGCTGGTCATTTCTGTTCTTGCTATAAAGCCAGTTGTTTGCAGAAGCGTTTAATATTAGTCTGATCGAGAGCGAATCTCGCAGAGCAGCGCGTCCTCCGCCCGGACCCCGTCACACGCAGTTTCCCCACTGGCCCGAGCTGCTCCATCGCTTGTCAAAACAGTGGAAGGTAGGCTTACAGTCACGTGTCCCAACAATTACTCGCCTCCCCCGTCATTTCCTAACTCAGCCCTTGCGTGAACCTTGAGTCACAGTGACTGCATACTGTAATTTCTTATTTTTGATTGCGCTTGAATATTTCTGAGTTGTGCGTAGTCTTTGGAGCGCTGGCTAGTCAAGAACATTTTCCGGAAGAAAGAGTGTTGTGTTTCGCTGAATAGTCTGGGCCAGGGGTGGGCGATTCCAGTCCTGGAGGACCGGTGTGTACGGGTTTGTATTTCTATCAAATGCCCTGATTAATTTAACTGATTGGTTGTGCACACACAAGTAGATATGCACCTACTTTAGACCAAAGCAGAATGTCACATTTAGGGGAGACCAGAACAGTCTTTCGTCGTCATTCATGCTAATTTAAAGAAATGCAGTAGAAATGTCTGATTGCACAAGTGGTTTGGCTAATTAAGATTATTAACTTATTAAAGGCCAGAACTTGGTGTGAAAACCAGGGACAGATACGGCCGTAATTGCCCACTCTGGTCTAGGCCTATGCAGTGTCATGTGTAGTTCTCGCTTTATTTCTGGACAGGACAAATTGTTCTAGAATAAGTCAGGTAGAATTTTCTACAGCCAAAACTGATGAAGAAAGCGTGTGAAACGTTTGCGCCTGCTCTGGTTTACAGTTTTCTCCAGGCTGTATTTTTCTTCTGTTTTGGCTCCATTTGATATGAAACATTTTTTACCATAAAAATATCGTCACACTGGTAGGTCAACCACAGAGCATGTAAGACAAGACATTCTTACGATCGATTTTGGAAAAAACCCGGGCAATTCTTATTTACTTGTCGCAACAATCAGATTATATTAGATTTTTTTTTTTCGGGAAAGGTCGTATTTTGTCTTATTTATATTCGGGATGACTTACCCGGGAAGTGGCCCATTTAGTTGAATTGTTAAGGAAACATATAAGCAGGCGGGCAATAAGAAAAACAGTTTATCTAGAATTTAAGAGCAAATATCACTTATTGATTAATCGTCAAAACATAAAAAGCAAAGAATTCTCCATT